>CM033329.1:42664068-43339728 GCA_019359835.1 Pharus latifolius | reverse complement strand
CGGGGGTGTCGCCCGGGATGTCATCGAGCACAAGCTCGCGGTGACCCTCGGCCACCCCCCGGTCAAGCAGAAGCTGAGGAAACTCTCCCTTGAACACCTGGAGGCGATCAAGGTTGAGATCGCCAAGCTCCGAGAGGCGGGGTTCATTCGAGAGGTCTTCCACCCCGAGTGTCTCATGAACCCCGTCCTCGTGAAGAGGTCGAACAGCAAGTGGCGAATGTGCGTGGACTTCACCGACCTCAACCTCGCGCGCTTGCCCCAAAGACAACTTCCCGCTCCCGTGAATTGACCAGTTGGTCGACTTGACCGCGGGGTGTGAGTTGATGAGCTTCCTAGACGCGTATTCGGGCTATCACCAAGTCCGGATGGCAGAAGGGGACGAGGAAAAGACGAGTTCTATAACTCCGCTCGGGACCTTCTGCTATGTCCACATGCCCTTCGAGCTAAAGAACACTGGAGCGACCTTCCAGCGACTTGTGACGCTGGTCCTCAAGGACCAAATCAGTCGCAACGTTGAAGTCTACATCGACGACACGGTCGTCAAAAGTCCCCGCGTGACTGCTCACATCAACGATTTAGCGGAGACCTTCCGCAACCTCCGTGCATACGGGTTGAAGCTCAACCCGGAGAAATGCGCCTTCGGCGTGCGCGGGGGGAAGCTCCTGGGCTTCCTCGTGTCCCAGTGGGGCATAGAGGCCAACCCTGAAAAGATCCGGGCACTCCTGGACATGCCCACGCCGCGCTCGGTTAAAGACGTTCAACGACTCACCGGCCGCTTGGCCGCGTTGAGTCGCTTGGTCTCGCGGTCGGGGGAACGCGGCCTCCAATTCTTCAAAATCCTCCTTGGGCTCGAAGGGTTTTGGTGGACCCCCGAGGCCCAAGAGGCCTTCAACGATTTGAAGAAGTATCTCACGAGCCCCCCAATGCTCGTGAGCCCGTCCCCGGAAGAGCCTCTGCTCCTTTACCTCGCCACAACCCCGGTTCCCGTGAGTGCGGTATTGGTAAAGGAGCGAGACGGGCAACAGCGTCCCGTGTACTACGTGAGTGAGGCCCTCCAAGGGGCCAAAACTTGGTACACAGAGATGGAGAAGATCTGCTACGCCCTTCTAATGGCGTCAAAAAAACTTCGTCATTACTTCCTGGGACACTCGATCACTGTCCCGTCATCCCTTCCTTTGGGGGAGGTGCTTCGAAACAAGGAATCCACCGGCCGGATAGGAAAGTGGGGGGCCGAGCTCGCCCCCTTTTCCCTTTCCCTCACAAGGCGCTCCGCCATCAAGTCACAAGTCCTCGTCGACTTTGGGGCAGAGTGGACTCCTGCCTCTAGGCCCGGGGACGAAAACCTCCCCGCACCGCCCCGACGCAGTGACCATTGGACACTCATGTTCGATGGCTCCCTGTGTCTCGCCGGGGCTGGTACGCGAGTAGCCCTCCGGAGCCCCAAGGGGAGGGAACTAGAGTACAGGCGCGGCTCGAGTTCCCTGCCACGAACAATGTCACCGAATACGAGGCCTTGCTCCTTGGGTTGCGCCTCGTGCGCTCCCTGGGGATTCGACGCCTCCTAGTGAAAGGAGACTCCTAGCTCGTAATTTTCCAAATGGACAAGTCCTACTTGTGCCATGACGCAAACTTGAGCCTCTACTTGCAGGAAGTGCGCAAGATGGAGAAGCACTTCGATGGCCTAGAGGCCCGCACATCCTGCAGAGGGACAATGACCGGGCCGACACCCTAGCTCGGGCAGCCAGTGCCCGGGAACCGCTCCCAAAGGGGCTTTCTTGGAGATCATCGCGAAGTCCTCAGTGACCTCCCCGGATGCGGGTGATGAGCCCTGCGTCCTGGAAGTCACCGAAATCACCCGGACTTCATCCTGGATGGATCCCGTCGTCTCCTTCATCAAGGTGGATGGAGACCCTCCCAACGAGACCGAGGCCAAGCACCTCTGGGCCAAGGCTCGGGCATACCTCCTACTGGAGGGGAAGCTTTACAAGCAGGGGGCTTCCGCCTTGCTCCGTTGCCTTCCACGACCGGAAGGGCTCTGGCTTCTCGAGGACATTCACTCGGGGAGCTGTGGGTCTCATTTGGCCCCACGTGCCATCGCAGCCAAGGCCCTTCTCCAGGGTTTCTATTGGCCCTCAGTGATTCGCGACGCGTGAAACCTTGTCTCCGCGTGTGAGGCTTGCCAGAAGATGGCCAAGGGTTCGAACCTCTCCCCTGTAGCGCTGCAGACTATCCCCATCACTTGGCCCCTCGCGCGCTGGGGATGGACCTCCTTGGTCCCTTCCCCCCAGTGCCCGGGGGCTACAAGTATGCGGTGGTCGCGGTCGACTACTTTACAAAGTGGGTAGAGGCCGAACATCTGGCCAGCATCACGTCCCGAATGGTACAGCGGTTTTTTTGGAAAAATATCGTATGTCATTTCGGGGTCCCCCGAGAGATCACTGTCGATAACGAAACCCAATTCAAGTCGGTATATTTTCGGGAATTCTGCGAAGGCTTGGGTCTCACCATCCACTTCGCCTCGGTAGCTCACCCCCAGAGCAACGGGGCCATCAAAAGGGTCAACGGCGTGATCCTACAGGGGTTACGCCGACGGCTCGAACAAGCTGCCTCCAAACGGGGTGTGTAGGTAGAGGAGCTCCCGAGCACCCTCTGTTCCATGTGAACGACCCCAAGCCGGGCGATGAGACGCACCCCCTTCTCCCTTGTATACAGGGCCGAGGTTGTTCTTCCCCCGGAGATTGGCTTCCGGTCATTGCGGGTCGAGCTCCTAGATGGAGCTACGACTGCAATGCACCAAGCCAACGAAGCAAATCAGCGACTGGAGGTCGACCTCGTGGAAGAGAAACGCGACCGAGCGCTCCTCCACCACGCCATCTACGAGCGCGAAATGACGCGTGCATACAACCAGGGCGTCCGCGAGAGGGCTTTCCGCCTCGGGGACCTCGTCCTCAAGCGTGTCACGAACCCCCAAGCCTAGGGAAAACTCTCCCCCAAGTGGGAAGGCCCCTACAGGATCTCGGCAGCCCTGGGCTCGGGGCTTACAAGCTCTCCAACCTTCAAGAGCAAGAGCTGAAGCACACGTGGAACGTACGCTTGCTTCGCAAGTTCTACGTCTATCCTATAGGCTGGTCCCCTTGATCTATTTGAGACCTAGCCTTGGTTTTCGCACTAGGCTCGCCCAGATTCTAATATGCGGAATAACGGGATCTTACTCAGAAATACCGAAACCCATGGTAAATTGCACAACTCTTTATTTCAAAGAGGGCTTTACACGTCGAACGTTAGACACACTTGCCTACGTCGAAGGAACTATAAGTGTCTAAAACTCAAATAAGTTATATGACTCTTCGATGATCTAAACTAGACCTATTACAAGGTATTTATAGTCCAATCGTATGAGTACATATCAGACTTAATAACCTAAACGTATTAGACTCATACAACTAACTAACTAATCCTAAACAGATAAGCTTAGTTATATATATTTGGATCAGATTACAATTCCGAATAGAGAACAAATTCCTTTTCATGGTCACGAACCAATCCATGGTCGCGAAACCTTTCCGAACACAGTTAAGGTTGCGAAGCCGTATGCGATCAGGACTTGGTCTCCAATCCGTATGCGATCAGGACTTGGTCGCGAATCCGTACGCGATTAGGACATGGTCGCGAATCCATATGCGATCAGGACTTGGTCGCGAATTCGTATGCGATCAGGACTTGAAGATCCTCCCGGATCATGACTCCCTTGTTGAGAAGGACCCAATCCCTGTTGCGACCTCTCGATCAAACTAGAGATGTGGAAATTGGGCTTGTCCATGTTCTTTGGTGTACCACTTTGCCGCACGTGCTCGTTGATCTTTCCGACCGATTCGAAAAGTCTCCTTGGTGCCACTGCGGGTGGTAGTCACCTTCTTCTCCAAAATCACATCTTCACATAGAGGTTCGTCTCATTGATAGACCAAGTCTTCAACAGATGGTACTATGGTATTTGGCTCATCATCCAGCATTGAAGGCTCAAAGAGTTTGAATCCTTCCCAAGGTCGCAAACCTTTCCATAGTCGCAAACCTTTTCGTGGTCGTGAATCCATTGCGAACTCAACCTGAGATCCTCCTGGATCATGACTCCCCTGTTGAGAAGGAGCCAACACCTGTTGGTGACCAACTGTGAAGATGTAGAGAACGACTGGGAGTTTTGGAACGAACACACGATGTGCAATGCTACAATCGTCGGATCGTATATATGGATAGGCGCTCATGGAGCTTGGCACCTCCGTCATGGATTGTGGCCTTGGCCACTCACGGATAGCCTTCCCCTTGTCGAGGTTGATACCATCACCGATCCCAAAGCTAGGATTGCAAAGTTTGAATAGTGGCACCGTAGAGACAAGTTGCATGTCATTTTCGACTAGTCGTTGTGGTGATCGACTATATACCTCTGTGAATAGCGCGTTGTTTTCTTCCGGCAAGCTTGCTAAACAACCACCACTTTCCATACTCGATGCAGCACAATCCTCTTGGCTAATTGGACGCATCACGCTCATCACACACTTTGAGCATGCATTGACAATCCATTTCGCCTGATTTGCTATCATCAAGTTCTTGGTGTCGACGTGGTCATTTTTGCTGATGATAAATTTCGTCCCATCCTTTGTGAGGTTGTATTCTTGAGCTCTTCGGTGGTAATGGGTGTCACAATCGTACAAGAACGGACTTCCAAAAATCACTTGGCAAATATTGATGGGGATGACATCGCATTGAACCTCGTCGATGTAACGAGCAGATATTGCAAACTTGAGAGTACACTGACTCTTGATTTGCTGATTCATGTCAGAAGTGAACCATCCCAGTGGATATGGTCGAGGATGATGAGTCGTCTGCAAACCAAGTCGTCAAACCAACCCGGAGGAGACCAAATTCTTTTAGCTTCCGGGGTCGAAGATGGCTGCGACCACCTCGTGCTTCACTTGTATGCTAACAGTGAACAATTCCTCTGTCGGGTTGTGGTCAATTGATGAACCCAAACCTTTCTCCTTCGGCATTGCCATTAGAGACAAGGTCGTGTCTACCTTTTCAACCGAATCCAACTGGATAATTTCCTCTGCGAGCGGAATAGAAGTAACCATAGCTGTTCGTGTGCTTGGTTGATCCCTCTTTTTTCTTTCTGGTCGCAGTTCAGGATGAAGTTTATAACACTTCTCTTTTGTGTGCCCAGCAACATGACAATGCTCACAAGTGTTACCCGTATCGTGGGTACCCTCTCCGGAGCTCGTCGTGGTTGAAATCTCCCTCAAGTTCTTGTCGTTGCGGGTCTTATTCTTCTTCTCAATCGCCAAAGCAGTCGTGCTCGCGGTCGAGATGTCTTGAACTGTGAACAGACTTAGCTCAGTACTGATCGATTTTTGAAGTCCAGATGTGTAGTTCCGAAATGCCTGAGGATCGGACAGTGAGATGCCGTTGACCATTGCTTGTCGTCGAAACTCTGTCGTATAGTCTTGGACGGTCTGGTCGCGCCGTTGGTACAATCTGTGCCAACGCTCCCATCTCTCCTCAAGGTAACCCATCGCATAGAATTCTTGTTGCAGAAGCCTTTTGAATTGACCCGATGCAAGGTTGTCAGCTTCACCACTAGCGACAAGGTCCTTCCACCATGTCTTGGCGTGGTCTTTCATCTTCAAAGGTGCAAATTTGACCTTTTGAGCGCTACTAAACCCTTTCAGGTCAAAGTAGGTCTCAAGCTGATCGAGCCATGAATCTAACTTCTCGACATCGATCTCCCCATCATATATGGGTATTTCAATCTTAGCGTCGACCTTGAAAGATCCGACAGCTAAGGAGGTGTTGGCGAGGTCGTCGATTTTGTGGTCGCCTTCGTCTTCATCTTCGTCTGCCCTGCGCAAGTCTTCACCAGTCTTCACACCCATAACCTTCCCTACTTCAGGAGGTACAATCATGGCCTGCTGCTTAATCCAAGCAAGCACGGTTTCCATGTCAATGGAGAGCTTAGCCACTCGTTTGGCTAGGTTAGCTTGAACGGAGGTATCGTCGACCTCTTTTGATCCGTTTGAGACCTAGCCTTAGTTTTCGCACTAGGCTCACCCAGATTCTAATGTGCGGAATAACGGGATCTTACTCGAAAATACCGAAACCCAAGGTAAATTGTACAACTCTTTATTTCAAAGAGGGCTTTACACGTCGAATGTTAGACACACTTACCTACGTCGAAGGAACTATAAGTGTCTAAAACTCAAATAAGTTATATGACTCTTCGATGATCTAAACTAGACCTATTACAAGGTATTATAGTCCAATCATATGAGTACGTATCAGACTTAATAACCTAAACGTATTAGACTCATATAACTAACTAACTAATCCTAAATAGATAAGCTTAGTTATATATATTTGGATCGGATTACAAGTCCGAACAGAGAACAAATTCCTTTTCATGGTCACGAACTAATCCATGGTCGTGAAACCTTTCCGAACACGGTTAAGGTTGCCAAGCCGTATGCGATCAAGACTTGGTCGCGAATCCGTATGCGATCAGGACTTGGTCGCGAATCCGTATGCGATCAGGACATGGTCGCGAATCCGCATATGATCAGGACTAGGTCGCGAATCCGTATGCGATCAGGACTTGGTCGTGAATCCGTATGCGACAGGACTTGGTCGCGAATCCGTATGCAATCAGGACTTGAAGATCCTCCCGGATCACCCCTCCCCCGGAGCGATTACGCCAGAGGGGAGGGGGACATTGTACTCACCATTCCCTCCCCCATCGCGATTTTGGGGGGGGGACGCGTTGTATATTAATTCCTTATTAATGCAACTGGCTTTTTCCTCAGCTCTGACTCACTGCAGGTCTTTACATTACCGTCTCTCACAGCAATGCCCTCCCCGTGAGGATGCCCTCTTAGCAAGGATGCCCTCCCCGTGAGGAAGTGGGCTGTCACAACCCAACAAGTCCTTATAACGGGAGTCTCACTCCCGTAGGGCTTATGATCACCCCTCGTGGATTGAGGGTGTAAGCGGCAACCCGGTCCTCAAGAACCGCGGTAACGAGTCAATTTGAGAGACTAGTCCCCTCCTCAAACACTCAGACCCGTCATCGGGTGCATCCTCCTCCGGGAGTCGATTGTCTCCTTAGCGGGATGGAATTCCCGGATATTTTTCTCGGAGATCTCATTCCTGGTTCGCCGTTTTTACGGCGACCGGAGGGTTTTCTCTTGGAAAAATTCCCTGGGATTCTTGGATTTTGTCAGATACTCTTTCTCGGAGATCTTATTCCTGACTCCCCGTTTTCACGGTGACCGGAGGGTTTTCTCCCAGGAAGATTGTCCCCAGAGATTTCAGACTTTCTCCCAGAAAAATTCCCGGAAATCTCGGACACTGTCCCCCGGAAAACTCGTTCCCGGCTCCCCGTCCTCACGGCGACCGGAGGACCTCACCAGGACTTTCGAAAAAATTTTCCCGGAAGTTTTACCCGGCTCCCCATTCTCACGGCGACCGAGAAATTTCACACCGGAACTTTTGGGAAATTTTTGAGAAATTCTTACCCCGGGGGCTTTATCACCTCCACAGCACGGGGAGTTACCCTCCGGCCCGCTCTGGGGGGGGGGGGTAACTAGCACCCGGGGATCACCCTGTTCCGGACCATTTGAGAATTCACAAAGTACACAAGCAAACTTAGCTTTATTAAAAACGTTTAGTCGGAGGACATCTTCCCCCTCCGGTGGGCATCATTACATTAAAGGCGATACAACCCGGAAGGCTCCTACACCTAATAATCCCGGAGGCCCTCTGATAGCTCCCGGGCCAGGTCTCGATATAAGTTTCGTATACGACGCTGGGCCTCCCGGAGCAAATCTTCGGGCCAATATTCATAGCCCGCCGGTGGAAGTATTCGAAGCGGGGGAACCCTTCGGGACCCTAGTTGCGGAGGGGACAGTCCAGTGCGGTGGTTGTCGAAGTAGTCCAGGTGCCACTCCGGGTGCCATCGTAATCGGATTGGCTCCCGGGAAACACCCCTGCCGTGTCCCCTGGAGAAGAGACTTAACAAGATGAAGGTGGCCTGGGCATCCCTCGGGTGACACCCGTCGGAGCTCGGAGGCTCCACCTCTAGAGAGGCTCCCCGCAACATTGGGACGCCCCTGAGGTTGCGCCCCAAACTCGGGGGCCTTTGCCCAGAAGTAACCTCCCGGGAAACCTGGTAAATTTAATTCTAAGACTTAGCAAAAAATTTCATTTCTATTGCATCAAAATATTTTTGTACAAGTGTCCGGGGCTTCTTCTAAGAAGCTACCGGGAATGAAAACCCTAAGACAAAAAAGAGAGGGGTCCTATCTAAAGGCCTGGGGGGGAGGCTCAGACTTGTTCATTGGTGTCCTCCCCCCGGGAGGCTCCCGGCTGAGCCCTAGCGTCCGCCCCCGGAGGCGCCGGCGCTGGGAATCACACCCGAATTATCCGGTCGTAGAAGCCGCCGGCGAGCTGCTCCACTTCTCACCGAGATGGCTCGAAGAACTCCAAAAAGCTCCGGGGGATCCGGCCCTCGATCGCCTGGGTGCCAACCCCCCGGTGCTCCACGAGCCCGGCCGCAACAGCCACCACCGGGATCGCCCGGCCCCGTGCCCGAGCATCGGCGGCCTCTGGGATCACGGAGACTTGTGTGTTGAGAAAACGCACAGCCTCCATGAGCGTCGCCGGTGCCATCTCGGAGCCGCCTCCCGGGCCAAGGCTCACCCCGAGCCCCTCGAGGGCTGAACAGATGGAGCGGCCTGCGTCCGTCACCGCCCGGACACTGGAGCCCTCGAGCTCCCGGAGGGCATCCTTCTTGGCCTTCACCTCCCTCCGGACCTGGTCCTTGGCATTCTCGGAGGCGTAGAGCTGGGCCCGGACTCGGGCCAACTCCCAGAGCACGCCGTCGTGCTCCTCCAGATAGGCGGCGGCCTTCCCCTCCGCCTCCTTCAGCGCCTTGTCGAAGCACGCCTTGATGCCCCACGCGATGGCTGCCCCCTGCTAACGTGAGAGTTAGTCGAAACCCGAGTTGGAATCCCGAAGAAAACGAGCCACTGGCTCGAGGACGAACCTGGATATGGAGAGATTGAAGCTAACCACAGCGTTCGTGGAGCGTCCCTTGCGAGACGTAGTCCTGGACCTTCTGGATCAGGAGCCCCTCCGTGAACTGGAAGACCTCCCCCGCGGACAGCAGGGGGGTCTTCCTCCCCACGACTCCGGACCCATCAGGACCGGCGACGGGCCCCCTCATGAAGGTCGCGAGGGTGATGAGGACCGGAGTTGCGGTGGCCGGTGTCCTTGCCGCTGAAGAGGTGTCCGAGGAGGAGGCTGACGAGCTCTCCGAGGCGGTACCTCCCGGGGGGGGGGGATAAGGAGCCCTTTCCCCTTTCCGAGCCACGGGGGCCCTAGGACCTCCGTCGCCGGGGGGACCTCGTAGACTGAGGGGCTCCCCCCCTCGTCCACCGGGCATTCGACGCGCGGAGGGGAAGCCTCCGCGAACCGAACCTCCGGCCTCTCCGGCTCCGGCGGCACCGGGGCCGCTGGGAGAGCAATCGCCGAAGGGGGCGAGGGGGCATAATCCGCCGAGTCGGATGCCCCCCCGTCATTGGCTGCCTCCTTTCGCCGAGCCTCTCCGGAGGCATTGGGGAGGCGCGCGAGCTCCCGCTCCTCCATCGCCCCCCCGGAGTTCTCCGGAAGAGGTGGCGTCACTTCGCGCTGGGGAGGTGCCCGCGCTTGCCCTGACCCGGGGGCTGTGTCCCTGGCCTTCACGGGCGTAGAGCCCGGCGTCGTTGCTGGACGGAGGGCCTTCTGAGCCTTGGCCCGCTTGGGCTCAGAACCCCCGGTCACCTCCTTCCCCCTCTTGTGGGAACCGGGGGTGGGGAGAGGCGTCCTCGCCGGTAGCCTCAGCCCGAAGGCCTCAGCCACCAAGTTTCGAGGAGGACCCTCCCCGATGACGCGCACGATACGCTCGTGCTCATCGGCATAATACCTCCAAAGGAGGTTCTCAGCCTTTTCCCGGGCGGTCGGATACGGCCGGACTGCAAAAACTAATTTAGAGAAATTAATGAAAAAATGAGCAAAGCAACCGGGAACTCATGTTGGATCACCGGCTTCTGGGGGGCTGCTGAGCCGGGCACATCCCGATCCCCATCCTCCCATGCGAGAAGGGGGAGACCTTCAGCAGTGTCAGCTCCTCGGTGGCGTCCCTCATAGAACGAACACCCCGGGAGCCCACCACTTTGCTGAGGAGCTTCAGCTCCTCCTCGGTCCACATCGGGGGCTTGGGGGCGGATGACCGGTTGTAGGAGGGGGGCTCCGGTGAGTACGTCACCTCGTCGTCCCGGACCCGGAGGTAGAACCACCTCTGGACTCAGTCCCCGCAATGGTCCTGGGAGGCTGCCACCGGGTACTCCGCTACCCGGGACGACAGGAGCTGGATCATCACGGAGCCGAACGGGGACTTCGGCCCTCCCTTCACCAGGTGGGAGCTCCTCGCCGCCGACTCGTAGAAGTACCGGAACAACCATAATGTCGGCTCCCATCTAGTGGCTGTCTCAAACAGCCAAATGAAGATAACCATCCGAACGAAGGCGTTCGGCGTCAGGTGCTTGATCGCCACCACGTACTCCCAGAGGAACTCCCGGAGCAACGGATGCACCGAGAGCCGGAGTCCGGCCTCGAGGAAAGCCTCGAAGACCACCACTTCCCTGGGCCTAGGGCGGGGGGCTCCATCCTTCTTGGAGGGGATCGAATGTCCCCGTCCGCAACCACCCCCCGGTCCACGAGGGACTCCAAGTCCCCCGACGTAGACTCAGAGGCCTAGAGGAAGTCCGCAGTGACTTCCTCCGGAGGCACCTCAGCAGCTTAGCGTGGCCCTTGGGTCCCATTGATTTCTCCGGTGGCTTAGGCACTAAGGAAAGGGGCTTGGATTTTCGGTGATTGAGCTTCCGAGATCGACCTTCCGGGCCTGAGCTTCCGGGAGAGGGCTACCGGGAGAGTTAAGAGCGCCGGTGGTGTTTGAGGATTGAGGGTTGGAGTGACTTCTCCGGGTCCCTCAAGGCCCTATTTATGAGGCTCGAACGTGGCCTCGATGGGCGCCACGTGGCTCCTCGTTGTACATCGGTGCGGCCCAATTCAAACACCGTGCGGGAAACGAAGGGACAGACGCGCAAAATGAGGCGTCGTCGATTCGAACCGCGAGTGGCCATTATGGTCGAACGGCGCACTCCCATCGAGACGAGACCTTAATGAGCGACGGCGTGGCCATAAACGCTTGGCACAAGGATTGAAGCGTCATGGCTCCGGAGATCTGTCTTGGAGGAGATGTCCCCAGTAACATGAACCATCCCCTCCGGGAACTCGAGCATCGCCCCCGGAGGGCATGGGGGGCTGCTATTGGGGGAAATCTCCATGGGATCGAGTCCAGGTAAGAGGCCGTCCATTTTGCTTGGGGACAAGTGTAGCTTCTAGGCCTCTAAAGAGTGTTTTAGTAATTAATGACAATTGCAAATGCTATACTAACGATACCTGCTAAGTTGTGTCAAGAAGAAACTCATAAGGCAGGGTAATGAAAGGCAAAGAAAGAGCCTCATGATGAAGAAAGGACATTGATCAAAGAGGCAAAGGTACGAAATAGGGTCTTTTCCATTTTACCGGTCTAAGGTGATTAGAGAAGAATTTTGACCGGATTTTTAGATAGTCGCCGTACTATTAAGAGGAGCATGTGGTGTATCACGAAATACTTCATCTATGTGCCACAAATCATAAAATCAACTTGCATTGCACACTAGAAGGTCACATTCTTTGAAAAAGCTTGTTTCAACTCTTTTCTGCCAAACTCTGTCTCAGTCGATCTGACCGTCTGTTATACCGGTCTGACCAAATAGACAGACTGATCGAATAGGGTTTCGGACTGACCGACGTTATGTCAAAGTCTAGTGTATATCTTTAAAAGGTCGGTCTGTCCGTAGGCAAAAATCTAGGTCAGTCTCCTGGTACTTCATGTCCTATCCTTCTAATGTATTGTGTTATGACGGTCTGACCGTTTGTTAGACCGGTTTGATCGAGAAATCGGTCTGACCGTGTTTTTGTACTACGGTCTGACCGTATGGCCGGTCTGTCCGTATTTTTCGGTCTGACCGTATAACGTGTCCAGAAACTATGTCATCTCTGGACAGTTTCACGATCTGACCGCTATTGGCTCCGGTCTAACCGTGAGTGTGCCTGACAAGGGCAGGTGAGCATTTATTGCGCCTGTTTAATGTCGTTGCAATTGCGGCGGTCTGACCGGGCTTATACCTGCGGTCTGACCGCCAAGTGATCTTTTTCTCCCAACGGCCTGTAACGACTATATTTTTTGTGGGAGGTATATATACTCCCATGCACGGCCCTGTTCATAACTTTTGGCATATTTGTGAACACTATCATCATCCTTGAGAGCTTAAGCAAGTTTCATACACTCTAGGGTTCTAATTCTCGAATTTTTGAGAGTGTGCATTTGAGATCTTCTAGTGCATTGCATTTAGATCACTAAATCAATCTTGTGGCACTAGAAGAAGGTTAAGTGATCATCACCGGCTTGTTACTCTTGGAGTTTGCCGGCTCCTAGACGGCTCGAGAGAAGGTTTTGGAGAGCTCTTCAAGGAAGATTGTGAAGAAGCCTCAAAACGTCTTGTGAAAGGGTTGAGCACGCCTTGCCGGAGCGGTAAAGTGCATCATTAGTGAAATCGAGGTTTGGATAACTCATCACACTAATCCGGCTCAAGATCTAGGTCACTTCTCGAGAGAAGGTTGACTAGATAGAGGAGCGGTTAGAGATTTGAGTTTGCCTCAACGTGGATTAGGGGTGATCGGCAAATCACCGAGACTACGAGATATATCCTTGTGTTAAAATTGTTCAGTGTTCTTCATGTGTTAGTTATTTACTCTCATTTACTATTAATTGTTTGATTATTGTTAATTATTTAAAATCACCTATTCACCCCCCTCTAGTTGATATCCTAGATCCCTTTCAACAAGGCCCCCCGGTGGCTTGTCCCGGGCGCCGCCATTTGCCCGGGCACAAGGCCCCCCCGGTGGCTTGTCCCGGGCGCCGCCTTTTGCCCGGGGACAAGGCCCCCCGGTGGCTTGTCCTGGGTGGGTTCTCCTAGGTCATGTGAGGATCACGCGAGAGGCGCCTCGGGAAATGGCGGACACCTATCAAGCATCCAAGGCTCCTGACTGGAAGAAGGACGCTAGTGCCCCTCAATCCAACAATGGCTAGCGGGGTAGTTTAGTCTTTTTGCATCTTTTGGGCCTATATAAGCCCTTGTAACCCCTCATGTGAGGAGGACAATTCATTTTTGCTCTAATAGACAATCAAATAGGCGTACTCCAGAGCCACCTCTCCCCCGAGAGAGCTCCCCTAACCAACTCCGGTTGGGAGCACATCGATAGGACTAGGGCCTCCACTGAGGCCCAAACATGTATAAACCCTCGTGTCACTTGCTGTGTTTGCCCGACGGGAAGACCGGTCACGCGGTCAGCTCACGTCGTCTTTTCTTCTCTAGGAACCTCCACGAAACCTGCCGGGGTATTCGTAATACCACGACAAGAGACTTCCATATTTTTGAGAACTTTGCCTCTTGGTTCTGTTTGGCAAGCCGTTTGAACACCTGCATAAGGCGCCTGCCCTTGAAACGAGTGTGAAAATTCGTGGCAAGATGCCAGAGCACCAACGACTCTGCAAGTCATCCCAACTCAGCGATGGATCCACTCCCGATTGCATGTACTCGATCGCACTCAGCATTCCTCCATTTCGATCGTGAATCAAGCACACGCGCTCGCGGTCTTTGACGACCTCAGTCTTCAATTTGCCCAAGAACCACAGCCAACTGCTGTAGTTCTCCCCCTCGACCACGGCATATGCTATGGGGAGAAGCTGGTCGTTGGCATCAATAGCCACGACAGTCAGCAAATTCCCTGGTATTTTCCAGTCAAAAATATTCCGTCAATGCAAAGCACGGGTCTCATGTACCTGAACGATGCAACGCACTGTTAGAATGCCCAGAAAAATCTCCGCAGTACCTTGCACCCAGGAATCACAATACCCTCCGAGTCGATTGCCGACGTATCAACAATTTCGGTGACTGTTCCTCGATTTGCTTCGTATATGCGCTGCAACAGCCTCGGTACGAAGTTGTATGCCTCAACATATGTCCCAAAAAGCTCCTCCAGCGTCCTCTGTTTAGCCCTCCATGCCTTCGTGTACTTGATCTTATAACCGTACTTCTCCGCGACATGTGCAATTATCACTTTTGGTGTCATTGCCGTATTTTCCTTTACTACTGACAGTATCAGACTGGCAACAAAACTGGAAGTGATATTTCTATGCTGCTGCACCATGCCCTCAGCCAGACATCCATGCTCTTCGACTCTGGTCACCTGAAAGAACGAGCCATCTCATGGCCGAGTGACACGTACGTACCATGGACAGTTCTCAACTAAGCACCTCACAGTCCACAGGCACGTATTTGATTTGACCACCCGGAATGGCCTATTTAGTGAAACAGCCCACGCAGTTATGGCTTTCTTTGCATCTTTCTTACTCCAAAACAGATGTCCAAGCTGGACGGTTGATTCATTATAGGACCATCGCGAACTCAGCTCATCACGAACCACAGCGGAAATCAAAGATGATGGATCAGTCCATTCACCTATAGGATTCTGTTGTTTCGTCGGTTCATCAGGAGATTCATACACTTCTGACGGATCAGTACACTCCTCCTCATTAAAATTCTCCTCCAATTCTGGTAGTTCTTCAGCTGCATCTACTTGATGGCCCCCAAATGGAGTTGTATCTCTTACAATTTGCAAAGGTACACTGCCAGTTGCACTGGCATTGGTACTGCCACCTGCACTGGTATCAGCACCGCCACCGCCATCGTGACCTCTGGTGCTGATATTAGTGCTGCTCTTTTCTCTTCCTACGGAATGGCTGCCCTCCAAGCTATGTGCGCGTATGATTTCAACGTACAGTATGATGACCCCGCAACCATAGCCTGGATTTGTAACAAATCTCCCAAATGAACCCCATGATTTGTCACCTTTCAGTCTCTTGAGCACCCATTTGTTTCCCTCTGGAATCATGCCTTCGACCCTGAGATTATCCGTCGCAGGATTTCGTTGTAACGGGTTGACTAACCACATCTCCAAATCATTGAAAGACATTGACTGTGGTTGTCTCATTTGACCGTAAACATGCATACAACCACCAAGATCATCACCGTTTGCTCCATTACGGATTATACCAACTCCGTAATAAACGCAAACCGTACTGGGTTGCTCCATAGCCTAATCAATTTGTCATTCTGTGTTAGGTTTAAACAGGATAGTGCGACTATGCGCAATAACTGTAATGGAATTATACAACGATATTGCGACTATGAGATGTGCCAAAACATTGCTCAAAGTACTACAAAAAACATGGTTTTTGAAACAACAGAAATTTTCTAACACTGCATTTCAGTCGTTGTTGGGCTACACGATTTTTGCCTAGGAAAAAGGTGAAGTGAACAATTAAATTTGTAGACCCTAACCCTAACCCTAACTAAAAGCCAACCCTAACCCTAACCCTTACCCTAACCAAATTCGCGACTGAAAGTCAATTTTGAAATTTTTAAAAGTTTTGGGTTAGATTTCGAATTTCTTTTTTTTATTCAGTTATTCCAACAAAAAATCCCTAACCATAACCCTAACTACAAAGCAACTCTAACCCTAACCCTAACCCTAACTAAAACCCAACCCTAACCCTAACCAAATTTAATTTCTAAACCTTACAACCCTAAAATAATAGCTGCCCTCGCTCTAAACCCGTGCGGGCAAGGCCAAGACGGCGGTGACGACGACGGCAGCGAGGCCGCGAGGGCCCTAACATAATATAAAAAAAACTTTTAAATCTACATATTATCAATCAGTTTAATATACGTACTAACAAACGTTTACATCTACATTCTAACAAATATTTTAATCTACGTGCATACTAATAAAATTCAAATTTGAAAAACATCACGTTTTTTAGTCCATCACATACTAATAATGTATAAGTTCTTCAAATTTTTTAATCTACGAACATACACTAATATACAGGTTCTTTAAATTTTTTAGTCCATCACATTCACACATTTACCATCCATATAAATTTATAATCTAAATCCTATCTAAATACTACAAGTTAACGATCTAATTAATCTAGATATACGAGTTAATGAAAATGTACCTCAGCGAACAGATTTGAAGAATCTCCGAAAAGAGTTTTTCTCCTCCTCTTTCTTCTCTTCTCTTCCTTCTCTTCTTCTCTTCCTTCTCTCTCTCTATACAGATTTCAGTAATTTCTGGATTTTCAAAAAAAATGAACATGGCCGTACTGTGAAAGGGATGGCTGTGGTTTAAATACCCATTTCAGTCGCTAGCCTAGTTGGCGACTGAAATGTTGCGGGTTTCAGTTGCTAGCCGAGCTAGCGACTGAAAGCTGGCGTGGCACAGCACCTGGGCCAGCGGGGCGTTGGGCCGTGCCACGTCTTCAGGCTAGCGACTGAAGATCAGTCGCGCGCGCTGATTCGCAATAGAGGGTCATTTTTGCAAATTTTAAAAGGTCTGGGTTATTTTTTGAATTTGTTTTTTTTTTGTGAGTTATTAGGAAAATAATTCGATTTCCTCTACCTGGCACTCTCCTCAAAACCCCCAATTTCCCTCTCCCTCAGCTAGCCGTCGCCGGCGCTGGCCAGGTCCACGCTGACGGTGCCACCGTCGCTCTATCTCCCTCACTTCGTCCTCGGGCCTAGCCGCCCTTCGTCTTCTCAACCTTCTTGCTTCCACTCAGCCCCACATTTCATCACCTCCATCGTCGGTGACTGGGACTTCGCCAGCGTTCGGAGTCCCCTCTTCCACTCAGCTCCCCTTTTAGATCAGTCAATCACCTACTACACTATTGCTCTACGTGTCACCGTAGATCCAGTGCCACCACGCCACCTCACCTTTGGATCTGTACCATCGCATCGCTTTAGCCACCACCTCCATCTACTCCACCGCCGACAGCAAGCTCCAATCGGCGATCTGCAGCGAGCTCTCACTTCAACCCCTTGCTCTCTGTCTCAGCCCCCAAATGCTTCCTCGTTGTCGGATTGCTATGAAGAGAAGCCGTTGACGCCTTCACCATGACCACTCAATCCACGGCCACATTCTTCTTCGTCTTCCTCATCGACCACGGCCTGTGGTTGACGACGACCTCAAGCTTCCCTCGACCAGTCCTCCTTCGACCATGACCGCTCCACTGTGATGACCACTCCCTCTTCATCGAGCGACTTCCACGACCAGTCCAACTTCGATCAGCTCCTTTGACGACCACTTCTTCGACCAAGCAACAACCTCAACTCCCTGTGCTGCTCCCATAGATTCAGCTTCAATCAAGCTCCAACAGCAAATACTTGGTGATCAATTCCACCCCTTCTTCCCCCTCTATTATGAGCACACCACTAATTGAGCAAACGAATTTGTATATGAGATGAATTGATTTTTGTAATTTCCATGATCTAATACAAACTCTTTTGAATCAATAGTTTAGTTGGATGATGAATTGAAATGTCTGTTTGAATGTTTAGTGTGTTCTCTGATGTCTGGAACCAGAAATGAAATACATGTCTGATTGTTGTGCAAATTTCTTCCAGTGATGGATTGATTTATTGTCTTAAACTTAGATGGATCATCAAATGCAAATTCACATGTTCTTTTTTTTGTTTCAATATGATGATGTTCCTTTGAAGTTAGGCATTTGAGTTGTGTTTGTTTGTTTGTTAAACTTTGTTTGATGAGATGCTTATTGTGTTGTCTGCGATGCCTACTGTGTGAGGCATAAGATGCTGGAGCTTTAGTTCCTCCTATCTTGTAAGAAACTCAATTTGTGCAGTTGTCCAATAGAATTTGCTTCTTGTTTCTGAGTTGTGAAATGGGGTTGGAGTATGTGCTATATTGATTAATTAGTTTGTGCTTCCTCTGAATACTTGATTTGCTTTTAGATTTTTCAATAGCTAAAGTGATCAAGGAGTATTGAAGTCTAATGTCTTGTTCTTATACCTAAGCTATGGGGTTCTGCATTGTGTAGGGAGGCAATGTGTTCTTTTGAATTTGAACTTGATCGTTGCCTGATTTAAATAGCTCAAATTTTTGTGGTCATTTCATTGGGTTGTTGTTGTGGTCGTGGCTGAGAAGGACTGTGGTTAAGTTTGTGCTTGTTTTTTTCTCGTGGTTCATCAATACTCATTGTAGATTGCAATCATAGATAGTTGTCTACGCTAATTTGCGTGCTACCATTACACGATTCCTCTCTACCACTTGTACCTATGAAACGTAAGTCCAGATCAATCACTAGTTAGGTCGCGATCTTTTTGCCTCTTTCTTTCTCATTTCTTCTGACATTTCCTCGCTATTTATCTCGTCTATTTTAGTTTCTTTATTCATTGATTTAGTTTAGTTTTATACGTTTTTCTTGTCTAGTCCCGATGGAAAGAACGACTAAATACTCACCATATTACACCGATCTCGTCGTCTTGCGAGACGCTTTAGGTCGGTATCACCCAAAAATCATTAAAATAATTGCAATGGCTATTTTTAACGGCTATATTGAAACAATAATTTTTTTAAGTCACTGACAGGAGAGACCCACAAAATAAATACCTCAAACGGCTAATTTTAACCCTCACACAACGTAGCACTCTGACATGTGGGTCCAGTTCATGTTTGGGCCCACTGTCATCCACACAGCTCTTAAAAATCGAGATGCAAATAAATATTTTCAATTAAACTTCAACGACAACAAAAAAAAATAAAACTTCAACTGACATTGGGCCCCAATATCAGTTTGGGCCCACCTGTAAGTGACGTTGGCTAGTTTCTTGTACAGTGCAAGCGGCACACGAGGCGAGCGCACCCACATGGCATTCATGTGTCTTGTGGGGCTTGCCTCTGCTGCATTGCTTAGCACGTCGCACGCTTTTACTGCGCACAAACCCATTGACTTGCAGGCTTGTTAATTTCCTGGTCCCACCTGTCAGTTCGATTTTTGGGGCGGGTTTGTGAGGCATAGTGCGTGAAAGGTGGGGCCTACAAAACGTGTTGCTAGGTGCTATCAATTCACCCAATGCTACCGCTACGCACACCTAGGCACCGGTGGGACCAACTTGTCAAAAATTCAGGTGACTACTGCTTCGCCACGCATCGCCGTACAATTGGGTCGCCCGCGCAGGTCCGACTTGTCTGCCAAGCGCTGGTTGAAGTGACTAGAATGGACTTAGCCTAACATCTCTGACAGGATGTGGAGCCTGTTTTGTTCACATTCTCATTAGAAAATATTTAATCTAAAATTTGTATCACACTTACTCCAAGATTATTTGATTCATATCCTCATTATATCTAGACAAACCATATTTATAACTTTGTGTAGGAATGCATGAAGGTCCTAATCACTTAAAATTGAAAGTATGAAAAGCCAAACATGTCTTGCAAACCTATCACCAAACAAATAAGTTAAACCTTAAACATGCTAGGAAAAAATAAATTCTCCAAATTACAAGCAAGTTTTCCATATGCCTGGAAGCTAGCCATGTTGGTAAAAACACGAACTAAACAAGCTCATAGTCCACATGGTATTGGAGTATTGTCTAATTTTATGCGAGTTTACTTAGTTTTGTTAATTTTTGAGAGGTTGAAATAGTCAGTTAGTGTATCTATTCTAAAGACGTAGGCAAACAATATGTCACAAAATCAAATCATTAAAAATCCACAAATAATCCACTCAATATTTAGTTAGTGCGAATTAAACTCTGGTTTTTAATCAAACAATCTAAATACCACATCAACTAGACTACCACCAGTTGACTTAGTTTACTTAGTTGTGGGCTTTGAACGCTGATACCCTTCCACCAATAAACACCAAAGTTAACTATTCCAGCCAGCTCCTTTAATCTCAAAAGAAAAAAAGACATTTTAGATGGATCAGTCAGCGAGTCTAGAATTTTTAATTTATGAGCTAAAACATAGAATTACATATTTTTCTGGGGTAAAATTTTTTTAATCAAGTTCTATAGATTGAGAGATTTCTTCTATAGATTTATTATATTTTTTTTGGGGGTAAAGATGTTGTGTGGCCATTGATCCCAAAGCTCTCATACTGGGTCCCCCAGTGGCCTGATCTGTGATAGCATGCACCGGACGTCCTTGGCGCTAGGTCGTTCCTTGGGGTCCTCAGACGTGCAGAAGCAGGCGATGCGCAGCACCAGCAGCATCTGCTCCTCGGCCTCGCTCTCGCTGATGGTCTTGTCGATGGCCTCAGCGTAGTCGCCGGAAAACATCACTCCGCGGAGCCACTTGACGAGCCCGATCTCGTCCACTCGCAGGAAGAAAGGGTTCGACGGCTCCTTCCCCGTCACTAGCACCGCCAAGATGACGCCGAAGCTGTAGATGTCGCACTTGGAGGTGAACTTGAGCGTCTGGTGATACTCCGGCGCGATGTACCCCACCGTGCCGGCGATGTTGGACGTGCTGATGTGCGTGTTCGCGTCAGGCATGGCCTTCGCCAGGCCGAAGTCGGCGATGCGCGGCTCCATGTCGTCATCGAGCAAGATATTTGCCGGTTTCAAGTCCCGGTGGATGATCTGCGGCCGCTGCGAGACGTGCAGGTACTCGAGCCCAGCCGCTATGCCGACCGCGACACGGAGCCGTGCTGCCCACGGCAGCTCGGCGCGCCCCTCCGCGACGTCTTTGAGGATGTTGTGCAGGCTGCCTTTCTTCATGAATTCGTAGACGAGGTAGTGGCAGTCGGGTCGCTGCACGTGCGCGGCGAGCGGGAGGAGGTTGCGGTGCCGGATGTGGCCAACAGTGCGGATCTCCGATTGTATCTGCCGCATCCATTTGTCCAGCTGACGGCTCTCCTCGTCGCTGAGGTTCTTCGCCATGGTGTCGTCACCCAACCTTTTCTTGATCTTTTTAATGGCTATGTACTTTGGCTCCTCGCCTTCGCGGTCCACGGGGAGCTGCGCCTTGTACACCTCGCCGCAGCCGCCGCGGCCGATGACGGTGAGCGCCGACAGCCCGTCGTCCTTCTCTAGGAACGCCAACAGCTCCGCCTTTTTTATGAGCTTCGGACTGAAGATGACGACGCCGGAATTCATGCGGTACCGGCCGCGGATCCAGTTAAGCGCCAGCCGGAACAGCACCGACATCAGCAGCCCAGACACGACGCCGGCAAGCGAGCCTACGAAAAACCCGATGATCCAGTTGCGCACCCGGTGCTTGTGGCTGCGGTGGCGGTGGTGCTCCTCGGCGGATGGCGCCTGTGCCGGCGTGGTGCTGTTGGACGTGGAGTTAGACTTAGTTGTGGCCGAGCTGTGGTTCTTGTGGTTGGTAGTATTCTGCTCCTCGAGCACGTTCCGGTGCGGGGTGACCGCTCTCAGGCGGTGCACGTGGTGGTAAGCCAGGCGTGAGCGGCGGCCGGTGGCCGATCGGCCGATGGCATGAAGGAGATCGTGGCACTGCACGGTTGATATGAGGAGGAAGAAGATGAGGAGAGAGAGTAGGAGGATGAGAAGGTTGGATGGTTTGGATGCCATGGCTGCCATTGGCGCTTGCGGAAGCTGTGGTGGGTGGAGTTATTAATCATTGGGGTGGGTTATTGGCGCGTGGAAATGTCTGAACATAGATGGACGCCTTGGATGCTTCTGTGAACTTGAGTGACGACTTAGATGTGGCTGATGACCTGTGTGTACTGGGGTGGGGTCTTGTTGGGGGAGACGACCGTTGACTCAAGCAAGTCGTGACCCGGCCTGTACGACGCGTGGGGAATTTACAGTTATACCCCTGAGTCTGCAACAAAGACTTATGCATATTGACACACATTGTACTCTTCTGCCGGAGCAATTTAAAATTAATTTGTAAGTTGTAATCGAGTGCTGGAAATTGATATTGTTTCATTCCACCGTGTGAACCCGCACAAATATTCGTGCGTTCGAAATTCACATAATATTTCATTCCACTGTGTGAACAGTAACAAATATCCATATGTTCAACTTAGTTAATAATTCTGTCGTGGTATTGCGAATACCCCAGCAGGTTTTGAGGACGATCCTAGCGAAGATTATGCGGCGCGGGTTGACCGGATGACCGATCCTCCCCCGCCGGACAAACACAAGAAATGACACACGGATTTATACAGGTTCGGGTCCCGGTGGGGGCCCTAGTCCTGTCGGTGCGCTCCCGACCGGAGTCGGCTGAGGAGGCTCTCTCCGAGGGAGAGGCTTTCAGAGCACACCTGTGAGTTTTTAGCTATTCCAACAAATGAATCACCTGCTTACAACTGAAGGGTACAAGAGCTATTTATAGCCCCAAAAAGAAACAAAAAGCCTAAACTACCCCGGAAGCCACCGTCGGATTGAGGGGTAGGAACGTCCTTCTCCCGGTCAAACGTCTTGGATGCTTGACAGGTGGTCGCTGATTCCCGAGGCGCTCCTCACGTGACCTGCACGTGATAAACAACTCGAGACTTTACCTTGAGGAGGGCGATGAGACCCGGGACATGCGCCGGAGGCCAAGTCCCGGGGGCCAAAAAGGCGGCGCCCGGGGAGGGGCCGAAGGCCAGGTCCCCAAGCAAATGGCGGCGCCCGGGACGGGGCCAGAGGCCAGGTCCCGGGAGCCAAAAGGCGGCGCCCAGGACGGCGCCGGAGGCCAGGTCCCGGGAGCCAAAAAGTGGCTCCCGGGGAGGGGCCATGCGCCCGGGGACGGCGCTGGAGGCCAGGTCCCGGGAGCCAAAAGGTGGTGCCCGGGGAGGGGCCAGAGGCTAGGTCCCCGGGCAAGTGGTGGCGCCCGGGACAGTCCCGGAGGCCAGGTCCCGGGAGCCAAAAGGCGGCGCCCGGGGAGGGGCCGGAGGCCACGTCCCCGGGCGCATGGCGGCGCCAGGGACGGCGCCGGAGGCCAAGTCCCGGGAGCCAAAAGGCGGCGCCCGGGGAGCGGCCGAAGGCCACGTCCCCGGGCGCATGTGACGCAACTTACCTAGACCTAGTCCAGCGGAGATTTCCCCCAACAGCAGCCCCCCATCCCCCCCGGGGACGATGCTGGAGTCCCCGGTGGGTATGGTTCACATTACCGGGAAAATCTCCGGACCAAATTACCGGAGCCGTGACGCTTCGGCTTCTGTGCCCCGCGCTTAAGGCCACACCGCTTCGCCATAAATGCGCTCGCGCTTCGAACCGGTGCCTCGATTCGCGCGCCAGTCCCTTCGTTTCCCGCGCGCCGTTTGAATTTCAACGGTCCAGATTGCTCCGCGGTATGCCACGTGGCACCCATCTGGACCACGGCTCGCCTATATAAATAGGGCCTTCTTCTAGTGCCACGAGGATGATTTAATGATCTAGATGCAATGCAGTAGAAGATCTCAAATGCACACTCTCACAAATTCGAGAATTTGAACCCTAGAGTGTATGAAATGTGCTAAAGCTCTCAAGGATGATGACAATGCTCAAATTATGCCAAGAGTTTTGAACAGGGCCTTGCATGGGAGTATATATACCCCCCACAATAAATATAGCCGTTACAGGCCGTTGAGAGAAAAAGATCACCTGGCGGTCAGACCGCAGGTACAAGCTCGGTCAGACCGCCGCAATTACAACGGCATTAAACAGGCGCAATAAATGCTCAACTGCCCTTGTCAGGCACACACACGGTCAGACCGGAGCCTATTTCGGTCAGACCGTGAAGCTGTCCAGAGACGACCTAGTTTCTGCACACCTTATACGGTCAGGCCGAAAAATACGGACAGACCGGCCATACGGTCAGACCGTAGTACAAAAACACGGTCAGACCGATTTCACGGTCAGACCGGTCTAATAAAACGGTCAGACCGTAATAGCTCAAAACAACAGAAAGATAGTTCATGAAGTTCCAGGAGACTGACTTAGGTTTAAACTACGGACAGACCGACCTTATAAAGGTATATACTATACTAAGACATAACGTCGGTCAGTCCGAGAATTCTAATCGGTCAGTCCGTGAATTCGGTCAGACCGAATGAGACATTGCTGAGCAGAAATGAGCTGAAACAAGCATATTCAAAGTATATGACCTTCTAGTATGCAATGCAAGTTAATTTTATGATTTGTGGCACATAGATGAAGTATTTTGTGATACACCACATGCTCCTCTTAATAGTACGGCAACTATCCTAAAATCCGGTCAAAATTCTTCTCTAATCACCTTAGACCGGTAAAAATGGAAAAGACCCTATTTCGTACCTTTGCCCTTTTCATCAATGCTCTTTCTTCATCATGAGGCTCTTTCTTCGCCTTTCATTAACCTGTCTTTTAAGTATCTCCTTGACACAACTAGGCAGGTAACGTTAGTATAGCATTTGTAGTTGTCATTAATTATTAAAACACTCTATAGGGGCCTAGAAGCTACAGAGGTGCCCCCGGAGGAGGTCGCTACGGACTTCCTCTGGGCGTCCGAGTTCACGGCCGAGGACGCCGAGTCCTTGGTCGAACGCGGTGTCGTCGAGGACGGGGTCATCCGGGTCCCCGTGAAGAAGGACGGAGCCCCCCGCCCCAGGCCCGAAGAGGTCGTGGCCTTTGAGGCCTTCCTGGAGGCGGGGCTCCGGCTCCCGGTGCATCCCATGCTCCGGAAGTTCTTGAAGGAGTACGAGGTGGCGCTCAACCACCTCACCCCGAACGCCCTCGTCCGGATGGGTATCTTCATCTGGCTCTTCGAGACGGCGACCGGGAGGGAGCCCACGCTACGCGTCTTCCAGTACTTTTACGAGCCGGCGGCGCGGAGCTCCCACCTGGTGAAGGGGGGACCCAAGTCCCCGTTCGGCTCGGTGATGGTGCAGATGTTGCCGTCTCGGGTGGCCGACTACCCGGCGGCACCCTCCCGGGACCATTGGGGCGATTGGGTCCGGAGGTGGTTCTACCTCTGGGTCCGGGACGACGGGGTGACGTATGCCCCGGAGCCCGCCTCCTACAGCAGGTCGTCTGCACCAAAGCCTCTGGTGTGGACGGACGAGGAGCTCGAGCTCCTCGGCAAGGTGATCATCTCCCGGAAGACCCGCTCTATGTGGGACGCTGCCGAGGAGATGATGCTCCTGAGGATATCCCCCTTCGCACGCGGGCGGAGGGGGACCGGCATGGGCCCGGAGCAGCGGCCCCCGGTCAAACCGGTGACCCGACGTAAGTTCCGGTAACCTGCTTCATTGTATTCACAAAATTTTGAAAATTTGAGTAACTCTTTACCTCTTGCAGTCCGGCCGTACCCGACGGCGCGGGAGAAGGCGGAGAACCTCCTCGGGAGGTACTTCGCCGACGAGCACAAGCGCGTCGTGCGCCTTGTGGGGGAGGGCCCTCCCCGGAACCTAGTGGCTGAGGCCTACGGGCTGAAGCTTCCGGAGAGGAAGCCCCTCCCCACCCCCGGGTCGCATAAGCGGGGGAAGGACGCGACCGGGGGCTCTGAGCCTAAGAAGGCCAGAGTCCAAAAGACCCCCGGCCCGTCGACGACACCGACGGCGACTCCGGCGAAGCCCCGGCACGAGACCCCCGGGACCGAGTGCACCCGGGCGCCGGCACGGAAGGAGACAACACCCCCTCCCCCAAGGAGCCCCGTTGAGGCTCGGGGGAAGGAACCGGCCGCGGACGGGGCGGCCTCTGACTCGGCAAACTACGTCCCGTCGCCGCCATCGGTAGCGGCCCCGCCACCACCCCAGGCCCCCTTGGAGCCGGAGAAACTGGAGGTGAGGTTTGCAGAGGCCTCGCCTCCGCGGATGGAATGGCCCGTGGACGAGGGGGGGAGCCCCTTGGTCTACGAGGTCCCGCCGGAAGTGGGGGCCCCAGGGGCCCTGCCGCCCGGAAAGGGGAAGGGTCTGATGGTCCCCCCCCCCCCCCCGGCGAGGGACCCCTTCCGGGACTTCCTCAGCCACTTCCTCGGGGGGCACCTCCGCAACGAGGACGACGACGACCGCCACCCCGACCGAGGTCGTGCCGGGCGCCCAAGTCTGGGAGCGCGTTACCGGCCGCACCGGGACAAGCGCCGGGCGGGAGACCCCCCTGCTTTCCGCAGGGGAGGTTGAACGTTATGCGGAAGGCCTGCAGACCCCGAAGGTCCAGGCCTTCGTTGCGGGGGGGACGCTCCACGATCGCTTCGCGGAGCTTCGGTCCCTCCAAGCCTAGGTATTCACCCGAGGCGGTTGTCGCTTTCCTTTGGCTCCTATATTCAAAATTTTTCTAACTCTGGAATTTATAGGGGACGGCGATTACCTGGGGCGTCGAGCAGCGCGTCATCCGGCTGCTTAAGGACGCGGAGGACAGGGCCGCCTCCTTCCTGGGCCAGCGGGACGAAGCTCTCCAGGAGCTGGCCCGGGTCTGGGCCCAAGTTCACGTCTCGGATGCGGTGAATGGCCGCCTCCGAGAGGAGGCGAAGGCGAGGAGGGAGGCCTTCCGGGAGCTCGAGGGATCGAGCATCCGGGAGGTGGTGGATGCGGGCCGCTCCGTCCGTTCGGCCCTCGAGAGCCTTGGCGTAAGCCTAGGCTCCGGAAGCAGCTCGGAGGTGCCCCCGGCGACCCTCGCGGAGGCCGTGCCTTTTCTCAATACACAGGTCTCTGTCATCCCGGAGGCGGCTGACGCCCGGGCTCGGGGCCAGGCGATCCCCGCCGTTGCGGCCGCGGCCGGGCTCGTTGAGCACCGGGGAGTGGGCGCCCGGGCGATCGGGGGCCGCATCCCGCGGAGCTTCCCCGAGTTCTTCGAGCCTTCACGCCGGGAGGTGGAGTAGCTCGCCGGGGGCTTCTACGACCGGATCATCCGGGCGAGATTCCCGGCACCGGCGCCTCCAGCGGCGGACACTCCGGCCCCGGCCTCGGAGGAAACCCCCCGGGGGGAGGACGCTAATGAAAATGTATGAGCCTCCCCCCGGGTCTTAGTTAGGGCCCTTTTTGTTTTCTTAGGATTTTGATCCTGGTAGCTTCTTAGAAGAAGCCCCGGACACTTGTACAAAAACATTTTGAATGCAATCAAGTTAGAAAATTTTCTAAGTCTTAAATTGAATGCATTGTTACCAGGGTTCCCGGGAGGTTACTCCCGGGAGAAGGTCAGGGAGGGGCTCCCCGGGGGACGCCCAAGCGGCTTTGATCTTGCTAAGCCTCGTCTCCGGGAAGCGCGGAGGGGACAGTGTCCGGGAGCCGATCCGGTTGAGGTGGCATCCGGAGTGGCACTTGGACAATTTTGACAATCATCGCGCCGAATTGTCCCCTCCGCGACCGGGGTTCCGGATGGTCCCTCCACTTCGCATTCTTCCACCGGCGGGATACGAGTTCTGGCCCGAAGGTGTGCTCCGGGACGCTCGGCGCCGCGTGCGCGCGTTGTACTGGGACCTGGCCCGGGAGCTTGCGGAGAGCCTCCGGGAGTACTAGGCGTGGGAGCCTTAGGACGTAGAGGATCCCCCGGGTTAGAACCCGGGTTGTACCATTTCCGAAGCCCACCGGAGCGGGAGGATGTCCTCCGGGTTTTACGATGAATAAAGCTGTGTTGTTGCTTCCTTCTTTCATTGTCTTTTTCTTTTTTCTTCTTGGATGGTCTGGACGACTCCTTTTCACAAGAATGAGCTAAGTTTGCTCGTAGGCAGTACGATTGACACCCGGGGGTTCCTTATCCCCCCCGCCCATAGCGGGCCGGAGGGTAGCTCCGCGCGCTGTGGGGGTAGCAACGCCCCCGGGGTGGAAGTGACCTGTAGCATAGAAATTTTTCTAAGTTAGAAAATTTTAAATCGAGGTTTCCAAGGGAAGGACCTTCCGGGAGACAATCGTCCGGTCGCCGTGAGAACGGGGAGCCGGGAATAAGGCCTCGTGTGGAAGAAACATCCAAGAAAACCTGATGAGATTTCTGGAGGCGGGCTTCCTAGGAGATGATCATCCGGTCGCCGTGAGAACGGGGAGCCGGGAATAGAGTCTCCGGGAAGAAATGTCCGGGAAATCCGTAACTTCTCTGGAAGACAATCGTCCGGTCGCCGTGAGGACGGGGAGCCGGGAATTGGGTCTCCGGGAGGCAATCATCCGGTCGCCGTGAGAACGGGGAGCCGGGAATAAAGTCGCCGGGGATCAAATATCCAAGAATGCCATTGGACGTTCCGCTGGGGGGAGTGTCGGGCGTCGAATCCCGGAGGAGGAAGATAGATCCAGGAAGGCCATTAGACGTCCCGCTGGGGAGAGCGTCGGGCGTCGACTCCCAGAGGAGGAAGATAGATCCAAGAAATCCATTAGACGTCCCACTGGGGAGAGCGTCTACTCCCGGAGGAGGAAGTGCCCGATGACGGGTCTTGAGTGTTTGGGCAGGGGACTAGTCTTCCAAAGTGACTCGTTACCGCAGCCGCTGGGGACCGGGTTGCCGCTTACACCCTCAGTCCACGAGGGCTGATCGTAAGCCGCCCTACAGGAGGGACTTGCTGGGTCTGGCCCACTTCCTCGCGGGGAGGGCATCCTCACGGGGAGGGCGTCCTCGCGGGGAGGGCATCCTCGCGGGGAGGGCATCGCCGCTAGGGGCGGTAATGAGAAGAACCTGCAATGAGACAGTTGAAGAGCAAGACCTATGTATTGCTAATAAAATGAAGTACAGTGCCTCCCCCTGCGAAGTCGCGAAAGGGGAGGAAAAGGTAAGTACAGTGTCCCTCCTCCCCCTCTGGCGTGATCGCTCCGGGGGAAGGGACAGGCCCGTAAGGCTAAACATAGAACTTGCGAAGTAAACGCAAGTTCCACGTGTGCTTCAGCTCCTGCTCTTGAAGGTTGGAGAGCTTATAAGCCCCCGAGCCCAGGACCGCAGAGATCCTGTAGGGACCCTCCCACTTGGGGGAGAGCTTCCCCTGGGCTTGGGGGTCTGTGACGCGCTTGAGGACAAGGTCCCCAAGGCGGAAAGCTCTCTCACGCACGCGCTGTTATACACGCGCGCCATCTCTTGCTCGTAGATGGCGTGGCGGAGGAGCGCTCGGTCGCGTTCCTCCTCCACGAGGTCGATCTCGAGGCGTTGGTTGGCCTCGTTGGCCTAGTATGCTGCGGGCGTAGCTCCCTCCAGGAGCTTGACCCGCAGTGACCGGAAGCCGATCTCCGGGGGGAGGACTGCCTCCACCCTGTAGACCAGGGAGAAGGGAGTACGCCCCGTCGCTCGGGACGGGGTCGTGCGCATGGAGCAGAGGATGCTAGGAAGCTGTTCTGCCCATGCACCCCGCTTAGAAGCGGTTTGCTCGAGTCTCCGGCGCAATCCCTGTAGGATCACGCCGTTGACCCTCTCGACAGCCCCACTGCTCCGGGGATGGGCCACTGAGGCGAAGTGAATGACGAGCCCCAGGCCTTCGCAGAATTCCCGGAAATAAGCCGAGTCGAATTGGGTCCCGTTGTCCACGGTGATTTCCCGGGGGACACCAAAACGACATAAGATATTTTTCTAGAAAAACCGCTGGACGGCCCGGGACGTGATGCTGGCCAAAGGCTCCGCCTCAACCCACTTTGTAAAATAGTCGACCGCGACTACCGCATACTTGTATCCTCCGGGCGCTGGGGGGAAGGGCCCTAAGAGGTCCATCCCCCAGCGCACGAAGGGCCAAGTGATGGGGATCGTCTACAGCGCTATAGGGGGGAGGATCGAGCCCTTGGCCATCTTCTGGCATGCTTCGTACGCGGAGACAAGGTCTCGCGCGTCGCGCATGACCGTGGGCCAGTAGAAACCCTGTCGGATGGCCTTGGCTGCGATGGCACGCGGGGCTAGGTGAGAACCACAGCTCCCCGCGTGGATGTCTTCGAGAAGTTGAAGTCCTTCCGGGCGGGGGAGGCAGTGCAGGAGGGCGGAAGCCCCCTGCTTGTAGAGCCTCCCCTCCAACAGGAGATATGCCCGGGCTTTGGCCCGGAGGCGTTTAGCCTCGGTCTCACTAGGAGGGTCTCCCTCCCCCTTGATGAAGGAGATGAGGGGGTCCATCTAAGATGGAGTCCGGGTGATCTCGGCAACCTCTGGGACATGAGGCTCGTCGCCCGTGTCCGGGGAGGCCACCGAGGGCTTCATGATGATTTCCAGGAAAGCCCCCTTGGGGAGCGATTCCCGGGCGCTTGCCGGCCGGGCCAAGGCGTTGGCCCGGTCATTGTCCCTTCGCAGGATATGCCGGGCCTCGAGGCCGTCGAAATGCCTCTCCATCTTTTGCACTTCCTGCAAATAAAGACTTAAGTTTGCGTCATGGCACAGGTAAGACTTGTCCATTTGGCAAACTACAAGCTGAGAATCTACCTTGACTAGGAGGCGCCGGATCCCCAGGGAGCGCGCAAGGTGCATCCCGAGGAGCAAAGCCTCGTATTCGGCGACGTTGTTGGTTGCGGGGAACTCGAGCCGCGCGGCGTACTCGAGTTCCTTCCCCTCGGGGCTCTGAAGGACTACTCCCGCCCCAGCCCCGGTGAGACACAGCGACCCATCGAACGAGAGTCCAATGATCACTGCGTCGGGGCGGCACAGGGAGGTCTTCGTCCCCGGACCCAGAGGCAAGAGTCCACTCTGCGACGAAGTCGGCGAGGACCTGCGACTTGATGGAGGAGCGGCCGGTAAGGGACAGGGAGAAGGGGGCGAGCTCGGCCCCCCACTTCCCAATCTGGCCGGTGGCTTTTTTGTTCCGCAGTACCTCCCCCAGGGGGAGGGACGACGGGACGGTAATGGGGTGCCCCAGGAAGTAATGGCGAAGCTTCCGGGACGCCATCAAGAGGGCGTAGCAGATCTTTTCCATCTCCGTGTACCAAGTTTTGGCCCCTTGGAGGGCCTCACTCACGTAGTACACGGGGCGCTGCTACCCCCCTTGCTCCTTCACCAAGACCGCGCTGACGGCGACGGGGGTCGTGGCGAGGTAGAGGAGCAAGGGCTCTTTTGGAGACGGGCTCACGAGCATTGGAGGGCTCGTGAGGTACTTCTTGAGGTCATCGAACGCCTCCTGGGCCTCGGGGGTCCAGCGGAACCCCTCAAGCCCTCGGAGGATCTTGAAGAACTGGAGGCCCCGCTCCCCCGACCGGGAGATGAAGCGGCTTAGCGCGGCTAGGCGGCCGGAGAGCCGCTGGACATCCTTGACGGAGCGCGGCGGGGGCATATCTAAGAATGCCCGGATCTTCTCGGGGTTTGCCTCAATGCCCCGCTGGGACACGAGGAAACCTAGGAGCTTCCCCCCGCGCACCCCGAAGGCGCACTTCTCCGGGTTGAGTTTGAGCCCGAACGCATGGAGGTTGCGGAAGGTTTCAGCCAGGTCGTCGATGTGGGAGGCTGCACGGGGACTCTTGACGACCGCGTCGTCTATGTAGACTTCGACATTGCGGCCGACTTGATCTTTGAAGACCAGCGTCATGAGGCGCTGGAAGGTCGGCCCCGCGTTCTTGAGCCCGAAGGGCATATGGACGTAGCAGAAGGTTCCGAGGGGAGTTATGAAACTCGTCTTTTCCTCGTCCCCTTCCGCCATCCAGACTTGATGGTAGCCCGAGTACGCGTCTAGGAAGCTCATGAGCTCGCACCCCGCTATGGAGTCGACGAGCTGGTCAATCCGTGGGAGCGGGAAGTTGTCTTTGGGGCAGGCGCGGTTAAGGTTGGTGAAGTCCACGCACATCCGCCACCTGCCGGTTGTCTTCTTCACGAGGACGGGGTTCACGAGCCACTCGGGGTGCAGGACCTCCCGAATGAACCCCGCCTCTCGGAGCCGGGTGATCTCCACCTTGATTGCCTCTTGGCGCTCGAGGGAGAGTTTCCGCAGCTTCTGTTTGATCGGGGGGTGACCGGGGGCCACTGCGAGCTTGTGCTCAATGACCTCCCGGGCGACGCCCCGCATGTCCGAAGGCTTCCACGCAAAAATGTCGGAGTTTTCGCGTAGAAAAGCCGCAAGTTGCGCTGCGTGCTCCTCGGGGAGCTCCGCCCCGATCGGGACGGTTTTGTCTTCGTCGCCCGGGGACAGCGGGATCTTCCGGAGGCCCCCTTCTGGACGCGGCTTGAGGAGGGGCCTCCCGGGCGGTGGTGCAGCGGCGTCTTGTTCCAGGGGAGCAGCCTCCCCCCCGGGCGTCTTTATGAGGTTGACGCTTCCGATTGTGGCCGCAGCGCGCTCGTATAGAGCACGGGCCATGTCTTGGTCTCCCCGGACATTAATCACACCATGCGGCTGTAACATCCCTATTTTTGGCTATCTTTTCTGCCTGCGAGTCAGCATATCTTCTTTGGAATCCCTGATGTCTCAACCCTATCTTGATCTTAGGTATGCCACCACCTTAACCTAAAAAGTTGGCAGCTAAATTTCATCTCCCAGATCATTTTCACATTTTAGTCCAAAAGTGTTTCAGTTTAGTCCTTTCAGAATTTTCAAAAAAGCCCAAAAAGGCTAAAAGTCCCAGATCATCTCCAAATTCAAATTTGATCAAGTGATTATCTTTCTTTCACTTTTCTGAACGTTTTTCCCTTCTGGAAGAACTAAAAAATCTCAACCGAAACCCTAGTTTCAGCCCCGACAAAATGTCAAACCCTAATTACCCTATTTTACCCTGTTTTCAATTTTTGTCAAAACCACCAGATCTTATCGGATTTTACCATTTTTCCTGCTGGATGAGTCTAAGACATTTAGTAACACTCATCCGCAAAACCAAATTTCAGATCAGCCCTCCGGATCTTCAGATTTGCAAATAGGCCCAAGTTCCCGAGCCAAAACCCTCGCAGTTTAGTCCAAACCTTCGCAAATCAGTCCAAAGTTCGCAACCAGGTCCCTGTGACATTTTCGACCACGACCGGTGCATTTCGACCAGCGCCCCGCCGCTTTGCCTTGCCGCTGGACTCGTCGCCGGCGAAGTTCCCCGCGCTGCCACCATCGCAGCCACGTAGCCACCACCTGCGCACAACCGTGCCGCCACCGTGGAGCACCTCACCCGCGCTGTGCCGTGTTCTTCCCCGCGCGCGCGCGCGTGCCTACTGTTGTCAGAAGCTTTACACCACATGGTTGCCATCCCGGAGATCGCTATCCCGTCGCCCTGACGAAATCCCGATTTCGCGCGATGCTCCTTCTCTGGCAGAGCTCCTGCCATGTCCCGATATGCCTCGTTGACCGCTCCAGCGCCAGAAAATATCTCACCGACGATTGTTGCAACTCCCGAGAGCTCAACCCGCGGCTATATAAAGCCCCCCTGCCCAGCATCTCTTCACACACCACCCGCAGTTGAATGCCTTAGTCTCCACCACCAGAGAGTAGCTTAGTTCCTCAGCGCCGCCGCGAAGACCTTCTTCCCCGGCGAGCAACTTCTGAAGCTCACGGCGCCAGCTTCGCCCGCAGCTTCCCCCTCCGAACGAACTTCACCAGTAAGACCCCCTTAACCCCTTGTATGTGCCATAGCCGTTAATTGACCCCCGGCGAACCTCAACGCCGGCAATCACCGGAAAAGCCGTAATCCCCTGTTTCCCTAATGCCGAGTGATTCAAGCCAAATTGATCCTCGTGCCAGTAGAGAATAATGATCAGTAAGCTAGGAGGAACAAGCCTGCAAACTTGGAATCGCCAATTTTGCCCCGAGCGTCAAATTTCCATGTTCGAGCCTCGGCAGTTCGCCGGAGAACGCCGCCGTGCTTCTCCAGCCATTCTCTGGCAAAATTGAGTACGCCAGTAGCTTTGTGATGACCCCCAGATGCTTCCCGAGAGAGGAATTGAGTTCAAACGCCCTGGAACGAAAACGCCCAAATCGGTGCCTTTGTCTTCGGCCCCGATCGCCGAAGTTCATTTTTCGGCCAAACCAGCCGATGAAACCTTGTCATCTAGCTAGGCCTCAACCCCCTGAGAAATTTACTCCACTGGCTCGAACCATGAATCAGCCTAGATCAAAAGTTATGATCATGCCAAGATTACTGTCCAGTAGTTCAGGCCACCGTGTTTGCTCACAGGATTTGGCCACCCTCCGGCCACTTTATGCCCTTGAGCCTGTTGAGAGTTTTGTAGCTGTTATCAAGGCCTAAACCCCAGACAAAGTTGTGCATCAATTGGAGTCCTGAGTCAAAAGTTATGCAATGCCCTAGTTTCTGGCCATGTCTAGCACTATGTCAGTGCATGTCCACCAGTGGCATTGGATGATTTAGACTTGTTACATTTAAGCAATTGAAATGCTACTTTGTCCACTAAGCCTTTTGAACCATGTTCTACAATATCTTCTATTGTCACATCTCCAGAAAACAAACCTAGAACCAATTTAGGGCTATGTCAAGCCATGAACCGAATGTCAGCCCTTCGACATTCAAGTCCTTTTGAGCCCATCTCTTCGATCAATGTCCAAACCCTTTCCCTGCATGCATGATATATTTACATAATATTTTCTAGTGCTTGTATGCTTATATAGTGTGTATGTGTTGTTTGTATCTGCCGTGGAACCAGACGTTGACGGAACAGAGGAGATCTTCGAGGATTCATCTGAGCAGCTAGACCCATCACTGCAAGGCAAGTCTCAAACCCTTGATCATGTCTAGCCTAATATTTTGAAATGAAGTATGTTAACTGTTTTCAAGTATGTGCATGCCTTAGATTCAAATAAGAGCTATGTTTCAATGAAATGATTAGATATGACCTAAATAACTATAAAGCCCCTTTTTGACATTGAATATCCATGCACCCTTGTCACCCTAGAATATCATGCTTAGGCTATGCTATGCTCAAGATTATATGATAAATGTTGAATGGTCACATATGAGAAAAGTATATTCAAAACCCTTTCTTGTGAAAGAAAATGTGATTGGAATCGATAGTGAGGATGGTTTGAGTGGATGGTGCTGTGTGCGCACTGGGGATGTGAAAGACTCCTCACTAGAGATTCATAACGACTAGAACCTTGTGTTGTTCTTTATGCGGCATGAAAAACGTACCAACCACTTGCCCGGTTATCGGACGGGCGCAACTTAGTAGCTTTCTTTAGTATTAGCTCTTCCCTGCAATGGTTGTCGATCCAGTATCTTGCGAGAACTGGTGGGCCGCAGAAGGCCATGAGTGATGTGAGTTCAAAAAAATCATGAGAGGAAAAGGTGGAAAGAAGGAAGACGCCATATGCCAGATTAAGTTGTGCGCGACTGTAATCAAGAGAGGCTATGTGTCTTGCGAGAACATAGACCCAGACTAGGAAGTAAGGCAGTGGGGAGGGCCCACAACGATACTTGAGACTTGACTGTCTATTTACCGGGCAGGGAATAGTTAATGCTAGGACTGTAAACTGTTGTGTCATCTCGGCCTTGTTACATGCGTAAGAGTCACATGGAGAGGTACCGACTTGAAAGCCGAATGGTCGGTGGATTAAGGTGGTACACCTTTGCAAAGTTTAAAAAGTATCAGATACTCTAAGCTCCCAGGTTATGGAGTCTGCGCGCTGTGGATTCTATTCACGTCGATGCAGTACAAGTAGCTTTTGGAAGGTTTTTCACAAAATATGAGTAAAGTGGTGACTCATGAAAGACCGCCACACACAACATTTTCTGAAAACCTAGCTTAGGAATTGAAAAGCCTTGCTTTTGAAAATAAAGGTCTTTTCTCCAAAGACTAAGTGTAAAAATCTATTCTATGTACTTATATGAAGCTAAAGAGCCATTCTTTGAGAATTTCCCCCCATCTATACATACTTGCATTCTTATTTGGGACTTGTTGAGCACCATGTGGACAATGTGCTCACCCTTGCTTTTACAAACAAATTTAGAAGAAGGATTTGTCGACCCTGAATCTTACGGTCTTGAACCCAATGTGGAACAAGAAGAAGAAACTGAAGACCCAGCTTGTTAGAGGGTTATGTACCAAAGTGGAGTCAGATGTGGAAAAGGCCCGTACAACACCGCTGCTGCTGAAAAAGAAGACTGATGAAGTTCTTTTGCTTACTATCGTTGTTTTATTTTGTGCCGACCTTTGTGTCGAAAACTCCTTAATTTGTATCAACATTTAAATGCGTCATTTTGGCGCTAAGTTATTGTAATGTTGGTCCTTGTGATCAGCACTTGTGTTTTTAATTACTCGCATTTTTATATTATGCATCTTGTTGTTGTGAGCTGCAATGTACCTTTTCTGAGTGCAACCCACCTGGGCGGTTGCCACCGGATTCCTCAAATGAGGGTCCCACAGCGGCTCGGGGATCTTCATGCAGAGGTAGTTTTGATGGGTGGCAGCCCCCAGCCGGTTGATTGTAGTCCTCCCCATAATCGCGTTGTAGGAGGAGGGGAGGTCCACTACGTCGAAGCGGACCAGCTCGGTCCGGTAGTTCTCCGGGGTGCCGAATGTCATAGGAAGATCTACCTTGCCCACGGGGTGGATCGCCTTCCCCGGGACAAAACCTTGCAGGGGCCCGGCAGCGGGCTGCAGGAGCTTCTCATCCACCTGCATCTCTTCGAAGGCCTTTAGGAATAGGATGTCGGCGGAGCTCCCGCCGTCCACAAGGATACGGGCCAGATGGCAGTTGTAGATGGTCGCGGAGACAATGAGCGCGTCGTCGTGGGGGAAGCGAACCCCTCACGCGTCTTCCGCCGTGAAGGTGAGGGGGACGTCTGACCACCTAGGTGGCGGGGACGCGCGTACTCCATACGTTGGCGCTTTGAGTCCCGCCCGGAGGCGGACCCTCCCACGATGACGTTGATGCGGCGCTGAGAAGTTTGAAAGGGGAGAGCTTCTGAAGGCTCCCCCTCCTGCGTCTGCTGACCCCCCGCGGGAGCGGGAAGGGCCGGAACAGCTGGCCGAGGGAGCAAGGAGGCCAGAGTCCCTTCCCCTGCCTGCGCTGGTCGAGGAACGCCGCGAAGTGCTGCAGCAGCTGGCTGCAGTCTCGGGTAGCGTGGGTACTGGACCCGTGGAAGCTGCACCACGGTCCTTCCCGCCTTCTCCCCCAGGGGCCTTCCCGGCCGCGCGAAGACTGTCCTCCCCCATGGCCCTTCGGTTTGGGGAAGGGACGGTTGCCCCTCGGGGGGTCGCGCGAGCTGCCTCCGCCCTCGAGGACAAAGGTGTCCCGAGGTCATGGCTCGTTACGCCCCCCCTGCCTAGGGCGCTTGAGGGGATCCCTGGCCCCCCGGTCGGCGGGGCGGGAGCCCCCTGGGTCTTCTTCCAGATGTCGTCTTCCTCCGCCCGAGCGTACTTTTTGAGTACGTTGAAGAGTTCGTCGGCGGAAGAGGGGCAGCTCCGGGAGAGCCTTCGGTGGAGCTTCCCCGGGAGGATGCCGCTTTTGCAGGCTTCGATGACCGTAGAGTCGGGGACGTGGGCCACTTTGCTCTTCACCTGAGCAAAGCGCTTGAAGAAGCTTCTGATGGTTTCCCCAGTCCTTTGCCGGACAGTGTACAGCTGCGAGGAGTCTAGGGGGCGCACATAGTTCCCCTGGAAATTCGCGCAGAACTCCCGCTTGAGCTGCGTGAAAGACTGGATGGAGCCGGCCTTCAGGTTGTAGAACCAGGAGCGGGCAATGCCGGAGAGGTAGAGGGGGAAGACGTTGCACTGTACCGCCTCGTCCCCCCCGGCCGCGGAGATAGTCGTGGAGTAGACCTGCACAAATTCGTAAGGATCTGCCTCACCGTTATAGTGCTCGATGTGTGGAGGGCGGTAGGGCCGCGACCACCGGATGCTGCGAAGTCTTCGGCACAGGGGCTGGTTAGCCCCCTGCACCTCCCGGGGAGAGTCCCAGTCACTGCCTTCTTTCACGGGACCTTCGTTGTCTGAGTCTGGAAGCGGTCCGAGAGGTCCGCCAGAGTGGCGGTGGTGACGCTTCTCTTCTGGACCGGGGCTGAGTTCCCGGACGTCCGGGCTCTCCCCTGGGGAGGCTGGGTCTTCCGCGGGTCTCTTCCCCCGACTGGTGCGAGAGCGAGGCTCCCCGCGCCCGCGGCCGGGGGGAAGTTCTTCCCTGCGCTCAGGTGAATGCATTCGCTCGACCTCCCCCGGGGCGAAACGGACCTGTTCCGCCGAGGGAGGGAGCTTATGCACTGTAGCTGCCGGCCCGGAAGCTTCCGGGGCCGGCTGGGGGGAGCCCCCTGTGAAGACCCCCGGGACCGGAAAGGGGGAAGCCCCTGTAACATCCGGAACCGGGGAGGGGGCGCCCGTAGCGACGTTTGGAAATGAAGTAGAGGGGGCCCCATTGGCAACGACCGGAACCGGAAAGGGGGAAGCCCCTGTAACATCCGGAACCGACGAGGGGGGAGCCCTCGCGGCGACGTCCGGGATCGGGGAGCCGATGCGGGGGGAAGTCCGCTGAGGCACGGGAGCTGCTCTGTCGACCGCCCCCGATGCGGTAAACGCGACGCGAGGGGCGGGACTGGCTCTCGGCGTAGGGAAAACCCCCGACATGAAATGGGCCCCCGGCCCCGGGAATAGGCCTGGGACGGGGTACCCCCCTGGTGCCACGAAGGGCCCTGGCATGAAGTAACCTCCCGGCACCGGGACGGGCCCCGGTGCCGGGAAGGATCCGGACGTATATCCAACAGGGGGAGGGAACCCCCCGGCAGGATCATACGGGGCGGACAGACCCCCGGAGGCCGGAGGGGCCGCCGGGTAACCCATAAACGGGCGCATAGTCCCCGAGTACGGGTGCGACGTAAATGTGGGGGCCGGAGGCCGCGCCAAAACACTGAGCAGCTCATCCATTCACTGCTGGGCGCGGAGCTGGCCCTCCACTAGAGCCTCAAGCAGGGCGTCCCGGGGAGCCGGGGGAGCCGTCGGGGGGAGGCTGGTCCCGGCCGAGGTCCCCGCGGTCACCGGGAACGACCTGGAGGTGGAAGCACCTAAGTTAAGAGGGAAGGAGGGAGGCGGTACCTGGGCCAGGCCGCCTCCGGGCGGAAGCGCCGGGACAGCAGTGTCCCGGACGGGCGGCGCTGGGTCTCCGAGACCGGCGTCACCGGGAAGGGTGCGAGCCCTTGTTCTTGGGGGAGCCATGGCGTCTTGTCACGAGTCCCCACGGACAGCGCCAACTGTCGTGGTATTGCGAATACCCCGGCAGGTTTTGAGGACGATCCTAGCGAAGATTACGCGGCGCGGGTTGACCGGATGACCGGTCCTCCCCAGCCGGACAAACACAAGAAATGACACACGGATTTATACAGGTTTGGGTCCCGGTGGGGGCCCTAGTCCTGTCGGTGCGCTCCCGACCGGAGTCGGCTGGGGAGGCTCTCTCCGAGGGAGAGGCTTCCGGAGCACACCTGTGAGTTTTTAGCTATTCCAACAAATGAATCACCTGCTTACAACTGAGGGGTACAAGGGCTATTTATAGCCCCAAAAAGAAGTAAAAAGCCTAAACTACCCCGGAAGCCACCGTCGGATTGAGGGGTAGGAACGTTCTTCTCCCGGTCAAACGTCTTGGATGCTTGACAGGTGGTCGCTGATTCCCGAGGCACTCCTCGCGTGACCTGCACGTGATAAACAACTCGAGACTTTACCATGAGGAGGGCGATGAGGATCGGGACATGCGCCGGAGGCCAAGTCCCTGGGGACAAAAAGGCGGCGCCCGGGGAGGGGCCGGAGGCCAGGGCCCCGGGCAAATGGCGGCGCCCGGGACGGGGCCGGAGGCCAGGTCCCGGGAGCCAAAAGGCGGCGCCCAGGACGGCGCCGGAAGCCAGGTCCCCGGGCAAATGGCGGCGCCCGGGACGGTGCCGGAGTCCAGGTCCCGGGAGCCAAAATGCGGCGCCCGGGGAGGGGCCGGAGGCCACGTCCCTGGGCGCATGGCGGCGCCCGGGACGGCGCCGGAGGGCAGGTCCCGAGAGCCAAAAGGCGGCACCCGGGGAGGGGCCGGAGGCCAGGTCCCCAGGCAAGTGGCGGCGCCTGGGACGGGGCCGGAGGGCAGGTCCCGGGAGCCAAAAGGCGGCCCCCGGGGAGGGGCCGGAGGCCAGGTCCCCGGGCAAATGGCGGCGCCCGGGACGACGCCGGAGACCAGGTCCCGGGAGCCAAAAGGCAGCGCCCGGGGAGGGGCCGGAGGCCAGGTCCCCGGCAAGTGGCGGCGCCCGGGACGGGGCCGGAGGCCAGGTCCCGGGAGCCAAAAGGCGGCGCCCGGGGAGAGGCCGGAGGCCACGTCCCCGGGTGCATGGCGGCGCCCGGGACGGCGCCGGAGGACAGGTCCCGGGAGCCAAAAAGCGGCGCCCGGGGAGCGGCCGGAGGCCACGTCCCCGGGCGCATGTGGCGCAACTTACCTGGACCTAGTCCCGCGGAGATTTCCCCCAACAAATGCTAATCTGTTTTGCTTGTCCTATCGAACTTTTGCTAGAATGACTGAAATAATGGGTTTGTTATATATATATATATATACACACACATATCCTACTATATGTGGTAGATACGGACAAAAATTTGCTTATACTTTTCAGTGGTCAAACAGGACTACAAAAAAGAGAGAGCTAAGTAATCTTCCTTCCTATGGTCGTGGGAAATTATAGGAAGAGATAATAAGAAAGTCTAAAATATTCTAGACTTAGCCCAAACTTTACAGATGTTTATCCTATAATCCTATTAGTTACGATCACAAATCCTTATGATTATAACATTTATCATCAAAAGAGTTCATAGTCGAATGGACTCTGTTACCTATGATCACCCTAATCGTAGAGATAAGGTCGTAGCCAATACACGACTAAATGTATACTATTTATCTATACCTTGTCGGTGAACCAAAACCTAGAAGCATCTTTGAGACAAAGGGCTTGTCGAGAACCCATCTATCGACCACAGTCTAAAAGTCCAACGGTTAGATGGTTATGTTTATTCGACCATACCCGATGGTTATGCTCATTCGACCATAACCTTTGGATACTATGACCCTTTATTTCCACAGGAATGTCATAACTCCCTGACATAGTAACCGTCAAGAAGATAAATGCATAATCATTCATATGTGTGCAGCCACTCATAATCACACATTATGACTGGTGCACGTTCGCCCAGCAGCCCTTCAATTCTGTAACTGACAACCTTCGACATGCTATAAAAGGGGGTCGAGAGAGAGGGAGGGGAAGAGGACCGAGAGAAAGAGATAGAGAATAGGAGGGAGGTTTTTAGTCAATTCAAGAACAACTCTTGTTCTTCTCTGTAATCATTTACATTTTAGTGAAATCACAACAAGAGTAGGGCTATTACTCAGTCTCTGAGAGCCCAAACTTGTATAATTCCTATTTCTCCGGTGCATCTATATTTACAATATTTTCTCTGGGTGATTGTTAGAAGTGCTTCCTTACGTTTCTATTAGATCTTGTGTAAGTTCGACTTGGAACCTTGTTCCAATCGTCGACAGTTGGAGCCCACCTTGGGGCCCCGTCAAAACATTCTTCTTCATCACATGAGGTTATCATATCTATAGATCATCATGTCTTGTTTACATGATTCCGAGAATGATTTTGATCTCGAGGATTGTATCGACATCGACATGGATGATGATACTCTTCCAATGGAAGAAGACGATGTCGCCTCAGAGCCTTGTGCCGAGGCGAATCTTTCCCTGAACCTGGTCATTGACCAAGAACCGAAGCAAACAGTTCATTCATCTTCAGTGAGTTCTGCCACATCTGAAGGTGAGTATGTGCCACAACCCATCACCTTGACTAATGCAGGTGTTGAGGATCCTGATGTTTCAACATCAAAGATGGTTAAATCCAACGATCATTGTGCGTTGGGTCTGGAAGATTCTACTCCAGATAACCTTCATCCTATCTTCGACTTCGAGCGTGATTCAGACGAAGAGGATATGTTTTCTCTATCTGATGTCTCAGCTCCACGAGAAGTTGCTGGACTTTCTGAGGAAACTCTTGAGCAACGTCTTGCTAGCGAGGAGGCAGACCGCAAATGATAAGAGGATGAGGCTCGCGAATAGCGAGTAGAAGAAGTTCGTAAGGCTACAGAGGAAACTTTACGCCTTGCACGACTTCAACAAGATACCACTGGTCATGACCTTGGTCCTAGGACATCTGGTCAACGACATTTTGGTGGACATAAGTGCGGTCAGACGCCGCTTATTGATCTAGAATGTTCACCAACGGGCGAGGTGATCATGGCTAGAACACCTTTGGCTCCCCAAAGGAGTACTCAAGATCTCATCCGTGTGATCGCGGAGGCACTCCGCAATCCTCCTATTGGTTTTACTAATGATGATGGGGTGACATTCATAAGAGTTTTTGCAGAAAATCTCGAGGGAGTTGCATCAGATGTAACTCGTACTGCATCGTCGCGGTCGATAACCTATTCCCGGGAAGTGAGTAGCACCCATCATAACCAAAGGGAGGTACTCATGCCCGATCGGCATTAGACCATCATGGCCATGATAAGATCCGGAGGATTGATTATTCCAGTGGTCATACTCATGGTCCAATGTATTCACGTTTGGGGCCACAACAAGAAGTCCCTCTTGCCACTTCTTCCCGCGACCATGTTGATGGTCGTGATGATCGACAGCCATAGACTTCTTACGTAGGCTGTAAAGCTTTTTTGCCTGGACTGTGAGCAGTGGTCTGGCCTGACAAGTTTAAACCTGACATGATCAAATGATTTGATGGAACCCAAAATCCATCCAACTTCCTCCAGATTTATGTTACTGCCATCCAGGCAACGGGAGGAAACGAACGAGTAATGGCAAATTATTTGCCTACAGTCCTTGAAGGTCTAGCCCGGACCTGGTTGTTCAACCAGCCAGAAAGATTGATCTACAATTGAGAAATGTTGTGTGATACCATCCTCAACAATTTCCAGAATTATTATGAGAAGGCCAGCAAGGAGGATGAACTTCATCGCCTTCGCCAGACTTCGACCGAAACCCTTCGGCAATTCGTCAAGAGATTCGTGGAAGTAAGAAATACTATTCTCAATATCTCTGACAGTTCAATTATCAGAGCCTTTAAACACGGCGTTCGATACCAAAGATTTACGGAGGACTTAAACATCCATCCACCATGATCAGTGTCAGAACTTTTTGACATGGTTGATCGATATTCTGATGCAGCTGAGGCTGTGGAATTGAATAGGATGGTGGATAAGGGTGATTTACCCCCTCAACTTGGTCTTAGCACAGAACAGAAGGATAGTTCTGGCCAGAAGTCCGGGCTATCTGCAGGTGGGAAGAATAAGAAATCAAAGAAAGATGGAATTGATCAACCTCGAGAGGTCGCAAACCTGGAAAAGCGACCACAAAACAAAGGTAACAAAGTTCCATTTAAGATTAACCAACCTTCTTTTGGTGGACGCTCTAGCGACCATGCAGGGAAGCGAAATGGCTTACAGGAAAACAAGAAGTGGTGTCCATTGCTCAAGCTCCAGGACACGACCTCTAGAATGGCCACACCTGGTTGAAGCTATTCAGCCTGGACAGTGACCAATAAAGCAAAAGCTCAGACGCTTTGCCCCTGATCGGAGAGAAGCTATTTGTTTGGAGTTGGGTAAACTCTAGGAAGCTGGCTTCATTTGCGAGGTTGACCATTTAGAATGTCTCATAAATCCGGTCATGGTCCTGCAATCTAATAGTAAGTGGCACATGTGCGTCGATTACACCAGTCTTAACAGTGCCTGCTTGAAGGATGATTTTTCCCTTCCCCGCATCGATCAACTGGTCAATTCAACAGCGGGTTGTGAACTGATGAGTTTCCTAGATGCCTACTCAGGGTACCATCAAATTAGCATGGCAGAAATAGATAAAGAGAAAACTGCCTTCATCACACCATTTGGTACTTAATGCTATGTCAGAATGCCATTTGGGCTCAAGAATGCTAGTTCCGCGTACCAGCGCATGATGCAAAAGACCTTTCAGCCTCAATTAGGGCGTAATTTAGAAGCCTACATTGATGATTTTGTTGTAAAGAGCTTGAAAAGTTCTAGTCATGTAGATGATTTAGCTGAAACTTTCTGTAACTTGAATAAACATGGAATCCAGTTGAATCCTAAAAAGTGCTCTTTTGGAGTTTCTTCGGGTAAACTCTGGGGTTTTCTTGTTTGTTCGAGGGGCATTGAGGTTAATCCTAAAAAATTCAGGCCATTGCGTAAATGCGACCTCCTTCGACCACGAAGGAGGTACAAAGACTGATCGATCGAATGGCGGCTTTAAGTCGTTTCATTTCAAGTTTAGGCGAACGTGGATTACCTTTCTTTAAGATTCTAAGAAGGCACAATGGTTTCCAGTGGTTGATGAAGTCGATAAAGCCTTTCAGGAGTTTAAAGTATATCTCACCAGTGCTCCGGTGTTAGTTTCCTCTATTGAGGGAGAATCATTATTCATCTACTTGGTTGCTACCCCTCATGCGGTCAGCGCTGTTTTGCTCGCAGAGAGGGAAGGTGTGCAACGACCAGTCTACTACGTAAGCGAAGTACTGAATGGACAAAAGGAGCATTACTTTGAGGTCCAAAAGTTAGTTTATGCCCTCTTAATGGCTTCAAGAAAGTTACGACATTACTTTCAAGCGCATAAGATTATTGAGCCTTTGTGTTTTCCTTTAGGGAATATACTCCGTAACTTGGAAGCAATAGCTTGCGTTGTGAAGTGGGCGGTGGAACTTGGAGCGTTTGATCTCCATTTCACTACTCAAGTAGTAATCAAATCTCAAATTCTTGCAGATTTCGTGGTCGAATGGACTAATCCTAAACCACATGAACAAGAGTTTGTAGATTCAGAAAATACCGACCACTGGATGATGTACTTTGATCGCTCTCGCAGTTTTTCAAACTCAGGGGCTGGAGTTGTCTTAATTACACCACAGGGTGACCAATTCCAGTATGTCGTACAATTACATTTTGTTGCTACAAATAATGCAACAAAACATGAAGGTCTTTTAGCTCGGCTTCGAGTAGCCAAATCCCTCAGAGTCCGTCCGCTAGTGGTGAAGGGCGACTCACAGCTAGTCGTAAACCAGGTAAAAAAGGAGTACAATACATCCGATGAGATAATGGCTCATTAACTGGACGAAGTGAGGAAATTGAAAAAATACTTCAGAAATTTTGAAGTCCAATTCGTTCCACGAAGAGACAATATTCTCGTAGACCAATTATCAAAGATTGGTTCATCACGAGCATCCGCCCCGGCAGGAGTGTTCATCGAGCACTTAAACAAGTCCTCAATCATGACCATCGCCGAGGCACCAGAGGCGATGACTAACGTTTCCGCCCTCGAGCATGAAGCAGATTGGATTCATCCATTGAGAATCTATCTGGCACATGGGACCTTGCCTGAGGACGAAACCGAAAGCGATCGGTTAGTTAGAAAAGTGTGAATGTACAGACTGGTCAAAAGTACCCTATAGAAAAAAGGTGCTCAAGGAGTCCTTATGCATTGCATACCTCAAGAAGATGGAAAATTCCTTCTGAGAGAGATTCATGGAGGCATGTGCGGTGTGCATGCTTCCTATAGCACACCAGTCGAAAAAGCTTTTCGATAGGGTTATTACTGGCCTACAGCACTCAAAGATGCTATACAATTGGTCAAGACTTGCCTACAATGTCAATTTCATGCTGAGCAGATTCACCAGCCAGCATATGCATTACAAACTTTCCTTTAACTTGGTCGTTTGCCATGTGAGGAATAGATATTCTAGATCCAATGCCCCAAGCTATCAATGGATACATGTTTTTGTTCATAGCCATTGATACGTTTACTAAATGGATCGAGGCTGAACCAGTCCAAACCATTACCGCCGTAGCGGCGGAGAAGTTCTTTCATAAGAACATTGTGACACGTTTGGTGTTCCAAGTTGTCTCATCACAGATAACGGATCCCAGTTCGTTAGTGGTCTTTTTCTAGATTATTGCGACGACATTGGGACCAAAATTTGTTTCACATCCGTTGCTCATCCATAAAGCAATGGTGCAATCGAACGTGCCAATTGCCAGATAATATAAGGTGTCAAGAAATGTGTTTCGACCAGCTTAGACTGCGCTCTGGAGTTTGGGTAGATGAACTCTATTCCGTTCAATGGGGATTACGCACTACGGCTAGTAGAGCTACATGCGAGACGCCTTTCCAACTAATTTATGGTGCAAAAGCCATGCTACCAATTGAAATCCAAATTGGTTCTTCTCGTGTGGATCACTTAGATACTAATCAAAGTAAAACCGGCGAAGACGAAATTGCTCTTCTCAAAGAAAAGCACAATCGAGCACTCATTTGGTCAACAACATATTTACAGGCTCTACGTAAATATCACTATAAAAGGGGGCGACCATGTAGCCTTCACATGGGAGACTTGGTTTTAAGAAAAATCCAAAACCAATCTAATCGCAACAATTTCTCCTCTTAGTGGGAAGGCCCCTACACTGTAATTTCAATACCACGACCAGGATCTGCTCGATTAGCCATGGAAGATGGAAGAATTTTATCAAATAAATGGAACATCGACCAGCTGTGTAAGTTCTTTGTATAAGTTTTTCAATTTCCATTATAATTTCATATAAATCAAGTATTTTCCTTTCACTCTGTGCTATGTTGCATTCCTAGTTTTAGCCTCACTTTTTCCTCTTGAAAGAAGTTTCATAATGAAACATTCTCCTTCAAGGACGCCCAGGGGCTGGTCGTGATAAAATGACTTACTATGATGTTCAAGTGGATTCGCTGGTCGATCTTATGGTCGCATCTAGATAAGACCTCTCTTTCTAAGCCGTTTCTTAACACATAAGGGACTTACTAGTATGTTTCTGATCATCTGAGTGGCTGTTAGTTAGCAAAAAGCTTGTACATTTTGTATTAAGCCGTTTATCCTAACGACTTCATGATCGCATCTAGTTAAGACATCTCATTCTAAGTCATTTGTTAACGCATAAGAGACTTACTAGTATGTTTCTATACTACGACTTCAGTATAAGTGATCATTCAATTCTGTAACCGACAACTTTCGAAAAGCTATAAAAGGGGGTCAAGAGAGAGGGAGGGGAGAGGACCGAGAGAAAGAGATAGAGAATAGGAGGGAGGTTTTTAGTCAATTCAAGAACAACTCTTGTTCTTCTCTGTAATCATTTACACTCTTAGTAAATCACAACAGGAGTAGGGCTATTACTCAGTCTCCGAGGGCTTGAACTTATATAATTCTTGTGTCTCCGGTGCATCTATATTTACGGTATTTTCTCTGGGTGATTGTTAGAAGTGCTTCCCTACGTTTCTACTAAATCTCGTGTAAGTTCGGTTTGGAACCTTGTTCCGATCATCGACAGATACAACATATAATAGTAGGATTTATGTATATATATTATTAAGTCTCACAAAATTTCATGGTCAAATGTGATTATATGTAAAAGAGTAAAAAAAGAGACAAGCAACCAGTAATAACATATGTTGGGGGAAATCCCGTACCTCCGGGTAGTCTACGAAGTGGGCTCCCCAGCACCCTCGGGCCTTCGTGCGGAGAAGGTCCCCGACAGGTCCCTAGGCCTCTGGGCCCTGGGTCCCGCGGCGTCTCCGGAGCGTCTCTGCCCTTCGTGCGGAGAAGGCCTCTAATGGGTCCCTGGGCCTTTGGGCCCCGGGTCCCAGGGGACTTCCAGAGCGCCTCGGGCATTCGTGTAGAGAACGTCCCCGGTGCGTCCCCCGGCCTCGGGTCCCGCGGGGTCTCCGGAGCGCTGTGGGCCTTTGTGCGGAGAAGGTCCTTGACGAGTCCCGGGATTCCGGGTCCCGGGTCCCGGGTCCCGGGTCCCGTGGGGTCTCCGGAATGCATCGGCCCTTCTTGCGAACAAGCTCCCTAGTGGGTCCTGGGGCCTCAGGGCCCTGGGTCCCGGGGGACTTCCGGAGCGCCTCGGCCCTTCGTATGGAGAAGGTCCCTGGTGGGTCCCAGGGCCTCAGGGCCCCGGGTCCTAGGGGACTTTCGGAGTGCCTCGGATCTTCGTGTGGAGAAGGTCCCCAGCGGGTCCCTGGACTTCCTAGCCCCGGGTCCCGTGGGATTTTTGGAGCGCATAGGCCCTTCATGAGGAGAGGTCCCCGGTGGGTCCCGGAGTCTCAGGGCCTCGGGTCTCGGGGGACTTCTGGAGCTCCTCGGCCCTTCGTGTCGAGAAGGTTCTGGGGACTTTCGGAGTGCCTCGGGTCTTCGTGCAGAGAAGGTCCCCGGCGGATCCTTGGGCCCCGCAGGGTCTCTGGAGCGCCTCGACCCTTCGTGCGGAGAAGGTCCCCAGTGGGTCCCAGGACCCCGGATCCCAGGGGACTTCCGGAGCCCCTCGGCCCTTCATGCGGAGAAGGTCCCCGGCGGGTCCCAAAGCCTCCGGGCCCTGGGTCTCGAGGACTTCCGGAGCGCCTCGGGCCGTCGTGCGGAGAAGCTCCCTGGCGGGTCCCTGAGCATCCGGGTCATTCGGGAACCAGCGAGGACACTTGTCAAGCATCCAACCCTTTTGGCCGGTGAAATGACGCCAGCGCCCCTCGATCCAACGGCCATAGTTAGGGTTTTTTGGTCTTTTGCGTGTTTTGGGTCCTATAAATACCCCCTTATACCTCATTTGTAAGGGGACTCCAATTCATGTTCAACACACTCAAACAATAGGCTCCCTTGAAGACCTCTCACCCCGAGAGAGCTCCTCCCCAGCGGATTCGCGTCCGGAGGGTGCCGACAGGACTAGAGCCCCCACCGGGACTCGAACCTGTATAAAAATCACCGTGTCAATTGCTGCGTTGCCCAGAAGGAGGTGATCGGTCACTCGGTCAGCTCGCGCCGCTGTACACGTGCTACGCACGTCCGAAGAAACCTGCCGGGGTATCCGTAATACCACAACAACATATATTTAACCTGATCTTCTCTCTTTTGCTTCTCCCATTATATAGTTGTTTTTTATCACAAAAATTTGCAGATCTTCATTATATTACATCTTCTACATCTCCTAATTTGTTATAGATTTTTTAAAACTCAGAGACCCCCGAATTGCCTACTACACGTCGTAGTAATATATAAATACACACACACACAGAGAAAATTTTTGGTATGAAGTTTAATTGTATTGTTTAGATTGTGTATATCACACAAAAAATAAACTCTACTACATTTTTGCACAAAGTAAGAAGTGTGTATTTGTTACATTTGAATTTATATCAAATATTGCTTATTTATATATATTGTTTTATCATACAACAACCGAGTCGTGCTTCAAAATAGCCCTGCGTCAAAATGCTCCGACCTAAAAAGTAAGCTAGAACGGCCATTGAAAAAGAAATCACTGTATAACTCGAGTGAATTTTTTTTTTCTTTTCTTTTGAGCGAGGGAGGGAGATCGGGTGGTGGGGGTTTGTGCATGGCATTTAACACCGTTAGTCAAGCGTTAGTTGACCTGTTAATTTATTAATGTCCCCTTGGATTAAGTGTTGCATGTTGGTTGCTGCTGCTGCATTTAGCGAGCCAACAAAAAGGTGACAGAGTGGATGGATGAAGCTAGAAGTTGGGACATCGGATAAGGTGTTTTTAGTCATTATTAATTGCGATATATCGATTGTAAATTCTCATTTAGGTGGTAATTTTTATAACGGGTGTCTTTTCTATCAGAAATATTCTATATAATTCTATTTTTTTTCAATTTTGATAATCAATTCCTCATTTACTGTATTAATTCCAAATAACTCACCTTCATCATGTTTGACGATAAAAAATGTTAAGTTGGCATCCTAAGTGATGCATCAAGTTTGCTTAATAGTGAAAAATATATTAAAGAAAGGAAATCATGTTCTAACTTAGTTTCCATGAAAATTTTCCTCTTTGTTCACTTGCAGCAAGAAAACAAGTTTACGCTGAAAATAGAAAAATATATGCTTGCAGCAATTAAGGGGGTCTTTGGCTAAACTTACCTTATTCAATAATTCTGGTATTTGGGCATATTGCTTTCTAAGCCTAGAGTGTTGGTTTCTTTAATCGGCGTCGAAGTTGTTTAGTAGTAGTTGAGTATTATAAGTTTGAGAGAGGTGTGAATAATTTGGAAGTATTAGGTGGAACGAGGATAAATTCTCGAATAAGCATAAGAAAATAGTCTCCACTAGTTTCAATTTATCCACTCAAATAAGTTAAAACTAGTTTATAAACTGCAAAATAAAACAGATGTTTGGTCGAGCTTAAACTCCTAAATAAGATATTCTTTCATTTTGTACATGGAGACAAATATACATCTTCTTTTTTCATTAATTTAGACATTTCTGATGCATCATCATCATCTACTATTCATTTAGATTTAAGAACGTTCAACAATTATCACCAACAACGTTATCTCTATATATATAACTGGAAGTCCATGGTGTATGGATTCTATTATCACAAACCATGAGATTTATTTAGGTAGTGTCGGTAAAATCATTATTGCCGCACACGTGGCAAACATCCAGTCAAAATAACTGTCAAGACATGATCTTTGCCACCGTACATGTAGTAAGCATCCAGTCAAAACAATTATTGGGTATTTGACATCACGACCCTACCTGTCAACCAAACCAACCTCTTTAAACCCACGATCCTTCTGTAGATGAGGATTGCCACCACGATCTCCAGAATCAACACCCGAATCATAACTGATTTGGATGTGTCTCGCGACAATCTCGCCTGATCTTGAATTCTCAGGAGAAAGAAGTGACTGTTACCTACTTGAAATACAATTAGCAATGCAGAGGGAGGGGAGAATCAATTCAAAGCAAAGGAATCACTCAATCAAACTCTAAGTCAGTCACATAGGTTTCCAACGCTCGAGAACAGAGTCTTGTCTATTTTAGCACACATGTAACCTCTCTCCAGCACTCGGTAAAGGATCAGTTTCCATGCCCTGTGCTCGGCTATCATTGTATCGCCTTTACGGTATAGTCATGACACTCTTGGACCATTTTTCTCTACCGAAGAGCACTAGGGTAGTACCCCAGGACGTAGAGTTGTATCCACTTTATCTGAACCTATAAAAATCCTTCGTCTATTCTCTCTCTCATATAGTTCTCAACTACATTCTTCATACATGCATGCTCCACCACTAAACAAACAAATCCACATACCTAGGTAATCCCTCGACAGTTGTCACCAACCGTGGAGAGGCCTTGCATATTGAAGATTTGACAATTCCAAAGAAAACCACTTCCCAACCCACGAGAGCTTATCTTGCTCTTTCCATGGGAGTGAGTGAGTGTGGCGAAGATAAGGAATCTAGACTTGCATCGCCCGAAGTGCAAGAGGTCCCTAGTCTGGTGGCACTAGCCCAAATAGTCCAGAACCTAATAAGTGCTATTCAGACAATGCAGCAAAATATGCCACCGTGCTAACAGCAAAATCTACCACGGTACCATCCACCACATCAACACCATCTGAACAATCAAACATGGAGCACATGCTAGTAATCTTTCTGGTAAATCAAGAGAAGAAAGAAACATCCATGAATCAAAAGGTTGACTCCATATCAACACATGTGGGCATGCTCGAGACTCAAATCACACGATTGGTGAACCCCGCAACAAAAATGCTAACCTTCTTCCTTCTCAACCCATTAATCCTCATGATTCTGAATAAATAAATGCTATTGCCTATTCCAACTCTCTTGATGCAAATGCAGTAATTCTATGGAGTGAAACAAGGCTACCGGAACGAACACCACCCACTGAACTACAACCGGTAAGTAACACAACTAATGAAGCATCAACACACCCAACAAAGGATGACGTTAAGAACACCACACCAAAGGAAGCGGAACTCGGAGATAATCAGGTAACATGTATTTATAATCCAACTCCACATTCCTCTAGAAGGTATGTTCAAGAAAATCTCGATAACAATTTGAAAAGTTCTTGAAAAAATTGACGAAACTCAATGTCGCTATGCCTTTTACTAATTTTAGAACTCAAATGCCCTCTTATGGAAAATTTTTAAAAAACATACTCACTAAAAAGAGGGATTTAAGTGAATTACAAACTGTTGCTTTAACCGAGCGTTGTAGTGCTTTGATTAAGAATAGGATTCCAGCAAAGCTGCGAGATCAAGAGAGCTCGTCCATCCCTTGCAATATAGGTACCGTACATGTCAATCGAGTTCTTTGTGACCTAGGTGCAAGCGTAAGTGTGATGCCTTTTTCCATTGCACAATGCTTGGGATGAGTGAGATGAAACCTACACGCATGGTGTTACAACTTGCCGATCGATCGGTGAAGCATCCACAGGGAATTCTGGAAAATGCGCCTCTTCAAGTCGGTAAATTTTATCTTCAAGTTGATTTTGTCATTCTTGAAATGGATGAAGACATTTCTATACCTATAATATTGGGATGAACAATGCTCTAGACAACGGGTGCACTCATTGATGTTCATGAGGGATGGAGCACTTTTCACATAAGGGCGGAGAAAATCTTGTTCAAAATGTCTAATCTTGTTAACTGTCTTATGTATGAGGAAAAATTTTATAGCGTAGACGCTCTAGAAGAGGTTCTAGAAGAGGAGTCACCACTAATACTCGCAACAGAAGGCGAGATGGACAAAATTCTTGATGACAAAAAATGAACAACAGCAAAGAGGACAAACAAAACAAGGACGAGCTATCAAGCAAACCATCCAAGTTGAACATCTCTGACTCCGACACTACAGGCAAGGTAAAGGTAAGTAAATCTACACTCAAACCCCTTCCTTCATCGCTGAAATATGTGTTCATAAATGATGATGAGATGCATCATGTAATTGTTAATGCAAATTTGACCAACTCGCAACTAGAAAAATTGATTTGTTTTCTTCTTGTGCATCGCAAGGGTTTAGGTTATTCAATTGATGGTATCAAAGGGATTAGCCCAAAAATTTGTATGCACAAGATCTCTCTAGTTGATGAGACAAAAACCTCCATTGAGCACCAACGTAGAAATAACCCTTATTTAAAGGAAACCGCGAATGCCAAAATTTCTAAACTATTATATGCAGGTATCATATATCCTATCTCTAATAGTAATTGGCTTAGTCTTATTCATGTGGTTCCTAAGAAAGGGGGTACGACTGTGGTCGAGAATGCAAACAATGAGTTGTTCCCTACTAGGCTTGTCATTAGATGGTGTATGTGCATTGATTATTGAAAATTGAATAGCGCCATTAAGAAGGATAATTTTTCATTATCTTTCATCGATCAAATGTTAGAAAGATTAGCGAAACATTCATATTTTTGCTTTCTTGGCAAATAGTCGGGTTTCTTTCAAATCCTGATTCATCGCGATGATCAAGACAAAATGACGTTTACCTGTCCTTTTGGCACTTTTGCTTATCATCGAATGTCATTTGGATTATGTAACATGTCTGCCACTTTTCAAAGATGCACGATGGCTATCTTTTCATATTTAATTGAAGAAATAATGGAAGTTTTTGTGGATGCTTTTAGTTTTTATGGTTCTTCTATTGCCTATTTACATAATCTTTCTCAAGTTTTGTCCAGGTGTGAAGAGGTGAATCTCATACTCAATAGGGAGAAGTGCCAGTTCATAGTGAACGAAGGCGTGGTACTTCGTCATGTGATATCTGGACAAGGGATTGAGGTTGACAAGGCCAAGATCAACGTCATTGCAAATTTGCCACTATCGATCAATGTAAAGGGTATACACAGTTTTTCGGGACATGCAAGTTTTTACCATCATTGTATTCAAGATTTCTCAAAAATTGCTAAATCTCTTACTCAATTGCTTGCTAAAGATGGGCCATTTGATTTTGATGCCAAATTTCTTGATTCTTTCAATAAACTTAAACATGCTTTTACCGCTGCCCCTATCATCCAACCTCCAAATTGGAATGAACTTTTTGAATTGATATGTGATGCTAGTTATTATGTAATTGTGTTGTTCTAGGGCAACGAATGAATAAAGTTTTACATGCAATATACTATGTAAGCAAAACACTAGACGAGGCTCAAATCAATTTCATGACAACTGAAAATGAATTGCTTGCTGTAGTACATGCCCTACAGAAATTTGGACCCTATTTAATTGGTTCAAAAGTTATTATTCATACTGATCACATTGCTCTCATGTATCTTTTGACCAAGATAGAAATCAAGCCACGACTTGCATGATAGATCCTTCTGCTACAAGAATTCGACTTGGAAATAAAACACAAGAAATGTGCTAAGAACGTCATCACTGACCATCTTTCACAACTCTTCACCGACACCGCCGACGTTCACATCAACGATGACTTGCCTGACGAGCACCTTTGCTCACTCCCAAATAAAGAACCATTGTATGCTGATTTTGCAAATTATCTATTTAACCATGAGTTTCCTCCAGAGTTGACGTACAGACAACGCAAACACTTCCTCCACAACATTCGACATTACTACTGGGATAATCCGAATCTTTCCAAGAAGGGAGTTGACAACATCTATGACCGATGCATATCCGATCACAAGATTCGGAGCATTCTTGAACATTGCCACAATTCACCATGCGGAGGACACGCTGCAACTTCAAAAATAGTGGCAAAGGTTGAGGTCTCGAACAGAAAAATCAAGTCCATCTTGCATAAGGTGGTCGCACCATCATAGAAGGATTGGCCACTCAAACTCTCTGATGTACTCTAGGCATATCGCACTGCATTCAAAACTCTGCTAGGTATGATGCCTTATAAAATTGTTTATGGCAAGAGCTGTCATCTGCTTGTTGAATTGTCTCACAAGGCACTTTGGGCATTAAAAGAACTAAATTGTTACCATGAATCAGTTGCGCAGAGGTGTATTCTTAAACTGCATGAACTCGAGGAGTTTCGAGACAACTCCTACAAAAGTGCCATCATCTACAAGGACAACACAAAGAAGTAGTACGACAAACGGATCCTCAATCGCACGTTCAACAAAGGTGATTTGGTTTTCTTACATATATACATATGTACATATGTACAAGTACAAGAAGAAAATAACTTTAAAGTTTTAGGATTCAGATTCAAGTTTTTGTAATAATTTCTAAAAAGCAGTTCTAGAGATAATTTTAAGGTCAAGGTTAAAATGAAATTTTCAAGGTCTAATTTTTGTTTAAAAGAAATTTTTAGATCCTATTTTTGTGGTGTTACAAGAAATCCTCATGTAAACCCATTTATGACTATGTCATCCTAGACGATCGTCGCCTGTTGAATCCATACGTCGCCTCGTGTAAATCCAAAATAGGGTCTAAAAATTTCTTTTTAACAAAAATTAGACCCAGAAAATTTCATTTTAACCTTGGTCACAAAACTATCTCTAAAGTTTGCCCTTTTGAAATTATCACCAAAACATAAACCTAATTCCTAAAACCTTAAGGCTATTTTCTTATTGTACTTGTGCACATGTACATATGTATATATATATATATATCTATATATATATGTATATATAGGTATATGTCTTTGTTGGGGGAAATCTCAGCCTGATCGGTCCCGGTGACAACATCATGGACACCTCCATGTGCCCGGTGGCAAAGGCCCACCCTTGTCACCGGGCCAACGGTGGCTACCGGGATGGGTCACCGGGGGCCAGTGTCCTCGGGCAAATGGCGGCACCCGGGACGGGTCATCGGGGGTGCCTGTCACTGGGCCAACGGCGGCGCCCAGGATGGGTTACCGGGGCACTTCTCACCGGGCCAGTGGCGGCGTCCGGGACATGGTCCGGGGGACGCTATCACCGGGAATGATCAGGTGGAGATTTGCCCCGACATAGTGGTCTTAGTCACACCCCAGGGCGACTAACTCCAGTATGTCATACAATTACACTTTGTTGCTACCAATAACACAACAGAGTATGAAGGTCTTCTCTTCAAGCAACCAAATCCTTTGTAGTCCATCGATTAGTGGTGAAGGGAGATTCACAGCTAGTTGTAAACCAGGTGAATAAGGAATACAATTGTTTCGACGAGACAATGGCTCTATTCCTGGACGAAGTGAGGAAATTGGAAAAATAGTTTAGAAATTTTGAAGTCCAATTCATTATGCGAAGAGACAATATTCTCGCAGACCAATTATCAACATTGGTTCTTCACGTGCATCCGTTCCGGCAAGAGTGTTCATTAAGCACTTAAAATAGCCCTCAATCAAAGAGGCACTAGAGGCGATGACTAACGTTGCCACCCTTGAGCATGAAGCGGATTGGATCCAACCATTGATGATCTATCTCTCACATGGGACCTTGCCTAAGGATGAAGTCGAGGCTGATCTGTTAGAAAAGCACGCATGTACAGACTGGTCGAAGGAACCTTGTACACAAAAGGTGCTCAAGGAGTAATTATGTGCTGTATACCTCAAGAAGATAGACAAACCCTTCTAAGAGAAATTCATGGAGGGATGTGTGGTGCACATGCATCCTATAGGACACTGGTCGGAAAAGTTTTTCGACAAGGTTATTACAGGCCTTTGGCACTTAATGATACCATGCAATTGGTCAAAACATGCCCATAGTGTCAATTTCATACTCGACAAGTTCATCAGCCAGCATATGCATTACAAACTATTCCCTTAACGTGTCCATTTGCCGTATGGGGAATAGATATTGTGGGTCCCATGACTCAAGCAGTTAATGGATACAAGTTTTTATTCATAGCCATTGATACATTTACTAAATGGATAGAAGTAGAACCAGTCCATAACATTACGGTCGCTGCGGCAAAGAAGTTATTTCATAAGAACATTGTAGCACGGTTTGGTGTTTCAAGTCGTCTTATTACTAATAACAGATCCCAATTTGTTAGTGGTCTTTTTCTAGATTATTGCGATAATATTGGAACCAAAATTTGTTTCGCATCCATTGCTCATCCGCAAAGCAATGGTGCAGTAGAACATGCTAATGGGAAGATTATACAAGGGGTTAAAAAAACGTGTTTTTGACCGCCTTAAATTGCACTTGGGGGCTTGAGTAGAAGAGCTCTACTCCATTCTATGGGCACTTCGCACTACATCCAGTAGGGCTACAGGAGAAACACCTTTCCCACTGGTTTATAGTGCAGAAGCCATGTTGTCAATTGAAATCCAAATTGGCTTTATTAGCGTAGATGACTTAAATATCATAAATCAAACTGAAACACGTGAAGATGAAATAACCCTTCTTGAAGAAAAACGTGATCAAGCGTTGATTCAGTCCACAGCATATTCACAAACTTTGCGTAAATATCACAGTAAGAGGGTGCGACCATGTAGTCTACACATAGGAGACTTAGTTTTGAGAAAAATTCAAAACCAGTCTTTTTGCAACAAATTATCCCCTCAATGGGAAGGTCCCTATACTGTGGTCTCAATGCCGCGACCTGGATCGGCTCGCTTAGCTATGGAAGATGGAAGAATTTTATCCAATGCCTGGAATATAGACCAGTTGCGAAAATTTTATGTGTAAGTTTTTCCATTTCCATTGTAAATTTCTTAAACAATAAAGAACTTTTTTCACTTTATGTTATGCTTACATTCCCATTTTTTGTCCTTATTCTTTTGTCGGGCCATGCACAGGGGATGGTCGCAATAAGCATTTTGTTATAATGATTAAGTGGATTCACTGGCCGATCTCATTGTCGCATCTAGTTAAGACATCTCTTTATAAGCCATTTCTTCACGCTTAAGAGACTTACTAGCATGTTTCAGATCATTTGAGTGGCTGCCAGTTAGCAAAAAACTTGTTCATTTATATTAAGATGTTTATTTTGGTGACCTTATGATCACATATAGCTAAGGAACCTCTTTTGAAGCCGTTTTTTAACGCATAAGAGACTTACTAATACGTTTCAGATCATTCAAGATATAGTTTACTTTAACTATCTTGTGACCATTATACCATGCCTTCAGTATAAATGGTCATAGGAGGGGGCTAGGGAAATATAACTATAGCATTAAGTTAGAAAACTAAGTGTTTAACATATTTTCACTCATTGAATTTTCTGCTAATCATATATATTTGCAAGGTACAAAGACTTCAATAAACCAGGTAAATGTTTTCATCTGTATTGATAATTCTATTGTTGCAAAATACAATAAAAAATATATATCAAGAAAGATCAAGCTCACGGAGTAGACTTTCTATTAAAGGCCTAACTTCATCCATGATTGCACTCAAGTGATCTTCGCTGTCAAAAGTAGCATCTTCCCCCATAGGATTCATATTCAAATTTGGACCATGGTGATGCCTAAGCTTGCAGAGGATAGCAGAGGCTACAGCTCCAATGTTAGACTTCAGTGCCTCTTTCTGGCTCCTCACAATTCTAGGAATGTTGGCAACCAGCGAGTCAGTTTGTGCTGCAATCAATTTGCAGGACTCACTAAGGCTTAAATTATCCTACTTAAGATCAATAATATATACCTTTAGTAAGTCTATGGCCATCCTTAATTTCTTGAAGCTATCTAGCTCGATACTGCTACAGCTCTTGATAGTTGCTTCTAAAGCATTCTTTTCATTGCGAGTGAGCTTAGCAGTATCCTTGGCCTTCTCGCTGGATGCCTTATGACACTCAATAACAGTATTGAGCGTATCAATATCAACTCCTCTTCGGATAAATTTCTGCTCGAAGTGATTTTTCTCTTCAGTTAGTTTATTGATATGCTCTTCTTGTGCTGAAAAGAAGAAGAAATAAATTCAATTAAATTCATAAATTTTACAAAGGTAATGCAAATTTCTACCAACAGTAAACTTGCCATCCTATTTTGTTTCTTTTCGCAAAGCAGTAGGAGGAGTTCAGATTTTTCCTGAAGAGAGTTGTATAGCTCTGATGCTTGCTCGAAGGTCTCCTGCCTTCTTTTTCGCCTCCTTTAATTTAGCCTCAAGCGCTAGAATTTTGGCAAGCATTTCATCATTTACCTTCTGGGCTTCAGCCATTTCTCTTTTCAGAGCAATTTTTTCCCTGAGACAATGAATATTATTACAGTCTCTAAAAGACTAAGATTAAAAGCAAAATACTTACTGCCTTACTTAGCTATTTTTGGTTTGTGTGACCCTCAATCGCTCAACTAGCAGACCAGATGTGGTCACTACATGAGCCGTATTCTGCATAAAACAAAAAATACTGGGAATGAGATTCCTAATGAAATAAAACAACACTTTAAGGTAAAGATTTTTACTTACCTCTAAGAATTCATTAAGGACCTTCTCAAATAGGTCCCCAAATCCACTCGCTTGGCTAGAAGAGCCAAGCTGTGAGGTGCCTGCTGGGAATTCAACTCCTGAACAAAGCACTGGATCTGGGCAGTTTGAACTACCATTTCTTCTGTCATCTCCTCTCCTTGTTCTCCCAAACAAGAGGGAGGCGCAATTTCTTCAACCAGAGGGGGAGCAGAGGGACCTATCTGTTCATCCATCCCCATGGTCGAAGTCTCAATTGCGACCTCAGCTTTTCCATCATTGATGGTCTCAGGTTCTTCTTCGACAGCCCGTGAATCTACGACTTCAACAGTCGCAGCAACTTCATCTGCAGCTGCCGTCCCTGTCGCTACTTCATCTGTAGCCCCAATCATTTTTACTTTAGCTGATGGAGTAGGCAGTACAATAGACGAAGGAGCCCTGTACTTCCAAGCATGATAAATTATTCCTAACTAAATATTATAATTTAGTTGGAGAAGAGATAAATATTTACGTGATACTGAGTCCCATAAAATTGCGGGAACTCGAGGCCACACCCTTATAAGACAAGAGCGTGGACAGTGCCTCTGGAGCAAAATCATCAGAAGCAGATCTTGTCTTCCTCTTCAACTGAAACAATGAGGCATCTTCTTCCTCCTCCACATAGCTTCCCTCTCCCTGCATGACCTTAAGTTGATTCATAGTCGTATATGGTAAAGTTTCAGGAAACAACCAATCTACGCATAGAATAAAGCAATCGTCAACCGAAACAAGATGAACCGCTCTGTGGGTTTTCTCGGATCTCTAATTTCATGATTGCAAAGAAAAAAACCTACTTAATGGATAGAGATGTGGTGATCCATCAAGTCTATGCTACGGGTAGATTTGTGCATGAGAAGGAACTTTTTACGTAACGCCAACTACTTATGTCTAATATAAAACCACACTTGGATGGGGCCCTCTTCCTTAGGAGTCGCAATGTCAATTCCCTTGATCAATGGCCATCTTTTTAGCACATTGGACTTACTGGCCTTATGCCTCTGAAAAGGTACTATTTTACAGTAAACTCTATCTAGTTCACCAGCAAGGAATTTTCTGAAGCAGGCAGGGCTAGAGCGAGGGAATTGGCCAATGCTAAGTGATCTCCTCGCCCAAAGAAAAGGGGGGTGTCTCGGGTGGGGAAGAAGGATACAACAATGTGGCATCAGCAATGTTTAGGTTCGCTACATCTAGGAATTTCATTTCCCATTTGGCTGGTGAGAATGATGGCATAATTTCTAGGGCTAGATCCTCTTTTATTTTAAAGAAAGAATCCAGGGTAATGGTGAATACTGAGAACATGAATTCCCTCAGCGTGTTGGATCAACGAATAATGGATAAATTCTTATCTCTGGTAAGACCACCCATGAGGGTTCATCAACTCATTTCTCGGTTAGATATTGGTCAAAAAAAGTAAAATCAAAACTTGTCACCAGCCTCATCTGGCATTTCTAGCTTCACAACTGATCCCTCACCAGATGCTTAGTCAGAGCCATTCTTGTTGTGCTTTGATAGACTACTCAGAGATACTCTTTAAGAGAAACATTCTCTGCTTCGGCTTGCCTCTGGAAGCACCACTTAGCAGACTACTTGTTTAAAGCTTTCAATATCTTGTTCTCAATTGACCAAGTAGGTTGTTGGCTAACACCTTTTCTTTCTCTTATTCTTCATAGTCGATTGATAGCTCCTGAATCAACAACCCACTCCCAGAACACTCACTAGAAAACCCAGATGAGAAGGAAGTAGTTTTCACCTTATCCGCATATGTTGTTGCTAGGCTCTTTGATCGAAGAATGGGGCATTACCAGTCTTAGCACTTTCCTGTTGATGCAAGGAAGTGACATAGGTCAATCAGTCCCACCATTCTCGTTTTAAGCAAAAAGAGCTCTCTAGTCTCTGATCGGGTGAAGGAATGCTAGTGCACAAGCTCTTCTCAAAAGAAGAGAGGTTTTTTCCTTATAGCGCTAGCCAGCAAGCATTAGATGATGCCAATTTTGTCCATTTTGCATAGCCTTTCATCGACATGCGAAGAGAGCTTCAAGCAACCAGATTACCTTTCCTTCATGAAGGCAGTGAGCTCAATTCAGGAACTTTTCTTCGAAGCTGGGTAAGGCAAGGAACTTCTTTCTTTTTATGTCATTGCTCTTCCCTGCATAAGTGATCAAGTACCCTGAAGTGGACTTCCCATTGTCAACATCTCCGGCCATATCTGCATCTGTGTATCTATTGGGGGAAATCTCCATGGGATCAAGCCATGGTAAGAGGCAAGATTCCCGGACGCCGCCATTTGCCAGGGGACAAGGCCCCCCTGTGGCTTGTCTCGGGCGCCGCCATTTGCCCAGGGACGAGACCCCCTGGTGGCTTGTCCCGAGCGCCGCCGTTCTTCCGAAGACAAGGGTCCCAGGTCCCGGTTCATGTGAGGATCACGCGAGAAGCGCCTCGGGAACTGGTGGACACCTGTCAAGCATCCAAGGCTCCTGACTGGAAGAAGGACGCTAGTGCCCCTCGATCCAACAATGGCTAGCGGGGTAGTTTAGTCTTTTTGCATCTTTTGGGCCTATATAAGCCCTTGTAACCCCTCATGTGAGGGGGACAATTCATTTTTACTCTAATAGAAAATCAAACAGGCATGCTTTGGAGCCATCTCTCCCCCGAGAGAGAGCTCCCCTCGCCAACTCCGGTTGGGAGCACGCCGACAGGACTAGGGTCTCCACAGAGGCCCGAACCTGTATAAACCCTTGTGTCACTCACTGTGTTTGCCCAATGGGAGAGGATCGGTCACGCAGTCAGCTCGCGTCGTCTTTTTTTCACTAGGATCTTCCATAAAACCTGCCGGGTATTCGTAATGCCACGACAGTTGGCGCCGACCATGGGGACGCGTGATGAATCTCCATGGCTCCCCCAAGAATGAGGGCTCGCACCCTTCTCGGTGACGCCGGTCCCAGTGACCCGGCGCCACCCGTCCGAAGCATGGCCGTCCCAGTGCCGACGTCCGGACACGGCCAAACGTAGGTACCACCTTTAACTCTCTCGGCAATTTCCGACGGACAGGGCTCCGGGTCCAACCCGACAACCTCGGACTCTGCCGGGGGGACAAGCTTTCCCCCGGTGGCTCCACCGGCTTCCCGGGATGCGCTGGTCGAAGCTCTGGTGGACGAGCTCCTCCGCGTTCTCGCGTGGCCACCGGCCCCCATCTACCCGCAGCTCCCATTCATGGGGGCAATGCCCCCGTTTATGGGGCACCCGGTGGCCCCTCCGACCCTAGGAGGTCAGGTCGCCTCCGGGGCCTGCGGCTCCAACGGGGGCTACGCTCCAGCAGGCCCATCATCCGGAGCCTTCCCGACCTTGGGAGCGTTCCCGGGGCCGGGGACTTACCCCATCCTCGGGGTCTTCCCCATGCCAATGGTTCACTCCGTGCCCGGGACATTCCCGGGACCGGACGCCGGCCTCTCCCCGCCGGTTATCCCCGTCGTTCCGGAGGTGGCCCACCGGGCTACTCCCACACCATCGCCGGACCTTGCCCGGCCAGGCCCCCACTCTCCAGTTCCGGACGTTACTCCCGGGGACCGCCCGGTAATGAACACCCACGCCCCGGTTGCGCCTCCCGCACCCACAGTCGACGCGCATGAGCTCCCTCCTCCCCCGGGGCAGCCTCCGAGGGCTCCCCCGGCAGATCAAGTCCTCTTCACCCGGGAGGAGGTTGAGAAAATGCGTACCACCAAGTCTGGGGAGGAGCCTGCCCCGGGTCGTGGATGCGGGGAGCCCCGCCGAAGAGCCAACTGCTCCTGGGGAGTGCCTGGACGTGCTGGAGGTCAGCTCCACCAACCCGAAGGAAAAGCGGCACTACCGCCATGCCGGCGGACCTCTTCGGCCCCTCCCCGACTACGACAATGAGCGCACGTCCCCTGTCAAAGGGGATAGCGACTGTGTCGTGGTATTGCGAATACCCCGACAGGTTTTGAGAATGATCCTAGCGAAGATTACGCGGCGCGGGTTGACCGGATGACCGGTCCTCCCCTGCCGGACAAGCACAACAAATGACACACGGATTTATACAGGTTCGGGTCCCGGTGGGGGCCCTAGTCCTGTCGACGCGCTCCCGACCAGAGTCGGCTGGGGAGGCTCTCTCCGGGGGGAGAGGCTTCCGGGGCACGTCATTGAGTTTAGCTATTCCAATAAAAGTGATCCGATCCTTTACAACAGAGGGGTACAAGGGCTATTTATAGCCCCAAAAAGAAGGCAAAAACCTAAACTATCCCGGAAGCCACCGTCTGATTGAAGGGCAGGACCGTCCTTCTTCCGGTCAAACGCCTTGGATGCTTGACAGGTGGTCGCTAGTTCCCGAGGCGCTCCTCTCGTGACCTGCACGTGACAAACAGTTCGAGACTTTACCTTTAGGAGGGCGATGAGGCCCGGGACGGTGCCGGAGGCCAGGTCCCGGGGGCCAAAAGGCGGTGCCCGGGGAGGGGCTGGAGGCCACATCCCCGGGCCAATGGCGGCGCCCGGGACGGCGCCGGAGGCCAGGTCCCGGGGGCCAAAAGGTGGCGCCCGGGGAGGGGCCGGAGGCCACGTCCCCGGGCCAATGGCGGCGCCCGGGACGGCGCCGGAGGCCAGGTCCCGGGGGCCAAAAGGCGGCGCCCAGGGAGGGGCAGGAGGCCACGTCCCCGGGCCAATGGCGGCGCCCGGGACAGTGCCGGAGGCCAGGTCCCGGGGGCCAAATGGCGGCGCCCGGGGAGGGGCCGGAGGCCAGGTCCCCGGGCAAATGGCGGCGCCCGGGACGGCGCCGGAGGCCAGGTCCCGGGGGCCAAATGGCTGCGCCCGGGGAGGGGCCGGAGGCCACGTCCCCGGGCAAATGGCGGCACTCGGGTCGGCGCCGGAGGCCAGGTCCTGAGGGCCAAATGGCGGCGCCCGGGGAGGGGCTGGAGGCCACGTCCCCGGGCAAATGGCGGCGCCCGGGACGGCGCCAGAGGCCAGGTCCCTCGGGCAATCGTGACGCAACTTACCTGGGCTTAGTCCCACGGAGATTTCCCCCGACAGCAGCCCCCCATGCACGCCGGGGACGATGCTTGAGTCCCCGGTGGGTATGGCACACATCACCGGGAAGATCTCCGGGCCAAGTCACCGGAGCCGCCGCGCTTTGGTTTCTGTGCCCCACGCTTAAGGCCGCGCAGTTTCGCCATAAATGCGCGCGCGGTTCGAACCGGAGCCTCGATTCACGCGCCCGTCCCTTCGTTTCCCACGCACGGTTTGAACTTCTACGGTCCAGATTGATCCGCGGGTGCCACGTGGCGTGCATCTAGACCACGTCCCACCCCTATAAATTGGACCTTGGGGGGGCCCGGAAGCTCATTCCAAATTTTCAGCCTTAGCAATTTTTGCTCTCCCGGTAGCCCTCTCCCGGTAGCTCTTTCCGGTAGCAGACGTCCGGGAGTTTTAGTAGTAGCCTCCTGAAAGGTTGGCCACCGAACAAAAAAGAAGACTAACCTCATGGCACCCAAGGGTCGAGCAAAGACCACGGAGGTGCCCCCGGAGGAAATCCCTCCGGATTTCCTCTGGGCGTCGGAGTTCACGGCCGAGGACGCCGAGTCCTTGGTCGAACGCTGCGTCGTAGCGGACGGGGACATCCGAGTCCCCGTGAAGAAAGACGGAGCCCCCCGCCCCAGGCCCGGAGAAGTCATGGCCTTCGAGGCCTTCCTAGAGGCGGGGCTCCGGCTCCCAGTGCATCTCATGCTCCGGGAGTTTCTGAAGGAGTACGGGGTGGCGCTCAACCACCTTACCCCAAACGCGCTCGTCCGGATGGGCCTCTTCATCTGGCTCTACGAGACAGCGACCGGGCGGGAGCCCACCCTTCGCGCCTTCCGGTACTTCTACGAACTGGTGGCGCGGACCTCCCACCTGGTGAAGGGGGGCCCCAAGTCCCCCTTCGGTTCGGTGATGGTACAAATGCTGCCGTCCCGGGTGATCGACTACCCGGCGGCGGCCTCCCGGGACCACTGGGGCGACTGGGTCCGGAGGTGGTTTTACCTCCGGGTCCGGGACGAGGCGGTGGTGTACGCCCCGGAGCCCCCCACCTACAGCCGGTCGTCCGCCCCGAAGCCTCCGGCGTGGACGGACGAGGAGTTCGAGCTCCTCGGCAAGGTGATCCTCTCCAAGAAGACCCGCTCAATGCGGGACGCTGCCGAGGAGATGGCTCTCCTCCGGATCTCCCCCTTCTCGCGCGGGAAGATGGGAGTCGGCATGGGCCCAGAATAGCGGCCCCCGGTGAAGCCGGTGACGCGACGTGAGCTCCGGGAACTTGCTGCATCATACTTACAAATTTTTGAAAATTTAACTAACTCTTTACCTCTTGCAGTCCGGCCGTACCCGGCGGCGCGGGAGAAGGTGGAGAACCTCCTGGGGAGGTACTTCGCCGATGAGCACGAGCGCGTCGTGCGCGCCGTGGGGGAACACCTCCTCCCCCGAAGGGCCCCGTCGAGGCCCGGGGGAAGGAGGTGACCGCGGGCGGGGCGGCGTCCGACTCAGCGAACTACGCCCCGTCGCCACTCTTGGTGGAGCCCCTCCTGTCCCTTCCGGCTTCTTTGGAGCCGGAGAGGCTGGAGGTGAGATTCGCGGAGGCCTCGGCTCCACGGGTTTGGCCGGTGGACGAGGGGGGGGGAGCCCCTCGGTCTACGAGGTTCCTCCGGAGGAGGAGGCGCCGAGGGCCTTTCGGCCCGGGGCGGGGAAGGGTCTGATGATCCCCCCCAGGCGGGGACCCCCGCCCGAAGCTCCTCGGCCACGTCTTCGGAGGAGACCTCGGCCACGAAGACGCCGGTGACGCCGGCCGCATTACCGGACTTGAAGGTCCGGGGACCCCCCACCGGCAGCGACGCCGGCGCCGGGCGAGAGGCCCCGCTGCTTCCCACGGGGGAAGTCGCCCGCTACACGGAGGGCCTGCACACCCGGAGGGTGCAGGCTTTCATCGCGGAGGGAACGCTTCATGAGCGTTTCGAGGGGCTTCAGTCCCTCGGGGCCCAGGTAACCCGAGTCGATGACGTCTTCATTCAACTCCTGCACTTTGAGATTTTTCTAACTCTATATATTTTGTAGGTGGCAGCTGTTACCTGGGGCCGTGAGTAGCGGGTCGCCCGGCTGCTGAAGGAAGCGGAGGCCGGGCCGCGGCCTTCATAGGGCAGCGCGAGGAGGCCCTCCGGGAGCGCGATGAGGCCCTTGCGGAGTTGACCCAGGTCCGGGCCCAGGTCCATATCTCCGAGGCTGTCAACGGCCGCCTCCGGGAGGAGGCCAAGGCGAGGGAGGAGGCGCTCCGGGAGCTCGAGGGCTCGAGCGTCCGGGCGGTGGCGGACGCGGGCCGCTCCGTCCGGTCGGCCCTCGAGAGCCTTGGTGTAAGCCTAGGCTCCGGGAGCAGGGAGGTGCCGCCGGCGACCCTAGCGGAGGCTGTGCGTTTTCTCAACGCACAGGTCTCCGTCATCCCGGAGGCTGCCGACGTTCGGGCGCGGGGCCGGGCGATCCCCGTTGTCGCGGCTGCTGCGGGGCTCGTCGAGTTCCAGGGGGTCGGCGCCCGGGCGATCGGGGGCCGCATCCCCCGAAGCTTCCCGGACTCCTTCGAGCCGTCGCGCCGGGAGATCGAGCAGCTCGCCGGAGGATTCTACGACTGGCTCATCCGGGCGAGATTCCCAGCTCCGGCGGGGGACGTCCCAGCCCCGGCCTTGGAAGAAGCCCCCCGGGGGGAGGACGCCAACGAACATGTATGAGCCTCCCCCCGGGCCTTAGCTAGGGCCCTTTTTTGTTTTGTTAGGACTTTTGATTCCAGTAGCTTCTTAGAAGAAGCCCCGGACACTTGTACATAAACATTTTGAATGCAATGAAGTTAGGATTTTTTCTAAGTCTTTGAATTGAATTTACTCTTACCAGGGTTCCCGGGAGGTTACTCCCGAGCGAAGGTCCGGGAGGGGCTCCCCGGGGGACGCCCAAGCGGCTTTGATATTGCTAAGCCTTGTCTCCGGGAATCGCGGTGGGGATAGTGTCTGGGAGCCGATCCGGTTGAGGTGGCGCCTGGAGTGGCACTTGGACAACTTTGATAATCATCGTGCCGAATTGTCCCCTCCGCGACTGGGGTTCCGGATGATACCTCCCCTCCGGATACTTCCACCGGTGGGATACGAGTTCTGACCTGAAGGTGTGCTCCGGGACGCTCGGCGCCGCGTACGGGCATTGTACCGGGACTTGACCCGGGAGCTAGCGGAGAGCCTCCGGGAGTATTAGGCGTAGGAGCCTTAGGGCGTAGAGAATCCCCTGGGTTAGAACCCGGGTTGTATCGTTTCCGAAGCCCACCGGAGGGGGAAGATGTCCTCCGGGTTTGACAATCAATAAAGCTGAAGTTGTTGCTTCTTCTTCCATTCTCTTTATTTTCTTCTTCTTGGATGGTCCGGACGACTCATCTTAACAAGGATGAGCTAAGTTTGCTCGTGGGCAGTGCGGTTGACACCCGGGGGTTCCTTATCCCCCCCGCCCACAGCGGGCCGGACGATAGCTCCGCGCGCTGTGGGGGTAACAAGGCCCCCGGGATGGAAGTCACCTGTAGCATAGGAAATTTTCTAAGTTAGAAAATTTTAAAACGAGGTTTTCAAGGAGAAGACCTTCCGGGAGACAATCGTCCGGTCGCCGTGAGAACGGGGAGCCGGGAATAAGGCCTCATGTGGAAGAAACATCCAAGAAAACCCGATGAGATTTCCGGAGGCGAGCTCCCTAGGAGACAATCGTCCGGTCGCCGTGAGAACGGGGAGCCGGGAATAGGGTCTTCGGGGAAGAAAATGCCCGAGAAATCCTTGACTTCTCCGAGAGACAATCGTCCGGTCACCGTGAGAACGGGGAGCCGGGAATAGGGTCTCCGAGAGGCATTCATCCGGTCGCCGTGAGAACGGGGAGCCGGGGATAAGGTCGCTGGGGACCAATCGTCCGGTCGCCGTGAAAACGGGGAGCCGGGAATAACGTCGATTCCCGAAGGAGGAAGATAGATCCAATCAGGCCGCAAGGGGCCGATCATCCGGTCGCCGTGAAAACGGGGAGCCAGGAATAACGTCGACTCCCGTAGGAGGAAGATAGATCCATGAAGGCCATTAGACGTCCCACTGGGGAGAGCATCTACTCCCGGAGGAGGAAGTGCCCGAAGACGGGTCTTGAGTGTTTGGGCAGGGGACTAGTCTCCCAAAGTGAACCGTTACCGCGGCCACTGTGACCGGGTTGCCGCTTACACCCTCAGTCCACGAGGGCTGATCGTAAGCCGCCCTACGGGAGTGGGACTCCCGTTGTAGGGACTTGTTGGGCCTGGCCCACTTCCTCGCGGGGAGGGCATCGTCACGGGGAGGGCATCGCCACTAGGGGCGGTAATGAGAGAGATCTGCAATGAGACAGTTTGAAAAGCAAGACCTATGTATTGCTAATAAAATGAAGTACAGGACCTCCCCCTGCGAAGCCGCGAAAGGGGAGGAAAATACAGTGTCCCTCCTCCCCCTCCGGCGTGAACGCTCCGGGGGAGGGGACGGGCCCGTATTGCTAAACATAGAACTTGCGAAGTAAACGCAAGTTCCACGTGTGCTTCAGCTCCTGCTCTTGAAGGTTGGAGAGCTTGTAGGCCCCCGAGCCCAGGACCGCGGAGATCCTGTAGGGGCCCTCCCACTTGGGGGAGAGCTTACCCTGGGCCTGGGGGTCCGTCACACGCTTGAGGACAAGGTCCCCAAGGCGGAAAGCCCTCTCGCGCACGCGCTGATTGTACGCGCGCGCCATCTCTTGCTCGTAGATGGCGTGGCGGAGGAGCGCTCGGTCGCGTTCCTCCTCCATGAGGTCGATCTCCAGACGCTGGTTGGCCTCGTTGGCCTGGTATGCTGCCAGCGTGGCTCCCTCCAGGAGCTCGACCCGCAGTGACTGAAAGCCGATCTCCGGGGGGAGGACTACCTCCGCCCCGTAGACCAGGGAGAAGGGTGTACGCCCCGTCGCCCGGGACGGGGTCGTGCGCATGGAGCAGAGGATGCTAGGGAGCTCCTCCGCCCATGCACCCCGCTTAGAAGAGGTTTGCTCGAGTCTCCGGCGCAACCCCTGTAGGATCACGCCGTTGACCCTCTCGACAGCCCCATTGCTCCGGGGATGGGTCACCAAGGCGAAGTGGATGACGAGCCCCAGGCCTTCGCAGAATTCCCGGAAATAAGCCGAGTCGAATTGGGTCCCGTTGTCCACGGTGATTTCCCGGGGGACGCCAAAACGACATACGACGTTTTTCCAGAAAAACCGCTGAACGGCCCGGGACGTGATGTTGGCCAAAGGCTCCGCCTCAACCCACTTTGTAAAATAGTCGACTGTGACTACCGCATACTTGTATCCCCCGGGCGCTGGGGGGAAGGGCCCTAAGAGGTCCATCCCCCAGCGCACAAAGGGCCAAGTGATGGGGATGGTCTGCAGCGCTATAGGGGGGAGGTTCGAGCCCTTGGCCATCTTCTGGCATGCCTCGCACGCGGAGACAAGGTCTCGCGCGTCGCGCATGACCGTGGGCCAGTAGAAGCCTTGCCGGAGGGCCTTGGCTGCGATGGCACGCGGGGCTAGGTGAGAACCGCAGCTCCCCGCGTGGATGTCTTCGAGAAGTTGAAGTCCCTCCAGCCGGGGGAGGCAGCGTAGAAGGGCGGAAGCCCCCCGCTTGTAGAGCCTCCCCTCCAGCAGGAGATATGCCCGCGCTTTAGCTCGGAGGCGTTTAGCCTCGGTCTCACTAGGAGGGTCCCCCTCCCCCTTGATGAAGGAGATGAGGGGGTCCATCCAAGAAGGAGTCCGAATGATCTCGGCGACCTCCGGGACATGAAGCTCGTCGCCTGTGTCTGGGGAGGCCACCGAGGGCTTCGTGATGATCTCCAGAAAAGCCCCCTTGGGGAGCGATTCCTGGGCGCTTGCTGCCCGGGCCAAGGCGTCGGCCCGGTCATTGTCCCTCCGAGGGATATGCCGGGCCTCGAGGCCGTCGAAATGCCTCTCCATCTTTCGCACTTACTACAAATAAAGACTTAAGTTTGCGTCATGGCACAGGTAAGACTTGTACATTTGGCAAACTACGAGCTAAGAATCTCCCTTGACTAGGAGGCGCCGCATCCCCAGGGAGCGCGCGAGGCGCATCCCGAGGAGCAAAGCCTCGTATTCGACGACGTTGTTGGTTGCGGGGAACTTGAGCCGCGCGGCATAATCGAGTTCCTTCCCCTCAGGGCTCCGGAGGACTACTCCCGGACCAGCCCCGGCGAGACACAGCGATCCATCGAACATGAGAGTCCAATGATCACTGCGTCGGGGCGGCACAGGGAGATCTTCGTCCCCGGACCCTGAGGCGGGAGTCCACTCTGCGACGAAGTTGGCGAGGACCTGCGACTTGATGGCCGAGCGGCCGGTAAGGGACAGGGAGAAGGGGGCGAGCTCGGCCCCCCACTTCCCGATCCGGCCGGTGGCTTCCTTGTTCCGCAGTACCTCCCCGAGGGGGAGGGACGACGGGACGGTGATGGGGTGCCCCAGGAAGTAATGCCGAAGCTTCCGGGACGCCATGAGGAGGGCGTAGCAGATTTTCTCCATCTCCGTGTACCGAGTTTTGGCCCCTTGGAGGGCCTCACTCACGTAGTACACGGGACGTTGCTGCCCCCCTTGCTCCTTCACCAAGACCGCGCTGACGGCGACAGGGGTCGCGGCGAGGTAGAGGAGCAAGGGCTCTTCCGGAGACAGACTCACGAGCTTTGGGGGGCTCGTGAGGTACTTCTTGAGGTCGTCGAACGCCTCCTGGGCCTCGGGGGTCCAGCGGAACCCCTCGAGCCCTCGGAGGATCTTGAAAAACTGGAGGCCCCGCTCCCCCGAACGGGAGACAAAGCGGCTGAGTGCGGCTAGGCGGCCGGAGAGCCACTGGACATCCTTGACGGAGCACGGCGGGGGCATATCTAGGAATGCCTGGATCATCTCGGGGTTTGCCTCAATGCCCCGCTGGGACACGAGGAAACCTAGGAGCTTCCCCCCGCGCACCCCGAAGGCGCACTTCTCCGGGTTGAGTTTGAGCCCCAACGCGCGAAGGTTGCGGAAGGTTTCAGCCAGGTCGTCGACGTGAGAGGCTGCGCGGGGACTCTTGACGACCGCGTCGTCTACGTAGACTTCGACATTGCGGCCGACTTGGTTTCTGAAAACCAGAGTCATGAGGCGCTGGAAGGTTGCCCCCGCGTTCTTGAGCCCGAAGGGCATATGGACGTAGCAGAAGGTTCTGAGGGGAGTAATAAAACTCGTCTTTTCCTCGTCCCCCTCCGCCATCCGGACTTGATGGTAGCCCGAGTAGGCGTCTAGGAAGCTCATGAGCTCGCACCCCGCAGTGGAGTCGACGAGCTGATCAATCTGCGGGAGAGGGAAGTTGTCTTTGGGGCAGGCGCGGTTAAGGTCGGTGAAGTCCACACACATCCGCCACCTGCCGGTTGATTTCTTGACGAGGACGGGGTTCGCGAGCCACTCGGGGTGCAGGACCTCCCGAATGAACCCCGCCTCTCAGAGCCGGGTGATCTCTGCCTTGATTGCCTCTTGGCGCTCGAGGGAGAGTTTTCGCAGCTTCTGTTTGACCGGGGGGTGACCGGGGGCCACTGCGAGCTTGTGCTCAATGACCTCCCGGGCGACGCCCCGCTTGTCCGAAGGCTTCCATGCAAAAACATTGGAGTTTTCGCGCATAAAAGCCGCAAGTTGCGCTGCGTGCTCCTCGGGGAGCTCCGCCCCGATCCAGACGGTTTTGTCTTCCTTGCCCGGGGACAGCAGGACCTTACGGAGGCCCCCTTCCGGACGCGGCTTGAGGAGGGGCCTCCCGGGCGGTGGCGCAGCAGCATCTAGTTCCGGGGGAGAAGCCTCCCCCCCAGGCGTCTTTATGAGGTTGACGCTTCCGATTGTGGCCGCAGCGCGCTCGTATAGAGCACGGGCCATGTCTTGGTCTCCCCGGACGTTGATCACACCATGCGGCCCGGGGATCTTCATGCAGAGATAGTTTTGATGGGTGGCAGCCCCCAGCCGGTTGATTGTCATCCTCCCCATAATCGCGTTGTAGGAGGAGGGGAGGTCCACTACATCGAAGCGGACCAGCTCGGTCCAGTAGTTCTCCGGGGTGCCGAAGGTCATTGGAAGATCTACTTTGCCCAAGGGGTGGATTGCCTTCCCCGGGACAAAACCTTGCAGGGGCCCGGCAGCGGGCTGCAGGAGCTTCTCATCCACCTGCATTTCTTTGAAGGCCTTCAGGAATAGGACATCGGCGGAGCTCCCGCCGTCCACCAGGATACGGGCCAGATGGCAGTTGTAGATGGTCGCGGAGACAATGAGCGCGTCGTCGTGGGGGAAGCGAACCCCCCGCGCGTCTTCTGCCGTGAAGGTGAGGGGGACGTCTGACCACTTCGGTGGCGGGGACGTGTGTAGCACCCTCACAACCTTGACGTCGCGCGCGTACTCCTTACGCTGGCACTTAGAGTCCTGCCCGGAGGCAGATCCTCCCACGATGACGTTGATGTGCCGCTGCGAAGTTTGAAAGGGGAGAGCTTCTGAAGGCTCCCCCTCCTGCGTCTGCTGACCGGGCGGGAGCGGGAAGGGCCGGAACAGCTGGCCGAGGGGGCAAGGAGGCCGGAGTCCCCCCCCTGCCCGCGCTGGTCGAGGAAGTCCGCGAAGTGCTGCAGCAGTTGGCTACAATCTCGGGTAGCGTGGGTACTGGACCTGTGGAAGCTGCACCACGGTCCTTCCCAACTTCTCCCCGCAGGGCCTTCCCGGCCGCGCGAAGACTGTCCTCCCCCATGGCCCTTTGGTTTGGGGAAGGGGCAGTTGGCCCTCGGGGGGTCGCGCGAGCCGCCTCCGCCCTCGAGGACAAAGGTGTCCCGAGGCCGTGGCTCGCTACGCCCCCCCTGCCTGGGGCGTTTGGGGGGATCCCTGGCCCCCCGGTCGACGGGGGCGGAAGCCCCCTGGGTCTTCTTCCAGATGTCGTCTTCCTCCGCCCGAGCGTACTTTTCGAGCACGTTGAAGAGCTCGTCGGCGGAAGAGGGGCAGCTCCGGGAGAGCCTTCGGTGGAGCTCCCCAGGGAGGATGCTGCTTTTGCAGGCTTCAATGACCGTAGAGTCGGGGACATGGGCCACTTTGCTTTTCACCGGAGCAAAGCGCTTGAAGAAGCTTCTGATGGTTTCCCCAGTCCTCTGCCGGACAGTGTACAGCTGCGAGGAGTCCAGGGGGCGCACGTAGTTCCCTTGGAAGTTGGCACAGAACTCCCGCTTGAGCTGCGAGAAAGACTTGATGGAGCCCGCCTTCAGGTTGTAGAACCAGGAGCGGGCAATGTCGGAGGTAGAGGGGGAAGACGTTGCACTGGACCGTCTCGTCCCCCCCAGCCGCGGAGATGGCTGTGGAGTAGACCTGCACAAACTCGTAAGGGTCTGCCTCACCGTTATAGTGCTCGATATGCGGAGGGCGGTAGGGCCGCGGCCACCTGATGCTGCGAAGTCTTCGGCATAGGGGCTGGTTGGCCCCCTGCACTTCCCGGGGAGAGCCCTGGTTGCTGTCTTCTTTCACGGGACCTTCGTTGTCTGAGTCTGGAAGCGGTCCGAGAGGTCCGCCAGAATGGCGGTGGCGACGCTTTTCCTCCGGACCGGGACTGAGTTCCCGGACATCCAGGCTCTCCGCTGGAGAGGTTGGCTCTTCAGCGGGTCTCTTCCCCCGGTCGGTGCGAGAGCGAGGCTCCCTGCGCCCGCGGTCGGGGGGAAGTTCTTCCCCGCGCTCTGGTAAACGCATTCGCTCGACCTCCCCCCGGGCGAAACGGACCTGTCCCGCCGAGGGAGGGAGCTCATGCACTGTAGCTGCCGGCCCGGAGGCTTCCGGAGCCGGTTGGGGGGAGCCCCCTGCGACGATCCCCGGGACCAGAAAGGGGGAAGCCCTTGTATTATCCGGAACCGGGGAGGGGGCGCCCACAACGATGCCTGGAATTGAAGTGGAGGGGGCCCCAGTGGCCACGACCGGAACCGGGAAGGGGGGAGCCCCTGTAACACCCAGAACCGGCGAGGGGGGAGCCCCCGCGGCGACGTCCGGAACCGGGGAGCCCATGCGGGGGGAAGTTCGCTGAGGCACGGGAGCTGCTCTGTCAACCGCCCCCGGTGCGGTAAACGCGACGCGGGGGGCGGGACTGGCTCCCGGCGTAGGGAAAACCCCTGGCATGAAGTAGGCTCCCGGCCCCGGGAATAGGCCAGGGACAGGGTACCCCCTGTTGCCACGAAGGGCCCCGGCATGAAGTAACCTCCCGGCACCGGGACAGGCCCGGGTGCCGGGAAAGGTCCGGACGTATATCCCGCAGGGGGAGGGAACCCCCCGGCAGGATCATACCGGGCGGACAACCCCCCGGAGGCCGGAGGGGCCGCCGGGTAACCCATAAACGGGGGCATGTTCCCCGGATACGGGTGTGACGGAAATGTGGGGGCCGGAGGCCGCGTCAACACGCTAAGGAGTTCGTCCATAGAGCGCTGAGCACGGAGCTGGGCTTCCACGAGAGCTTCGAGCAGGGCGTCCCGGGGAGCCGGGGGAACCGTCGGGGGGAGACTAGACCCGGCCGAGGTCCCCGTGGTCACCGGGAACGACCTTGAGGTGGAATCACCTAAGTTAAGAGGAAAAGAGGGAGGCGGTACCTGGGCCAGGTCGCCTCCAGAAGGAACCGCCGGGACAGCAGTGTCCCGGGCGTACGGTGCCGGGTCTCCGAGACCCGGGTCACCGGGGAGGGTGCGAGCCCTTGTTCTTGGGGGAGCCATGGCGTCTTGTCACGAGTCCCCACGGACGGCGCCAACTGTCGTGGTATTGCGAATACCCCGGCAGGTTTTGAGAATGATCCTAGCGAAGATTATGCGGCGCAGATTGACCGAATGACCGGTCCTCCCCCGCCGGACAAGCACAACAAATGACACACGGATTTATACAGGTTCGGGCCCCGGTGGGGGCCCTAGTCCTGTCGACGTGCTCCCGACCGGAGTCGGCTGGGGAGGCTCTCTCCGGGGGGAGAGGCTTCCGGAGCACGTCTGTGAGTTTAGCTATTCCAATAAAAGTGATCCGATCCTTTACAACAGAGGGGTACAAGGGCTATTTATAGCCCAAAAAGAAGCAAAAAACCTAAACTATCCCGGAAGCCACCGTCGGATTGAAGGGCAGGACCGTCCTTCTTCCGGTCAAACGCCTTGGATGCTTGACAGGTGGTCGCTAGTTCCCGAGGCGCTCCTCTCGTGACCTGCACGTGACAAACAGTTCGAGACTTTACCTTTAGGAGGGCGATGAGGCCCGGGACGGCGCCGGAGGCCAGGTCGCGGGGGCCAAAAGGCGGCGCCCGGGGATGGGCCGGAGGCCACGTCCTCGGGCCAATGGCGGCGCCCGGGACGGTGCCGGAGGCCAGGTCCCGGGGGCCAAATGGCGGCGCCCGGGGAGGGGCCGGAGGCCACGTCCCCGGGCAAATGGCGGCGCCCGGGTCGGCGCCGGAGGCCAGGCCCCGGGGGCCATATGGCGGCGCCCGGGGAGGGGCCGGAGACCATGCCCCCGGGCAAATGGCGGCGCCCGGGACGGCGCCGGAGGCCAGGTCCCGGGGGCCAAATGGCGGCGCCCGGGACGGCGCCGGAGGCCAGGTCCCCGGGCAATCGTGACGCAACTTACCTGGGCTTAGTCCCGAAGAAGATTTCCCCCGACAGACCGGGACTCCTCCCAAGAAGTGGAAGGGGCTAACCAGCCTCTGTGCCGCAGACTCCGGTACATTCGATGGTCGCGGCCTTACCGCCCGCCGCACATCGAACACTCAATGGTGAGGCCGACCCTTATGAATTTGTGCAGGTGTACTCCACAGCCATTTCGGTGGCTGGGGGGATGAGACAGTTCAATGCAACATCTTCCCCCTCTACCTGACCAGATCGCCCACTCGTGGTTCTACAACCTGAAGGCCAGCTCCATCAAGTCCTTCGTGCAGCTCAAGCGCGAGTTCTGCGCAAACTTCCAGGGGAACTATGTGCGTCCCCTGGATTCCTCGCAGCTGTACACCGTCTGGTGGTAGAGGTCGGGGGAGACCATCCGCAGCTTCTTCAAGCGCTTTGCTCAGGTCAAAAGAAAAGTAGATCACGTCCCTGACTCCACAGTCATTGAGGCGTGCAAGAGTGGGATCCTCCCTGGGGAGCTCCACCAGAGACTCTCCCGAAGCTGCCCCTCCTCCGTCGATGAGCTCTTCAACGTACTTGAGAAGTACGCTCGGGCGGAGGAGGACGACCTCTGGAAGAAGAACCAGGGGGCCCCTGCCCCTGTCGACCGGGGGGCCAGGGACCCCCTCAAACGCCCCAAGGGGGGCAATCGTGGCGAGCCACGACCTCGGGACACCTTTGTCCTCGAGGGCGGAGGCGGCTCGCGCGATGCCTCCAAGGGCAACCGCCACTTCCCCAAGCCGAAAGGTCGTGGGGGGGCAGTCGTCCCGCCCGCGGCCGCGAAGGCCCCGTTCCAGGAGGCAGGGAAGGCATGTGGTGTACATTCCACAAGTCTAATACCCATGCCACCGTGGAATGCCACCAACTACTCCAACACTTCGCCGCATTCCTCGACCAGCATGGGCAGGGGGGACTCCTGCCTCCTTACCCCCTCATCCGGCCTTACTGGCCCTTCCTGTCCTCGTGGGAGGGGGAGCCGTCAGAGACTCTCCCCTTCCAAACCTCCCAAAGGCGTGTCAACGTCATCATGGGAGGGTCCGCCTCCGGGCGGGACTCTAAGCGTCAGCTCAAGGAATACGCGTGCAAAGTAAAGGTGGTGGGGGTGCTGCATACGCCCCGGCCACCCAAGTGGTCGGACGTCCCTCTCACCTTTATGGTAGAAGACTCGCGTGGGGTTCGTTTCCCCCATGATGACGCGCTCATCGTCTCCGCTACCATCTACAACTGCCATCTGGCACGCATCCTCATGGATGGCGGAAGCTCCGCCAACGTCCTCTACCTAAAGGCGTTTAGGGAGATGTAGGTGGACGAGAAGCTACTGCAGCTCGTACAGGGCCCTTACAAGGATTCGTCCCAGGGAAGACGATCTACCCCCGTGGGGAAGGTGGACCTCCCCATGACCTTCGGTACCCCAGACAACTATTGGACAGAGATGGTCCGGTTCGATGTGGTAGACCTCCCCTCTTCATACAACGCAATCATGGGGAGGACTACAATCAACCGCTTGGGGGCCGCAATTCACCAAAGCTACCTCTGTGTGAAGATCCCCGGGCCTCATGGCGTGATCACCGCCCAGGGAGACCAAGATGTGGGCCACGCTTTATACGAGCACACCGCCGCAATGATCGGGAGCGTCAACATGATCAAGACCCCGGGGGGGGGGGAGCCTCTCCCCCCAAGTCAGACGCCGCCGCAATACCTTCCGGGAGGTCCCTCCCTAAGCCGCGTCCGGAAGGGGACCTCCGGAAGATCCCACTGTCCCCGGACGATGGGGACGAGACCATCAGGATCGGGGCGGATCTCCGTGAGGAGTACGCGGAGCAACTCACGGCTTTCCTGTGCAAAAACTTCAACGTTTTTGCCTGGAAGCCATCTGTCATGCGAGGCATCGCCCAGGATGTCATCGAGCACAAGCTCGCGGTGACCCCCGATCAAGCAGAAGCTGAGGAAACTCTCCCTTGAATGCCAAGAGGCGATCAAGGTTGAGATTGCCAGGCTCCTAGAGGCGGGGTTTATTCAGGAGGTATTGCACCCCGAGTGGCTTGCGAACTCCGTCCTCGTGAAGAAGTCAAACGGTAAGTGGCGGATGTGCGTGGACTTCACCGACCTCAACCGCGCTTGCCCCAAAGACAACTTCCCGCTCCCGCGAATTGACTAGCTGGTCGACTCGACCGAGTTGATGAGCTTCTTGGACGCGTATTCGGGCTATCAGCAAGTCTGGATGGCAGAAGGGACGAGGAAAAGACGAGTTTTATAACTCCCCTTGGGACTTTCTGCTACGTCCACATGCCCTTCGGGCTAAAGAACACTGGAGCGACCTTCCAACGACTCATGACGCTGGTCCTCAAGGACCAGATTGGTCTCAACGTCGAAGTCTACGTCGACGACGCGATCTTCAAAAGCCCCTACGCGACTGCTCACATCGACGACTTAGGGGAGACCTTCCACGACCTCCGCGCATACGGGTTGAAGCTCAACCCGGAGAAATGCGCCTTCGGTGTACGCGGGGGGAAGCTTCTGGCCTTCCTGGTGCCCCAGCGGGGCATAGAGGCCAACCCTGAAAAGATCTGGGCACTCCTGGACATGCCCCCGCCACGCTCGGTCAAAGACGTTCAACGATTCACCAGCCGCTTAGCCGCGCTGAGTCATTTCGTCTCGCGGTCGGGGGAACGAGGCCTCCAATTTTTCAAAATTCTCCAGGGGCTCGAAGGGTTCTGGTGGACCCCCGAGGCCCAGGAGGCCTTCGACGATTTGAAGAAGTATCTCACGAGCCCCCCAATGCTCGTGAGCCCTTCTCCAGAAGAGCCTTTGCTCCTTTCCTCGTCGTGACCCCGGTCGCCGTAAGTGCGGTATTGGTAAAGGAGCAAGACGGGCAACATTGTCCCGTGTACTATGTGAGTGGAGCCCTCCAAGGGGCCAAAACTCGGTACATGGAGATGGAGAAGATCTGCTACGCCCTTCTGATGGCGTCCTGGAAGCTTCGTCATTACTTCCTGGGGCACCACATCACTGTCCCGTCGTCCCTCCCTTTGGGGGAGGTGCCCCGGAACAAGGAAGCCACCGGCCAGATAGGAAAGTGGGGGGCCGAGCTTGCCCCCTTTTCCCTTTCCCTCATGGGGCGCTCCGCCATCAAGTCACTAGTCCTCGCCAACTTTGTGGCGGAGTGGACTCCTGCCTCCGGGCCCGGGGACGAAAGCCTCCCCGCACCGCCCCGACACAGCGACCATTGGACACTCATGTTCGATGGCTCCCTGTGTCTCACCGGAGCTGGCGCGGGAGTAGTCCTTCGGAGCCCCGAGGGGAGGGAACTGGAGTACGCGGTGCGGCTCGAGTTCCCTGCCATAAACATCGCCGAATACGAGGCCTTGCTCCTTGGGTGCGCCTCACGCGCTCCCTGGGGATTCGACGCCTCCTAGTGAAAGGAGACTCCCAGCTTGTAGTTTGCCAAATGGACAAGTCATACTTGTGCCATGACGCAAACTTGAGCCTCTACTTGCAGGAGGTGCGCAAGATGGAGAAGCACTTTGATGGCCTAGAGGCCCGGCACATCCCACGGAGGGACAACGACCGGGCCGACGCCCTAGCTTGGGTAGCCAGCGCCCGGGAACCGCTCCCCAAAGGGGCTTTCTTGGAGATCATTGCAAAGCTCTCTGTGACCTCCCCGGACGCGGGCGATGCGCCCTGCATCTAGGAAGTCACCGAAATCACCCGGACTTCATCCTGGATGGATCCCCTCGTCTCCTTCATCAAGGGGGAGGGAGACCCTCCCAACGAGACCGAGGGCAAGCGCCTCCGGGCCAAGGCTTGGGCATACCTCCTGCTGGAGGGGAAGCTTTATAAGCGGGGGCTTCCGCCTTGCTCCGCTGCCTTCCACGGCCGAAAGGGCTCTAGCTTCTCGAGGATATTCACTCGGAAAGTTGCGGGTCTCATCTGGCCCTGCGTGCCATCGCGGCCAAGGCCCTTCGCCAGGGTTTTATTGGCCCACGGTGATTCACGACGCGCTAGACCTTGTTTCCGCGTGCGAGGACTGCCAGAAGATGGCCAAGGGTTCGAACCTCCCCCCTGTAGCGCTGCAGACTATCCCCATCACTTGGCCCTTCGCATGCTGCGGGATGGACCTCCTTGGTCCCTTCCCCCCAGCGCCCGGGGGCTACAAGCATGCGGTGGTCGTGGTCGACTACTTTACAAAGTGGTTAGAGGCCAAACCTCTGGCCAGCATCACGTCCCGAGCGGTACAACAGTTTTTTTGGAAGAATATCGTGTGTCATTTCGGGGTCCCCCGAGAAATCACTGTCGACAACGGGACCCAATTTGACTCGGTATATTTCCGGGAATTCTGCAAAGGCCTGGGGCTCACCATCCACTTCGCCTCGGTAGCTCATCCCAGAGCAACGGGGCCGTTGAAAGGGTCAACGGCGTAATCCTACATGGGTTACGCCGACGGCTTGAACAAGCCGCCTCCAAACGGGGTGCGTGGGCGGAGGAGCTCCCTAGCATCCTCTGTTCAATGCGCACGACCTCGAGCCGGGCGACGGGACGCACCCCCTTCTCCCTTGTATACGGGGCTGAGGTAGTCCTTCCCCCAGAGATTGGCTTCCGGTCACTACGGGTCGAGATCCTAAACGGAGCCACGACCGCTATGTACCAAGCCAACGAGGCAAATCAACGACTGGAGGTCAACCTCGTGGAGGAGGAACACAACCGAGCGCTCCTCCACCACGCCATCTACGAGCGCAAAATGGCACGCGCATACAACCAGCGTGTCCGCGAGAGGGTTTTCCACCTTGGCGACCTCGTCCTCAAGCGCGTCACAGACCCCAAGCCCAGGGCAAGCTCTCCCCCAAGTGGGAGGGCCCCTACAGGATCTCGGCAGTCCTGGGCTCGGGGGCTTACAAGCTCTCCAACCTTCAAGAGCAGGAGCTGAAGCACACGTGGAACGTACGCTTGCTTCGCAAGTTCTACGTCTAGCCTACAGGCTCGTCCCCTCCCCCGGAGCGGTTACGCAGGAGGGGAGGGGGACATTGTACTCACCATTCCCTCCCCCGTCCCAATCTTGCGGGGGAAGGTGTTGTATCTTAACTCGTTATCAATACAACTGGTTTTTTCCTCAGCTCTGGCTCACTGCAGGTTTTTACATTACCATCTCTCACGGCGATGCTCTCCCCGTGAGGATGCCCTCCCCGCGAGGAAGTGGGCTATCACGACCCAACAAGTCCCTACAACGGGAGTCCCACTCCCGTAGGGCGTCTTATGATCACCCCTCGTGGACTGAGGGTGTAAGCGGCAACCTGGTTCTCAAGGACCGCGGTAACGAGTCAATTTGAGAGACTAGTCCCCTCCTCAAATACTCAGACCCGTCATCGGGCGCATCCTCCTCCGGGAGTCAATTGTCTCCTTAGCGAGACGGAATTCTCGGATATTCTTTTCTTGGAGATCTCATTCCCGGCTCCCCGTTTTCACGGCGAGCAGAGGGTTTTCTCCTGGAAAAATTATCACCGGGAATTTCACTTTCTCAGATATTCTCTCGGAGATCTAGTTCCTGACTCCCCGTTTTCACGGCAACCGGAGGGTTTTCTCCCGGAAAGATTATTCCTGGGAATTTCAGATTTCCTTGGATGTTCTTCCCTGGAGACCTCATTCCCGGCTCCCCATTTTCATAGCGACCGGAGAGTCCTATCCCAGAGGAATTCCCGGAAATCTTGGGCACTGTCTCCTAGACAGCTCTTTCCCGGCTCCCCATTCTCACGGCGACTGGAGGATCTCACCGGGACTTTTGAAAAATTGTTCCCGGAAGTTTTTCCCGGCCCCCCGTTCTCACGGCGACCAGAAAAATTTTCTCATTGGAACCTTTGGAGAACTTGAGGAATTCTTAATTGTTCCTACCCTGGGACTTTGTCGCCTCCACAGCGCACAGAGTTACCCTTCGGCCCACTTTGGAAGGGGGGGTAACTTGTACCCGGGGATCACCCTGTTCTGGACCATTCGAAAATTCACAAAGTACACAAGCAAACTTAGCTTTATTAAAAACATTTAACCGGAGGACATCTTCCCCCTCCGGTGGGCATCATTACATTAAACACGATACAACCCGGAGTACAACCCGGAAGGCACCTACACCTAATAATCCCAGAGGCCCTCTAATAGCTCCCAGGCTAGGTCTCGATACAAGCTTCGTACGCGACGCTGGGCCTCCCGGAGTAAATCTTCCGGCCAATACTCATAGCCCGCCGGTGGGAGTATTCGAAGCGGAGGAACCCTTCGGGACCCTGGTCGTGGAGGGGACAGTTCAGCGCGGTGGTTGTTGAAGTTGTCCAGGTGCCACTCTGTACGCCACCGCAACCGGATTGGCTCCCGGGAAACACCCCTACCGTGTCCCCCAGAGAAGAGGCTTAACAAGATGAAGGCGGCCTGGGCATCCCCTGGGTGACACCCGCCGGAGCTCGGAGGCTGCACCTCCGGAGAGGCTCCCCTCAACCTCAGGGGCCTTTGCCCGGAAGTAACCTCCCGAGGCCCGGGGGTAACCCCCCGGGAAACCTGGTAAATCTAATTTGAATACTTAGCAAAAAATTCCATTTCTATTGCATCAAAATATTTTTGTACAAGTGTGCGGTGCTTCTTCTAAGAAGCTACCGGGAACGAAAACCCTAAGACAAAAAAGAGAGGGGTCCTATCTGAAGGCCCGGGGGGGAGGCTCATACTTGTTCATTGGTGTCCTCTCCCCAGGAGGCTCTCGCCGGAGCTGTAGCATCCGCCCCCGGAGGCGCCAGCGCCGGGAATCGCACTCGAACTATCTGGTTGTAGAAGCCACCGGCGAGCTGCTCCACTTCTTGCCGAGATGGCTCGAAGAACTCTAGAAAGCTCTGGGGGATCCGGCCCCCGATCGACAGGGTGCCAACCCCCTGGTGCTCCACGAGCCCGACCACAGCAGCCACCACCGGGATCGCCCGGCCCCGTGCCCGGGCATCGGTGGCCTCCGGGATCATGGAGATTTGTGCTTTGAGAAAACGCACAGCCTCTGTGAGCGTCGCCAAGGCTCACTCCGAGCCTTTCGAGGGCTGAGAGGACGGAGTGGCCCACGTCCGTCACCGCCCAGACGCTGGAGCCCTCGAGCTCCCGGAGGGCATCCTCCTTGGCCTTCGCCTCCCTCCAGAGCCAGTCGTTGGCATTATCAGAGGCGTGGAGCTGGGCCTGGACCCGGGCCAACTCCCAGAGGGCGCCGTCCCGCTCCTCCAAGTAGGTGGCGGCCTTCCCCACCACCTCCTTCAGCGCCTTATCGAAGCGCGCCTCGATGCCCCAGGCGATGGCCGCCCCCTACAAGCGCGAGAGTTAGTTAAAATCTGAGTTGGAGTCCCGAAGGAAACAAGCCATCGGTTTGAGGATGAACCTGGATATGGAGAGATTGAAGCTCCCCACAGTGTTCGTGAAGCGTCTCTTGCGAGACGTAGTCCTGGACCTTTTGGGTCTGCAGGCCCTCCGCGAAGCGGAAGACCTCCTCCGCGGACAACAGGAGGTCTCACTCCCAATGACACTGGACCATTCGGGACTGGCAGCGGGTCCCCTCGCGAAGGTCGCGGGGGTGATGAGGACCGGAGTGGCGGTGGTGGGAGTCCTTGCCGCCGAGGAGGAGGCCGACGAACTCTCCGAGGGGGTCCCTCCCCGGGGGCGGGGGGGGATAAGGAGCCCTTCCCCCTTCCCGGGCCGCGGGGCCCCCGGGACCTGTATCGCCGAGGGGACCTCATAGACCGAGGGGCTCCCCCCTCATCTACTGGCCATTCGATGCGAGGAGGGGAAGCCTCCGCGAAGCAAACCTCCGGCCTCTCCGGCTAGGGAGGCGCCGGGGCCGCTGCAAGAGCAACCGCCGAAGGGGGCGAGGGGGCATAATCCACCGAGTGGGATGCCCCCCCGTCAATGGCTGGTTCCTTTCCCCGAGCCTCTCCGGAGGCCTCGGGGAGGCGCGCGAGCTCCCGCGCCTCCATGGCCCCCCGGAGTTCTCCGGGAGGGGCGGCGTCGCTTCGCACCGGGAAGGTGCCCGCACGCGCCTTGACTCAGGGGCGGTGTCCCGGGCCTTCATGGCCGTAGAGCCCAGCATCGTCACTGGACCGGGGGCCTTCTGAGCCTTGGCCCTCTTTGGCTTAGAACCCCCTGCGACCTCTTTCTCCCTCTTGTGGGAACTGGGGGTGGGGAGAGGCATCTTCGCCGGTAGCCTCAGCCCGAAGGCCTGAGCCACCAAGTTCCAAGGAGGACCCTTCCCGATGGGGCGCATGATCCGCTCGTGCTTGTCAGCGTAGTACCTCCTGTGGAGGTTTTCCGCCTTCTTTCGGGCGGCCGGATACGGCCGGACTGCAAAAGGTAAGAGTTAGAAAAATTAACGAAAAACTGAGCAAAGTAACCCGGTAACTCACGTAGGGTCACCGGCTTCTGGGGGGCCGCTAGGCCGGGCACATCCCAATCCCCCTCCTCCCTTGCGAGAAGGGGGAGACCTTTGGCAGCGTCAGCTCCTCGGTGGCGTCCCGCATGGAACGGACGCCCTGGGAGCCCACCACTTTGCTGAGGAGCTTAAGCTCCTTGTCGGTCCACACTAGGGGCTTGGGGGCGGACGACCAGCTGTAGGAGGGGGGCTCCAGTGAGTACATCACCTCGTCATCCCGGACCCGAAGGTAGAACCACCTCCGGACCCAGTTGATGAGGACATCACTTCTTTGGATACACACACCAACCAAAATCATCGGCTTGTTATACAAGGACCCATAACGCGCAGCAAAGCCCGATTGTTGCATTGCCAGGTGAACTCGTTCCTAAGTTTATATATATATGGTTTTCAGAATAGTTTACTATCTAATAGTGATAATATTGTGCTTAGGAACAATGGAGAGGACCAGCAAGGATGCAAGGACCATCAAGGAGTCCAAGTCGAGTTGGAGTCCGAGATGAATTCGAGTTAGAGTCCGGTTCGGCCATCCAGGAGCAGCCTGCCTTCAAACGATCATAACTCCCTCATACGAAGTCCAATTGGGACATTCTTATAGTCCACGGAGAAGCCCACGACGAGATCTTTCCAATGGATCTAGTCCCACATCCAAATTCCTTCTATATCGCTGGAAATTGACAAAACAAGTTTCGACCAGATTCTGATTGGACCGAGTCGGTGCTGCGTCACCTTTTTGGTTGGGTCAAGTCCCATGTATTGAGTTCGAGTCCGAGTAGGGAAGGAGTCCATGTCGGTTTCAGGTTTCCTTACCTGGCCACCGATCTCTTTTTCCTCCTCTATATAATCATACTGAACCATTAGGGTTCCACGGGTTTTGTTTAGTCATAGTCTTTCCTTCGTGAAGCTATTGAGATATTCTTCTTGGTCGGCTAGATCAACATCAATATCTGTATTTGGAACCCCAACTCTTTTTCGTGATTCAATCTATATTTGCAATTTCAGATTGCTTGTTTATCTTGTTCTTGCTTGTTCTTCGATTGCTTGCAGGAATAGATCTTCGTGATCAGGTCGATCGTGCTAATAGTTCGGTCGATAACAATCTGAAGTTGGTTCAGCGATTGCCAGGGCGTATCAGTCGTGTATGATTGGTAGCCGGATCGTGAGAGTCGTCTTCACAAATCGATAGTTCTTGTTCTCATCGAAAGATCGGGCCACCCGTGTCGCATCACCAGTCCCCCTAGTGGTCCCGGGAGGCTGCCACCGGGTACTCCGCTACCCGTGAAGGCAGGAGCTGGATCATCACTGAGCCGAACGGGGACTTCGGCCCTCCCTTCACCAAGTGGGAGCTCCTCGCCGCCGGCTGATAGAAGTACCGGAACAGCCGGAGTGTCGGCTCCCGTCCGGTGGCTATCTCGAACAACCATATGAAGAGGCCCATCTGAACGAAGGCGTTAGCATCAGGTGGTTGATCGCCACCCCGTACTCCCAGAGGAACTCCCAGAAGCAATGGATGCACTGGGAGCTCGAGTCTGGTTTCGAGGAAAGCCTCGAAGACCACCACTTCCCCGGGCCTGGGGGGGGGGGCACCATCTTTCTTCGAGGGGATCCGGACATCCCCGTCCGCGACCACCCCCCGGTCCACGAGGGACTCCAAGTCCCCCGACGTGAACTCCGAGGCCCAGAGGAAGTCCGCGGTGACTTCCTCCAGAGGCACCTCAGCAGCCTTAGCGTGGCCTTTGGGTCCCATTGATTTCTCCGGTGACTTGGGCTCTAAGGAAAAGGGGCTTGGGTTTCCGGTGACTGAGCTTCCGGGACTGAGTTTCCAGGAGAGGGCTACCGGGAGAGCTAAGAGCGCCGGTGGTGTTTGAGGAATGAGGGTTGGAGTGATTTCTCCGAGCCCCTCAAGGCCCTATTTATAAGGGCTCGAACGTGGCCCCGATGGGCGCCACATGGCTCCTCATGGTGCATTTGTGCCACCCAATTCAAACAACATGCTGGAAATGAAGGGATGAGCGCTCAAAATGAGGCATTGCCTGTTCGAACCGCGAGCGGCCATTATGGTCTAACGGTGCGCTCCCATCGAGACGGGGCCTTAATGGACAACGACGCCGCCATAAACGCTTGGCACGAAGATCGGAGCGTCATGGCTCTGGGGACCCATCCAGGAGGAGATATTCCCGATAAGGTGAACCATCCCCTCCGGGGGCTTGAGCATCGGCCTCGGAGGGCATGGGGGCCTACTGTTGGGGGAAATCTCCATGGGATCAAGTCCAGGTAAGAGGCAAGATTCCCATACGCTGTCGTTTGCCCGGGGACAAGGCCCTCGGTGGCTTGTCTTGGGCGCCGCCACTTGCCCGGGGACAAGGCCCCCCGGTGGCTCGTCCCGGGAGCCGCCATTTGCCTGGGGACAAGGGTCCCCCCGGTGGCTTGTCCCGGGCACTGCCTTTTGCTGTGTCGGGCGCAACCTTTTGCCCGGGGACGAGGCCCCCCGGTGGCTTGTCTCAGGTGCCGCCTTTTGCCCCGGGACGAGGCCCCCAGGTGGCTTGTCCCAGGCGCCGCCTTGTGCCCGGGGACGAGGCCCCCCGGTGGCTTGTCCCGGGCGCCGCCGTTCTTTCGAAGACAAGGGTCCCAGGTCCCGGGTCACGTGAGGATCACGCGAGAAGCGCCTCGGGAACTGGTGGACACCTGTCAAGCATCCAAGGCTCCTGACCGGAAGAAGGACGCTAGTGCCCCTCGATCCAACGGTGGCTAGCGCGGTAGTTTAGTCTTTTTGCATCTTTTGGGCCTATATAAGCCCTTATAACCCCTCATGTGAGGGGGACAATTCATTTTTACTCTAATAGACAATCAAACAGGCGTGCTTTGGAGCCATCTCTCCCCCAAGAGAGAGCTCCCCTAGCCAACTCTGGTTGGGAGCACGCCGACAGGACTAGGGCCTCCACAGAGGCCCGAACCTGTATAAACCCTTGTGTCACTCGCTGTGTTTGCCCGACGGGAGAGGACCAGTCACACGGTCAGCTCGCGTCATCTTTTCATCGCTAGGATCTTCCATAAAACCTGTTGGGGTATTCGTAATACCACGACAATATCTAACCAACACAAGCTTTCCATTACCAAAGAAAAGCTTCAGCTTTGCACTCCCACGAAGGTATCTCATGATCCACTTCACTGCTTCCCAATGAGGTCTTCTTGGATTTGACATGAACGTACTTACTGTACTGACTGCATGAGCAATATCGGGCCTCGTACACACGAACATCCCACTACTGAGGCATACAGAACCTTCTCCATTTCCCTTTTCATCTCATTAGTAGAAGGGCATTGCTTGGTGCTCAACTTGAAATGAACTGCAAGTGGAGAACACATGGCCTTTGCATTGTTCATATGGAACTTCTGAAGTACTTTCTCAATGTACTTATCCTGTGACAGGTAGAACTTGTTGGAGCTTGTCTCTCTCCATTCTTATCCCAAGAATCTGCTTCGCTGGCCCCAAGTCTTTCACGGCAAAAGACTTGCTGAAATATGTCTTCAGCTTTCAATCCTAGAGACATTCTTACCAACAATCAAGATATCATCAACATAGAGCAACAAGATGATAAAATCATCACTTGATAACCTTTGAATGAACACACAATGGTCTGTGCTACACCTTTTGTAGCTTTGGTCATTCGACTCCTTGATACCAGTTTGTGCTTGCTGTCATGCTGGCAAAAGCGGGGGTTTCAGCCAGTTTTACCTACTATTGGATTTGAACCAATGACTCTCGCCGTATGAAAGCGATATTCTCTGCTGAGTCAAGTAGGTCAAGCTGAGTCAAGTCAAAGAAAATCAAAAAAAGGGAAAGCCAACCAAAGCACAACCAGAGTTCTCCGTGGGGTAGAGTGCTAGAAAGCGTTATCGCTATACGAAATGAAGCAGCGGCTAGCACGCACTACCGCAGAAACAAACATTCAGGACGGCACATCACAGACGGTTATGAGCTTTTCAATAGAAAACCGTCTATGAAGGCCTGTTGGGAGAAAATGTTAAGTTATCACAGACGGTTTTGAGATCAGAACCGACTGTGATAGTCCGACAAACGGTTTTGACCTTGGAACCATCTGTGATATTCTAATTATCAGAGACGATTATGAGCTCAAAACTGTCTGTGATAGTGCTGGACTATCACAGTCAGTTCTGACCTCAGAACCATCACTGATAATCATTATAAGAGATGGTTCTGAGCTTAGAACTGTCTGTGATAATCATTATCAGTGACGGTTCTGAGCTCAGAACCGTCTATGATAATCGCGTCCAATTCTAATCTGTCGCTGTCTAGTTCATTGTTTTCATCATATCTTATTCATAAGAACTCGGATTTTCACATTCTTGTACTTGCTGGAAACATCAGATCGTGCTCTACAACTTTTCTGTTGAGGTCGAAGTCAGATTCGGTATCCATCTATGAGATATTGGGCCGTTAATGTCGATGGTGTATAGTTTGAATCTAATAGATCTGTTTCGGTATTTTCATCATAATTCTTTCATCTGAATTCGGATTGGGATAAATTTATACTTTATGGAATTGTTATGAGAAATCCCACAAAACATTTGTTGGGGTAATCTTCAAATTTGGCCATTTGCATCACACTAAAATTTTGGCAAAGTTAGTTGTGTAATTTTCAAACTCTAGTCCAATTCAGATTCAAATTATTCAATCTGAGATGACTTCGGTAAAATTACCATATATTTTGATTTCCAAAACTGTTCTTGACGTTCTTATACTTTTTGGAAAGATAAAAAAATCCTCTACAACTTTGGTGTTGACCAGATCCTCTAATTCGGAGTTCTTGGGGCCCGAAATTGCTAATCATTATGAGAGACTGTTTTGAGCTCAGAACCGTCTGTGATAATCATTATTAGAGACGGTTTTGAGCTCAGAACCGTCTCTGATAATGATTATCAGACTTTGCGACTTTGCTGCTATAAAATTTAAGGCGGGCTTTGTCCCGCTCATGTCCACACTTTGCAACTTTTCACTTCACTTGCCCTAACTCAAAGCGGCACACTTTGCGACACTTCACTTCATTTCCACCATTCTACACCACGGCGCCACTATAACCCTAGATCCACACCGATCCGAGCTTGACTACGCCACCACCACTCCATTACCCACCATCATCTCGTCGGCCACGTCTCATGGGCCGATGATGACTACAAGCAGCTCCCTCAACAACGACCATCCGACGACCACTTCTTCTTCCTCGGCCACGAGACAGCCGACGGTTTCAGCACCTCTTCGGTTGTGGTCGAGCTACGACGGCCTCCTTCAGCAGCTTCCTCAAGTTCTTCTGCGGCTACGTTCTTCAGCACCATGGCATCATCTCTCCTTCAAGCCTCGGTGACAATTCCCTCTCTTAAACACTCTCTCCCCCGGCTCCTTGTTTCCTAAATGTTGTAATGTTGGGGGAAATCTCCACGCGGTCAAGTCCAGGTAAGTTCATGACTGCCCGGGGACAGTGGCCTCCGGTGCCTGCCCCGGGCGCCGCCTTTTAGGCGCCCGGGACCGTGCCTCCGGGGCATGTTCCGGGCGCCGCCATTTGGCCCCCGGGACCGTGCCCCCCGGGCATGGTCCGGGCGCCGCCATTTGGCCCGGGGACAGTGGCCTCCGGTGCCTGCCCCGGGCGCCGCCATTGGCCCGGGGACAGTGGCCTCCGGTGCCTGCCCCGGGCGTCGCCATTTGGCCCCCGGGACCGGGCCCCCCGGGCATGTCCCGGGCGCCGCCATTTGCCCGGGGACAGTGGCCTCTGGTGCCTGCCCTGGGCGCCGCCATTTGGCCCTCGGGACCGTGCCCCCCGGGCATGTCCCGGGCGCCACCATTGGCCCGGGGACAGTGGCCGCCGGTGCCTGCCCCGGGCGCCGCCATTCGGCCCCCGGACCGTGCCCCCCGGGCATGTCCCGGGCGCCGCCATTTGGCCCCCGGGACCGTGCCCCCCGGGCATGTCCCGGGCGCCGCCATTTGGCCCTCGGGACCGTGCCCCCCGGGCATGACCCGGGCGCCGCCATTTGGCCCCCGGGACCGTGCCCCCCGGGCATGTCCCGGGCGCCGCCATTGGCCCGGGGACAGTGGCCTCCGGTGCCTGCCCCGGGCGCCGCCTTTTGGGTCCCCGGGACCCTGCTCTCCGGAAGGGGTCCCGGACGTCATCGCCCTCCTAAAAGGTAAAACCCCTGTTTGTTTATCACGTGCAGGTCACGCGAGGGACGCCTCGGGAATCAGCGACCACCTGTCAAGCATCCAAGACGTTTGACTGGGAGAAGGACGGTCCTACCCTTCAATCTGACGGTGGCTTCTGGGGTAGTTTAGGCTTTTTGCTTCTTTTTGGGGCTATAAATAGCCCTTGTACCCCTCTGTTGTAAAGGATCAGTTCATTATTATTAGGAATAGCTAATCTCACAGACGTGCTCCGGAAGCCTCTCCCCCGGAGAGAGCCTCCCCAGCCGACTCTGGTCGGGAGCGCGTCGACAGGACTAGGGCCCCCACCGGGACCCGAACCTGTATAAATCCACGTGTCAATTCTTGTGTTTGTCCGGCGGGGGAGGACCGGTGACCCGGTCAACCCGCGCTGCGTAATCTCCGCTAGGATCGTCTTCAAAACCTGCCGGGGTATTCTTAATACCACGACAGTTGGCGCCGTCCGTGGGGATCCGTGACGAATCGCCATGGCTCCTCCGAGAACAAGGGCCCGCGCCCTTCCCGGTGACACCGGTTCTAGTGACCTGGCGCCGCCCGTCCGGGACACTGCTGTTCCGGCGCTTCCGTCCGGAGGCGACCATTCCCAGGTACCGCCTCCCACCTTTCCTCTCAATCTAGGTGCCTCCACCTCCGGGTCGCTCCCGGAGGCCGCGGGGACCTCGGCCGGGACAAGTTTCCCCCCGACGGCCCCCCCGGCTCCCCGGGACGCCCTGCTGGAGGCTCTCGTGGTGGGCCAACTCCGCGCCCAGCGCTCTATGGACGAGCTCCTTAGTGTGTTGGCGCGGCCCCCGGCTCCCACATTTTCGTCGCACGCATATCCGGGGATCATGCCCCCGTTTGTGGGATACCCGGCGGCCCCTCCGGTGTCTACCCCGTGTGATCCCGCCGGGGGGTTCCCTCCCCCCGCGGGATATACTTCCAGACACTTCTCGGCACCCGGGCCTGTCCCGGTGCCGGGAGGCTTTTTCATGCCCGGGCCCTTCGTGGCACCAGGGGGGTACCCCGTCCCTGGCCCGCTTCCGGGGCTGGGGGGTTATTTCATGCCGGGGGTTATTCCTACGCCGGGAGCCAGTCCCGCCCCTCGCGTTGCGTTTACCGCACCGGGGCCGGTCGACAGAGCAGCTCCCCTGCCTCAGCGAATTTCCCCCCGCATTGGCTCCCCAACCCCGGACGTCGCCGAGGGGGCTCACCCCCCACTGGTTCCAGATGTCACAGGGGCTTCCCCCTTTCCGGTCCCAGTCGTTGCCGCAGGGGCCCCCTCTTCGGATCCAAGCGCCGCCCCTGGCGTCCCCTCCCCGGTTCTGGATGGCGCAGGGGCTCCCCCCTTTCCGGTCCCGGGGGCCGTCGCAGGGGGCTCCCCCCAGCAGGCCCCGGTAGCTTCCGGGCCGGCTGCTACAGTGCAGGAGCTCCCTCCCCCGGCGAAGCAGGTCCGCTTCTCCCGGGGGGAGGTCGAGCGAATGCATTCTCCCAGCCGTGGGGAAGTGCTTCCCCCCGGTCGTTGTCGCAGGGAGCCTCGCTCTCGCACCGGTCGGGGGAAGAGACCCGCCGAAGAACCATCCTCCCCGGAGGGAAGACCGGACGTCCGGGAAATCAGTCCCGGCCCGGAAGAGAAGCGCCGCCACCACCACTCTGGTGGCCCTCTTGGGCCGCTACCTGACTCCGATAACGAGGAGGCGTCCCCCGTCAAAGAAGACAGTGACTGGAGCTCCCCCCGGGAAGTGCAGGGAGCGAACCAGCCTCTATGTCGAAGACTCCGCAGCATCCGATGGCCGCGGCCCTACCGTCCCCCGCACATAGAACATTATAATGGCGAAGCGGACCCTTACGAGTTCGTGCAGATCTACTCCACAGCCATCTCCGCGGCAGGGGGGAACGAGAGCGTCCAATGCAACGTCTTCCCCCTCTATCTCACCGGCATTGCCCGCTCCTGGTTTTACAATCTGAAGGCGGGCTCCATCAAGTCTTTCTCGCAGCTGAAGCGGGAGTTCTGCGCCAACTTTCAGGGAAATTACGTACGTCCCCTGGATTCTTCACAGCTATACACAGTGCGCCAGAGAACCGGGGAGACCATCAGAAGCTTCTTCAGGCGCTTTGCCCAAGTAAAAAGCAAAGTGGCCCACGTCCCAGACTCCACAGTGATCGAAGCCTGCAAAAGTGGGATCCTCCCGGGGGAACTCCACCGAAGACTCTCTCGAAGCTGCCCCTCCTCCGCCGACGAGCTCTTCAACATACTCGAAAAGTACGCTCGCGCGGAGGAAGACGACATCTGGAAGAAGACCCAGGGGGCTCCTGCCCCCGCTGAGCGGGGGGCCCGGGATCCCCCCAGGCGCCCCAGGCAGGGGGGCCGTAGCGAACCACGGCCTCGGGACACTTTTGTCCTCGAGGGCGGAGGCGGCTCGCGCGACCCCCCGAAGGGCAACCGCCCCTTTCCCAAGCCGAGAGGCCATGGGGGAGGACAGTCTTTGCGCGGCCGCGAAGGCCCCGCGGGGAAAAGCCGGGAAGGACCGTGGTGCAGCTTCCACGGGTCCAGTACCCACGCCACCCGAGATTGCCACCAGCTGCTGCAGCACTTCGCGGCGTTCCTCGACCAGCGCGGGCAGGGGGGGGACCCCGGCCTCCTTGCCCCCTCGGCCAGCTGTTCCGGCCCTTCCCGCTCCCGCGGGGGGGCAGCAGGTGCAGGAGGGGGAGCCTTCAGACGCTCTCCCCTTTCAAACTTCTCAGCGCCGCATCAACGTCATCGTAGGGGGGTCCGCCTCCGGGCGGGATTCCAAGCGCCAGCGCAAGGAGTACGCGCGAGAAGTTAAGGTACTGGGGGTGCTACACGCGTCCGTGCCGCCCAAGTAGTCGGACGTCCCCCTCACCTTTACGGCGGAAGACGCGCGAGGGGTTCGCTTCCCCCACGACGACGCGCTCGTTGTCTCCGCGACAATCTACAACTGCCACTTGGCCCGCATCCTCGTGGACGGCGGAAGCTCCGCCGACGTCCTGTTCCTCAAAACCTTCAAGGAAATGCAGGTGGATGAGAAGCTCCTGCAATCAGCGGCAGGGCCTCTGCAAGGGTTTGTCCCGGGGAAGGCGATCCACCCCGTGGGCAAGGTAGATCTCCCGATCACCTTCGGCACCCCGGAGAACTACCGGACCGAGCTAGTCCGCTTCGACGTAGTGGACCTCCCCTCCTCCTACAATGTGATTATGGGGAGGACTACGATCAATCGGCTGGGGGCTGCCACCCACCAAAACTACCTGTGCATGAAGATCCTCGGGCCGCATGGCGTGATCAACGTCCGGGGGGATCAAGACATGGCCCGTGCTCTATACGAGCGAGCTGCTGCCACAATAGGAAGCGTCAACCTGATCAAGGCACCCGGGGGGGAGGCTCCCCCCCCCGGACGTAGACGTCGCTGCGCCATCCCCTGGGAGGCCCCTCCTCAAGCCGCGTCCGGAAGGGGGCCTCCGGAAGGTCCCGCTGTCCCCGGGCAGCAGGGACAAAACTGTCCAAATCGGGGCAGAGCTCCCCCAAGACCATGCAACGCAACTCGCAGCCTTTCTGCGCGAAAACTCCGATGTTTTTGCGTGGAAGCCTTCGGACATGCGGGGCGTCGCCCGGGAGGTTATTGAACACAAGCTCGCGGTAACCCCCGGTCACCCCCCTATCAAGCAGAAGTTGAGGAAGCTCTCCCTCGAACGTCAAGAAGCCATCAAGACGGAGATAGCCCGGTTCCGAGAGGCGGGGTTCATCCGGGAGGTCTTGCACCCTGAGTGGCTCGCAAACCCCGTCCTCGTCAAGAAATCAAGTGGCAAGTGGCGCATGTGCGTGGACTTCACTGACCTTAACCGCGCCTGCCCCAAAGACAACTTCCCGCTCCCGCGGATCGACCAGCTCGTTGACTCCACCGCGGGGTGCGAGCTGATGAGCTTCCTAGACGCCTACTCGGGATACCATCAAGTCCGGATGGCGGAGGGGGACGAGGAAAAGACGAGTTTTATAACTCCCCTCGGAACCTTCTGCTACCGCCATATGCCCTTCGGGCTCAAGAATGCGGGAGCCACCTTCCAGCGCCTGATGACGCTGGTCTTCAAAGATCAAGTCGGCCGCAACATCGAAGTCTACGTAGACGACGCGGTCGTCAAGAGCCCCCGTGCAGCCTCCCACATCGACGACCTCGCAGAGACCTTCCGCAACCTCCGCGCGTTCGGGCTCAAGCTCAACCCGGAGAAGTGCGCCTTCAGGGTGCGCGGGGGGAAGTTCCTGGGATTCCTCGTGTCCCAGCGGGGCATTGAGGCAAACCCCGAGAAGATCCGGGCCTTCCTAGACATGCCCCCGCCGCGCTCCGTCAAAGATGTCCAGCGGCTCTCCGGCCGCCTGGCCGCGCTCAGCCGCTTCGTCTCCCGTTCGGGGGAGCGAGGCCTCCAGTTCTTCAAGATCCCCCGAGGGCTCGAGGGGTTCCGCTGGACCCCCGAGGCCCAGGAAGCCTTCAACGACCTCAAGAAGTACCTCTCGAGCCCTCCAATGCTCGTGAGTCCGTCTCCGGAAGAGCCCTTGCTCCTCTACCTCACCGCGACCCCCGTCGCCGTCAGCGCGGTTTTGGTGAAGGAGCAAGGGGGGCAGCAACGTCCCGTGTACTACGTCAGTGAAGCCCTCCAAGGGGCCAAGACTCGGTACACGGAGATGGAGAAGATTTGCTACGCTCTCCTCATGGCGTCCCGGAATCTCCGGCACTACTTCCTGGGGCACCCCATCACCGTTCCGTCGTCCCTCCCCCTGGGGGAGGTACTGCGGAATAAAGAAGCCACCGGCCGGATTGGCAAGTGGGGGGCCGAGCTGCCCCCTTCTCCCTGTCCCTTACCGGCCGCTCCGCAATCAAGTCGCAGGTCCTCGCCGACTTCGTCGCAGAATGGACTCCCGCCTCTGGGTCCGGGGACGAAGATCTCCCTGTGCCGCCCCGACGCAGTGACCATTGGACCCTGCTGTTTGATGGGTCGCTGTGTCTCGCTGGGGCTGGCGCGGGGGTAGTCCTCCGGAGCCCCGAGGGGAAGGAGCTCGAGTACGCCGCGCGGCTCGAGTTCCCCGCAACCAACAACGTCGCTGAATACGAGGCTCTGCTCCTCGGGATGTGCCTCGCGCGCTCCCTGGGGATCCAGCGCCTATTAGTGAAGGGAGACTCTCAGCTCGTTGTCTGCCAAATGGACAAGTCTTACCTGTGCCATGACGCAAATTTAAGTCTTTACTTGCAGGAAGTACGGAAGATGGAGAAACACTTCGACGGCCTTGAGGCCCGGCATATCCCGCGAAGGGAGAATGACCGGGCTGATGCTTTGGCCCGGGCGGCAAGCGCCCGGGAAACACTCCCCAAGGGGGCCTTCTTGGAAACAATCACGAAGCCCTCGGTGGCCTCCCCGGACGCAGGCCCTGAGCCTCCGGTCCCGGAGGTCGCCGAGATCGTCCGGCCGTCGTCATGGATGGATCCCCTCATCTCCTTCATCAAGGGGGAGGGGGACCCTCCCAACGAGACCGAGGTTAAGCGCCTCCGGGCCAAAGCCCGGGCATATCTCCTGCTGGAGGGAAGGCTCTACAAGCAGGGGGCTTCAGCCCTCCTGCGCTGCCTCCCCCGGTCGGAGGGACTTCAACTCCTGGAAGACATTCACGCGGGGAGCTGTGGTTCTCACCTAGCCCCGCGTGCCATCGCCGCCAAGGCCCTTCGGCAGGGCTTCTACTGGCCTACAGTCATGCGCGACGCGCGAGACCTTGTCTCCGCGTGCGAAGCATGCCAGAAGATGGCCAAGGGCTCGAATCTCCCCCCTGTAGCGCTGTGGACTATCCCCATCACTTGGCCCTTCGTGCGCTGTGGGATGGACCTCTTAGGGCCCTTCCCCCCAGCGCCCGGAGGATACAAGTATGCGGTAGTTGCAGTCGACTACTTTACAAAGTGGGTTGAGGCGGAGCCCTTGGCTAGCATCACCTCCCGGGCCGTTCAGCGGTTTTTCTGGAAAAACGACGTTTGTCGTTTTGGTGTCCCCCGGGAAATCACCGTGGACAACGGGACCCAATTCGACTCGGCTTATTTCCAGGAATTCTGTGAAGGCCTGGGGGTCGTCATCCACTTTGCCTCAGTGGCCCATCCCCAAAGCAACGGGGCCGTCGAGAGGGTCAATGGCGTAATCCTACAGGGGTTACGCCGGAGACTCGAACAAACCGCTTCCAAGCGGGGCGCGTGGGCAGAGGAGCTCCCTAGCATCCTCTGCTCGATGCGCACGACCCCGTCCCGGGCCACAGGGCGTGCTCCCTTCTCCCTAGTCTACGGGGCGGAGGCAGTCCTCCCCCCGGAGATCGGCTTCCGGTCGCTGCGGGTCGAACTCCTGAACGGAGCCACGACCGTAGCTTACTGGGCCAACGAAGACAACCGGCGGCTGGAAATCGACCTCGTGGAGGAGGTGCGCGACCGAGCGCTCCTCCGCCACGCCATCTACGAGCGCGAAATGTCGTGCCCATACAACCAGCGCGTGCGCGAAAGAGCTTTTCGCCCTGGGGACCTTGTCCTCAAGCACGTCACGGGCCCCCAAGCCCAGGGAAAACTCTCCCCCAAGTGGGAGGGCCCCTACAGGATCTCCGCTGTCCTAGGCTCGGGGGCCTACAAGCTCTCCAACCTTCAAGAGCAGGAGCTGAAGCACACCTGGAACTTGCGTTTACTTCGCAAGTTCTACGTCTAGCCTTACGGGCCTGTCCCCTCCCCCGGAGCGGTCACGCCGGAGGGGGAGGAGGGACACTGTAGCTTCCCTTTTTCCCCCTTCGCGGCTTCGCAGGGGGGGCTTTGTATATTTTGTTAATAAATGCATAGCCTTTGTTCTTCAACTGTCTCACTGCAGGTTGTTCTTGTTTACCGCCCCTAGTGGTGATGCCCTCCCCGCGAGGACGCCCTCCCCGCGAGGATGCCTTCCCCGTGAAGATGCCCTTCCCGTGAGGAAGCCCTCCCCGCGAGGATGCCCTCTCCGTGAGGAAGTGGGCCCTGCCCCAGCAAGTCCCTCCTGAAGGGCGGCTTACGAACAGCCCTCGTGGACTGAGGGTGTAAGCGGCAACCCAGTCCCCAGCGGCCGCGGTAACGAGTCACTTTGGGAGATTAGTCCCCTACCCAAACACTCAAGACCCGTCTTCGGGCACTTCCTCCTCCGGGAGTAGACGCTCTCCTCAGCGGGACGTCTAATGGCTTTCTGGATTTTCTTCCTCCTCCGGGAGTCGACGTTATTCCCGGCTCCCCGTTCTCACGGCGACCGGAAGATCAGCCCCCTGCGGCTTGATTGGATCTATCTTCCTCCTCCGGGAGTCGACCTTATTCCCGGCCCCCCGTTCTCACGGCGACCGGATGATTGTTTCGGAGACCTTATTCCCGGCTCCCCGTTCTCACGGCGACCGGACAATTGCTTTACGAAGATATGGGTTTCTCAGATATATTTTCCCCCGGAAACATTATTCCCGGTTCCCCGTTCTCACGGCGACCGGACGAAGTCTCCCGGGAAACTCCCCTCCGGAGGTCTTATTGGCTTTTCATGAGCCCCTTCCGCGCCTTGTTCCCGGTTCCCCGCTCTCCCGGCGGCCGGATGAACCTCTCCCGGTGCCCCCGGGCACCCCGGAAGGTCCCTCCCTTGGAAATCCTGTTTTTACAATTTTCTAACTTAGAAAATATTTCTACAGGTTATGCTCCCCCCGGGGACCCTGTTACCCCCACAGCACGCGGAGGCCTCCTCCCGCCCGCTGTGGGCGGGGGGGGACAGGGGGCCCCCGGGTCACCCACGAAGAAACTTAGCTCATCCTTGTTAAGATGAGTCATCCAGACCATCCAAGAAGAAGAAAATAAAGAGGCGCAATAAAAGGAAACAATGCGCTTTATTGATCAACAAACCCGAAGGACATCTTCCCCCTCCGGTGGGTTTCGGAAATGATACAACCCGGGTCCTAACCCGGGGGATTTTCTACGAGCCTAAGGCCCCTACGCCTAAAGCTCCCGGAGGCGCTCCCTCAGCTCCCGGGCCAAGTCCCGGTACAGCGCCTGGACGCGACGCTGAGAGTCCCGAAGTACGTCTTCGGGCCAAAACTCGTACCCAGCCGGCGGAAGTATTCGGAGGGGAGGTATCATCTGGGCCTTCGGGCGCGGGGGAGTTAATTCAGCACGGCTGTTGTCAAAATTATCCAAGTGCCACTCCGGGCGCCACCTCAACCGGACAGGCTCCCGGGCAGTACCCCCGTCGCGCTCCCCGGAGACAAGGCTCAGCAAAATCAAAGCCGCTTGGGCGTCCCCCGGAGAGCCTCTCCCGGACCGTTGCCCGGGAGTAACCCCCCGGGAACCCTGGTAACATTTCATTGCAAAGACTTAGAAAAATTTCAAATATATTTCATTGCAAAATGTTTTTGTACAAGTGCCCGGGGCTTCTCCTAAGAAGCTACCGGAATCAAAATGTCTAACAAAATAAAAAGGGGTCCTAGCTAAAGACCCGGGGGAGGCTCATACTTTAGCATTGGGGTCCTCCCCCCGGGGAGCTTCCTCCGTGGCCGGGGCAGGGGCATCCGCGGCCGGAGGCGCCGGTGTCGGGAACCTCGTCCGGATGATCCGGTCGTAGAACCCCTCCACCAGCAGCTCCACCTCCCGGCGCGTTGGCTCGAAGGCCTCCGGGAAGCTCCGGGGGATGCGCCCCCCGATCGCCCGGGCGCCGACCCCACGGTAGTCAACGAGCCCCGCGGCGGCCGCGATGACGGGGATCGCCCGGCCCCGTGCCCGGACGTCCGCAGCCTCCGAGATGGCGGAGACTTGTGCGTTAAGAAAACGCACAGCCTCCGCGAGGGTCGCCGGGGGCACCTCCGGGCCGCTCCCGGAGCCCAGGCTAACGCTAAGGCTTTCCAAGGTCGAACGGACGGAGCGGCCCGCGTCCGACAGCGCCCGGACGCTGGAGCTCTCGAGCTCCCGGAGCGCCTTCTCCCTCACCTTAGCCTTCTCTCGGAGGCGGATGTAGGCGCCCTCCGAAAGGTGCACCTGCGCCCGGGCCCGGGACAGCTCATCAAGAGCTTCGTCCCGCTCCCGGAGGGCCGCTTCCCGCTGTTCCACGCAGGCCGCGGCCCGGCTCTCCGCCTCCTTGAGCAGCCGGGTGACCCGCTGCTCAAGGCCCCAGGTAACAGTCGCTACCTACAAAATACATAAAGAGTTAGAAAATTCTCAAGTGCAGGAAAAAAGCCAAGGTGTTGAGAGCTCGGGTTACCTGGGCTCCGAGGGACTCGAGCCCCTCAAAACGCTCGTGGAGCGTTCCTCCTGCTACGAAGGCCTGCACCTTCCGGTTGTGCAGGCCCTCCGCGTAGCGGGCCACCTCCCCCGCGGGAAGTAGGGAGGTATCTTGCCCGGCCCTCCTGTCGCGGCCGGGAGAGGGCCCCCGGACCTCGGAATCCGGGAGCACGGCCGGCGTCGCCGGCGTCTTTGTCGACGAAGTTTCCTCCGAAGACGAAGACGAAGATCGGGCGGGGCCCTCCGCCCGGGGGGGGATCATCGGGCCTTTCCCCGCCCCAGGCCGGAGGGCCCTCGGAGCCTCCTGCTCCGGGGGGACCTCGAAGACTGAGGGGCTCCCCCCTCCTCATCAACCGGCCAGAGGCACGGAGGCGCCGCCTCCGAAAACCTCACCTCTAGCCTCTCCGGCGCCAATGCCGCCGGGAGAGGCGAGAGAAGCGTCACTCGAACTGGCGACGGGGCGTAGTACGCGGAATCGGACCCCGCCCCGCCGGTAACAACCTCCTTCCCCCGGGCCTCGACGGGGGCCTCCGGGGGCGGAGGCGTCGCCTCTGCCCGGGGCGCCGCCCGGGCATGTTCGGCTCCGGGAGCCGCGCCCCGGGCCCTCACCGGCGTCATCGCCGGCGTCGTCGTCGGGGCGGGGGTCTTTTGGACCCGGGGCCTTTTGGGCTCCGAGCCCCCGGCAGCATCCTTCCCCCGCTTATGAGACCCGGGGGTGGGAAGGGGCTTCCTCTCCGGAAGCCTGAGCCCGTAGGCCTCGGCCACCAGGTTCCGGGGAGGCCCCTCCCCCACGAGGCGCACGATGTGCTCGAGTTCGTCGGCGAAGTACCTCCCCAGGAGGTGCTCCGCCTTGTCCCTCGCCGCCGGGTACGGGCGCACTGCAAGAGGTAAAAAGTTAGTCAATTTCTCATAAAAAACTGCAAGTACAAAAATGCAGGGGACTTACGCCGCGTCACCGGCTTGACCGGAGGCCGCTGCTCCGGGCCCATGCCGATCCCCCATCCCCCGCGTGAGAAGGGGGAAAGCCGCAGGAGCGCCAGCTCCTCCGCGGCGTCCCGCATCGAGCGGGCCTTCTTCGTCAGAACCACCTTCCCGAGGAGCTCGAACTCCTCGTCCGTCCACACCGGCGGCTTCAGTGCGGATGACCGGCTGTAGGTGGGAGGCTCCGGGGCGTAGACCACCGCCTCGTCCCGGACCCGGAGGTAGAACCACCTCCGGAGCCAGTCCCCCCAGTGGTCCCGGGAGGCTGCCGCCGGGTAGTCCGCCACCCGGGAGGGCAGCATCTGGACCATCACCGAGCCGAAGGGGGACTTAGGTCCTCCCTTCACCAGGTGTGAGCTCCGCGCCGCCGGTTCATAGAAGTACTGGAAGGCGCGGAGGGTGGGCTCCTGCCCGGTCGCTGTCTCGTAGAGCCATATAAAAAGGCCCATACGGACGAGCGCGTTCGGGGTGAGGTGGTTGAGGGCCACCCCGTACTCTTTGAGAAACTCCCGGAGCATCGGATGCACCGGGAGCCGGAGCCCCGCCTCGAGGAAGGCCTCGAAGGCCACGTCCTCTCCAGGCCTGGGGCGGGGGGCTCCGTCCTTCTTTAGGGGGACCCGGATGTCCCCCTCTTCAACGACGCCCTTCTTGACCAGGGACTCCGCGTCCGAGGCCGAGAACTCGGGGGCCCAGAGGAAATCCACGGGGATTTCCTCCGGGGGCACCTCCGTGGTCTTCGCTCGACTTTTGGGCGCCATTAGGTCAGTTCTTTCTTTTTTGGGTGGCTAAGTTTTCAGGTGGCTAAGTCAACAACTCCCGGAGAAGCTACCGGAAGAGCGCTACCGGAAAAGGGTCCCGGAGAAGCTACCGGAAGAGCGCTACCGGAAAAGGGTACCGGAGAAGCTACCGGAAGAGCGCTACCGGGAGAGCTGAAGCTGGAGTTGAAGATTTGGAATGAGCTTCCGGGGCCCCCTAAGGCCCTATTTATAGAGGCTGGCCGTGATCTAGATGCGCGCCACGTGGCCCCCTCGGGGCAATCTGGACCACTGAAATTCAAACCGTGCGCGGGAAACGAAGGGACCGGCGCGTAAATCGAGACGCCATTTCGAACCACGCGTGCATTTATTGCGAGAACGGCGCGGCCATAAAGCGCCCGGCACAGAAACCGAAGCGTCGCCGGGGCTCCGGTGATTTTCGTCCGGAGATTTTCCCGGTACCGTAACCATTCCCTCCGGGGGCTCAAGCTTCGTCCCCGGAGGGCATGGGGGCCTGCTGTTGGCGGAAATCTCCACGCGGTCAAGTCCAGGTAAGTTCATGATTGCCCGGGGACAGTGGCCTCCGGTGCCTGCCCCGAGCGCCGCCTGTTAGGCGCCCGGGACCGTGCCTCCGGGGCATGTTCCGGGCGCCGCCATTTGGCCCCCGGGACCGTGCCCCCCGGGCATGGTCCGGGCGCCGCCATTTGGCCCGGGGACAGTGGCCTCCGGTGCCTGCCCCGGGCGCCGCCATTGGCCCGGGGACAGTGGCTCCGGTGCCTGCCCCGGGCGCCGCCATTTGGCCCTCGGGACCGGGCCCCCCGGGCATGCCCCGGGCGCCGCCATTTGGCCCCCGGGCATGTCCCGGGCGCCGCCATTTGCCCGAGGACAGTGGCCTCCGGTGCCTGCCCCGGGCGCCGCCATTTGGCCCTCGGGACCGTGCCCCCCGGGCATGTCCCGGGCGCCGCCATTGGCCCAGGGACAGTGGCCGCCGGTGCCTGCCCCGGGCGCCGCCATTCGGCCCCCGGGACCGTGCCCCCCGGGCATGTCCCGGGCGCCGCCATTTGGCCCCCGGGACCGTGCCCCCCGGGCATGTCCCGGGCGCCGCCATTTGGCCCGCGGGACCGTGCCCCCCGGGCATGACCCGGGCGCCGCCATTTGGCCCCCGGGACCGTGCCCCCCGGGCATGTCCCGGGCGCCGCCATTGGCCCGGGGACAGTGGCCTCTAGTGCCTGCCCGGGCGCCGCCTTTTGGGTCCCCGGGACCCTGCTCTCCGGAAGGGGTCCCGGACTTCATCGCCCTCCTAAAAGGTAAAACCCCTGTTTGTTTATCACGTGCAGGTCACGCGAGGGACGCCTCGGGAATCAGCGACCACCTGTCAAGCATCCAAGACGTTTGACCGGGAGAAGGACGGTCCTACCCTTCAATCCGACGGTGGCTTCCGGGGTAGTTTAGGCTTTTTGCTTCGTTTTGGGGCTATAAATAGCCCTTGTACCCCTCTGTTGTAAAGGATCAGTTCATTATTATTAGGAATAGCTAATCTCACAGACGTGCTCCGGAAGCCTCTCCCCCGGAGAGAGCCTCCCCAGCCGACTCTGGTCGGGAGCGCGTCGACAGGACTAGGGCCCCCACCGGGACCCGAACCTGTATAAATCCACGTGTCAATTCTTGTGTTTGTCCGGCGGGGGAGGACCGGTCACCCGGTCAACCCGCGCTGCGTAATCTCCGCTAGGATCGTCTTCAAAACTTGCCGGGGTATTCTTAATACCACGACATGTAAAGTGACTACTTTGTAGTTGTGTGATGAATAGCTGAATAGTGAAAATTAAAATCTGGTGTGAACTGAATCTTAGTTGATAATTGTTTATGTTGAATCTGTTTGACCCATTCTCTGTTTGAATGCTGCCAATTCTTAGTTGATAATTTTTTATGTTTAATTGAAGCTCTTAGTGAATTTGATTGTAAATTTAAAACTCTGTGTTGTCTTTGGTATCTAAAATCTGTGTTTTGGCTATTAACTATGAACAGACTTATGAACTCTAAATTCAGTGTTTATGTGATGATTCAGTGATTTATATTTGAGCTAAAAACCTTCTGTGATACTGATTAGCAATTTCGGGCCCCAAGAACTCTGAATTATAGGATCTAGTCAACACCAAAGTTGTAGAGAATTCTTTTATCTTTCCAAAAAGTATAAGAACATGAAAAATGGTATTGGAAATCAAAATATATGGCAATTGTACCGAAGCTGTCTCAGATTGAGTAATTTGAATCCGAATTGGACTAGAGTTTGAAAATTACACAACTAACTTTGCCCAAATTTTAGTGTGATAAAAATGGCCGAATTTGAAGATTACCCCAACAAACTTTTTGTGGTATTTCTTGTAACGATTCTAGAAAGTATAAATTTATCCCAATCCGAGTTCGGATGAAAGAATTATGATGAAAATATCGAAACAGATCTATTGATTCAAACTGTACACCATCGACATTAACAGCCCAATATCTCATAGATGAATGCCGAATCTGACCTTGACCTCAACAGAAAAGTTGTAGAGCACAATCTAATGTTTCGAACAAGTATAAGAATGTGAAAATCTGAGTTTGTATGAAGAAGATATGATGAAAACAATGAACTAGACAGCGACAGATTAGAATTAATTGGACGCGATTATCCTAGACGGTTCTGAGCTCAGAACTGTCTCTTATAATTAGAACCGTCTGTGATAATGATTATCATAGACAGTTCTGAGCTCAGAACCGTCTGTGATATCAGAACCGTCTGTAATAATCATTATCACAGACGGTTCAAAACCGTCAGTGATAGTCTCGGACTATCACTGACTTGAATATCACTGACGGTTCAGAACCATCTGTGATGACTATTTTGAACCGACTGTGATGTTGTATTTTGTAGTAGTGACGCTAAGATAAACCACTGGGTTTAGGCCTCTGCTTAGTGGTGTCAAATAGATTACAAAATAGATTACAAAAATGGTGGGAGAGACCTCTATGTTCCTTAGCTTGAATCATTCTATGATTGTTTACAATTTTGTAATCTATTTGACATGAGCTCTAGAGGGTGGTCTTGGTGCAATAAAAGTGTTGAGTCCAGGTGCATTATGGTACGACTGAGATTGAGTTGGGTAGGAGCAAGTGGTTTGATTGTCCTGACTCTTCTAGACCAAAGAGACTTGGCTTCCTCTTTATCAAGTCATGAAACTCAACCCTTAGTTAGCAGCAACAAAACTAGAGTCAAGCTTGACCTACTTGACTTTCTTCCATATGGGCAAGAAGAGCTCCTTCTCTTTTTGCCAAAGCAAAGACTCACCTTTCTTCTTTTCTGGTGGGACATGAAGACGTCTAGTTCATCATGCTTGGCCCTTTACCTTACCATTAAATTGGTGATCAAGCCCCTACTCCTTCTTTTTGGGACTACCCATAGAGCCAATTCTTCATAAGTACTTCAAGTACGGAGATGAGAATGAATGTCGCGCCCCGAAACTGGGACTACGACTACTCCTGTAGAGACCTAGCTCGCTGCAGCTAGTCCCATATATGCATAGCATACACATACCCTTGACTTCCCAGGATAAGTCAAGCACAGGAGTATATCACATTGCAACAGAGTAACTTACAAAATAGTTAAGCAGTGTGGCCTGCTGGCCTTGATATTACATAAGAAGATTACAATGCCTTTACGGCATACATGGATTAGCAAAATAATATCTACACAGCAGAAGATAGGTGACCCACCCACAAAGAGAAGTGGACGGCAGAACAACACATCAGGGCAATGACGGGACTAACGCTCCTCCTTCTGGATCCAAGAAGTTCTCCATGCCTTCATCTTGATCATTGAACGCTCCATCTACTGATTTGTAGGTTGCAAGGGTGAGCACTTACGTACTCAGCAAGTCATAGGTAAGAGTAGATACATATAGTAGTGATGATATGAACCTAGACTAGTCAAGAATTATGGATGGTTATAAAATAATCTTTTACTTTCATACCTCATCTCATGGCAGCACCTTTCATAATATAACATCATCATTCATGTTCACTAGATTATAGCACTACCGCGACACGTCGACACACGACAGCCCACGGTAGCACTCCTTATCATGACAACACATGTCATTTGGGTAATCTTGATTTAACACATTTTATTTAGAAAATAGTACTTGTGTCATACCCCGTGGATTTAATCCACCGCAGCAGACTCCTATAAAATCCGGGAGCTCGGAGTATTCGAATACGTTTTTAACTCTGCAGAGAGGTACCAATTTACCCGCAAGATATTCCACTTTCAAGCCTTTCTATCATAACAAAATGATTGGACCCCTGACTCACTTCATATTGTGAGTCGCAAGGTGGAAATAACAAGAACTTTTGTTATGTATCACTCACAATTCACCCCTGACCCTGTGGATCTCTCGCGAAACACAGTTGAGGCGGGCTATACCCCCACCCTTACTCATTTCCCCATTGCTGGGAAAAATATCAGATCACCTTCAGTGATAGTGGGAGTCAGCCTCCATATCAATCATCACAACACACACATGCAGGGGTTTCATGTGCAATCCACATAAGTACTTGTTCAGGCCTGTCCCATACCAGGCTTGCGGTTAGCACGTTGTTCATGCCACTAGACGCACAACACAAGGTTCTAGTCCTTATATGCCAGTGACCAGACCATCCACAACCCTACACCTTCAGTGCCTGCATTCCTTCGCAGTTTAGCACCTCCAGTGCTACCACCATTCCATACCATTTTCTGGTCACGGCTAGGGGTTTTATTTCATGAATATAAATATATAAATACATATATAATAGTTCATGGCTCAAAACTTGTTTATTTCACATTTCACAGATAACCAGTCTAGTACTGCCAATTCATAAATCAACCATTCTCAATCTTTCTCATGCAATATTATCTATATTCAAGGTTATGTTTTAGTAACATTTAAAATATAGGTTCAAGATGACCAAGGATATGACTTGCCTTCCACGTCGTAAAATACAGCAGTTGATGTCAGATCTGCAGCGAAGTCCTCAAATTCAGCTTCTGGATCTGCTCGGCGGCAAACAAACAATACACACAAATATTACTTAATATATTAAAATGATTTAGGATCTATATGCAGATATGCTCAACAAGAATGATTGAACGATACTGGAGATAGTTGAGATTGCAAGCTGAACTGAGTCGAGATCTAGGGTTTTAAGGAATTGGCTAGGAATGGATGTTAGATGCTCTTAGGATCTCAAGGTTGCAATGATCCGTTTGAGACCTAGCCTTGGTTTTCGCACTAGGCTCGCCCAGATTCTAATATGAGGAATAACGGGATCTTACTCGGAAATACCGAAACCCAAAGTAATTGCACAACTCTTTATTTCAAAGAGGGCTTTATACGTCGAACGTTAGACACACTTGTCTACGTCGAAGGAACTATAAGTGTCTAAAACTCAAATAAGTTCTATGACTCTTCGATTGAGTTTGATGATCTAAACTAGACCTATTACTAGGTATTTATAGTCCAATCGTATGAGTACGTATCAGACTTAGAGACCTAAACGTATTAGACTCATATAACTAATCCTAAACAGATAAGCTTAGTTATACACATTCGGATCGGATTACAATTCCGAACAGGGAACGAATTCCTTTTCCTGGTCGCGAACCAATCCATGGTCGCGGACTCATCCAGGTCGCAAATCCTTTCCGAACACGGTTAAGGTCGCGAAGCCGTATGCGATCAGGACTTGGAGATCCTCCCGGATCATGACTCCCTTGTTGAGAAGGAGCCAACCCCTGTTGCGACCTGTCGATCAAACTGGAGATGTGGAAATTGGGCTTGTCCATCTTCTTTGGTGTACCACTTTGCCGCACGTGCTCGTTGATCTTTCCGACCTATTCGAAAATTCTCCTTGGTGCCACTGCGGGTGGTAGTCACCTTCTTCTCCAGAATCACATCTTCACGTAGAGGTTCGTCTCGTTGATAGACCAAATCTTCAACAGATGGTACTATGGTATCTGGCTCATCATCCAGCATTGAAGGCTCAAACAGTTTGAGGTGCTCAACATTAACAACCGAGTAAATATCCATGTATGGAGGTAACTCGAGCTGACAAGCATTATTACCCACTTTCCGCAAAATCCGAAAAGGACCATAACGAATGGGTTTGAGCTTCTTACCTTCACCTTTAAGTCTTTCCTTACTCAGATGTAACCATACCATATCACCTTCTTGAAATTGCGCATCAACTCGGTGCCGATCATGTCGCGCCTTGTACTTGAGTTGAGCTTTCAGCAAGTTCTGTTCAACCTCACGATGGAGTTGTTGAATACCTTCCAGGAACTTTTGTGCTCGATCCTGATCAGATGCTTCCTTGCTGTTCTGTGCTGAGGTAGGGATCACAAACTCCATGTCGAATGGACTCTGTGGTAGAAATCCTAAACAAACCTCAAACGGTGACTTTCCAGTCGAACCATGCACTGCTCGATTAAAAGCAAACTGCAGGTACGGTATGCTTCCATTCCAGGTCTTCGGGTGCTTCGAGTTATATCCTCTCAAAAGATGAACAACTGTGCGATTAACCACCTCGGTTTGACCATCAGTTTGCGGATGAAAAGCAGTACTCCTCTTCAGCTTGGTGTCCATCATCGTCCAGAGCGATCGCCAAAAGTGACTAAGGAACCGGGTATCGTGATCAGACACAATAGAAGTCGGCAGTCCGAAGTGTGTCCAAACGTGTTGAAAGAATACCCGAGCTGCCTCTTCTCCCGTGATAGTCTTCCGACAAGGTATAAGAATAATCATTTTGGAGAACCGATCAACGACCACGAATAGATAGTCGTTGCCACGTCGGGTCTTAGGCAATCCTCCCAAGAAATCCATAGATATGCTTTCCCATGGTCGCGATGGAACTGGCAAAGGAGTGTACAAACCTATTTTTCGGTTTGCCGGTTTCGAGATACTGCAGAGACCACAGCCTCAAACAAAGCTAGCCACATCTTGCTGCATACGCGGCCAAAACACATGTCGGTGAAGATTTTGCAACGTCTTTGTAACCCCAAAGTGACCAGCTACCTTCGATGTATGCGCTTCTCGCAACCATTGAATTCGAGGTGCTCCACGAGGTATACAAAGTAAATTGCCCTTGTACAAGAGTCCTTCTCGACGAACGAACTCCATAGGTTTCCCTGTTTCGAGCTCAGTCAGTACTGTTTGAAAATCAAGGTCTTCACTGTACATAGTGGCATAGTCATCATGACATGAGGGCTCGATCTGCATGAACGCTGATAAACAGAGGGTCGTAACTGGTGGTCGCGACAACATGTCCGCCAATTTGTTGTGTACGCCCTTTTTGTACTTAATCACCAGATTGAACTGCTGCAGATACGACATCCACTTCATGTGTCGAGCTTGCTGTAGCTTGGACTGAGTCTGCAAATATTGCAATGGTTGATGGTCGGTGTGGACAACCGTCTCTTTCCCCAAGAGAAAACACCGCCAATGTTTCACGGCCTGATGCAGTGCGCATAACTCCTTATCATAAGTCGGGTAGTTCTTCTGAGCTCCCTGGAATAACTCAGAGTGATATGCCACTGGTCGACCTTCTTGCATGAGCACTGCGCCCATTGCATAACCTGAGGCATCGGTTTCTAGCTCGAACGGTTTCTGGAGATTCGGCAAAGCTAACACAGGCGCCTCGCTGATCTTCCTTTTCAGCAAGAGAAACGTGTCCTCATGTTTCCCTGTCCACTCGAACTTCTGATCGATCCTGGTTAATGCATGCAACGGAGAAGCCATAATCGAGAAGTGTCGGATGAACTTCCGAAGGTATTGGCATGCTCCCACAAAACTACGCACATCCGTAACTGTTCGTGGTCGCGGCCACTCGCGAATCACTTTTACCTTATCTGGGTCGATTTGCAACGTACCGTTGCCGACCAGGAATCTAAGGTAAAGTAGAGTTTGCTGGCCGAACTCGCACTTCTTACGGTTGAGGCGAAGTCGATGTTGCCGAAGCTGATCGAACACCTTTTCGACATGAATGAGGTGCTCATCCCACGATTGACTATAAACTAGTATGTCGTCGAGGTAAACGATGACAAAGTCATCGATGAACGGTCTCAAAACGTCATTCATAAGACGCATGAAAGTTGCAGGGGCGTTGCAGAGACCAAACGGCATGACCAGCCATTCGAACAGACCTTGTCGTGTTTTGAACGCGGTCTTCCACGTATCCTCCTCTCGGATGCTGACTTGATGATATCCTGACTTAAGATCCAATTTGGAGAAGACAATAGCATGCTTCAATTGGTCTAACAGGTCGTCAATACGGGGAAGGGGGTACCGGTTCTTGATGGTGATCTTGTTTAGGGCTCGATAGTCGATGCACATACGCCAAGTCCCATCTTTCTTTGGTACTAACACCACAGGAGATCCACAAGGTGAACTACTTGGTTGAATGACACCATCGTTCAGCAACTCACCAAGTTGTCTTTTGATCTCTTCATTCTCCAATACTGAGTTGCGATACATACTTAGATTGGGCAGTGTCGCATCGGAAACAAGCTGAATTTCGTGCTCGACTGGACGTTTCGGTGGACAACCCTGGGTAGTCTCGAACAGATCACTGTATTTCTCCAGTAGTCCCGACAAACGACCAGAATCTTCTTGGCACGCCAACGACAATGCTGGTCGAGTACCCTCACTTTGTCCAATGGGTCGAATCATGACAAGCACATACTTGTGACATGCATTAACAATCCGTTTGGCTTGATTTGCGGTAATCAAGTTCGAAGTGTTGACGTGGACGTCTCTACTGATTACGAACTTAACCCCGTCTTTGGTGAGGTCGTACTCTTGCGCTCGCCGATGGAAATGAGCGTCTCGATCATACAGATACGGACTCCCAAAGATCACCTGACAGATATCGATAGGGACAACATCGCATTACACCTCATCGATATACCATGCAGAGATCGCAAACTTCAACACACACTGACTCGTAATCTGTTGGTTCACGTCGGATGTAAACCAACCCAGCGGATATGGTCGCGGGTGTGTGGTTGTCTTCAAACCAAGTCGCCGAACCAGTCCAGCGGAGACCAAATTCTTTTGACTTCCTGGATCGAATATCGCTGCGACCACTTCGTGCTTCACTTGGATGTTGATGGTGAACAAGTCCTCCGTCGGGTGATGGTCGTTCGGTGGATCCGAACCCTTCTCCTTCGGCATTGCCATCAGAGACAAGGTCGTATCCGCCTCATTAACCGAATTCACTCGGACAACTTCTTCGTCGGGTGAAGTTGCAGTAGCCGTGGTTGTTCTTTTCCCTAGTCCGTTTTTCTTTGGTCGAAGCTTAGGATGAAGCTTGTAGCATTTGTCCTTCGTATGTCCCTCAACTTGACAATGTTCGCAGAAAGCACCCGTGCCCGATTTCTTCTTCGGACTCGGCTTTTTCTTTGTCGAGGTCGCACTTTCCTTCGTGCTTTTGTCGCTGCGGGATTTGTTCTTCTTCTTGATCGCCATAGCAGTTGTGCTCGCGGTCGCGATATCTTGGACGCCGAACAGACTTAGCTCAATACTGATCGATTTCTGAAATCCAGATGTGTACTTCCGAAATACTTGAGGGTCGGATAGTGAGATGCCAATGACCATTGCTTGTCGTCGAAACTCTGTCGTATAGTCTTGGACGGTCTGGTCGCGCCGTTGGTACAATCGGTGCCAACGCTCCCATCTCTCCTCAAGGTAGCCCATCGGATAGAATTCTTGTCGCAGAAGTCGTTTGAATTGACCCCACGCAAGGTCGTCAGCTTCACCGCTGGCGACAAGGGCCTTCCACCATGTCTTGGCGTGGTCCTTCATCTTCAAAGGTGCAAATTTGACCTTTTGAGCGCTACTAAACCTTTTCAGGTCAAAGTAGGTCTCAAGTTGGTCGATCCAAGAATCCAACTTCTCGGCATCGATCACCCCATCATATATGGGTATATCAATCTTAGCGTCGACTTTAAAAGATCCGACAGCTAAGGAGGTGTTGGCGAGGTCATCAGTTTTGTGGTCGCCTTCGTCTTCATCTTCGTCTGCCCTACGCAAGTCTTCACTACTCTTCTCACCCGTAACCTTCCCTACTTCAGGAGGTACAATCATGGCCTGCTGCTTAATCCAAGCAAGCACGGTTTCCATGTCGGTGGAGAGCTTAGCCACTTGTTCGGCTAGGTTAGCTTGAACGGAGGTATCGTCAGACATTGTCGGAGACGCGGCTGTAGGAACCGTCAATTGATCGCCTGGAGTTTCGCCGGAGGTTTTGTAACCCTGGCGAGTCTTCACCATCCACAGGATAGGAAAGTTGCTCTGATACCAACTTGATCCGTTTGAGACCTAGCCTTGGTTTTCGCACTAGGCTCGCCCAGATTCTAATATGCGGAATAACGGGATCTTACTCGGAAATACCGAAACCCAAAGTAATTGCACAACTCTTTATTTCAAAGAGGGCTTTATACGTCGAACGTTAGACACACTTGTCTACGTCGAAGGAACTATAAGTGTCTAAAACTCAAATAAGTTCTATGACTCTTCGATTGAGTTCGATGATCTAAACTAGACCTATTACAAGGTATTTATAGTCCAATCGTATGAGTACGTATCAGACTTAGAGACCTAAACGTATTAGACTCATATAACTAATCCTAAACAGATAAGCTTAGTTATACACATTCGGATCGGATTACAATTCCGAACAGGGAACGAATTCCTTTTCCTGGTCGCGAACCAATCCATGGTCGCGGACTCATCCAGGTCGCGAATCCTTTCCGAACACGGTTAAGGTCGCGAAGCCGTATGCGATCAGGACTTGGTCGCGAAGCCGTATGCGATCAGGACTTGGAGATCCTCCCGGATCATGCAATAAGAACATCAGTTTTGTGGTTGGTTTACTCAAAAATAGCGAATGTCAGCAGATTGACATTCGGATCAAGACTCTGACATAACTTCAAAGAAAGCTAGAGAGCTTATCTCAAGTTGTGACAGTAGAAGAAAGTGTAGATCATAACTCTACAAATTCAGTGGACAAAGTGGCTTTCAAAATGTACAATCAGAAGTGGGTAAACAAGGCCAATGCCTTTGGCTGGCATGCACTGGGATAGTGTCAAAAATTAGGGTTTAGCAGCAAATATAATTCAAGGGCTCAAATCAAGTTGTGATAGAAGAAGAAATTGCTCATCACAACTTCAGGAATCTAAGGGACAAAGTTATGCTCAAAATGCACATCTGGAAGGGAGTGAAAAGGGCTAATGCCACTGACTGACATAGTTTGGCATTGAATCTGACATGGCCAGAAACTAGGGCTTGGCATAACTTTTGATCTAGGGCTCCAAATGATGCACCACTTTGTCTGGGAGGTAGGCATTGATAACAGGAACAAATCATTCAACAGGATCCAAAGCTGAAAATGGCTGGAAGGTGATGAAATTCAAAGGAGAAATGTGGTGGAGACACGGCACAGTGAAGCCACTGGACAAAATCTTGGCAAAGCTGTAACTTGAATTCTGGACAGTTTCAGAGATCGAGCTAGAAGACAAATATGTTCAGGAGGTTGAAGCACACTTGAATGACAAAGTTTAAGAAGCTGAAATGGCCAGGAATAGGTTTCCGGTGAACTGTGCCGGAGAAGCTGACATGAGATTTGGGGCTTTTTGATACAGGCTAAGTGAACTCAATTCTAAGCTTGGGAAGGGATAGATGGGTAAGAGAAAGCTATCTGCACAATCAATTTGGCCGGAGGATGGCCGGTGTGGCCTGGCGACGATCGCCTGTTTCTGGAGAAGCTCAAAATTGGGGAAAGCTTCGATTGAAGCTCAATCTGGAGATTTAAGTAGACATGCTTGCTGGAAATGGGTCACTGATCATCTTCCTTCATAGGATCGAGTGCTAATTCGAAGTAATTTGGCCTGCATTGCCGGAACAGGGTAATCGGGATTTTCTGGCGATCACCGGCGATAGGAGGCAAGGAAATCCAATTAAGTGATCCAGCACTATGAGAGAGATAAGCTATACCTTCTGGTGCTGTTAATTCGGTGAGAGGTGCAGCAGGGCGTGCTGGCACCGTGAGGCCTCAATCTGGACTCGCCGGAGAAGAAGACGACGGCGAGGAGATTTGGAAATTTGGCTAAGTCCTGGTGAAGAGGAGATGACACAGGGTACTGGTGGCTTAAATAGAGCAGTGAGCGAAGCTTGCAAGGATTAAATAGCATTGAATTCGTGTCAGTTGACATGAGTTGCCGGGCGCAGATGCAACAACGGCGAGCGGTGACGCGACTGTGCGCTGATGAGGCAAAGCTGCGCTACATTGGGACTCAACCATGTCGGGCGGTGCAAGGCGGTGGCGACAACGGCTGGTAAAGCAAGCAACGTGGCAAGAAGATGCTAACAAAAGCTTGTTGCTGGTCGCGCGCAGGGGCAAATGTTGTTCAATCGGCGATGCCACGGCATTGCCACGGCGAAGGCTAGGACACGGACACGTGCGCACAAGCATGCATGGTCACAATTTTAGGCGAGGCTTGGCCGGCGGCGAGCAAGCACGGCGCAAACGCACGGTGAGGTTCTGGTCGTGCACAGTAGCTGCCTGGTCGAATTAGGGCTGATTTGTGATTTCAGATTCTTGATTTGGACTGAATTGTAAATCTGAAGATTTTGAAGGTTTGATCTGAGATTGATTGCATTAATCTGGTAGGCTTGATTCAACAGATGATTTGGCACAGATAGAAGGTAAAATTTGAAATGTTCGGATGATTTTTGATATAAACTGAAAACAGAGTAGATTAGGGTAAAATAAGTCTGAATCTTATTGATCTCGAATTCTGGGATTTAGGGTTTGATTTTGAGATACTCATAAAAGAATAATTTGTGTTGAAAAGCATTTGGGAGGTGTTCCCTGAATCAGAGTTGAATTTGGAGGTGATCTGCAACATTTTGCCTTTTTAGGCTTCTGGAAAATCTGGAAAATGACTGATCTGCGATACTCTTGGACTGATTTGCGAAAAAGGTTTAGATGGTGAAATCTGGCTGCCAACTTTTTGGATTAAGGTATTGACATACCCTTGATTATAATCCAAGAATAATCTGGTCTGAACTTGGCTAAGATTTTAATTAAATCTGAATTTCTGAAACTTAGGGTATTTACGTAATATAGGATATTCTGTTTTCGAAAATAGAAGGAGTTGATAATTCTGGAAGTTAGAGATAGAATTGGATCTGAGTTCTGAAGTCTTTTAGATTTAGGATAACTGATAGATCAAATCTGGAAAGTCAGATCTTGGCTTGTGGTCACAGAATAGATTTGGAGATTTTAGGGCTAGAACAGAATAAAGCTGAGGCTGATTTGGTTGATCTAGAAGAGACATATGCATGCATGATTTTTAAGAAAGAACTTTTCATCCCAAAACTCAGGATGTTACAATGAAATACTTGACTCGAGTATCAAAGCTCAAGCTACTAACCCTGCTTGAGTAGTTCTCAGCCTTCTACTACTGTCTCCCTTGGGTGAATCACAATCTTCACCTCTCACTATAAGGTGGTAAGGTGATCCAGCGCCATCCAAAGAGGGGACAGGGAGTCAGTCTACAAGACAAGGGAATTAGGAAAAAGACTCGATCTACTATTGTACTGAAAACACCTAGTTCCTGATTATCAATCATCCTGATCTTGATATTCGTGAGTTAAGCCTTTCAGTGCATTGCAGTTCATTCTAAGAAAAATAGACAAGCTTTTCACTAAGTCAAATGAAAAAGAATTTAGGAAGGTTAGGTACCTTTCCTCTATAATAAAGGAACAGAATGGGACTGGGCAGACCATATGAGGAAAAGTCAAGGGATAGACCAGAAGCCACTGGGTAGAGTGGTCCAATGTGGCAGGATCGATCTAAAGTGGCATAGCCCAATCACATTTTGTGTTGAAGTGGGGCTCCAAGGTATTGTTCTGAACATTGTATTCATCAATCATGGCTTGGCGCCAGGATGAATGTTTTACTGCTTCAGCATAAGAAGAAGGTTCTAGGGCAAAGGCAATAACAAAAGTGCCAATAAAACCTTTTGCCTCTGACTTTTACTTTTCTTGTAGGCCAGGCGAGTAATTAGTTTACCAGTAAGCTGTAGTTATGGAACTTGTAGTTGTAGGAACTTGTAGTTGTAGGTAGTTTGTAAGGTAGGAAGTCGAGTTGACATGGAAGAGAAGAGAGTAGAACAATAAAAAGAGCGAAGCATAGCCACTCATAGCATCCATCTCTAGTGCTGCAATAACCAGTTTACCTAGGCAAGCCAACAAGGAAAGAGAAGCTTCCGGTTCCACTTGAGGTATTTCAAAAATTTGCTGTCTCCGTGAGTGTAACATAGTCAAGAGAGGCAGGCTCAACTTTCCATTTTATTTCTATTCCTTCCCATCTTTGATGAAGCTTGCAAGTTCTTCTTTCTAGATCAATTGAGATAGGACCTTTTGGCATAGTACAATATCGATGGAAGGTACATGATCAATCAAGACTGCTTTTGGGAAGTGAGACCAGGAGAGGAATTTGATCTCTTTTGGCTAGATGAAACCGGAGCAGTGGACGCCACTGTGGAAGGAAGGAAGAGAAAATGGTAAGGAAAAACTGTCCACTTAGTGGGGATAGCCATTCCAGGCCTGGAATGTGGATTAAGAGGAAACAATTTGCTGTTTCATATCACCGGATTGTAGAAAGATTTAAGGTTCAATTGAGAAATGGACACCTGTTGAGATGGCTTGTAAATATGGAAGAAGATCTCTTGGCCTTCGGTAGGGAGCTTGAGAGTAATATGCCTTGACCAGGAAGACTATGGATTATTGGCATCTCTCAAATCTTGTTACCCCGCTTCTAAATAAAGGAAAAAAAGGTTTTACATCCGCGTACGTATTATTATGACCAATATGGTCTGATCTTTTTCTTAGAAAAAATCTCAAGACTAGCTTTGTTGACGAGATTGATTAGTGTCGCACTTTGAGACCTTAACTGCTTCCCGGTATGGGAATAGTTGTCCCATAGAAGATAGGCTTTCTTTCACATAGCTGACTTTAGCGTAAGCTCATTTGCATAGTTTTTCACTATGTTTGTGGGCAAGTGAGATGATCCATCAATGCCCTAATTTGCTTCGAAAGAGCCAGTGTCATCCAAACATGGTGAAGAGGTGGCAACTGATCACTAAAAGTTCTTCTCCTACTTCTAATGGAGAAACTGGCTGGTAGAGACAGACGGATTATCTTTGGCAAAGGAAGTCTTAAAATTGGGCATTACATGCAGAAAAAAAGTCAAGCAAGCAGCCACCTGTACGAATATAGCTTGCAAATTTGCGAATGTGCTTCATTTCACTTAACGTAGGGTACGCAAGGTCAGGGTAGTGGAGGGGATTGCTAGTCATTTCAACTTGCTTAGGGAGACTTCGGTCTTGCTTGGTGGGACCATCTTACTTGACTTCAGAGCTTGCTGGAAGAGCTGGGGAACCTTTTCCTTTTTCAAACTGTCTATTTTTCTCAAGCATTCTTTGCTTCCTTTCATTCGGGGATTCTTTTGGAGCACCTATCTTCGCGTTCTCTTCATCTAAAGATGGAGGAGTCATATTGGGCTCATCAAGGGGTTCACCTGTTAGAGAAGGCATGCCTCTTTGAGCCTTGGTTGTAGAGGACGAGAATTTTAGGTGACTTGCCTCGGCATCAACCTGTACAGCTACTCTCTTTAGGTTTGCCAGAGACAAAATTTGTTGCATGGGCAAACAATCCATCCCAACCTCACTCCCTCCTCTCTTTGTGGTAGCCAACATGCTGTTATTTTTCCTGGGAGAACGGGTAACCCATCTTCCTTTTTTATAAAACGTTCAGAGCCTATTGATCTCAGTTTGATTAAAGTATTTAGGCTTCACCTTTTCAATAATGAAGTACCTAAGCTGCCCAAGAAACCTAGATCGAGCACACCCCTTTCAGGGAATGCCAACCACAACAAGTCAGCGAATGGGAATGTTATCTTCCTAGCAACGGAAGGCTATGCAAAGGGGAGGAATCTTGTTGAAGACAAGAGCTTAGACAAGAAGAATGAATGGATGGTTCATTTCATGTCTAATTAGTCTCGAGTGGCAGATAGATTTGGAATGTCAAGAGCCAGAGACGACATGGAAGTGAGTAAGTAGGGCAGTCGTCTGAGAGAGCTGTAGTTATTTTCAGTAGCGGAGGATAAAGCCACAGGCAATGCAGTCAAAAACTTTGGTTGATAGTCGAGCGATAAAATTGCAGCCAAGGTCAAGATAACTAGGGGATCCTGTCACATCGCCGATGGATGACCCTTGTTTTTTAAAACAGGAAACAAAAAACTCTCTTCTAGCTGTGTGTGTCGACACCCATCCAATCCATCTTGATCAGTGCAATGAGAGCTCTTGGAGGTTCCAGGAATTCCAAACCACTCTGAATTTTGCTTATGTCTTTCATTTACCACTGCAGATTGGTTAACTTGGCGCAGCACGCACATGTTGAATTTGACAAAGCTATGGTTTTGTCATAAGAATCTTCGATCAATGCTCCTAAAGGTTCATTCCTATTGCCCGATTGGATTGGCGACTTCGAGTGGTCGACTCGTTGACAAATCGCGCCAGAGCCTTGGTACACTCGATCCACACCTTGAGCTGTGACGTGGCTATCGTAAAAAAAGTATGAAGGTTAGAGCAAGACGAACGTATATATATTTAGTTAACTAAGACTTCCCGAAGGCGGCCGTTCACTTCAGGAATAGGGGTTGTTGATTCCCTTGCTTGTACTTTTATTTTTTTGTTGAGATTGGTGATCTTGAATGAATACCGACGGTCAATAGGCTGATTCTATTCATTTTATTGTCATTGGCCTCTCGTTCTCTCTTTTATTCCGGAGGAGCTATCAGCAATTTGACCGCTCTTCATACCTTGCTCAATCTTCTCTCCGATCATCACAAGGGCAGCAAAATGTGTGGAAAGATTGCCAACCATGCGGTCGTAGAAAGGAGAAGGGAGAGTAGTGAGAAAGGTGGCCACCATCTCTTTCTCAGTCAAGGGAGGCAGGACTTGGGCAGCCATTTTTCTCCATCCTTGGGTTAAAGTCTCCGTGCTCTTCTTCTCCATGCTTTGAAGCCCCATGCCATCAGGGGCCATATCATTGTACTTGTACTGCTTGAGGAAAACATCTGCAAGATACTTCCATTTGCGGACATGAGGGCGGTCCAGCTCCATCTACCATTTGGACGCAGCGCCCGTGAGGCTGTCTTGAAATAAGTAGATGAGTCATTTATCATCCTGTGTGCGGGCTGCCATCTTCCTACAGTACATGACCAGGTCGCTTTTCGGACAAGTCGTACCATCATTCTTTTCCAACTCTGGGACCTTGAACTTGTGGGGAATCACGACATCAGGAAGAAAACATAGTTCAGCTGCAATTTTCTAAGGCCAGAAAGAATAAGGAACTTGGTCTGGAAATCCCGAAAATAATAATTCTATCACGGTGGCTTGGGACCAAGCTAGCAAACCACTTAATGAAGGTGGGTTGAACATCCATCCGAAAGCTAGCGGAGGTCAATAAAGCTATGCTTATCAACATGGTCGATATGGGAAAATCCATCGGGACTGTGGAGTCGCTACTAAAGGAATTCTATTGGCATCCTGTTTCAGCCTATGCAATGTTTCCAATGCTGAAGATCTCGACCACCTGCTATTCCTGTATTAAGGAGCTGGTTGAGAACGGAAAAGCCTAGCCTTTTTTCCTTCTAGGCCATCAGGCTGGGAAATTATCCCATTTCATACTTTTAACGAGTAGGCTACTTTCTAAACCGGTTGGTTGGTAGTGGCATATGATGTTTTGTGGAAACTCACCTACCTCTCAGAGTAAGCATATACCTTATAAGGCAAACACCTGTTTCCTTCATCCTTCATTCGAGGAACTATTTTCGGCTCCTATGGTCCATTGGAAGTCCAAGGCTGAAGACTATAAGGAGTTCTTTAAGTATGGTCTGATTTGGAAGGAACAAATCGGTCTCCGCAGTTGAAATTGGCAACCGGGAATACTGGAAGCTAATATCTGTAATAAGCCAGGATGGTGACTCGGAGGGATAGCAGGTTGCTACTTTCAGGTCTGGTCCGAAGGATTAACACAGCCTCGGGCCGGTAAAGGAGTCATCGTTTATAAGACTATAAGCGCACTTGAGGAGTCAATCTCAACCAAACATTGGTACTAGAACCGAGCTGTCAGCAGCCTCGGAGAGATAGTCTTTTTCAGGTAGTGGTATCTCAAATGAATGTCGAGTGGTATTGCCCCCTTTCTTTACAAATGGCATTTTCGAGTTGTGTTCTCAACTAGTATCTCTCTTGAGTGGTTCTTTCAGCTAGTGTCTCGTCCCAGGTGTGCTTTTGATTCTTGTTTTTTCTGGTTGTCAAAGGCAAGCCAACAGTTTGGAATCACCGGACTAGGTCGTCTCAGTTCCAAAGAAAGGGAACATCATGTGTTAAATTTATTAAATAGGATGACAATGAATTTTTATTTTATGTTTGAAGTGGTTTCAGCAAACGAAGGTTATCTGCCCCGCCTTGAGTTTCGGTCTTGCGCATTCAAGCGTAGAATAAGGCCTAAGAAGAGGGTGTAAACTATAGCGAACTCCCATGCTTATATAATCCGATCAATTGCACGATGATTAATCCACTAGAGAAGGGAAAGACAATGACTACACTAACCGAGGTACATTTACTAGGCTTTCAAGAGCACACACAGAAACCACTTAATAGTGCCTGCTTCTATCAGCTATTCATTTCCAGGGAGTTTAGACTGACGGTTAGGTTCTTGAAGAATCTCATCTTCTTATCTTGAGTGAGGCTTCACACTGTTATAGCTATAGATAGGGGAGAAAGACGGGATTTGAAAGCTTGAGACATTCTATCCATGAGCAAGAAGAGCAGCTCTTCTGACTGAAACAACCGAACCATCTAGAATCTGTCTTTGAGCACTCCGTGAGAGAACTCCCTCTCTGATTGACTTCATCGTTTACCAACTGAGAATTGGTAGTCGGAGAATCAACTCAGTAGCTTGTAAATCGATTTATGTTATGCGATTCACGTAATTATCCATAGGGTCTCCTTTCTGTTAAGTGAAGTGACGCGGGGTTGCCGAATGAACGACATTAGTTTACTTGCATGCGATCTCCTTCCAGAGCCAAGACATTAACAGTATGTAATCTTTTTATGTAATTCTGAAAGTTCTGTTAGGTTCTTATCTTAGATTCTGTCGGCGACATTTTCTTCTTTTACTTCACATAGCCTTTTGTTTCCTTGATAGCAGGAAGTTCTCCAAAAGTATGAAAGGCTGGAGGGCTTTGTACCATGCATTCTAGTGTGGTTGGATTCTGTTCAATAGCCCAAGGCCTTGGAGCACATCTTTCGTTCTTTCCACTGCTTGAAGTGATTGCAACAACCACAAAGAAACGACGAATCCCAACTACGGATATATAAGAACCAAAACTCCTCAAATCATTCCATCTGACGTAAGCATCTGGATAATCTGGAATGCGACGTGGCATACCCAAAAGCCCTAAGAAATGCATGGGAAAGGTCAGATTAACCCCGAAAAAAGTGATCCAAAAATGGATTTGGCCTAAAGTTTTAGGGTATGTCCGACCAAAGATTTTACCCACCCAATAGTAAAATCCAGCAAATAAAGCAAAAATGACTCCCATAGGAAGTACATAATGGAAATGTGCAACCACATAATAAGTATCATGTAGAGCAATGTCTAGACAAGAGTTTTCTAGAACTATTCCAGTGAGCCCTCCAATGGTGAACAAAAAGATGAACCCTACAGAAAATAACATGGGTGTTTTGTATTGTATCGAACCTCCCCACATGGTAGCGATCCAACTAAAGATTTTGATTCCAGTGGGCATAGCTATGATCATGGTAGCTATGGTTGAGTAGGCAGGCGTATCAATGTCTAAGCCTATAGTAAATATATGATGAGCCCAAACTAGAAATCCAAGAACACCTATACTTATCATGGCATAAACCATGCCTAGATACCTGAAGACCGGTTTTCTTGAAAAGGTCAATACGATATGACTAATAATACTAAATTCAGGCAAATTGAGAATATACACCTCTGAATGACCGAAGAACCAAAAGAGATGCTGGTATAATATTGGGTCTCCCCCTCCTACAAGAGCAAAAAAGGTTGTACAAAAGTTTCGATCGGTTAATAACATTATAATTGTCCCTGCTAGTACCGGAAGTGATAATAAAAGTAGAAATGCTGTCACTAGAACGGACCACACAAAAAGTGGTAATCTATGCATAGTCATTCCAGGTCCACGCATGTTGAAGATAATTATTATAAAATTGATAGAACCTAAAATTGATGAAACACCTGATAGATGAAGCCTAAAAATTGCTAAATCAACTGCTCCTACAGAATGGCTGGTAATACCACTTAAGGATAGCTAGACCGTCCACCCAGTGCCGCTACCCACTTCTACTAAGGCTAAGCTTAATAGGAGCAAGAGACTTGGTGGCAACAACTAGAATGATATATTATTTAATCATGGAAATGCCATGTCAGATGCACCTATCAGAATCAGAACAAACCAATTACCAAATCCACCTATCATCGTTGGCATAACCATAAAAAAGATCATTAAAAAAGAATGAGTCATTATTAAAACATTATAAAGTTGATGATTCCCACCAAGAATTTGATCGCTTGGTCGAGCTAATTCCATACAAATCAGTACAAAGAAGCATGTGCCCATCACTCCAGCAATGGCGCTGAACATGAAATATAGAGTACCGATATCCTTGTGGTTAGTGGAGAAGAGCCATCAGACCAGATTTGCTTAAAAGAAATTAAAACTTTCCTTCCTTATGATAAGTGCTAACTTGGTAGCACCTTTACCCTAGATTTAGTATTGAAAACATGTAAAATCATGCTTAAAACTCCTTTCATGTGACATTTTATCTATAAAATTTGATTATTTTCACAAATTTCTTTCACGGTTGTGTTCATCATGTTTCAGAGATCAAACCCTCCAAATTTGAGACAATTTTGACCACATTTGAGCCTCCAACGACCAAGAAACCAAACTGGAGAAACAAAAAGCCCTGGTCGAAGTCGAATTGGCGGGTAAAAGATCAAATCGATATGAATCTCGGGCGAAAAATGACTTGTACTCAAAAAAGGGCTCTTGCTCAAAAAAGAGACCCGGTTGAATACAACACGGTCGAAAGAGATTCCCACTCTGTTTCGGCTACGCCACATGTCTGGCCGTAAAAGCGTCACGTGTCCCGGTCGTGATCGAGTCGGTTTCAGCCATGACATGTGTGTGGCCGTGATTGCGCCACATGACCAGGCCGTGTTCGAATTGGACTCCTCGGCTCTGTTTTGATTGATTTTAATCCAAACCGGTCGTTGTGAGGCGGATTGACCAGGATTGGTCATAGATGGGCTGATTTGAAGCGGGTTTGATCCAAACTGGTCGTTTGTGGCTGTTTTGATCCGGTTTTGACTTAAAATGGACGAGTTTGGTTGGTTTTAGCTAGATTTGGTTGGTTTTAAGTTGTATGGGATCAGCTGGTTGAATTTGGTCAGTTTTGACTCAGCTTTATCCATTCTCGCACCGATTGAAGCCAAACTTCGTCGCTTGCACGTCAAGGAGTTATTTTTGGGCATGTTTTCCTGTGCACTATAAATAGAGAAGCTTTTGGCTCAATTAGGGAGGCTTTTAGATGCCTTTTTAGCTATTTTTTAGTTTAGCTTTAGTTTAGTAGAGCCCCCTTCTCTATTTTATCGCTTTTGTAAGCCGGCAAGGATGACAATTTCAATTCTCAAGCAATCAAGTAAGTTTTTATTTATTTCTTATTGTTATTTCTGCATTATTATGGATTTTAGCAAGTAGATCCCCTCTAGGGTTAGGGATGACCTAATCCTGATGGCGTGATTCTTCCTTGGTCTTTATTTCAAGTTTTGGAATAATCTCATGATGTTTTCTTCCTCCAAACCCTAAATCCTCGTTTCGGCAATAGATGTAACAGTTGAGCCGTAGCAAGAATTTAGGGGAGTTTTTGAGTTCTTAGCGCCTTGACACGGAGCCCTGAATAGGAGAGAGGCTCTCGTCAAATGTGACAGTGGAAGAGATCCTCTGACTGTTGACCTAGTGCACCGAACTGGAAACTTAATGTCTTGGCAAACAATTGAAATTAACTTACAATCCTCAGACCTTGGATAGAATTACGCTGGATGGTTATGAAATTCCCAAAACCCTAGATCTTCATTTTAGGCTTGCAAACCCTAGATTGATAGACTTAGTTGTAGAAAAAACAACCCCCAAAGTTCGTTCAGACTTAATCAATGATCCATTAAACTTGAAAGACGAATACGCTTGTTCCTTGTGGAATTCGATCCTCAAGTGCTCAACGTTCAACCGTTCACTTGCGGTTATTACTACACATCGTGCTCGACCGTTTTAGGTGCGATCACCTTATCAAAGAGGGGCTTCTAACATGATTGGAAGAGAAGAACCTTTATACTAAACCAGATTGTGGGAGAGAGGAGAGATAACGAATTTAGCTTTCATTTCCTCCATCTTCAAAATCGCAGTGCAGACTTAATCATGGGACTCCCAGCAGATCATTTGTATTTCCAAAAAAAAGGAAAGAAAGGAACTGAGCAGCAAGAGACCCTTTGCATTTCAAATAGAGGGATTTACCATGTTTAATCTTGTAATATTCCTCGTATTTCTCCACGAGTAGAGATCTTGCCTCACCTTAGAGGTGATCCCCTTTTCCTTTAAGAAAGATTCCATTAACTCAATCATCTTAGCCCTATCCTCTTTATCCGTATATGGGGAATGCAATTGCAATTCCTTTAAAATATTGCAGAAATACGTTTGTCGGATAGGTGTTTTACCAAACTTGGATAAATATAGTAAAAGGTCATCCTCCACCACGGAACAGAAAGAGACTCCAGTTCTGGACTTTTGCTGGCCCGTTGTTTCCTTGGTCGCGAGAATTTCTGTGGCCACAGCTACTGATGTCACCACAGGGACCCCCGTTGTGGCAGTGGTCGCAGTTGCTGCTGCTAAGGTCATGGGAGAGGAGATAGGATTTATTTGCAAGGCTTTCACGCTGGCCAAGTTCTTTGTTGCAGAGGGAGCCTTCTTCGGCTTCTTTAATGAAGAACCACCAGAGGATTCAACATCGTCGTTGGTAAGCCTTTTTTGGGACACTTGGTGCATGAACAACTATATAAATCCAAAATGAGTTTCTTTGGTAAATTATCCTTCAAAACCAACTATACACAGGTTTTTCCGAAAGAGTAATATCTTTCGACGCGCCTGGCCAAACTCGTCGGTGTTGCCTGTTGCATCTAGGCCCTTTTTGGTTGATTTTGATTATTTATGACATTAAGTGTCTTCGACTAACCGTATCTTTGAGCTATTTGTATGCAGAGCTATTTTTGTAAAGTCTACAAGTGATCCGGGAGGATCTGTAAGTCGCAAGCACAAAGTCACAAGGTTGCAGTGTCACCCGAGGTTGCAGTCCAAGGTCGCGAGCCAAGGTCACAAGTGCAAGGTCGCCAAGAAGGAAGCCACAAAGACCTAACGTAAGTGCTTGTTTATGTACCGGTCTCGGTGTTTGGAGTATTGACCGGTTTTATAAAAATTATTTTTATTTTAACTGTACTATTAAGAGGGGTTGCGAATCTCTTTTGGTTCCGGCAAAAACTGAGAAACTCTTAGGTCATATGTTGCATTCTTTTTCTTTCATATTCTTGGTTGAAATCTGAGCAAAATATATAGATTTCAAAGAGGGATTAAAACTGGTCATCTGAGCACTGTTCATTCGACCAAATATTCCAACGGCTATTTACTAGCCGTTAGAGGTCGAAGCTGGCTGCTAACTGTACAGATTTCCTTACTAAATCGACCATAACGGCTAGCTAAGAGGTGTGGGCTATAAATATGTGCTTTGAGTAGTAGTTTCAGATATAAAAAAAGCCATATTCTCATATACACCTTCGAGCATCTTTTCTATACTGTTTTGAGCAGTTTTTAAAACAAGTTTTGAGCAAATTTCTCTACTGTTTTGAGAAGTTTTTAAAACAATTTTTGGGCAGATTTTTCTACTCTTTTGAGTAGTTTTAAAACACTTTTGAGCAGATTTCTCTACTATTTTGAGCAGTTTTTAAAACACTTTTGAGTAGATTTCTATACATTTTCGAGCAGTGTTTTTAAAACATTTTTTGAGTAGATTTCTACATATTGATGAGCCATATTCATATATACACTTGAGCCAAAGTTTCCTAGTGCTAAAATCTTGATCTATTGATCAAGTATCATTTCTTGTGATTAAGAGAGAACCTCCGAGAGCATTCATTCGCATCATTTGCATCCTTAGAGTTTCTCGGTGGTCGTTGGAGGTCAAGAGAAGGACTCGCAACTTGTTACTCTTGGTGATTGCCTTCACCTAGACAGTTTGGTGGCGTGGCTGTTGATCTCTCCATTGACGAAGTTTGTCGGAGAGGTTCGGTGTGTTTGTGAGAGGTTTCATGCTGACCTTTCCAGTGTGGAGAAAGAACAACCCTAGTGGAAATATCCTTCGTGGATATTGAAGAAAGACTCGTTCATTTGAGTACTTCAACGAGGAGTAGGAGAGACCAGGCGAGTCTCTGAGACCTCGGGATACATCGTTGTGTTTTTCTCTCTTCCTCTCATTTTATTTGTGCAATCTATTTGTTTAATTGATTTAGTTTTTATTTGCTCTTAGCTCTTTTAGGCTTTAATCTTGAAAAAGTTGTTTTATTAAAAAAGTTTTTAAAGCCTCCTATTCACCCCTTGTAGTTGGCATCCTCGCCTACATTGCCAACCAGGCTTTGCGGTCTTGGCGCATTGATATTGCCTTCCCCAGTAGGATTATAAGATTTCAAAAGAAAATTTGTCCTTATTTCGACATCAGAAATAGACAGGACTATTAAAACTAAGAAACAATAAGAATAAGATAGCAAAAACTCAATTCTAAAGGAAAAACAGATCTGACCAATCCTAGGATTGGGACAATTACCCGGGTTGTAGTCCCTGGTAGCATATTCTATGACCCTAACCTCCTAAGTGGGATGATCCCTTTTCCTTAGAGGGCTAATCCGGTTGTTCATGAAGTCTTGGATCACATTGCATGCAGTGAAGCCCTTATTCATCAGGTATTTGATTACCTGGGCTTGCCTTTTTCGCTCATCATAAAGAGGAGGAGCAACATCCTTCTCCCCACTCTTCTCTGGTCGCCAATCTACGAACCAGAGATGGCTCTCCTTAGGAGCCAAACAATAGAACCACCGCTAATACCACTTGTGAACATAATCACGAAGTGGAAATTGCAGGAAGTACTTCTTCTCCCGCAGCCTGAAGTAGATGTACCCAAGAGAAGCGGTACCTTTCAAGCTCGCCAAGAAATAGTATTGGCGGAAAAAGTAACACTGGGAAAAACCCCGATGTACGCCTCACACAAATGCTGAAAATCCACAAGAATCAAAATGGAATTGGCATTCAAATTTACCAATTCTAAGTCGTAATGAGCGAGAATTTCCTGGAAAAAGTCACTCTCCGGAAGACGAAATCCACAACATAGGAAATCCTTGAAGATCACCAACTCACCCTCTTTCACCACAGGGCTTTCTTTATTTTCCCCAGTAGGACGCCATGGGATCAGCGACCTTGAGGGGAGATAACTCTCCTTTTACAATGCCAGCAGATTCTCTTCTGTCCGGTTTCTAGAACGCATCTAGCAAGCCATTGTTTTGGGTTTGAGAGAAAGAGAAGAAGGCTAAAGCTTAAGAACTCAGAAGAACTAAGAAAAACTTAGGGGCTCTGAAAAATCTTTGGAAATTCTGAGAATGGTTTTGTCCCAAAGAAAACATAATATGTGAAGATTGAAGGCAATATCCCTTAGGTTTCCAACAGTTGTATTCACACCGAAAGATTTCCTTTCAGCAAAAGGTTTGCATTTAATCCCTTTCATAACAAATCTGACGCACACACCCGAAGTTTTTCTTGGGTTCTACGGGAATTTGTAACGAAAAGTCACCTTTTCAGTACTCAAAGCACCTTTTTGAGGAAAATAAACTATTTCATTTCAAATTCAGGGTTAGCTGACAAAGATTATTACTCGAGTTCAATCGCCCTTGTCTTTTCATGGTCGCAGATACTACTCCATGGTCACACACACCTTTCTATGGTAGCAGGAAACCATAGAAAGAAGTTCAAACTTTCCATGGTTGCAGAGACCAAAGAAAGAGATAATAGGATTATCCAAGGTTATTCTGGACATAACCCATCAAGGATGTTTAATTCCCATAATTTTAGTAGCTACGAAACTCTATAGTCTCAATGCTTATTGACTTAGAGTCCATGGTCTCATATTATATTACCTGCAAGTATTATGGTCGCGGAGATATTTGCCCACGATCATCCCATGTCACAGAGACAAAGCCAGATGCCAATACATGGTCGCAAACAATACGCGACCATACTATTGGAGACTTATAACCATTCCTTGATCCTTATGATTGTTCTCGAAATAATGATGAGTCCCTCTCTACTAACAAGATAACCACTGAGAAGATAAGGATAAATGTGCAATTTCTATAACCACACACTATGTGTCGACGATTGGGACTCGGGTCCCTAGTCGAACTTACACAAATTTAGTTTGTTTAGTAGGGAGACAATCCTCACAATCACCAAAGGGGAATTACAGTAAGTATGGATTCAATGACACAGAGTTTATACAGATTCGGGCCCTCAAATGTGAGTAATAACCCTACTTCCGTTGCATTTTCACTATTTGTAAGATGAAGTACAGAGAGAATTTTTTGTAAAGCCTAACAAGTCTTCTCTGATCGCTCCTTTCCCATCTCCTCTAAATTGGTTACTTTTTATACTTGTCGAAATAGTGCCAATAGAGGGAGGTTTTGGGCAGTTTTGACAGTTGTTGTTGACGAGGGACATTGCCCGAGTCAAAATGTCCATACCATTTCCATGGTCACCCACAACGCTCCATGGTCGAACATACCTTTCTATGGTCGCATAATGCCAAGGAAAGAGATAATTGGGACGGTCCAAGGATCTTCTGGACATGGTCCATCAATGATATTTAATTCTCATAATTTTATCTATGGAAGTCTATAAGTCTCAAACACTCATTATCATAGAGTCCATAGTCTTATGCTATACAAGCGAGTGCTATGGTTGCAGATACATCTGCCTACGACCATACCCTCTCGTAGAGACAACGCCTGATATCAATACGTGGTCACAAAGGTGTGCGATCATCGTATTCAAGACTTGTACTACAGTACAAATATTATGTATCATAAGTCACCATTCACAATAACCATTCCTTGATCCTTATGATTATTCCCGAAAAAATCATAAGTTCCTGACAAGGCAACTGTCGAAGAAGATGAGGATGGTGAAGCAGTTTCCACGACGCTAGGTCAAAGCTGCTTAACTGCCATGTAACCACGACCTTCGGCAACCACCACGTAACCACGACTCACAGCAACTGCCCTGAAGCAGTTATGGGCGATCGTGAGGCACGTCTCCAGTAGAACAATCGATGATCTCTTCGGCAAGTATAAAAATACCTTCAAGGGAAGGATCGGGGGGGGGGGGGGGATCGAGAGGATGACGAACTAGAGATAGCAAGATAGGAATAGATAATATATTCTCTCTGTAATCCTTTTCATTCACAGTGATAAATACACAAGAAGAGGGTTATTACTCAGCTACGAGGGCCCGAACCTGGATAAATTCCCATGTCATTAGATTCATAGATACCTTGAATTCCTTGGTACTTGTCTTCATTGGCTCCCTTCACAACCCATCCAAATTTTGCATAAGATCGACAGAAGGACCCCCGGGTCCCAATCATCGACAATTGGCGCCCACCGTGGGGCCTTCAAGACATTTTCACCAAGATTCACTGTGTCCATGGATCCTGTCCCTTGTCTACACGATCAAAGAATGAATTCGATCTCGAGGATCATGTAGATGCCATGGATGAAGATAGCGTCCCCATCAATGGTGACGATACTACCCTCGAGATTTCTCCCGAGAAAGCATCAGCATCAGTTCCAGTCACATCTGTTGATCAGGAATCAGAAAAGGCAATTCATTTACCCTTTGTGAATTTTACCACATCCGAGGGCTAGTATGTGCCACAACCCATTGTCCCAGATGATACGGGAGATGATGATCTCAAGTTTCGTCTGGAGAACTTTTCTCTAGACAATTTAAAGTCTCTCTTTTATTTTGAGTCTGACTTAGACAAAGATGAGATGCTTTCTCTATCTGCGAACTCTGATCCTAGGGAAGTCATTGCACTTTCTGAGAAAACCCCTGAGCAACGTGTTGCTAGGGAAGAACAAGAGCACAAACAGGCGGAAGACGAAGCGCACGAGCAGTGAGAGGCTGAGGTTCGCAAGGTCGTAGAGGATTTCCTACGACTTGCACCAGCTGGCCATGATACCGCTATTCACGACTTCAGACTAGAAACCTCTCGTCAGTGACATCCAGATGGTCACAGACGTGAACACACGCCACTCTCGGCTCTGGAGTATTCCTTGACGGCCGAGGAGACAATGTTAAAAACTCCTATGGCACCCAGAAGAAGTACACAGGACCGTATCCGGGTGATTGCAGAGGCGCTTCGCAATCCTCCCTTTGGTCTCACGAACGATGATGGGGCGATGTTCACAAGGGTGCTTGTAGATAATCTCGATGGAGTCACTTCGGATATAACCCCCACAGCCTCATCTTGTTCGATCACTCATTCCCGAGGGCGAGAAGGTTCCCATCAAAGCCAGAAGAGGTGTAATTTCACCCATACCCGACATGGAAAATCCAGGCAAAATGGTACTTCTTGCGACCCTAATCGCGTACCGGTGCACTTATGCTTGGGACCACGTCACGAGTTTCCTCAGGATGACCATTTCTGCGACCATGATAATAGTCGCGATGATCGACAACCATGCAGTTCATACGTGGGTTGTAAGGCTTTCTCACTAGGACTACGAAATGTGATCTGGCCTGATAAGTTTAAGCCCAATACAATCAAGAGATTCGATGGGACTCAAAATCCAACCGAATTCCTCCTGATCTATGTCACTGCCATTCAAGCGGCTGGAGGAAATGAACGGGTGATGCCAAATTATTTGCTGATGATCCTTGAGGGTCCGGCACAGACTTGGTTGTTCAATCAACTGGAAGGATCGATCTACATTTGGGAGATGTTGTGTGATGCCATCCTCAACAACTTCCAAAACTGCTATGAAAAGCCTGGCAAAGTAGATGATCTTCATTGTCTACGCCAAATTTTGACTGAGACTCTTCGGCAGTTTGTTAAGAGATTTGTAGGAGTAAGAAATACCATTCCTAATATCTTTGATACTTCGGTTATTAGGGCCTTTAAACACGGTGTTCGATACTGAAGGTTCACAGAGGACTTAAGTATCCATCCCCCACAATCTGTGTCAGAGCTTTTTGACATGGCTAATCGATATTTTGGTGCAGTTCAGGCTGTAGAATGAAATAGAATGGTGGATAAGGGAAACTTACCTACTCAACCTGGTCTCAAAACCAAAAAGAAAGAAGATTCAAGCAAGAAGTCTGAATTATTTGCAGGTGGAAAGTCCAAGAAACCTAAGAAGAGTGGAGCAGGACAATTCCGTGAGGTAACAGTCATGAACAAGCAACCACAAGAGAAAGGTAAAAAAGTTCCATTCAAAGTTAATAGACCTCCTTCTGGTGGTTGCAATAGCGATCATACAAACAAACAGACTAATCCGCAGGGAAACAAGAGATGATCACTGTTACACAACGTTTCTAGACACAACCTCAAGAATTGTCACACCTAGGTGAAGCGCATGGAATATTTCTATCAAGGTAATGCACCTATGCCAACTATACCAGAACAGGGACAATCCTGTGGGATTAAAGACGTTGATGGACATGAAGAAATGCCATACCAAGTACCCAGTAATCATAATAATATTATTTTTGGTGGGTCTTCGTCTTATTTTTCTAATCATCAATTTAAATTTGTTTACCGAGAGGTAAATAGTGTTGAAGCTCCTCTTGGGGAGCTTCAAATTCCACGTTGGTCATAAACTTCCTTGACATTTGGTTGGGAAGATTGTCCTAAAGGATTATCGCGGCCACAACGGCTTCCTTTTGTAATTTCCCCCATTATTAGCAATGCTAAAGTGGGAGGAGTATTACTCGATGGAGGAAGTTCTCTCAACCTATTATTTTCCAAAGCTCTTGATGAGATGCAAATACCTCGTTCAAAGATTATACCAGTGGCTCACCCATTTTTTGGGATAATCCCTGGTCCCTCGATGATACCCGTCTGGTAAATAGTGTTACCAATAACAATCGGAGGACCATAAAAATTTTCGAATAGAGTTAATCACTTTTGATGTAATTGATTTTGGTTCAGCTTATAATGCCATCTTTGGTAGGCCTTCACTCGCCAACTTCATGTTGGCAACGCACTATGCTTATTAGCGCATCAAAGTACCGAGACCAAATGGCGTGATAACAGTTCGAGGCAACCAGAATATGGCTCTTACTTGTGATCGCATATCCTTGGAACTGGTCGACCAACTTCCCCTATGGGACGTTAAGCTGGTGACCAAAAAACTTGATGCGGTCAAGGTCACTGCGCGACCAAAAGAAAAACTCAAGCAGGTTCCTTTATTCCCAGATGACCCTTCTAAGATCGTTTGGATTAGGTCATGATGAGGAACGGGGTCCCGATCTTCTGACAGGTAGGGGATAGTTCGATTGGTGGAGACTCGACGTTGACGATCCAACTTTCGACCAGAATCGATCTAGGCCTGCAATCGCTACACCACTGCTCCATTCGTTATCAACTGTACCGAGGCGCGGTTGACCTAGCCACGAAGGCCTGTTCCTGCAAGAAAATCGAAGAACACGTGCAAGAATACAGAAGAAGAAATCTCGAATTGCAAGTATGTATTAAGATCACGAAGTGTTGGGGTTCCACAAACCGAAAGACGGCGAACTGCGACAGCAGAAAATTCTAAGCAAAACCCGAGTCTAATAATAACGGCTATGAGGTTTTAATTTGCGAGAGGGGTGGTGTCTAAGCACACCACGCGGGATACATGGGCCAAGGCCCAATAGACAGGTGACGCAGCACTGCACGGCCCAACAGAATCTGGTCTCCACTTGTTTCGATGATTGTGATTGACTCAGAAGGATTTTCGACGTGGGACCAGATTCGTTGGAAAGGTCTCGTCGAGGGCTTTTCCGTAATGTACTTGAATGCCCCAAACGGAGTTCGTGTGAATCTGCTACGCCCGTTTGAAGACAGACTGCTCCGTCGTGGCCGACCCGGACTCCAGCTCGCGGTAGACTTGATTCCCGACCTGTCTTGGCGCAAAGTGACACCCTCGCTGATCAACACCATGATTCCTGAGCACAAGCACAATATTATTAGGTAGTAACTCGCTCTTGTCAATATTCTCTCGTGTACTAAGAAACGAGCTCACCTGGTGATTTAGTTGACGTGCACGTGCCCTTGTTATTGGTCCTTGCACAACGGGTGTTGGAAGAATGGACGCATCGTTAGGGGTGATGTCCTCATCATCCTCCCCCTCTTGAATTGGAGTCGTCCTCGACTCAAGCTCATCTTCTTCTCCCAAATATGGCCGCAAATCTGAAATGTTAAAAGTGGGGCTAACCCCAAAATCTGCAGGCAACTCAAGTTTGTAGGCATTATCGTTTATTCGCTCTAACACCTTAAATGGACCATCCGCACGAGGCATTAATTTTGACTTTCTTAACTCAGGAAAACGCTCTTTATGTAAGTGTAGCCATACAAGATCTCCAGGAGTAAATATCAATTCCTTTCTACCATGACTACCAGCAATGCGATATTTTTCATTCATTCGCTCAATATTTTCTTTTGTTGTTTCATGTAGTTTTAAAATAAACTCAACACGTTTCTTAGCATCAAGATTGACCTTTTCAGATGATGGAAGAGGCAATAGGTCAATAGGAGCACGAGGGTTGAAACCATACACTACCTGGAAAGGACTTACCTTGGTAGTCGAGTGTAGTGCACGGTTGTAGTCAAACTCTACATGAGGAAGGCACTCCTCCCACATCTTTAAGTTCTTCTTCAAAATAGCTCGCAACATTGTGGACAAGGTGCGATTTACCACCTCCATTTGGCCATCAGTTTGGGGATGACAAGTAGTAGAAAGCAGCAACTTTGTCCCCAATTTATTCCATAATGTCCTCCAGAAATGACCCAAAAATTTTGTGTCGCGATCTGAAACAATAGTGGAAGGCATACCATGCAAACGAACAATTTCTTTGAAAAATAAGTCGGCAATGTGAGTGGCATCATCACTTTTGTGGCAAGGAATAAAATGTGCCATCTTGGAGAATCGATCCACAACAACAAATATACTATCCCTCCCCCTCTTTGTCCTAGGCAAACCTAGAACAAAATCCATCGAGATATCCTCCCACGTGACACTAGGAGTAGGAAGAGGCATATACAAACCGTGTGGATTTAACCGTGACTTTGCCCTTTGACACGTGGTGCAGCGTGCCACGAAGCGCTCAACGTCACGCCTCATCTTTGGCCAATAGAAGTGCGTGGCCAAAACATCCTCCGTCTTTTTGACACCAAAATGTCCCATCAGGCCTCCTCCATGAGCTTCCTGCAACAACAAAAGACGAACGGATCCAACTGGAATGCATAGGCGGTTAGCTCTAAAAAAGAACCCATCATTGAGTACAAATTTATTCGAAGCCCTCCCATCCTTGCAATTAATCAAAGCATCTTTGAAATCAGCATCTTGAGCATATTGTTCTTTAATAGTTTCAAGTCCAAAAATTCGACAGTCAAGTTGAGACAACATAGCATATCTCCGAGACAAAGCATCAGCAATTACATTATCTTTCCCTTTCTTGTGTTTAATGATGTAAGGAAAAGATTCAATAAATTCTACCCACTTGACATGTCTACGGTTCAATTTGTTTTGATTACGAATATGTTTCAGCAACTCATGATCAGAGTGAATAACAAATTCCTTAGGCCATAAATAATGTTGCCACGTCTCTAAAGTTCGCACAAGAGCGTACAACTCTTTATCATACGTGGAGTAATTTAAAGCAGGCCCACTTAATTTCTCGCTGAAATATGCAACAGGCTTACCTTCTTGCTTGAGCACACCACCAATTCCAACTCCACTAGCATCACATTCAAGTTTGAAAGTCTTACCAAAATCTGGAAGTTGGAGTAATGGTGCATTTCTTAGCTTTTCTTTCAAAAGGTTGAAGGCATCCTCTTGTGGTTGTCCCCAATGGAATCAAACGCCCTTCTTTGTCAATTCATTCAATGGTGCGGCAATGGTGCTGAAGTCCTTCACGAAACGGCGGTAGAAACCAGCAAATCCATGAAAGCTTCTCACCTGTGTGACCGTTTGAGGAGTCGGCCAACTCTTGATAGCTTCGATCTTGGCTTCATCAACCTCAATTCCCTGCGGAGTCACAACATAGCCAAGAAACGAGAGTCGATCGGTGCAAAAAGTGCACTTCTCGAGGTTACCAAACAAACGTGTCTCTCTCAAAGCATTAAAAACAGCACGTAAATGTTTGAGATGTTCAGAAAGTGACTTGCTATAGATCAAGATATCATCAAAATAAACCACCACAAATTTACCAATGAAAGGACGTAAGACCTCGTTCATCAAGCGCATGAAAGTACTAGGTGCATTAGTCAATCCAAAAGGCATAACTAACCACTCATATAAACCGAACTTGGTCTTAAAAGCAGTTTTCCATTCATCTCCCAATTTCATTCGAATTTGGTGGTACCCACTACGCAAGTCAACTTTTGAGAAGATAATAGAACCACTTAACTCATCAAGCATGTCGTCTAACCTAGGAATAGGATGACGATACCTTTTTGTGATATTGTTAATGGCTCTTCAATCCACACACATGCGCCAACTACCGTCTTTCTTAGGAACCAAAAGAACAGGGACAACACAAGGACTAAGGCTTTGTCGCACGTACCCACGGTCCAAAAGCTCTTGGACTTGTTGTTGAATTTCCTTAGTCTCCTCTGGATTGGTCCTATATGCATTACGGTTTGGCAACGTCACTCCCGGGATCAAGTCAATTTGATGCTCAATACCTCGAATAGGTGGTAGTCCCGGGGGCACCTCAGCGGGGAACACATCGTCATACTCCTGCAAAAGGTTAGTAACAGCAGGTGGAAAAGAGACAGGCATATCATCAAATGAAAACAAGGTCTCTTTACAAATCAAAGCAAAGCATGACGGTTCAGCAAGATCATATTTTGTAGCAAGCAAAACACCACCCTTCAATTTAATTCCCTCAGTCTTAGAAGCAGGTACATTCTTATCTTTCTTATGCGGAAAAACAGTTTTAGCTACTTGCTGATTTTCAGATTCTGTGGTGTTCTCTTTCTTCTCATTTTCAAGTCTTTCCCTATCAAAATGCACAATTTTAGATGGAGTCATGGGAAGCAAGTTTATTTTCTTTCCTTTGTGCATGAAAGTGTACCAATTATTTCTACCATGATGAGTTGCATTAGTGTCATATTCCCAAGGTCGGCCTAATAAAAGTGAACATGCTTGCATAGGCACTACATCAAAATCAGCAACATCATGGTATGAATCAATCAAAAATGGTACTCTTGCGGTTTGCGTTACCTTAACCTTACCGCTGTTGTTGAACCATTGAACATGATATGGTTGGGGATGTGGTTGTGTGGTCAAGCCAAGCTTCTTGACCAGATCAGAACTCACCAAGTTGTTGCAGCTCCCACCATCAATGATTGTTCAGACGCGCCGGTCGTTGACGACGAGGAACATTTGAAACAAGTTGTGGCATTGGGCTCGCTCGGCTTGCTTCATTTGAGTACTAAGGACCCACTGGACAATGATGGTCCGGTATTCTTGTGTGGCTACCGTACCCAAAGCTTCCCCATCATCATCATGTTCGGGTTCGTCATCAACATTACCTGCAAGGTTAGCTGCAAGAGCATATTCATCTTCAACATCAGAAGCACTAACGTACCCACCATCGTCTGTCGCAATGTAAGCTCGCTGACTTGGGCAGTCCTTCATGACATGGCCCATCCCCTTGCAACGGTGGCATATGATACCTGTTGTATGTCCCGTGGAGGCAACAGATGAAGACGACTTCGCTGGTGCCTGCACATTAAAAGTTTTGCTTACCTCGGGTGTACGTGGCAGTGGTAACGGTGCTACTGAACGGGCCCTACTGGTCGAGGGGGCAGTAGACCGAACAGCAGGAGGTGGCTCTGATTTGGTTGACGCCTGTCTTGAGGTGAAGGTACTACCAAAGTTGCTCCGTGGCCGCTGTTGTCGTCCCTACAATTCTTTTTCTGCCAAAACAGCAAGCTGGAACAATCTATTGACATCATGATAGTCCTTGTAATCAATAATATTTTGTATATCATGCCTTAACCCCCCATAGAAACGAGCCATTTTATCCTCCTCGGTTTCCTCTACCTCACAACGCAACATGCCTATTTGAAGCTCTTGGTAGTACTCTTCTATCGATTTGTTACCTTGATCTAAGCGCTGCAATTTTTTACGCAAATCACGTTTAAAGGAAGGAGGCACAAATCTAGCGCGCATTTGTCTCTTCAGATCATGCCAAGTACCAGGATGTACGTTAGACTTTACTAGTTCATTCCACCAAATTATAGCAAAATCCTTGAACTCACTAATGGCTTGTCTAACTCTATGAATTTCAGGAACAAGATGGGAGTTAAATTTTTGTTCAATCTCCATTTCCCAATCTAAATACACCTCAGCATCATATGTACCAGAAAAAGAAGGTACGGTAAACTTAACTTTAGCAAATGGATCATCATTGCGATAGTTATTATTACCATTGTTACCTCTCATACCTTGACGATTTCGGTTGAAGCGCTCTAAGTCATGTGCCGCACGTCGCATAGCGGGTTCATTACGAGGTGCCACATGTCCCTCTACATCATCATCGTGCTCCTGGGCTGCATCATTTTGCTGTTGTTGGACAGCAGGTGGGCAGTTCTCGATCACCTAAACCCTGTCATCAAGCTGGGCAACACGTCTTTCCAATCTTTCAATACCTTTGGTTATCTCTTCCATCATGGTTTTCAGCTCAGCATGAAGGACACACTCGTTGTCCTCTTTATCAGATCCTGCCATGAATAGTAGAAAGTAGAAGAAACACAAGAAGTATTATCCCTACAAACTACCAGGTTCAGACAAGTGGATTCACACCCTCTCAAGCGTCTTACCACGCTCTTGCAAGGATCTTACCAACGCTGCAGAAGGTACAATCGGTGGCTGGTTTGTGATATCGTGACGAGCTTAAGTGTAATGATTGCAAGGTTGAATCCTGTTCTGATAGAAAGTATGTGGAGCTTGGAAGGCAGTTATGGTAGCAAAGGTTAGCAATAATTGAAATTAGAATGCTAAGTTGAATAAGTGTCCAAAGAACCCACTAGTGTTGCTGGCCTAAATGCGCCCCTAGAACTGTTCAAGCAAGCAAAGACAACAAGGTAACAAATGGAAATAGCAAGATGATAGCAAGGACAATCAATATTGAAGCAATTCTGATCCCAAAGATAGCAAGTATGGCAAGTATGAACCCCCGGATTTTTTTTCACTGCGCGGCTCTTTTCTGTGCGCTGCCTCTTTTTTTGAATTTTTTTTTTGATTTTTCTGATATTTTTTTCAAGTTCAGCAACACAGAAATATGGAAACAAAGTAGTTTCCCCTCAATTTGGAGGTAAGGGGTGGCCGATATAAATTCTGGTGCTTGCTCTGAAAACTATGCTAAAACTTCCGGGGCCGGATACTCGATCTTCCAGTGGGATTTTGGTTTCCGAAATTTTGCCAAAACCTACAAAGTTGGTGAAATTCAAGTGTAACTTTTCGTTAGCTTCGAAACAAGTGGTCGTGGAGCTCAAACGGAGTTCGGATGCAAAAGTTATGGCCGTTTTAGTGAAGGTGCTCCGGATCAGGGTTTCTGGGCAATGCGAACTTTCGGATTCGCAAGTAGGGAACGTGACGGTGGGTTGGCGGGATGAACAAAGGGGAGGCTAGCGATGCAGGGCCTTTGACACAAGGTGGTTTGCGACCTATCTAGGGTTTGCGAAGCGGGACAGCAACACAAGGCGGCTAGCGGGGGAAAACCGAGTAGGACTCGATTTGGTTTTCTGGATGTTTGGCGGTGGTAGGAAGGACGATGCAACGGGGAGGTGATGGACAGAACACACAATCTAAACCAGCAACCAGACGATGAACTAAGGACACAAACTCAACAACACTAACTGAAAGCAAAGATTGCGAAGGCTTGAAGTGGTTTGGACAGCGGAAGACTATGACCTAATTTTTTTTTTGGCTTTTTTTTCTGGACGATGGGTAAAACGATGAACAATGAACAGATGGGATACGAGATACCTGACGGGCAACTAGAGCTCTGATACCACTTGATGAGGAACGGGGTCCCGATCTTCCGACAGGTAGGGGATAGTTCGATTGGTGGAGACTCGACGTTGATGATCCGACTTTCGACCAGAACTGATCTAGGCTTGCAAACGCTACAACACTGCTCCATTCGTTATCAACCGTACCGAGGAACAGTTGACCTAGCCACGAATGCCTGTTCCTGCATGCGAATCGAAGAACACGTGCAAGAACACACAAGAAGCAATCTCGAATTGCAAGTATGTATTAAGATCACGAAGTGTTGGGGTTCCACAAACCGAAAGACGGCGAACTGCGACAGCAGAAAATTCTAAGCAAAACCCGAGTCTAACAATGATGGCTACGAGGTTTTAATATGCGAGAGGGGTGGCGTCTAGGGTTTGGGGCGCACCCCCCCACGCGGGATACACGGGCCGAGGCCGAATAGACAGGTGACGCAGCACCGCATGGCCCAACAGAATCTGGTCTCTAATTGTTTCGACGATTGTGATTGACTCAGAAGGATTTTGGATGTGGGACCAGATCCGTTGGAAAGGTCTTGTCGAGGGCTTCTCCATAATGTACTTGAACGCCCTAAACGGAGTTCGTATGCATCTGCTACTCCCGTTTGAAGACAGGCTGCTCTGCCGTGGCCGACCCGGACTCCAGCTCGCGGTAGACTTGATTCCCGACCCATCTTGGCGCAAAGTGACACCCTCGCTGATCAACACCATGATTCCTGAGCACAAGCACAATATTATTAGGTAGTAACTCGCTCTTGTCAATATTCTCTCGTGTACTAAGAAACAAGCTCACCTGGTGATTTAGTTGACGTGCACATGCCCTTGTTATTGGTCCTTGCACAACGGGTGTTGGAAGAATGGACCATCGTTAGGGGCGATGTCCTCATCAGGTCAGCATTAGATGAAAAATAGGAACTCGTGCTCATTACTTTCCTCCGAACTAACGCAGATGTGTTTGCGTGGAAAACATCTGACATGCCCGAAGTCTCAAGTGAAGTGATCAAGCACAGGCTAGCAATTCGGCCTGGACAACGATCAATAAAGCAAAAGCTCAAACGCTTTGCTCCTGATCGACAAGAAGCCATTCGTTCAGAGTTAGATAAATTCCAGGAGGTTGGCTTCATTTGCGAGGTTAACCATCCCGAATGGCTCGCGAACCAGGTCATGGTCTTGAAATCTAATGGTAAGTGGCGCATGTGCGTCGATTACACCAGTCTTAATAATGCTTATCTGAAGGACAACTTTCCCCTTCCTCGCATCGACCAGTTGATTGATTCAATAGCGGGATGGGAACTGATGAGCTTCCTGGATGCTTAGGGTACCATCAAATTAGTATGGCAGAAGTAGATGAAGAGAAAACTGCCTTCATCACACCATTCGGCACCTATTGCTATGTCAGAATGCCATTTGGGCACAAGAATGATGGTTCCAGGTATCAGCACTTGATGCACAAGATCTTTCTCTCTCAATTAGGGCACAATTTAGAGGCTTACATTGATAATCTGGTTGTAAAGAGCTTAAAAAGTTCTAATGATGTAAATGATCTCACTGAGGTTTACGTTGATCATCTGATCCCGAAAAGTGCTCTTTTGGATTTTTGTCTGGTAAACTGTTAGGTTTCCTTGTTTGTTCAAGAGGCATTGAGGTTAATACCGATAAAATCCGGGCCATTGAACAAATGCGATCTCCTTCGACAACGAAGGAAGTTCAAAGCCTAACAGGTCGAATGGTGGCTTTGAGTCGTTTCATGTCACGATTAGGCGAATGTGGATTGCTGTAACATCCTGAGTTTTGGGGTGAAAAGTTTCTTTCTTAAAAAGTCATGCATGCATATGTCTCTTCTAGATCAGCCAAATCAGCCTCAGCTTTATTCTGTTCTAGCCCTAAAATCTCCAAATTTTTCCTGTGAACCCCAAATCAAGATCAGATTGTTCAGATATGATCTATCAGTTATCCTAAACCTAAAAGCCTTCAGAACCCAGATTCAATTCTATCTCTAACTTCTAGATTTATCAACTCCTTTCTATTTCCAAAACAGAAATATCTTATATTACCTAAATACCCTAAGTTTCAGAAATCCAGATCTAATCAAAATCTTGACCAAGTTCAGACCAAATTATTCTTGGATTATGATCAAGGGTATGCCAATACCTTAATCCAAAAAGTTGGCAGTTAGATTTCACCATTTAAACCTTTTCGCAAATCAGTCCAAGAGTATCGCAGATCAGTCCTTTTTCCAGATTTTCTAGAAGCCTGAAAAGGCAAAATGTTACAAATCATTTCCAAAACTAAATCTGATTCAGGGAACACCTCCCAAAAGCTTTTCAACACAAATTCTTCTTTTATGAGTATTTCAAAATCAAATCCTAAATTCCAGAATTCGAGATCAATGAGATTCAAATCTATTTTACCCTAATCTACTCTGTTTTCAATTTATATCAAAAATCATTCAATCATCTCAAATTTTATCTTCTATCTGTGCCAAATCATCTGTTGAATCAAGTCTACGAGATCAGTGTAATCAATTTTAGATTAAACCCTCTAAATCATCAGATTTACAGATCAGTCCAAAGTTAAGAATCAAATATTGCAAATCAGCCCTAATTCGACCAGGCAGCTGCTGAGTTCACGACCAGAGCCTCACCGTGTTTCCTTGCGCCGTGCTCACTCGCCGTCGGCCAAGCTTCACCTGTAATTGTGACCGTGCATGCTTGTGCGCACACGTCCGCATCTCAGCCATCGCCGTGGCAGCGTCGTTGAACAGCAATTGCTTCTGCGCGCGACTAGCAGCAGCTGTTGTCAGCACCTCCTACCAAATTAACAGCACCAGTGAGTTTCTCTCATCATACTCATCGTGCTGTACCATTTAATTGAAATTCCTTGCATCTTATCGCCGATGATCGCCGGAATTCCCTATTTTCCCTGTTCCGGCAATGCAGCCCGATTTACCTCGAATTGGCTTTCGATCCTGTGAAGCAAAATGATCAGTAAGTTATTTGAAGAAAGCTTGTGTATTTAGATCTCCAGATTGAGCTCGAATCGAAGCTTTTCCCAGATTTGAGTTTCTCCAACCACCGGCGAACGTCCCAGGCCACACCGGCCATCCTCCGACCAAATTGATCATCCCAGTAGCATTCCTATGCTTCCCTCATACACCCTGAGCTTGGAATTGAGTTCAATCGATCTGTAGCAAAAAGCCCCAAATCCCATGTCTTCTTCTTCGGCGCCGTTCACCGGAAACCTATTTACGGCCATTTCATCTTCATCCACTTTGTCCTTCAGGTGTGCTTCAACCTCCTGAGCATCTTTGTCTTCTAGCCCGATCTCTGAAACTGTCCATATTTCAAGTTATAGCCATGCCAGATTTTGTCCAGTGGCTTCACTGTGCCGTGTCGCCACCGCACTTCTCCTTTGATTTTCATCACTTTTTGGCCATCTCCTGCCCTAGATCCTGTTGAGTGATTTGTTCCTGTTATCAATGCCTACCTCCCAGACAAAGTGGTGCATCATTTGGAGCCCTAGATCAAAAGTTATGCCAAGCCCTAGTTTCTGGCCATGTCAGATTCAATGCCAGACTATGTCAGTCAGTGGCATTAGCCCTTTTCACTTCCTTCCAGATGTGCATTTTGAGCATAACTTTGTCCCTTAGATTCCTGAAGTTGTGATCTACACTTTCTTCTACTGTCACAACTTGAGATAAGCTCTCTAGCTTTCCTTGAAGCTATGTCAGAGCCTTGATCTGAATGTCAATCTGCTGACATTCGCTGTTTTTGATCAAACCAACCACAAAACTGATGTTCTTATTGCAACCTTGAGATCCTAAGAGCATCTAACACCCATCCTTAGCCAATTCCTTGAAACCCTAGAATCTTGACTCAGTTCAGCTTGCAATCCCAATTATCCCCAGTATCGTCCAATCATCCTTGTTAAGCATATCTGCATATAGATCATAAAATATTTTAATATAATAAGTAATATTTGTGTGTATTGTTTGGTATGTCGTCGAGCAGATCCAGAAGCTAAGTTTGAGGACTTCGCTGTTGACTCAACATCAATTGCTGTATCTTACGACGCGCGGAAGGCAAGTCATATCCTGGTCATCTTGAACCTATATTTTAAATGTTGCTATAACATAACCTTGAATATAGATAATAGTGCATGTGAAAGATTGAGAATGGTTGATTTATGAATTGGCAGTACTAGACTGGTTATTTGTGAAATGTGAAATAAACAAGTTTTGAGCCATGAACTATTATATATGTATTTATATACTTATATTCATGAAATAAAACCCCTAGCCGTGACCAGAAAAATGGTATGGAATGGTCATAGCACTGGAGGTGCTAGACTGCAAAGGATATGCAGGCACTGAAGGTGCAGGGTTGTGGTTGGTCTGGTCACTGGCATATATGGACTAGAACCTTGTGTTGTGCGTCTAGTGGCATGAACAACGTGCTAACCGCAAGCCTGGTATGGGACAGGCCTGAACAAGTACTTATGTGGATCGCACATGAAACCCCTGCATGAGATGTGTAGTGATGCATGAATGACATAAGGGATGGTTCCCACAATATCACTGAAGGTGATCTGGTACGTTGACCCAGCAATGGGGACATATGAGTAAGGGTGGGGGTATAGCCCACCACAACTATGGTTCACGAGAGATCCACAGGGTCAGGGGTGAATTGTGAGTGATACATAACAAAAGTTCTTGTTATCTCCACCTTGCCGCTCACAATATGAAGTGAGTCAGGGGTCCAATCATTATGTTATGATAGGAAAGGCTTGAAAATGGAATATCTTGCGGGTAAATTGGTAGCTCTCTGCAGAGTTAAAAACGTATTCGAATACTCCGAGCTCCCGGCTTTATAGGAGTCTGCTGCGGTGGATTAAATCCACGGGGTGTGACACATGTATTATTTTCTAAATAAAATGTGTTAAATCAAGATTACCCAAATGACATGTGTTGTCATGATAAGGAGTGCTGCCGTGGGCTGTCGTGTGTCGACGTGTCGCGGTAGTGCTATAATCTAGTGAACATGAATGATGATGTTATATTATGAAAGGTGCTGCCATGAGATGAGGTATGAAAGAAAAAGATTATTTTATGAACATCCATAATTCTTGACTAGTCTAGGTTCATATCATCACTACTATATGTATCTACTCTTATCTATGACTTGCTGAGGACGTAAGTGCTCACCCTTGCAACCTACAAATCAGTAGATGGAGCGTTGAATAACCAAGACGAAGGCATGAAGAACTTCTTGGATCTAGAAGGAGGAGTGTCAGTTCCGCCAGAGCCCTGATGTGTGTTGTTCTGCCGTCCACTTCTCATTGTGGGTGGGTCACCTATCTTCTGCTGTGTAGTTGTTATTTTGCTAAACCATGTATGCCGTGAAGGCATTGTAATCTTCTTATGTAATATTAAGGCCAGCGGGCCACACTGCTTAACTATTTTGTAAGTTACTCTGTTGCAATGTGAATATACTCCTGTGCTTGACTTATCCTGGGAAGTCAAGGGTATGTGTATGCTATGCATATTTGGGACTAGCTGCAGTGAGCTAGGTCTCTACAGGAGTAGTCGTAGTCCTAGTTTCGGGGCGCGACAATGGCCTTTCTTTAAGGTTCTACATAAACACAATGGTTTCCAGTGGTCGGATGAGGCAAAAACTGCTTTTCAGGAAGTCAAAGCATATTTATCAAGTTCTCCAGTGTTGGTTTCCCCAAACATGGGAGAACCCTTGCTCATTTAGTTAGCAGCTACCCCTCATGCAGTTAGTGCAGTTCTAGTCGCAGAAAGGGAAGGCGTGCAGTGGCCAGTATCTTACATAAGTAATGTTGTAAATGGACCAAAGGAGCGTTACCCCGAGGTCCAGAAACTACTCTATGCTCTCTTAGTCGCTTCCCGAAAGCTGTGACATTACTTTCAAGTGCACAAGATTTTTGTGCCCTCGTCCTTTCCCTTAAGGGACATTCTCTAGAACCGGAAGAAACTGGTTGAGTTGCGAAGTGGACAGTAGTGCTCGGAGCGTTTGATCTCCACTTCACTGCTCAAGTAGCAATTAAATCTCAAATTCTGGCAGATTTCATGGTCGAATGGACTAATCACAAACCACTTGCACAAGAACCAACAAATTTGTCAACTATCGACCATTGGACGATGTATTCCAATAGTTCTTGTGGTTTTTCAAGCTCAGTGGTTGGAGTGGTCTTAATCACACTCCAGTGTAACCAACTCCAGTATGTCATACAACTCCACTTTGTTGCTACCAACAACGCAGTAGAGTATGAAGGTCTTCTAGCCAGGCTTCGAGCAGCCAAATCCCTTGGAGTCCATCGGCTAGTGGTGAAGGGAAATTCATAGTTGGTTGTAAACCAGGTAAACGAGGAGTACAGCATCTCCAATGAGACAATGGCTCATTACCTGGATGAAGTGAGAAAATTGGAAAAATATTTTAGAAATTTCAAAATCCAATTCGTTCCGCGAAGAGACAATATTCTCACAGACCAATTATCGAAAATTGTCTCCTCAAGTGCATAAAAAAGACATTGATTTGAAATGCCACATTCTCAAGGTATTGCTTGTTGCCTTTCACGACATTCTTTGGTAGGCAGCACTGAGACACCCGAAGGGCCGGCCCGCTTTGGCTGGAGTGTTCATCGAACACTTAAAACATCCCTCAATCACAGAGAAGACAGAGGAGATGATTAACATCACTGCCCTCGAGCATGAAGCAGATTGGATCCAACCATTGAGGATCTATCTCGCGCATGGGACCTTGCCTGAGGACAAAACCGAGGCTGACCGGTTAGTTAGAAAAGCATGTGCATACAGACTGGTCAAAGGGACCGTGTACAAAAAGAGTACTCAAGGAGTACTCATGTGTTGCATAATTTAAGAAGAAGGACAAACCCTTCTGAAAGAAATTCATGGAGGCATGTGTGGCGCACATGCATCCTATAGAACACTGGTCAGAAAAGCTTTCAACAAGGGTATTACTGGCCTTTGGCATTAAACGATGCCAGGCAATTGGTCAAGACATGCCCGCTGTGTCAATTCAATGCTCGGCAAGTTCATCAGCCAGCATATGCATTACAAACTATTTTCTTTTTTCAAAATAAAAATCGTTTGCCGTATGGGGAATAGACATTCTTGGTCCAATGCCCCAAGCTGTCAATGGACATAAGTTTTTGTTCGTAGCCATTGATATGTTCACTAAATGGACCGGGGCTGAACCAGTCTGAACCATTACCACCACAGCGGTGGAGAAGTTCTTTCATAAGAATATTGTGACACGATTTGGCGTTCCGAGTCATCTCATCATAGATAACGGATCCCAATTCATTAGTGGTCTTTTTCTGGACTATTGCGATGATATTGGGACCAAAATCTGTTTTGCATCAGTCGCTTATCCATAGAGCAATGGTGCAGTTGAACGCGCCAACGGGCAAATAATACAAGGGGTTAAGAAACGTGTATTCGATCGCCTAAAAGTACGCTGACGGGCTTGGGTAGACGAACTCTACTCCGTTCTATGGGCACTTCATACCACACCCAGTAGAGCTACAGGTGAAACGCCTTTCCAACTGGTCATTGTAGAAGCTATGCTGCCAAATGAAATCCAACTTGGCTCCACTCATGTGGATAACCTAAAAATCATCAATCAAAGTAAGTGACGGAGATTATTACCTGAGTTAGTCGCTCATATCGTTCTATAGTCACAAAGACAGCAGAATGAGACCTGGATTATTTATACATCTCCATGGTTGTAGAAACAATGGAAAGAGATTATGGTCTCACATACCCACGAGTACAATGGTCAAGGAGACATCTTCTGTCGCGCCCCGAAACTGGGACTGCGACTACTCCTGTGGAGACCTAGCTTGCTGCAGCTAGTCCCATATATGCATACCTTTGACTTCCCAGGATAAGTCAAGCACAGGAGTATATTCACATTGCAGCAGAAAAACTTACAAAATATTTAAGCAGTGTGGCCTGCTGGCCTTAATATTACATAAAGAGATTACAACACCTTCGCGGCATACATGGTTTAGCAAAATAGCAACTACACAGCAGAAGATAGGTGACCCTCCCACAGTGAGAAGTTGACAGCAGAACAACACACATCAGGACTTTAACGGAACTGACTCTCCTCCTTCTGGATCCACAAATTTCTCCACTCCATCTCGATCATGGAACGCTCCATCTACTGATTTGTAGGTAGCAAGGGTGAGTACTTACGTACTCAGCAAGTCATAGGTAAAAGTAGATACATATAGTAGGGATGATATGAACCTATGCTAGTAAAGAAATGTGGATGGTTGTAAAATAGTCTTTTCTTTCATATCTCATCTCATGGTAGCACTTTTCACAACATAGCATCGCTATTCATGTTCACTAAATTATAGCACTACCGCGACACGTCGACACACGACAATCCACGACAGCACCCCTTATCATGACAACACATGTCATTTGGGTAATCTTGACTTATCAAATTTTATTTAGAAAACATACTTGTGCCACACCCTGTGGATTTAATCCACCACAGCAGACTCCTATAAACCCGAGAGCTCGGAGTATTCGAATACGTTTTTAACTCTGTAGAGAGGTACCAATTTACCTGCAAGATATTCCACTTTCATGCCCTTCCTATCAAAATGATTGGACCCCTGGCTCACTTCATACTATGAGTGGCAAGGTGGAGATAACAAGAACTTTTGTTATGTTTCACTCACAATTCACCCCTGACCCTATGGATCTCTCGCAAACCACAGTTGTGGTAGGTACTCCCTCCACCCCTAAGTCTCTTCCCATTACTGGGTCAACGTGCATGATCACATTCAGTGATATATGGAGGAGCCGCACTCCGTGAAATTAGTGTATTGTTTTCCATCTCATGCAGGGGTTTCATGTGCGATCCACATAAGTACTTGTTCAGTCCTGTCCCATACCAGGCTTGTGGTTAGCACGTATTTTATGCCACTAGACGCACAACACAAGGTTCTAGTCCTTATATGCTAGTGACCAGACCATCCACAATCATGCACCTTCAGTGCCTGCTCATCCTTTGTAGTTAAGCACCTCCAGTGCTACCACCATTCCATACCAAAATTCTAGTCACGGCTAGGGGTTTTATTTCATGAATATATATCAGTACATATATAATAGTTCATGGCTCACTAATTGATCATTTCACATTTCACAGGCATCCAGTCTAGTACTGCCAATTCATAATTCAATCATTCTCAATCTTTCACATGCAATATTATTTATATTTAAGGTTATATTATAGCAATTCTTAAAATATAGGTTCAATATGTCCAAGAATATGACTTGCCTTCCACGTCGTAAGAAACAGCAGTCGATGTCGAGTCTGTGACGAAGTCTTCGTACTCGGCCTCTTGATCTACTCTCCAATCAAACAAGCACACAAAGATCACAAACTATTTTAAATACTTTAAAATCTATATGCAACATGCTTTTAAGAGAAAAGATATTGGCGATGATGAAACGGACTGAGATTGCAAGCTGATCTGGGTCAAAACCCTGGAATTTATAGAATCTGAGCTAAGGATGGTGTTACAAATTCTTAGGGCTTCAAGGCTGCAATAAGGATATCAAGTCCGCGGCTGGTTTACTCAAAAACAGCGAATGTCAATGGATCAACATTCGGTTCACGGCCTGACATAGCTTCAGAGGAAGCTAAAGGACTTATCTGATGTGATAGTTGAAGGAAATGTAGAGCATGGTCCTGTAAACTTGGTAGACAAAGTTGTTTTCAGTTATCATAACCAAAAGTAGTCAAATTGGGCTAATGCCACTAGCTGACATTGTCAAGGATTGGCATTGGCATGGTTCTGGAGATTCTCAGTAGGAAAAATATGTTATGTTTCAAGCATTTGGTGCATAATGCTAGGAGGTAGCTATTTGACAAGCTGGTTTTCACAGAAAAGGTCTAGAAGTCAAGGATTTTGCAAAGACACCCCTGGACACAGTGAACTGGATGTCAGTGCATTGTCAAAATTAGGGCTTTGATGCTTTGTCTGATTCAGGGTTTGATTGCTTCGCCAATTATGTCTGGGAGGTAGGCGAAGATGACAGGAACTTGTTGGTTGTGGTTTCAGGAACTGAGATGGTCGGACGGCGATGAATGGCGATGAAGAACTACGGTGGCGACACGGCACAGTGAAGCCACTGGACAAGATCTTGGCATAGCGATAACTGGCAATTCTGTGCAGATTCAGGGATCGAGCTAGTAGAGGAAAGTGTTCAGGAGATCAAGGCAAAGATGCTAGACAAGGTGGCATCGACGGCGGTGGCCGGCGGCGATCGCTGGCGGCGATCGGGCGACATGCTGGCGGCATGGCAGTGATGGGTAAAATACTTAAGTTGCAATCTGGTACTGCACTGCTAAAACCTGGTGTTGCTGGAGCTAGTTAGGGCCAAAAGATACTGTTTGATGCACTTGGCTTGGTTGGAGGTTGAACAAGGCGAGCGGCGACGAGCTGCGCCGGAGAAGAAGACAGCTTCAATGGCAACAGAGCGATGTAGTGATTCAAACTCCAATTTGAAGGCACAGTTGAGTTCCTGGGCAGCTTCAGATAGTGTGGATGAAGGGAATCGGCCTAAGGTGGTGTCGGCGAGGAAGTCAACACTGCGGTCGGAGAAGAAAGCACTGAATTGGGCAAAATCAACATACTGCTTCAGAGGTCAATTGTTTGCTATGAGAGTCGTAGGGAAGTGAGGTAAAACTTCTGAAATGGTCAATTGGATCAGAGGAACGGTGGCACGGCCTGGCGACGTGACCCATCGCCGGTGGCACACAGAAAAGGGGAAAACTTCAATCTGAACTGAATTTTGAAATCTTGATGCTTAGGCTTACTGAGAATACTTCATTGATCAATTTCTTCTATTACAGGAAAGATCAATTTGGACTGGAGTAGACGCAATTGCTAGAACAGGACATTTTCAAAATATGGCAATCACCGGCGTTGTGGTTCACTAAAACTCGATTAAATGCTATAGCATGAGAAGGTAGACAGGAGACACGTACTGGTCACTTCAATTTGGAAGTTGGTACAGTGAATCGGCCTGGCGTCGAGCTCCTCCTCGGCGGCTCACCGGAGAAGAAGACAAGTCGAGAGAATTTAGTTTAATATGCTAAGAAGTTCTGGAGGGCAGTGCTGGAGACGAAGAAGCTACTCTGGGCTGCTATTTAAATGCAAGACAATATGAAGCTCACTGCTTGGAGGCTAAGGTGCTTGTCAGGTGGAATCTTCGGGTTGAAGCAATGACGAGCAGGTTTAGCTTCTCTCTGGCGCGCGAGCTACTGATGTGCTGGACAAGGACTGCCATAGCAATAACTGAGGTGCAAACACATGTGCGCATGCAAGCAAGGCCGTGAACGAGCACAGGTGAGTGCGGCGTTGAGCGGCGGCACAAAGCACGGCGACCCGGCGCACCTGGTCGCGGTCGCAGCGGCACTGGTCGAAGTGAAGTGATCAAACACTGTGCTGGCTGTTGTTGAGGTCGAAGGAGCTGGGAGCTCTGGTCACGAATTGCAGCTTTGGTCGCAAACTGTAGCTCTGGTCGAACCAGGGACCCGGTTGCAAGAATATTTGATCGAATTCTGGACTGATTTGTAATTTCTGGTTTAGACAGGGGTAATCTGCAATCTGATTTCACAGGTGAGTATAAACTTATACCTTATACTCATCCAGCAAGAAATTTGGTAAAATCTGGCATAATTTGATGGTCTTTGATATAAACTGAAAATAGGGTATTTTAGGGTAATTAAAATCTGAGTTTTGGTCGATTTTGAATTCAAGGTAATTGGAGAGAGATTTGGGTGTTCTGATAAAAGAAGATTTTGTATTAATTAGCATTTGGGAGGTGTTCCCTGAAACAGATTTGAATTTGGAGTTGATTTGAGGATTTTAGCCTTTTTGGGTTTCCAGATATCAGAAAAGGACTGCTTCGCGATACAATTGGACTGATCTGTGAAAAAATGCTTGGAGGATGGAATCTGGCTGCCAACTTTCTGGATTAAGGTATTGGCATACCCATGATCATAATCCAAGAATAATCTGGTTTGGATTAGGTCAAGATTTGGCTAAATCTGAGTTCAGAGTATTTAGGGTAATTAGGATATTAATTAAATTCCTGTTTTCGAAAACAAAAAAGGATCGCAAGATTGGTGAGTTAGAGATGGAATTGAATCTAGCTTCTGAAGGCTTTTATGTTTAGAGTATCTGATATATCTCATCTGAGCAATCTGATCTTGATTTGGGTTCACAGGGAAGATTTTGAGATATTTAGGCCTTAGGATAGATTAGGGTTGAACTGATCTTGCTAACACTATAGAGATACATGCATGCATGATTTTCATGAAAAGGAAATTTTCACCCCTAAACCCAGGGTGTTACATCTTCCCACAACCATATAGAATGTGGAGACGAGAACAAGACCAATACATGGTCATAGCCAGTATGCGACCTTGGCTATTGAAGATTTGTAGCAATCCTGGGTAACAGTTGAGCTCTCCCAAACATGATCCAAGGATAATGTAACTTCCTCATAGACGTGACAACCGTCAAAGAAGATAAGGATGAGTGTGCAGTTATGCTCTAAACCGTATATCTCAACTGCACATCACAACTACTGGAAGTTATTGACAACTACTAAAACTCTCTCTTTATTGGCACCCTTTTGATAACTATAAAAGGGAAAAAAGGGATCATGAAAAGAGATAGGGAGATAAAAAGATAAATCCTTAGATAGATATAATAGGAGATTGTTAGACTCTATAACAATCTCTCTTTGTAATTCATCACATTGATAGTAAAAGCACAACAAGTAGTAGGGTTATTACTCAATATTTTGAGGCCCTGAACTGTCGACGATTGGGACTTTCGTCCTTAGTCAAACTTACGTAAATATTAAAGAAGGGTATGGAGCAAATCTAAGGTGAATCTCAGGTAAATTACGAGATCTATGTCAGAGGAAGAAAGGTATTTATACAGGTTCGGGTCCTCTGATGATGAGTAATAGCCCTACGTCCTGTTGGGATTTCACTATTAAGAATGATGGTTACAAGAAGAGAACCAAGGATGTTCTTAGATAAACTAAGAACAATCTTGTACTCTTTAGCTTATAATCAATATGAGTCTACTAATTCTAAAGTGTTGTATCTTGAATCTCTTGCTCGTCCCCGATCTCTCCCGGCGATCCTCCTTTTATAGCCCATTTCCTGACTTCAGTTATGGGAATGAAGGGTCGTCGAGAGGTAAATGTGCACCAGCCATAATGTGTAATTATGTTGGGTCATTACACTCCTGACGGTTATAAGGAACTTAAAACATTCAGAAGGCGGTAGTGGAAGAATGGCTTATCTACCGTTTATATGATTGGATGAGACTAATCATATAATCGTTAGTCGTCTTAACTCTCTAATAAATCGTGGTTGCATATTAACTACGACATTACAAAATCTTCACGAACTAGGAGACAACGGGAAAATATCTCCATGTCCACAGTATTCGTGAGACCATAGTCTCTTGTGACTTTGGGGTTTGTCGATATCTAAGGACTACAACACCCGCGACATCATAAGCTGAGACCATGGAGTGGGTTGTGTCTAGCACATCTTGGACTATTCTATTGTCTCCCTCTTAGGTGCCTGAGACCATAGAGAAGTAATAATCTCGTTCTTTAGCCCTGGCGACTATGGAACGACAAAGGTGACTAACTCAGGTTATAATCCTCGACACGAACCTGTATAAATTTTGTCATTAGATTCATAGATATCATGATTTACTTGGTACACATCTGAAATTGCCTCCATACTAAACAATTCAAACCTGCATAAGTTCGACTAGGAACCCTAGTTTCAATCGTCGACAGCTGGCGCCCACCGTGGGGCCCTTTCAAGACGTTGTTCTTCACCAAGAATCTCGATAAGTTATGTCTCTTTGTCATGATTCCGAGAATGATTTGAATCTCGAAGATTATATCGACATTGACATGGATGATGAAACATTATTCATTGGAAACGATGATGTCACCTCTGAGCCCTGTGCTCAGGAGGACTCTTCTCCGGTTCTGGCAACATCAATCAACCAAAAACTAGAGACGGCAATGCACTCGACCTCTGTGAGTTTTCCCACAGTCGCAGACGAGTAACCCATTGTCCCAGACAATATGGGCGATGACGATCTTAAATTTAGTCTGGAAGGATATGCTCCGGACAATCTGAAGTCCCTCTTTGACTTCGAGTCTGACTCGGGAGAAGAGGAGATGCTCTCTCCATTTGTGAACTTAGCTCCCTGGGAAGTTGCAGTACTTTCCGAGGAAACCCCTGAACAATGTGTTGCCAGGGAGGAGGAAGAACGCAGACAGGAGGAGGTCGCAAGGCCACAGAAGAAGCTCTACGTTCTACGCAATTACGCCATGAATCCGCCACATGCGACCTTGGTCCAGGAACTTCGGCACCATGGGGAACTTCCTATCAATGACATCATGATGGTCGTAGGTGGGACAAAACGCCAGCCTTGGCCCCAGAGTATTCCCCGACAGATGAAGCAACGATGCAAATGCCACCGGCACCCAGGAGAAGTACATGGGATCGTCTCCATACGATTGCAGAGACACTACACAATCCTCCTCCTAGTGTCACAAACGATGACGGAGTGGTATTCGCAAGAGTGCTTGCGGATACTCTTGACGGAGTTGCATCAGATGTAACTCCTACAGGTTCATCACGTTCGGTAACTCATTCCTGAGAACGGGATAGCTTTTACCAAAGCCGGGGACAATGCAACCGTGGCTACACCACGTCTGTCCAACACGACAAAGCCCGGCGGAGTGGCACATCTCGCGACCATTATTGTGAACCAGTGCACTCGAGCTTGGGATCGCGTCATGAGTTTCCCCATATTAATCTTTTTCGCGACCAAGGAGATAGTCGCGATGGTTGACAACCACATAGTTCATATGTGCGTTGTAAGGCATTCTTGCCAAAATTACGAGCCTTAGTCCGGCCAGAAAGCTTCAAACTCGATACGATCGAGAGGATCGATGGAACTAAATACCCATCTGAATTTTTCCAGATTTATGTTACTGCCATTCAAGCGGCAGGAGGAGATAACCAGGTGATGGCATACGATTTGCCAACGGTCCTGGAGGGTCCGGCACGGACTTGGTTTTTTAATCAACTAGAAGGATTGATTTGTAATTGGGAAATGTTGTGCGATCCGATCCTCAACAATTTCTAAAACTGCTATCAGAACCTGGTAAAGAAGATGATCTTCATCAACTACGCCAAACTTCAACTGAGACTCTTTGGCAGTTTGTTAAGAGATTTGTGGGCGTGAGAAATAACATTCCCAATATCTCTGATTCTTTGGTTATTCGAGCATTCAAGCATGGCATCAAATACCGGAGAATCACAGAGGACTTGAGCATCCATCCACCACGATCAGTATAGGATCTTTTTGATATGGCCGATCGTTATTCTGACGCAACCAAGGTTGTAGAAATGAATAGATGGTCGATAAGGGAAATTTATCTCCTCAGCCTGGTCTCAAGTCCGAGAAAAAGGATGATTCTAACAAGAAACCTGAATCATTTATGGGCGAAAAGTCCAAGAAGCCCAAGAAGAATGGAGCACGCTAGTTCTGAGAGATCATCGCCGTGAACAAACAGCCACAAGGAAAAGGTAAAGATGTTCCATTCAAAAAGTTTAAACCTCCTTTGGGTGGTCGCAGTAATGATCATTCAGAAAAATAGACTAACGTGCAAGGCAATAACAACTGGTGTCCATTGCACAATGTCCCCGAATATGATCTCAAAAATTGTTGGAACTGGTTGAGGCAAATGGAGGACTTTTACCAAGGTAAGGGACCCATGCAAATACCAGAATAGGGACAATCCTGTGGGATTAAGGAGACGGATGGAGATGAAGATATGCCATATCAGGTACCCAACAATCATGTTAATGTCATTTTTGGTGGTTGTTTGTCTTATTTTTCTAAGAGCCAATTTAAATTTGTTTACCGAGAGGTAAATAAAATTGAAGCTCCAATAGGAGAGCCTCAATTTCCCCGTTGGTCGGAGATTTCCCTGACCTTCAACCGGGAAGATTGCTTTAAGTGACTAACACGACCACTACGACTCCCTCTGGACATTTCTCCTACCATTAGCAATGCTAAGGTAGGAAGAGTGCTGGTTGATGGAGGCAGTGATAGAGATATGCCCTAGAGCAATGGGTATTCGATACCTATATGATTGACTCTAGTGCAAGTGGGAGATCGATAGATATATGCCCTAGAGGCAATCATGGAGATGATTGTATCATGATATGTTTATGAATTGTTACGAATAAAATGTTATTGCATTCCTTGAATAAAGTATGACTTTTATTGATCAAACAAGTAAGTGACTTGTTCGTGAAACTCTTTATTATGGTATATGAATTGTCGGCATTATCAGTGATACTTATTCTAAACATCCCTGACTTTCATCATTACATGGAATAATAATGCAAGATAAGTCAGCACGATCATTGATTGATAGTCAAGTTTCACGGACCATGGATATCAGATATCAAGTCAATGTCATGGTCACATGCTGGAGAACATGTTGGTTGGATTGACCCATCTTGAGACACTGTTGAGTTTTTTTATGTGTCATCAGTTTGTTTCTAACAATTATTTTGGTTTATCTTTAGACCTGAGATCATCACGGTTTCATACATGTGTAGTAGCACACTTGATATCATCAACCGCTACTTTTAACCGAGTAGTCATAACGGTGACATACAGATATGTTATGAACCATGTGGTTGAAAGTGAATGGTTGAGATGGAATTTTCCCCTCTCATATCTTGAGAGAGATATCTCTGGGCCCCTTGATGTGATTGGACTAAGAAGTGTATGGCCGTGCTGAATATAGTTGAGAGTCAATTATGGAAAGGTTAGTCCATTACAAGATCAAGAAAGGACCGAGCTATTCAAGGATGACACGTTTTTCACCTTGAGTTTGATCTGCTATTGTGAGGCAAAGAGATAATCCATGATAAGTTGTATACGTTCGTCATATATGATCTTCATGTACATGCGGGTAGTCATAATGTCTTACTAGGGAGCGCTTGTGACTTGTGATTCGGAAAGTTGTTTCCGGTCACGTCCAAATATACATGAACCTATAGGGTCACATAGTTAATGTGTTAGAGTATTAATCAGATGGGATCCGAAATGGGTCCCCTTTTGGTAATGGGTTTATCATTTGGATTAGGGTTCATATTTGAGTAGGACTTATTTGCAAGGCCCTATAAATAGAGGTGAGGTGGGCATGCATCCATCATCTGATTTGTTCTGGCTGCTACCACCATCCACGAGATAGATCTTGTAAAACCCTAGCCGCGTGCGCTGGTGCTAGCACACGAACACACGGTGCTCCTTCCCGAGATGTGTGGACATTCATAGAGGTGTGGCTGTTATTGTTACACTACTGGTCACGATCCGATTGCAACATGGACTCTTCTTACTCTGTTGCGTTGTCGCATCTGTGCGTCTAGTGGTAAATCATTAATTTACGATCTATTGCTTGCAAGCTTCTTGGGATTTCGGGTAAAACCTTTGAAATTGCGCTAGAGTAGCGAACCTGTTACCCAACAGGCAGTTCCCTCGACCTACTTTTGGTAAAAACTCTTGACGAGATGCAAATACCTCGTTCCAAGATTAAACCAATAATCCACTCATTTTACAGGATAATTTCCTAGCCCTTCCATGATGCCAATCGATCAGATTGTATTGCTGGTGACACTCGAAGGACCAAAAAACTTTTGGATAGAATTAATTACTTTTGATGTAATTGATTGTGAATCAGCATATAACGCCATTTTTGGCAGGCCATCACCCTCTAAATTTATGATGGCGATGCATTATGCTTATCAATGTGTCAAAGTTCCAGGGCCAAAAGACGTGATCACAGTCAGAGGAAGTCAAAATACGGCTCTCACTTGTGACCGTATATCCCTGGAATTGGTCGATCAACTTCCCCTCTGGGACGTCAAAGTTGCAACCACAGAACTAGATGCGGTCAAGGTAGCTCCACAACCAGATGAGAAATTCAAGCAGGTTCCATTATTCCCATAAGACTCGTCTAGAACAATTCGGATTGGGTCAGGACTGGATGACAAATAGAAACAATTTGGACGGGTCACTGGAGACCCCTGTCACCGGGAAAGGGTGGCGCCCGGGATGGGTCATCGGAGAACCCTATCACCAGGCAAAGGGCGGCACCTGGGACGGGTCACCGGGGTCCCTTGTCCCAGGGCTAATGCCGGCGCCCGGGACAGGTCACCAGGGTTCCTGTAATGGGCAAACGGCGGCGCCCGGGATGGGTCACTGGAGACCCTTGTCACCGGGAAAGGGCAGCGCCCGGGACGGGTCACCGGGGGCCCTTGTCATCAGGCCAGTGGCGGTGCCCGAGACATGGTCTTGGGGGCGCTATCACCGGGACTGATCGGGTGGAGATTTCCCCCGACAGTAGCCCCACATGTCCTCCGGGGACATGCCCTATGTCCCCGGAGGGGATAGTCTACATCACCGGGAATATCTCCCCCATAGGAGGTCTCCGGGGCTTGGTGATGCTTCGGTTTTTGCGCCAGTCATTTATGGTGGCACCGCCGATCATCATGACGCCACTGGCCTTGATTAGTGTGTGCCGTCTTTCATGATTGCTTCACGTGGTTCGAGCGTGGGCGCATCGTTTCCCGCGTGTCTCTCTGGTTTGCGCGCGACGTTTGAAATGGGCGGCCCCGATGGATCCCGAGGGGCCACGTGTCGCCCATCGGGGCCGAGCTTGGCCACTATAAGTAGGGCCTCGGTGGGCCCAGAGAGCTCACATTCAAGTCTTAGCCTCCAACTCCTCATCGGCGCTCTAAGCCTCTCCCGGTAGCCTAGCCCCCCGAGAACTTAGCCTCCCGGCAACCTAGCCTCCAAGACTCCAGGGTGATGTACTCCCTAGAGCCCCCCTCCTACTGTTGCTCGTCTGCCCCCAAGTCCCCGGTCTGGACCGCCGATGAGTTGAAGCTCCTCAGAAAGATGGTGGGCGTCCTGGCTCGGAGGTCCATGAGGGACCTTGTCGAGGAGCTAGCGCTCCTCAAGCTCTCCTCCTTCTCCCACGGGAAGAGGGGGATCGGGATGTGCCCTGCGCACCGGCCCCTGCAGAGGCCAGTGGCCCGACGTAAGTATCTGGTGATCCCTACCTTTGGTCTTCAATATTTTGGTGAACTCTTGTTCTTTGTAGTCCGGCCATATCCAGCCGCCCGGGAGAAGGCGGAGAACCTCCTCGGGAGTTACTACGCCGACGAGCACGAGTGTGCTGTGCGCGTCATCGGGAAGGCTCTCCCCGTAACTTGGTGGCGGAAGCCTTTGGGCTGAAGCTACCGGCGAGGGAACCTCTCCCCACCCCCGGCTCGTACAAGCGGGGGAAGGAGGCCGCCGGGGGCCCCAAGCCAAAGTGCGCCAAGGCACAAAAGGCCCCCAGTGCGGCCGCAACGCCGGACGCTGCACTCGGCAAGGCCTGTGAGGTGGCCCCTGTGTCGCGGCGCATGCAAACTACCCCGAGGGCCAGGGCGACATCGCCCCTCCCAAAGGGGGAGCCCTCCCCTCGTCCGGGAGTGATGGGGGAGTTTATGCGCATCCTCGACGTGCCCACCGGATCGGGTGAGAGGGGGAAGGCGAGCAGCGATGGGGGCGACTCCGACTCGGCGAACTACAGTCCTTCGCCCTCTCCGGTGGCCACGCCTCTGGCAGTCCCGGAGCTGGCGAATTGGAGCGCCCCGAGGTGCAGTTCGCGGAGACGTCTCCTCCGCGCTTTGACTGGCCGATGGACGAGGGGGCGAGCCCTTTGGCGGTCCATGGGGCCTTGGGGGCCCAACAGCCCAGGAGGGGCAAGGGGCTCTTTGTCTTCCCCACAGGCCATGTTTTCTCTGTTAGTTTGTCCTCCAACTCCTCGGAGACCGAGTCCCCGGTGGCCGGGGGTGTGGCCAAGACCGAATGGGTCCACATCACCCCCGACGACGGTTGGAGGGGGCCCGTCGGCTGGGACGGATCCAGTGCCGTCAGGAGGGAGACCCCCATGCTGTCCCCGGGTGAGGCTCAGAGGTTCGCCATGGGCCTCCAAACCAGGAAGGTCCAGGCCTACGTCCAGCAGGGGACCATCCGGGAGCGGAGCTCTAAGTTGGTCTCCCTCCACCTCCAGGTAAGTTCGCCTTAAATTCATCCGTTTATCTTTCCCGGGGTTCGTCTAACCCTTGGTTCTACAGGGGATGGCCCTTGCTCAGGGCATCGAGGACTGTTTCGAGGCGGCACTGAAGGAGGCGGAGGACAAGGTCACCGCCTTTTGCGCCGAGAAGGACGAGGCCCTTGGGGAGCTGGCCAGGGTCTTTAGATAGGTCCATTTTTTGTTTTGCTAGGATTTTTGCTCTCCGTAGCTTCTTAGAGGAAGCCCCGAAGGCTTGTAAAAAATATTTTGCTCAATCAATGAAACGAATATTTTGCTAAGTCTCGGCTCGTCGTGAACAGGTGCCCCGGGAGCCTGCTCCCAAGGGAGAGTTTCTGAGGCTTGAACGTCATAACACGGGGGGCTCCCCGGTGGTCCGGGGGCTCACTCCCGAGAAGGGGCTTCCGGGTCCCGGAGGGCATAATCCAGGAGATGCCCAAGTAGCCCTGTCTTTGCTAAGCCTCGCCACCGGGGGGCATGGTGAAAATTCTTCTCGGGAGCCAATTTGATTGCGATGGCTTCTGAAGTGGCACCTGGATAACTTCGACAATAGTCACGCCAAGTTGCCCCCTCCAAGACCAGGGTCCCAGAGGGTCCCTCCACTTAGGATACGCCCTCTGGCCGGCTACGAGTATTGGCCCGTGGACTTGCTTCGAGAAGCCCAGAGGCGCATAAGGAGCTTGTACGGGACCTTTCCCAGGAATTATCACAAGGCCTACAAGAGTACTAGGTGTAGCCACCTCCCGGAGGGGGTTGTCCTCTGGAGTGGTTTGCGGCGGGAGCTTAACTCCCCGGATTGTATCTTGTATTTGCCCGGGGCTTGTCGTCCCCCGGACATCTTGGCCCACTGGGGGTTGTCCCCTGGTTAAATGTATGAGTACCCTCCGGGGGGGGGGGGGGGATGTCCCCCAGTTAAATGTATCAATAAAGCTAAGTTTTCTTGTTCCTTGAACTTGTCTTCAAAATTTTTTCGAAAATATTCCTGTCCGGGCACGAGTTGCCCCCCCCCCCCCCCACAGCGGGGTACAGCTCTGCTCCGAGAGCTGTGGGTAAGGAAAGAAGAGGTCCGGGCGTTAAAGAAGAGATCTCCCCATGACCTTCGTTACCCCAGACAACTACTGGATGGAGATGGTCCGGTTCGATGTGGTGGACCTCCCCTCCTCATACAACGCAATCATGGGGAGGACCACGATCAACCACTTGGGGGCAACGATCCACTAGAGCTATCTCTGTGTGAAGATCCCCGGGCCTCACGGCGTGATCACCACCTGAGGTGACCAAAACTTGGCCCGCACTTTGTACGAGCGCGCCGCCACTATGATCGGGAACGTCAACATGATCAAGACCTTTGGGGGAGGGACCTCTTCCCCGACGCCGGACGCCACGGTCGTCCCCTCCGGGAGGTCTCCCCCCAAGCCACGTCTGGAGGGGGACCTCCGGAAGGTCCTGTTGTTCCCGGTCGACGCGGACAAGACCATCAAGATCGGGGCGGATCTCCCCGAAGAGCACGCGGAGCAACTCGCGGCTTTCCTACACAAGAACTCCAACCTTTTCGCATGGAAACCCTCAGACATGCAAGGCGTCGCCCAGGAAGTCATCGAGCATAAGCTCACTGTGACCCCCAGTCACCCCCTAGTCAAACAGAAGCTGAGAAAACTCTCCCTTGAACACCAAGAGGCAATCAAGGCCAAAATCGCCAAGCTCAGAGCGGCGGGGTTCATTCGGGAGGTTTTGCACCCCGAATGGCTCGCGAACCCCGTCCTCATGAAGAAGTCAAATGGTAAGTGGCGAATGTGCGTGGACTTCACTGACCTCAACCGCGCTTGCCCCAAAGACAACTTCCTGCTCCCGCGGATCGACCAGCTGGTTGACTCGACCGTGGGGTGCGAGTTGATGAGCTTCCTGGACGCGTATTCGGGCTATCACCAAGTCCGGATGGCGGAAGGGGACGAGGAAAAGATGAGTTTCATAACTCTCCTCGGAACCTTCTGCTATGTCCATATCCCCTTCGGGCTGAAGAACGCTGGAGCGACCTTCCAACGACTCATGACGCTGGTCCTCAAAGACCAGATCGGCCGCAATGTCGAAGTCTACGTCGACGACGCGGTAGTCAAGAGCCTCCGCGCGGCTACTCACATCGACGATTTAGCGGAGACCTTCCGCAACCTCCGCGCATACAGGTTGAAACTCAATCCGGAGAAATGCGCCTTCGACGTGCATGGGGGGAAGCTCCTGGGCTTCCTCGTGTCCCAGCAGGGCATAGAGGCCAACCCCGAAAAGATCCTGGCACTCCTGGATATGCCTCCGCCGTGTTCAGTCAAAGACGTACAACGGCTCATCGGCCGCTTGGCGATTCTGAGTCGCATCGTCTCGCGGTCGGGGGAACGTGGCCTCCTGTTCTTCAAAATCCTCTAGGGCCTCGAGGGGTTCCAATGGACTCCCGAGGCCCAGGAGGCCTTCGACGACCAGAAGAAGTACCTCACGAGCCTCCCAATGCTCATGAGCCCGTCTCTGGAAGAACCCTTGCTCCTTTACCTCACCGCGACCCCGGTCGCTGTAAGCGCGGTATTGGTAAAGGAGCAAGACGGGCAACAGCGTCCCATGTACTACGTGAGTGAGGCCCTCCAAGGGTCTAAAACTCGATACACGGAGATGGAGAAGATCTTCTACGTCGTTCTAATGGCGTCCCGGAAGCTCCGTCACTACTTCCTGGGACACCCGATCACTGTCCCGTCGTCCCTCCCTTTGGGGGAGGTACTCCGGAACAAAGAAGCTACCGGACGGATCGGAAAGTGGGGGGCCGAGCTCGCTCCCTTCTCCCTTTCCCTCACTGGGCGCTCCGCCATCAAGTCACAAGTCCTCGCTGACTTTGTGGCGGAGTGGACCCCTGCCTCCGGGTCAGGGGACGAGAGCCTCCCCGAACCACCCCGACGCAGTGACCATTGGACGCTCATGTTTGATGGCTCCTTGTGTCTTGCTGGGGCCTGTGTGGGAGTAGTCCTCCGGAGCCCCGAGGGGAAGGAACTGGAGTACGCGGCACGACTCGAGTTCCCCGCCACGAACAATGTCACCGAATACGAGGCTTTGCTCCTTGGGTTGCGCCTCACAGGCTCCCTGGGGATTCGTCACCTCCTCGTGAAAGGAGACTCCCAGCTCGTAGTTTGCCAAATGGACAAGTCCTACTTGTGCCATGACGCAAACTTGAGCCTCTACTTGCAGGAGGTACGCAAGATGGAGAAGCACTTTGACGGCCTAGAGGCCCGGCACATCCCTCGGAGAGACAACGACTAGTCTGATGCCCTGGCCCAGGCGGCCAGCGCCCGAGAACCTCTCCCCAAGGGAGCCTTCTTAGAGATCATCGCGAAGCCTTCGGTGACCTCCCCAGACGCGGACAATGGATCCTGCATCCCGGCAGTCTCCGAGATCACCCGGGTCGCGTCTTGGATGGACGCCCTTATCTCCTTCATAAAGGGGGAGGGGGACCCTCCCAACGAGACTGAGGCTAAGCGCCTTCGAGCCAAGGCCCGAGCATACCTCCTGCTGGAGAGGAAGCTTTACAAGCGGGGGGGCCTCCGCCCTTCTGCGTTGCCTCCCACGGCCGGAAGGGCTCCAACTCCTCATGGACATCCACTCGGGGAGTTGCGGGTCTCACCTGGCTCCGCGCGCCGTCACAGCCAAGGCCCTTCGCCAAGGCTTTTATTGGCCCACAATGGTCCATGATGCGTGAGACATTGTCTCCGCGTGCGAGGCTTGCCAGAAGATGGCCAAAGGTTCCAACCTCCCCTCCGTAGCGCTGCAGACTATCCCCATCACTTGGCCCTTCACGCGCTGGGGGATGGTCCTCCTAGGTCCCTTCCCCCCAACACCTGGGGGCTACAAGTATGCAGTGGTCGCAGTCGACTATTTCACCAAGTGGGTAGAGGCCAAACCTTTGGCCAACATCACGTCCCGAGTAGTACAATGGTTTTTTTGGAAGAATATCGTGTGTCGTTTGGGGGTACCCTGGGAAATCACTGTCGATAACGGAACCCAATTTGACTCAACATATTTTCGGGAATTCTGCGAGAGCCTGGGAGTCACCCTCCACTTCGCCTCTGTGGCTCACCACCAGAGCAACAGGGCCGTCGAAAGGGTCAACGATGTGATCCTACAAGGGTTATGCCGAAGGCTCGAGCAAGCTACCTCCAGGTGGGGCGCATGGGTGGAGGAGCTCCCGAGCATCCTCTGTTCCATGCGCACGATGCCGACTTTAGTGACGGGACGCACGCTTTTCTCACTCGTGTATGGGGCTGAAGTGGTTCTCTTCTTGGAGATCGGCTTCCGGTCTCTATGGGTCGAGCTCCTGGATGGAGCTACGATGGCAGCATACCAAGCCAACGAAGCCAATCAACGACTGGAAGTCGACCTCGTCGAAGAAGAACGCTACCGAGCGCTCCTCCGCCACGCCATCTACGAGCAAGAAATAGCGCGCACATACAACCGGCGCGTCCGCGCAAGAGCTTTCCGCCTTTGGGATCTTGTCCTTAAGCGCGTGACTGACCCCCAAGCCTAGGGCAAACTCTCCCCCAAGTGGGAAGGCCCTTATCAGGTCTCTGCAGTCCTGGGCTCAGGGGCTTACAAGCTCTCCAACCTCCAAGATCAAGAGCTGAAGCATACATGGAATGTAGACTTGCTTCGCAAGTTCTATGTCTAGCCTCCGGGCGTTGTTCCTCTGCCATCGTGACTTCGTAGGGGGAGACACTGCCCCCCACCGCGGTTATGCGGGGGGACGTTGTACTCACTTTCCCTCCCCCACCGCGGCTTCGCGGGGGGAGGCGTTGTATTTCAAGTTCTATCAATACATTCAGATTTTTTCTCCAATTCGAGTCCATTGTGAGTTGATGTTGCAAACTTGGACTCAAGTTATTTAAGCAAGATTAAAATTTTAAAGTGTCCTATTCACCCCACTCTAGTCGGCATCCTCGATCCTACAATCGGCACCGAGTTGATGCTCAATTCCATGAAGGTGATATGGTATGGCTACATTTGAGTAAGGAGAGGTTAAAAGGTGAAGGTAAAAAGCTTAAACCAATTTGTTATGGTCCTTTTCAGAATTTGCGGAAAATTGTTACTAATGCTTGTTAGCTAAGTTACCTCCATACATGAATATTTACTCAGTTGTCAATGTTGAGCACCTCAAACTCTTCAAGCCTTCAATACTGGATGATGAACCTGATACCATAGTACCATCTGTTGAAGACTTGGTCTATCAATGAGAAGAACCTCTATCTGACGACATGATCTTGGAGAAGAAGGTGATGACCACCCGCAACGCCACACGAGAGTCTTTTCGAATCGGTCGGAAAGATAAACTAGCACATGCGGCAAAGTGGTACACCCGAGAAGATGGTCAAGCTCAATTTCCACATCTCCAGTTTTGATCAAATCGTCTGCAACAGGGGTTGGCTCCTTCTCAACAAGGGAGTCATGATTCGGGTAGATATCAGGACGAGTTCGGAAAGGATTCGCGACCTCAGAAAGGGTTCGCAACCTCAAAAAGGATTCGCGACCTCAGAAAGGGTTCACGACCTTGAGAAGGATTTGATCTCTGGTCGGATGGTATTCCGATCGATATACATATAACTGAGTCCTATATGCTTAGGTTTAGTTAGTTGTCCAAGTCTAATACATTTATGTTAATCGATTATTGAGTCTGATACATATTCATACGATTGGACTATAACTTTTGTAATAGTTCTAGTTTAGATCATCGAATAGTCATCGAACTTATTTAAGTCTTAGGCACATAATTCATCGATGTAGGCAAGTGCGTCCTAATGTTCGACGTGTACAAGATCCCTCCTTTCAACAAAGAGTTGTGCTATCTTTTGAACTGTGTTTTCGATCAACTTGGGTTTTGGTAATTCCAAGTAAGATCCCTTATTCTGCATATTAGCATCTGATCGAGTATAGTCGAAACCCGTCTATACTTCAATCGGAGCAAATTAGTATATGGTCGAGTATAGACAAAACCTGGTCTATACCATAATTAGATCAATGCATGTACAGACTGGTTGAAGAAACCTTGTACAGAAAAGATGCTCAAAGAGTACTTATGCTTTGTATATCTCAAGAAGATGGACAAACCCTTTTGAGAGAAATTCATGGAGGCATGTGTGGTGCAATGCATCTTATAGGACACTGGTCGAAAAAGCTTTTTGACAAGGTTATTATTGGCCTTCGGCACTTAATGATGCCATGCAATTAGTCAAAACATGCCCGTAGTGTCAATTTCATGCTTGACAAGCTCATCAGCCAACATATGCATTACAAACTATTCTCTTAACTTGGCCATTTGTCGTATGGGGAATAGATATTGTAGGTCCTATGCCTCAAGCGGTCAATGGATATAGGTTTTTATTCGTAGCCATTGATACATTTACTAAATGGATTGAGGAAAATAAGTTCTTTCATAAGAACATAGTAAAACGGTTTTGTGTTCCAAGTCGTCTCATTACTGATAACGGATCCCAATTTGTTAGTGGTCTTTTTCTAGACTATTGTGACAATATTGGACCCAAAATTTGTTTCACATTCGTTGCTCATCCGCAAAGCAATGGTGCAATAGAACATGCCAATGGGCAGATTATACAAGGGGTTAAGAAACAATTTTTTGACCGCCTTAAATTACGCTCGGGGGCTTGGGTGGAAGAACTCTACTCCATTCTATGGGCACTTCGCACTACATCCAGTATGGCTGCAGGTGAAATGCCTTTCCATATGGTATACGGTGCAAAATCCATGTTGCCAATTGAAATTGAAATTAACTTTGTTCGCGTAGATAACTTAAATATCATAAATCAAAGTGAAACACATGAAGATGAAATCACTCTTCTTGAAGAAAAATGTGATCAAGCATTGCTTCGGTCCGCAGCATATTTGCAAGCTTTCTGTAAATATCACAGTAAGAGGGTGCGACCATGTAGTCTACACGTAGGAGACTTAGTTTTGAGAAAAATTCAAAACCCGTCTAGTGGCAACAAATTTTCCCCTCAATGGGACAGCCCCTACACTGTGGTCTCGATGCCGCGACCTGGATCGGCTCACTTAGCTAAGGAAGACAGAAGAATTTTATCTAATTCTTGGAACATAGACTAGTTGCGAAAATTTTATGTTTAAGTTTTTCCATTTCCATTGTAAATTTTTACAATCAATAAAATACTTTTTTCACTCTATGTTATAGTTACATTCCCATTTCCGTCCTTACTCTTTTTCGGGCCATGCACGTGGGCTAGTCGCAATAAGCACCTTATTAAGATGTTTAAGTAGATTCGCTGGCCAATCTCATGGTCATCTAATTAAGACATCTTTCTCTATATAAGCCTTTTCTTAATGCATAAGGGACTTACTGGCATGTTTCAGATCATTCAAGTGGCTATCAGTTAGCAAAAAAGCTTATGCATTTCTATTAAGATGTTTATCCTTGCGAACTTATGATTGCATATAGCTAAGACACTTCTTTTCAAGCCATTTTTTAATGTGTAAGAGACTTACTTATATGCTTCAGATCATTCAAGCCATAGTTTATCTTAAATTATGTGACCATTATAACATGCCTTCAGTATGTATGGTCACAGGAGGGGCTAGGGAAATATAACTATAGCATTAAGTCAGAAAACTAATTACTTTACATATTTTCAATCATTGAATTTTCTACTAACCATATATATTTGCAAGGTACAAATACATCAATAAACTAGGTAAATGTTTTCATCTGTATTGATAATTTCATTGTGGCAAAATACAATGAAAAATATACATTAAGAAAGATCAAGTTCTCGGAGTAGACTTTCAATTAAAGGCCTCACTTCATCCATAATTGCACTCATCTGATCTTCACTGTCAAAAGTAGCATATTCCCTCACAGGATTCAGATTTAAATTTGGACCATGGTGATGCCTTAGCTTGCAAAAGATAGCAGAGGCTACAGCTCCAACATTAAACTTCAGTGCCTCTTCCTGCCTCCTTGCAATTTCAGGAATGTTAACCACCGAGTCAGTTTGAGCTACAACCAATTTGCAGGACTCACTAAGGCTTAAGTTATCCTTCTTAGGATCAATGATATTTGCCTTTAGTAAGTCTACGGCCATCCTTAGTTTCTTGAAAGTATCTAACTCGATACTGCTACAGCTCTTGACAGTTGCTTCTAAAGCATTCTTTCCATTGCGAGCAAGCTTAGCAGTATCCTTAGCCTTCTTACTGGCTGCCTTATGACGCTCAACACTAGTATGGAGCATATCAGGATCGACTCCTCTTTGGATAAACTTATGCTCAGAGTGATTTTTCTCTTCAGCCAGTTTCCTAATCTACTCTTCTTGTACTAAAAAGAAGAAGAAATGAGTTCAATTGAATTCATAAAGTTTACAAAGTTCAAGTAAACTTTGCCAAAAGTAAACGTACTTGTCATCTTGTCTTGTTGCTTTTCGCAAAGCACCAAGAGACGTTCAGATTTTTCTTCAAGAGAGTTGTATAGCTCTGATGCTTACTTGAAGGTCACTGCTTTTTCTTTAGCCTCCTTTAATTCAATTTCAAGCACCAGAATTTTGGCAAGTCTTTCGTCATTCACCTTCTGGGCTTCAGCTATTTCTCTTTTCAGGGCAATTTTTTCCTTGCGACAATGAAATTATAAGAGTATCTAAAAGACTAAGATTAAAAGCAAAATACTTACTGCTTCAAATGGCTATTTTCAGTTTGCGCGACCTTCAATTGCTCCACTAGCAAACGAGATGTGGCCGATACACGAGCCATATTCTGCATAAAACAAAAATACTAGGAATGAGGTTCCTAGGGAAATAAAACAAAACTTTAAGGTAAAGATTTTTTGCTTACTTCTAAGAATTCATTAAGAAACCTCTCAGAGAGGTCCACAAATCTAGCCGCTTGGCTAGAAGAAGCCAAGCTGTGAGGTGTTGCATCTAGGCCATTATGCCTGATTTTGATGATTAATGAAAACAAGCGTTTCAGACTAATTGTGTTTTTGAGATATTTGATACAGAGCTTTGTTGGGAAGACATGTAAGATGATCAAGATGAACCCAACATGAAAGAGAAAAAGCACAAGTCGCAAGGTACAAAGATGAGATGCAAATCGCAAGATTAAAGATGCAAAGGACCTGAGGTAAAATTTGTTTTTATTTTTACCGATCTCGGTGTTTTGAAGGTTGATCGGTTTAGAAATTTATTTTTAGTTTTAACCATACTATAAAGAGGGGTTGCAAGGCCTCTCTACATTTCCATCATAAACCAAGAAACTATTGGGTCATTGCATTCATTCTTTTCGGTTGGATCTGATTTGGTTTTTCAGATGAGTTTTTTATAGCAGAACTATTTTTAATTTTCTGGAAAGATCTAGGAAGATCTGGGTTTTTATTCTTTTGACAAAATTATAGCCCTTTAAATTATCTTTCAAAAGAGCTATCAAACACTTAAATCGAACCTCTGGATCAAAAGTTATAATTATTTTTATCCACACTGACTGTCTGCATGTGATGCTGACTGTCAGCATGAATGCCAGTTTGTGTTGCTAACATTTGTCCAGAGAGCATGTTTTTTGAGCCAAATTTTTTTTTGCCTATGCTGACTGTCAGCATGTGTTGCTGACTGTCAGCATGAGTTTCGACCTCGAACTGTTTTGTTTGAGAATTTGTTTTAACTGGTCGAGTTTGTGGTCGTTGCTGACTGTCAGCATGTGATGCTGACTGCCAGCATGAGGTGTTAGTTTCCATATACGACCACAAACTGCTAGCAAAGTTTTATTCATGATTTTGTCGAGCCGTGGTCATGGACGCTGACTGTCAACATGGGTCACTACTACAGAATTGCTTTTCACTATCGGTTAAAAATCGCCTCTACTATCGGTTCTGTTACCACTAGTGATCGGCACGATAGAAAAAAAGTAGCACAACACTATCGGTTGCAAACCGATAGTAAAGTACCTACATTACAATGTTCACTAATCGCGAATGATAATTTCTTCTATCGGCTCAGTGAATTCAATCGATAATGATGTTAGATTTCTTGTAACGGTTATACACTGGAAACCAATATAGTACTGTATAGTTTTTTATATTGGTTAGGTACTCGACACAGTTAGTACTGGAAACTTTCTTCTATCGGTTGTAGGATATGAACCGATAGTATTACAAAGCATCATTAACAGATATATAGCAATACAGAGATACACACATTGAACAAATTAAATCTAATAATTCAGAGATTGAATTTATTCACAAATACACTAATACAAAGATACACACATGCATTGAACAGATTGAATCTAATTATTCACATATTGAGTTTATTCACAAATACACCAATACAAATACACACATACACCAATTAACACATTCAATGTATATTACATGTACAAGTCATTTACGATCGATCGTTGATAGCCACTTCATCCATCACATATTGAGCCCAAATTTGTCACAGCTCCTTTAACTGAGGCAACTCGTATTGGTCTTTCAACATAGCGCTCTGCATGTGTGTGTGAAGTTAGGAACGTACATCACATCCAATATTCGACTTTGAGTCAGCAAAAATGCTTACTTTAGGGAATTGGGTAAAGTTTGTCTTGATCAGGTCATACATAAACCTCATGACATAGAACCCACATTCCCACGATTGTGGCTGCTGATGGCACTGGGATAATTGCATATGCAAAGACATAAATCCACATTAACTCGAAAGAACTAATTAAGCATAAATTAAAAGACTCATCATGAGTAGTTCCATCCGTATAATTAATTACCTCATATTCTTTCCAAGAAATTGTTGTGTCCTTCGACGCGCCATGCCTCCCTCCAGCAGTAACATAATTTTTGAAAGCCCTATATTTAATTTAGCATTGCCGGTTAATATGTTATCATTAATTAGCTAGTCAGAGCAAAATTTAAATTAGCTGTGTTACTTACGCATCTATGTGCCACGTGAGGGTGAAAACATGCGCTACCATGTCACTCATCGAATCGAGGTAATACACCTCATTCGTCCATGGGAAAATGACGACGAGGACCCAGTGGCCCCTACATTGTATATAAAAGCGAATCGTTTCATGCATATGTTAGGCGTAACGTACAAGAATGAGTTAAATTAGTAGGAAAGGTACTAACCTTTGGTGGTACGGCGCAAGAATGGACTCCCGATCCTGCTGTGCCAGTAGTGCCCTTGATATGTATTCCTCCGCATGTGCTTGGTCATGCTCTAGCATCGTGAGGCTTATTTTGTCTGGGTCGAGGAATCCCACCCTATCACATGCCCTCATCGACGCCAGCCTGTACATGCACCTGGATGCAAAGTAGATATTAGTAAGTAGTGCATACAAAGTGATTAGATTTATGAAATTAACTGCGACAACATATATATAGGATCAGCAAACTCACAGGACTCCAGTCCGTATGATGGACATATCAAGCTCCTGCCAGTTGAAGAGGTCGAACAAATCCTCGTGGGCCACTGATATGCTCAGGGCCTCACAGTGAAAATGACCTGGCCTGAAGTGAACTAAGAAGTTGATGTGGCGCCTAGACCAGGTCAGGTACCACTCGTGGAGACTTCTGGTTGTCTAATGCATATTGCGCAGAAGGTACTCCGACACGAGTGGGAACCCGTTCTTGAACGTACTCGGCTGGCTTTGTTTCGCCTTGCCTTTGGCCTTGCCCTTGCCTTTGGTTGGGGAGCGAATGTATACCTTCGAAGGTTGGGGCGCGGTGCCGCCAGCCTCATTTGATGGCGAAGGGGCTTTCCGAGGAGGCATGCATCCTTTGGGTGGGTTCGAGGCCGTCGGAGGAGGCATGGGGGCCGAAGGAGCTCAGTCATGCATTGTGCTGGGGGTGGGGTCCTCATGAAGTGCGCTGGCATCCATCGTCCATTTTAAGTTACAAAAGCATAAGTTAGATTTTGCAAATTGAGTATATTAACTGAGTTGTAAGCTATAATGGGTAGGGTTTATCTCCAGTAGTCTAACACCCTTCTTGGGCCACTATATGTACAAGCCCAATGCCTCATCAATTGTCTGCATTTCGTCCGTCAGGATGGGAGGGCCATGTCCACCTGTACCTTTGCAAACCCAGGCTTCAAAGGTACGCAATGGATCTGGACATCCTCCCAAGATTGATATACGACCCCGTGTGCAACCACTACAGGGTCACCGCCTATGTTGATCAATAGGCTACAGCTCTCTGGCTTCTGCCATTTGTAACAATTATAACATGTTAGTGAAACAGTTCTAACGTAACGGGAGTGGCATCAACCGAACTGCATATATATAGCTCAAGAGTTACAATACCTCAATCAGTTCCACCGGATCCACGTGAACCTTCGAGCCGCAACTACTCGGCCTACCAGCGTCAACCTCGGCAGCTGGATCTAAACCCTTGGACTGCACAATTCGGTTGAGGCGTTCATACTTCTCATTCAGTTGAGCGAACATGTCCGCGAATTGTGCAGTAACATCTGACCGTATCTTCTCAGACAGCTCTGATTCCCTTTCCTTCCAGCTGCGAGCCTTCTTCACCTTTTGCCCGGGCTCCGAGAAGCCTTCCTTACATGACACCACACCCCCCACGGTTTGTGTCCGCCCTGGATGCTCCTTGTTCCCTAGAGCCCGGGTTAGGATGTCGTTCTCCCTATGGGGAGTGAACAAGCTCTGGGTCGCCTCCTTCGAGCAAGACATCTATTACATTCAAAGCTCTACATTGTGAGGAAAAAATATATACAAACTTGTGCACACACTAGTGATCATAGTTTTTTCTACCACACTATGATTCCAACCAGGAAGTTAGCCAACTTACGATTCGCTACACTACCTCGACGTCCCTGGGATTTGGGAACTCCACAGTCCCCATGGACGACACGGTCCCTCTGGCCAGCTGCTAGCACTTGCTTCGCGGATCGCGGATCTCGGAGAGCGACAGGTCAGGGGAGTCGACAAAATTTGACGCCTTGTCTTCAGCCTTCTTCCACTGCTCCTCCTTCCCCGCATAGCCGCGAGAGCCGAGCCGGTGTGGGTGGTCGTTCCTCCTCTGGATTGCCTTGTTCTTCTCACTAAGGGCCTTCGTACCAGAAACAAGAAAATTAATGCACCGTTGGTTACTCCATACAACGGTGTAATCAATCAAATGAAGCATACATATCTTGAACTCAGGGGTCCCCTTCTGTTGGGTGAATTGCTCCCATACCTCCTCCGTTATGAAGGGGTACTTCTCGCATGGAGATTTACCTTTAGCGAGGAAGGTACTGACGAGGACGCTCTTGAAGGTTTTCCATGTGTTGTTCATGTCCTTCAAGCAAGTTATCTTGGGACCATCCACTAGTACAGAAATGCAGTCTTCTATCGGTAAAAAACACCCTTCTACTATCGGTTTTTGTACCGATAGAGATAGACACGATAGAACAAGACTGGACATTTTCTATCGGTAAATAACCGACAGAAGAAGTTCACTATTCTATCGGCATATTATGAATCTACCGATAGAAAACCCGTCGTAGTCTTACGTCCAGCGGCAGGGAAAGTACCATTATTCTAACGGTTAATTACAAGATTACCGACAGAAAAAATCATACTATTCTATCGGCATATTAGGAGTGTACCGATAGAAAACTCGTCGTTAGCGGTTGGAAAAGTACCACTATTCTAACGGTTAATTACAAGTTTACCGATAGGAAAAATCATACTATTCTATCGGCATCTTACAAGTTTACCGATAGAAAACTCGTCGCTAGCGGTTGGAAAAGTACCACTATTCTAACGGTTAACTACAAGATTACCGACAGAAAAAATCATACTATTCTATCGGCATATTATGAGTGTATCGATAGAAAACTCGTCGTCAGCGGTTGGAAAAGTACCACTATTCTAACGGTTAATTATAATATTACCGACAGAAAAAAGCTTAGTACTCTATCGGATATGTATGAGTTCACCGGCAGGAAAGGTCACACTCTTCTAACGGTTAATTTTGATTGTACCGATAGAAAAAAGTACAGTAGTCTCTCGGTTGTTGATGAATTTACCGATAGAGCATTCACATATACAGTACTTTATTTGCATTCACAATACAGTACATTCACATATATAGTACAGATGCAATACAGTATAGATTGGATACACAATACAGTACAGATGCAAGGTAAATTCACAGAACAAATTGACACATTAGGCAGTTATTCACATTTATTCACATATGTATGGACAAATACAGATTGCAATCCAATGTGGACATTTATTCACATATATATATTTATTCACATGTATATGAACAGTCTATGCAGAGTACACGAAAAGGAGAAAATTGTCATGCTGGATGGTTGGGCGCTACTTCCTCCATGACATATTGTGCCCAAATTTGTCGAAGATATATAATCTTTGCATTTTCATATTGGTCTTTCGACATGGCGATCTGCAAGCATGTGTGCATACTGAGTAACTAACTTCGATCCTAATTTAGAACGTGACACCCATTTTTGAAATTTGAGTTAGCTATCGATGCTTACCTGGGGGAATCGGGAAAAGTTTGTCCGCACTAGGTCGTACATGTAGCGCAGCACATAAAACCCGCATTCCCACGATTGCGGCTGCTGATGGCACTGAGATAATTGCATATGCGAAGACATGTTAGCTATATATTGTTTCCATAAACTAATTAAGCATAAACAAAAAGTCTCGTGAGTACCTCATATTCTTTCCAAGCTAGTACGGAGCCCTGCGGTGCGGCATGCCTCCCTCCAGCGGACACATATTTATCAAAAGCCCTGCATTTCAGTTAGTATTGCCAGTTAATGTATTATCATTAGCTAGTGAGGTCAAAATTTAAATCAAACATATAAGTTACTTACGCCTCCATATTCCCCTTGAGCACATATTCCATCGATAATCTGTCACGCATCGAATCGAGGTAGTACACCTCGTTCCTCGGCGGACAGATCACGATGAGGATCCAGTGGCCCCTGCATTGTACGTAAAAGAGGACCGCTAGCTCAAAGTACATCTCAGGTGTAACATACAAGATTGAGTTAAATTAGTACGAAATGCACTAACCTTTGGTGGTACGGCACCAGAATGAAGTTCCTGTCTTGCTGCGCCATCAGCGCGTTGGATATGTACTGCTCAGCGTGCGCGGCGTCTTGCTCTAGCATCGTGAGGCTTATTTTCTCTGGGTCGAGGAAACCCACCTTGTCACACGCAGCCTCCGATGCTAGCCTGTACATGCACCTGCATGCGAAGGACGAGATTAATATTAATTTCACAGAAAGTTACTCAGTATTCAAATGAACTGCAACATTAATGCAGAGTTAGCAAACAGAGTTAGAAAACAACAATACATAGCATCAGCAAACTCACAGGACTCCAGTCCGTATGATGGACATATCGAGCTCCCGCCAGTTGTAGAGGTCGAATAGATCCTCGTGTGCCACGGATATAGTCCCGGGCTCACGGTGGAACTGCCCAGGCCTGTAGGGAACTAAGAAGTTCAGGCTGCGCCGAGCTCGATGTAGGTACCAGTCGTGGAGGTCTCTGGTTGATCGATCCAATTTCCGCAAAGATGCCTCCGACAGGAGTGGGAGCGCGTTCGTGAACGTCCGCGGTAGTCCCTGTCGCCCTTTGCCCTTGCCTTTGCCGCCCTTGCCTTTTGCCGGGGACTGAGCGCGTACCTTCGAAGGCAAGGGCGAGGTGATGGCGGCTTTCTTCCGAGGTGGAGGCGTGGATGCGCTGGGTGGGGTCGAGGCCGTCTTTGATGTGTCCAGGTTCGCACGAGATCGGCCCTCATGCCCCGAGCTGGGGGCGCAGTCCCCTGGTAGCCCCGCGGCAGGCCACTTCAATTAATGAGCACGTATGTTAGATTATGCAAGTTGAGTGTACTGAGTAGGATGTAATCTAAAATGTGTAGGATTTACCGGTTGTATTACAAGACACTTCTTGAGCCACTGTACGTAGGAGCCCACTGCCTCAGCAAGTGTCTGCAGTTCCTCTGTTGGGACTGGCAACGGAGAATCGTTGTAGCCCGGCATGGCCATGTCCACCTGTACCTTTGCGAAACCCAACCGCAGAGGTACACAGTGGACCCGGACATCCGGCCCAGACGGATATATGAAGCCGTGTCCAACCACTTCCTGCCGGCGCGTACGTGATTCTGTAGGATGCAGCCCTCCGGCCCCTACAAATTTGTAACAATTAAGTGCACAGATGAAGGCTTGCATCAACTTAAGTGCACAGATGAAGGCTTGCAGTACCTCAAGTAGATCCACTGGATCCGCGAGTACCTTCGAAGCGCAACTACTTATCCGACCCCGCTGGGTACCGTCGTCCTGGCGATCCGCATCTGCACTCTTGGCCAGCAATGCTTGTCTCAACCGTGCAAACTCTTCCCTCATTTGTGCAACCTCGGTCTGCACCTCAGACTGTACCTCAGCCCGTATCTCAGCCCGCATCTCCGCCCGTATCTCCTCCCGTACCTCAGCCCGTATCTTATCGGAGAGGTCAGCTTCCTTTTCCTTCCAGGTGCGGGCCTTCTTCCTCGGTGGAGCCGGATCTATGAAACCGGCCTTCCACGACACAATGGCTCCCACGGCCCGTGTCCGCCCGGGATGCTCCTTATTTCCTAGAGCCCGGGTGAGGATGTCGTTCTCCCTCTGCGGGGTAAACAATCCCTCCGCTGCCTCCTTCTCAAAAGAGATCTGTTACATTTGAAGGTACCTTGTGAGACAAATTGCCTTATATACACTTGTGCGCACACAGTTTACGAGGTTAGCCAACTTACCATTCGCCTCACAACGTCGGCGTCCCCAGGGGTTGCGAACTGCACAGACCCCGTGGACGACACGGACCCCCTCCCCCTCCACCATCGCTTGCACCTCTCATCCCGGATCTCGGAGAGCGGCAACTCAGGGGTGTCGATGACAGGATTTTGTTCGTCTTCCTTCTTCCACTGTTCCTCCTTCCCCGCATAGCCCCGGGATCCGAGCCGATGCGGGTGGTCGTTCCTCTTCTGGATCACCCTATTCTTCTCGCTAAGGGCCTTGAACTCCTCAGTCCCCTTCTGCTTGGTGAATTCCTCCCATACCTCCTCCGATATGAAGGGGTACTTCTCGCAAGGAGATTTCCCCGCAGCTAGGAAGTTACTGACGAGCCAGCTCTTAAAGGTTTTCCATGTTCCGTTCATGTCCTTCAAGCAGGCAGTCCTAGGTGTATCGTCGGGGATGTTCCACTTAGCCTGTTTCCGAAAAATGCATACAATTAATCACGAGTTAGTTAAACTTTAGTATAAGCCAAGAGAACGTGATTACGAAAGAGTTCAGCGATTTCAGTTCATTTAACCTTCACTTCCGCCCACAACCTATCCCTCTCGTCCGCCGTCACGTCCTTCCAGCTCTGGACGGTGATCTTCACCCTTTCTTTCGCCAACAGCCCAACGTAGGCCGCGTACCTCCCAGCATTCTTTCCAATCGGCCTCCCAAATTGGTTGAACTCACAAGAAAGATCCGTGCGTTTGGCCAAACGCCCCAACGTCGTCGCGCCTCGCCCCACCCTCTTGCGCTGGGATGTAACAGCCCCATCTTCAGTAGTTACGATGGGGTTGGCCCTAGTCGAACCACTAGTACCATCCGATGAAGACGACGACATGTCTTCCCCTACAAAACCTTCAACAAACCATATATATGGCAATTAATTCGCCTTGGAGTTCCATAACTCAGCCCAGGACTGGAGACTAACTAGGGCGGCAAAAGGGAAAATAATACAAAAAGAAAGACATGCATAAATTACTTACTGAACTCTTCAGAAATATTTTCTATCGGTAAACACATGAGCTGCCGATAGACCATAACAATTACCTCCACACAAGACAATTTTTCTATCGGCAAACAGGTGAGATACCGATAGAACATAACAATGTTCTCTACATATGGAATTTTGTTGACAAGCCACCATTCACTGTCATCACATAACATTCTCGATGATTTGCTACACTAATATTCATGGGCCAGCATTATTATTTCACACGTAAATATGCACACAAGCATCTAAGTGCCACTGTGCACAATCTTTAGCCTAGCCTGTATGTGAGTCATCAGGACTTCACAGCTATTAGGTTGGGAAAAGTCATGTATATAGGCATTTGAAACATATACATCGAAGACCCATCCACATTGCCATATATTCATACGAAGTGAGTAAAAATTCCCAACCAAACTAGTACATTGCAAGGCTCATGTTCTTCCAGATCCAAATTAAGTTTTACTACTTGTGCAGAAAAATTTTCTATCGGTAAACACATGAGCTGCCGATAGAATATGTGTAAGAACACCTCCAACATATAATCTGCATTACATGGCAGTTGGATACAATTGATCACACATACAGCAGTATAGAGAAGTTAAAATCTCAAAACAGGTTCATTACAGCACTGGAACATATTATGTAAACCCTAATTAAAATCAACATTGCCTGCGGAATGTACATAAGACAACACAATAGGGAACCCTAGTGTAATTGCAAAACTCGAAGAATTAGTACGTGCAAAACACTAGGATCAAATAAAGAAGATGCTGGAAATAGAACGACGAATTAGGGTATTTACGGCGGCGATCAGTTCTGGTGATGGAGAGGCGGTGTAGAACGCAGCAGCGGCGGGCGAAGGACGAAAATAAGAACCGGTGGCAGTGACGAACCAGTGTCCAGCCGGTGATCGTCGTGTGGGAGAGAGGAAGTGAGTGCTCACGGCGGAGGTTGGGGTTTTCTTCACTCTCGAAGAGACGCAGTGCTCTAAGGTGGAACTGTTCGAGTGGAGGGAAACTAAAGGGCCGTGTACGAGTAATAAAGTAGCGGAGGAACTTTTCTATCGGTATAACAAAATGATACCGATAGACTTATGTAATTTTCTATCGAAACAACAAAATAATACCGATAGAAAAAGTAAATTTCCCGGAAAAATATTTGAATTAGTGGATGCATTTTTCTATCGGTATAAACAATAAAATCCCGTGAGACCAATTTTCCACAGAAAAATTTTTTAAAGTGCTTGAGATTGGGTGCCATTTTTCTATCGGTAAAAACAACAAAATACCGTGAGAGTAATGAAAAGGTGCCCTTTTCTATCGGTATAAACAAAAAAATCCCATGAGCCCAATTTTCCCCAGAAAATTTTTTTGATTAAGTGCTTGAGATTTGTGTGCCCTTTTTCTATCGGTAAAAACAACAAAATACCGTCAGAGTAATGAAAAGGTACACAATTTAACATCAAACAGACCGTGGTTGAAAGCTGCAGAATGTTAAAGAAAGAGGGAAGATAGCCAGAAAATTGGAAAATTGACATAAAAAGAAATTGTTCATTCATTGTTGTTTTATCACTTACAAAAAAAAATAAAACCCAAAATGCTACGTCAAGGGGTGGTCTTAGCCCTGGCTGCATGTAGAATAGAGTCAGTTAGACTTGCAGCCAGGACGCAGGACTCCTCTAGCGACAAGTTGTCCCTAGGATCAACTACTACCGCGTCGAGAAGGCCTGCGACCTCCCTCAGCTTCGCTATGGTATCCTTCATAGTCAAACCGCAGCCAGCGATGGTCATATCCGCGGCTTTCTTCTCCTCGCGAAGACGCCTCGTCCTCGCCCTAGCATTGTCACCATCCGTCTTCATGCGCTTAATGCGCTGGAAGAGATCGTCAAGGTCAAGCCGTAGCTGAGTGTGCTTGTCTGTAAGGAGCTTGTGCTCCTCCTGGAGGGCCCTCAGGTCAGCCTTCACTTTGGTAGTGTCTTCCACGGCTACCATTCCCTGTGCAAATCAACAGGTCAAGAATGAACTGAACATGGATTAACAATACAGGGGTAAACCGAGGAGATTTAGAGTTCTTACCGGGGAGGGCGTGGATGACGATCCCATGGAGGTTGCCATTGTGAAAGAGAAGATGAGGAGTCGAACCGTTCGAGAATTAGAAAAACAACAAAATACCGCGACGCATGGCGAGGTACTTATAGAGTTTCCAAGGCGACGCATGGCGACACGTTTGAGAATTCAAAGCGGCAGAGTCTTCTTCTATCGGTAAAAACAGGGAAAAACCGTCGACAACAAATACCGTGAGACAAACGAATTTATTCTAACGGTAAAATAGAACAATACCGATAGAAAACATTTTGAAGTGCCTGAGAGAAGATGTCCTTCTCTATCGGTATAAATAACAAAATACCGTCAGAAAAAAGGGATTTTTGCAGAACTTAATTTGAAGAGGCTGCGATGAGATTTTTGCAAGTGCTATTTGAAGGGAAGAATTAAATATTTACAGGATAAAGGTACTGTACATGTTAGAACTCATGCTGTGGAGTAAAATTGAGATGTATTAATGCTGTGAACTAGCTTATCATTAAATTCTAAAGAAAAATGTACTGCCTGATGTATTAATGATAAGTTCCTCACCTTGCTGCAGAACTTGTGGGCTGTTTGCTTGGCATTTATCCCTGAAATAGAAATTAATCATCAATGGTTCTCAACCCATAATCCTTCTTCGTGGTCATCTCGCAGATACGTTGTTTCGTCGATATCTTCAGTACGAATAGATTGAATGTCCTCTAAAAATGGAGGTATTTCATCGAATTGGTTATACTCCTCTTCGTCGACAACATCTTCGACCCCAACAATACGTCTCTTGCTGTGGAGGACAACATGCAAGTTTGGATTGGCCGGGTCAACGATGTAGAATACCTGTGTGGCTTTCTTTGCAAGTATGAATGGATCGTCTTGGTGTCCGACTCTACCAAGATCGACGAGAGTAAACCCGTAACTGTCAACTTGAACACCTCGAGGGATTTCGACCCATTGGCATCGAAACAGGGGAATCTTAAGTAATCCGTAATTGAGCTCCCATATTTCGTCAATAACACCGTAATATGAGTTCAGCGCCCTTACTGACCTGGCATCCTCGGAAATAGCAAACAGTGTCACTCCGCTACATTGCGTGCTACTCTTGGCGTCTTGAGCTCTTGTGTAAAATGAATACCCATTGATGTCGTACCCCTGCCAAGTCCATACAGTGAATCTTGGGCCTCTAGCCAACCATGTCACAGTTTCACTTCCAGAGCCCTCGGCAGCTCGCGTGACTCTTTCTTGGATCCACTCAGCAAATTTCCTGTTATGTTCTCTGCTTACCCAAACGTCTGACTTCAAAGGATTCTGTGACCGTAACATTACCTTGTGCTCGTGTATGTATGGCTCGACCTCCGTCATGTGTTGTAAGACCCAAAAATGTGATTTTGCGTACACATCACGAGCGGGGACGATAGCTTTGAATCCAATCGTTCCAATTCCCTCAAGCCTACCCTCGTGTCGGGACCTAGGAACACCAATTGGGTCAACCCCGGCCATATAATCTGTTCAAAATTCAATCACCTCCTCGGCGGCATAACCTTCCATGATACTCCCCTCGGGTCGACGACGAGTCCTTACGTATCCCTTCAATACACCCATAAATCTCTCAAATGGATACATGTAGCGCAAGCACACAGGTCCACAAAACTTAATTTCTCTGATAAGGTGAACAATCAGATGGACCATAACATCAAAAAAGGATGGAGGGAAATACATCTCGAGCTGACAAAGAGTTGTAACCACGTCACGTTGCAAAGCGTCCAGTCCATCGGGATCAATTACCTACGAGGACACAGTTGCGCCAAATATTCATATCAGAAAAATCTTCTAATTAAGCTCCACAAATGGAGGTGGTGAACTTATAGTACGAGTGCACGTACTTACCTTGCAAGATATTGCGTTGAAGAAATAACATAGGTTTGTGATTGTCTCTCTGACTTTAACTGGGAGAATGCCTCTGATAGCAATGGGAAGCATCTGTGACATCAAGACATGACAGTCGTGGGACTTCATGCCAACCAGTCTTAGGTCCTTCATAGACACAAGTTTTTTCAAGTTCGCGGAGTACCCACATGGAACTTTAACACCGTGCAGGCACCGACAGAGTTCTGTTTTTTTGCTCTTGGACAACGTGTAGCAGGCCGGGGGGAGGTATGTACGCTTTCCATTCTCTAAAGGTGCAAGCTCAGTCCTTATCCCCATTTCCACCATGTCACGACGAGCTTTCACACCATCCTTTGTCTTTCCCGGAATGTTCAACAACAAACCAATCAAACTGTCACAGACATTTTTCTCTACATGCATGACGTCAATGCAATGTCGAACTTGTAAGTGCTCCCAGTACGGTAGATCCCAGAGAATCGATCTCTTCTTCCAAACATTTTTTTCTCGAGGTTTAGAATGCTTACCGAACTCAACTTTGATGTCATTCACGCGTGAGTAAATCTCCTTACCGGTCAGAAACACTGGAGCTGATCCCTTCTCAGGCTTCCCGTTAAATGATTTCCTCTTCTTACGGTACGTGTGATGCACCGGAAGAAACCTGCGGTGACCCATGTACACTGTTTTCCGGCAGTTTCGCAGCCACATGCTCTCAGTTTCATCTAGGCAAATAGGGCAAGCCTTGGCTCCTTTCGTACTATACCCCGACAAATTGCCGTAGGCAGGAAAATCATTTATGGTGCAAAATATCAGGGCCCGCAAGATGAAATTCTCTTTCTTGTATGCATCCCACACCTGCACACCCTCGCTCCACAATTTCTGTAAGTCCTCGATTAAAGGCGCTAGAAACACGTCAATATCATTTCCGGGTTGTCTGGGTCCTGAGATTAGTAACGCCATCATGATGTACTTGCGCTTCATGCATAACCAAGGAGGAAGATTGTAGATGCATAAAAGAACCGGCCAAGTGCTGTGCCGGCTGCTCATATTACCATGTGGGTTCATACCATATGTACTCAGCCCGAACCTTACATTCCTAAGTTCGCCGCCGAACTCAGCAAATGTTCTGTTGATGTTTCTCCATTGAATAGAATCAGCTGGGTGTCTCAGTTTTCCGTCTTGTTTCCGGGCTTCAGCATGCCAACGCAAGTGCTTCGCGACTTTCGGATTTGCAAACAGCCGCTTCAATCTAGGTATCACAGGCAAGTACCACACAGTTTTTGCCGGGGGCCCTTTCCTTACCTCGTGACGTTCACTGTCAATCCGGTCCCTACGCGTATACCTCGATGCGCCGCATCTTGGACAAACATGCAAACTGGAGTACTCGTTACGGTACAACACACAATCATTTGGGCATGCGTGTATTCTTTCGATTTCCATTCCCAACGGACACAACAGTTTTTTGGCTTGGTAAGTAGATCTTGGCAACTCATTTCCCTCTGGAAGCATGTTCGCTAGAAGATCTAATAGTGCCGTGAAACTCTTATCACTCCAACCGTTTCCTGCCTTCAAGTTATATAATCTCAGCACAGAAGACAGTTTTGTAAATGTTGCACATCTAGGGAACAGAGGCTTCTCAGAGTCAGCAATCAGTTTCTCAAATTCACAGAAGTCATTTTCGTTGTAATCTTCCTCTACATCACGTAACATCTCATCTAGATTGTCATCATCATCATCTACGTGCACATCGGAATGAACATTACCAAAATTGGGATGATCATCGATATTATTGCAATCCACATCCGAGTCGTGCTGATTGGTAGTAGTGGTGCTTGTTTCCTCAAGATCTTCGCCATGCCATATCCAACGGGTGTATCGCGCGTTAAAACCACGACGAATCAAATGACTCTTAATTTGATCAGAGTTGCTAAACCTCTTCAAGTTCATACAATCTGTACAAGGACTGAGCATATTTTTCTCTCCCTTCCTCTCCTTTTGTTGCTCAGCAAATTTAATAAACTCATTCACACCATCCAAATATTCAAGAGTAGTACGTTTTATTCCATACATCCAATATTTCCTGTCCATCTACAATTAACAAAATTTAACGAGTAAGTCATGCATGAAACCTGCCCGATTAAGTTATGTATATGTACATGTACAGCCTCTTACAACAGATATATGTGTTGAACCCTAGCCTGACGAAATTAACACTAATTAACCTAGCTAACTACACAATACAAGCTAGTTAGCTCCTAAAACATGACGCATTTCCAGCTACCAAGCTCCCAAGCTTAGAGCTACAAACTTCGAACTACACAATATAGCTAGCTTGCAAGTAGAGAGGAAGGGAGATCTAGAGGGAGAGAGAGATAAGTGTCGACGATTAAGCGTACCTTAAAGAGAGGGGCGCAATCAACTTCCCTCCAGCCTGCGCTGATCACCCTAGCAGTGTAGCTGAAACTTTCGTCACAAACAGAGGGACACAGAGTGCAACAGAACAAATTAAAGAGCAGCTCAGCAATGGTCGAGTGGGGTTTTCCTTATAATGGACATTTTTCTAACGGTAAATACATGAAATAACCGTCAGACTAACTTAGGTAATTTGCCGCTCACATATTCTATCGGTAAAACCACACACATACCGTTAGAGAATATACATTACTGAGCAAATATATGTGTTTTCCTATCGGTAAATATGTGTACTTACCGTTAGATCATGCATGACACAGCAAGCACATGAGTTTTTCTATCGGTATATATGTGTACTTACCGTTAGATGATGCATGACACTCAAGCATTAGTTTTTGTATCGGTAAATATGTGCATTTACCATTAGACTATGCATGACTGAGCAAATATATGTATTTTTCTATCGGTAAAAACACATATTTACCGTTAGAATATGCATGACTGAACAAATATTTGTGCTTCCTATCGGTAAATATGTGTATTTACCGTTAGAATATGCATGACTGAACAAATATATGTGTTTTTCTATCGGTAAATATGTGTACTTACCGTTAGAGGAGGTACTGTTACCAAACTGGGAGAAACATGCACATGCCATTTCTCACATTCAAGGAATCATATCAATGTAACATCAAACAGATCTTACATCAAACGGATCTTAACTAGAAGATAAAGCAATATATTTCAAGAAATGCTAATTTGTGGATTAACTAGGAGACACAAAAATACTTTTCGTAGGTAGTTGGGACTTCATCTTGCCAAAGAAATTACAGATGCCAGTTCACAAATTCAGGTACAAACATACACATGCCAGTTCACCAATACAAATTCAGGTACAAACATACACATGCCAGTTCACAAATTGAAGTGCATGTCTGAAACAGCAGTACAAATACACACCTACCTACCAATACAATTAAATACATAAATGCTCCCTGCACATTCAAGTTCATGTCCCAATTAGCAATACATGATACACAAATATACAACAATATACAAATACAACAATTCACACATTCGATTTATATTACAAAAGCCACGTCTGAAATTAACAACAGATCACGACGAGGACCCAGTGGCCCATACATGCATTTTACATAAAAGGGAACCTTTGCAGGTTGCCACAATGCAACTACCGACTACAAGTTAGACCGAATACATCACAAATCCATTCATCCAAAACAGCAAATGTCTGAACCACATTGGACTTAACCATAGGAGTTCAGTTCGAAGACGCCCGAGGAGCTGGAACTGCCGTCGACATACATTTGTACGTATTGGTGATTTCCTCGGACTCAAACTCGATCAACTCAACTCAACTCAACTCAACTCCATTAACAAAAAGAACCTACCTTCCAAGATGTTGTTCTGTGTAGTGATGGTGTAGAATGGCTGTGCAAATAACAACAATTCTTCTTCTCCAAGCAGGTAAGCATCTGGCCACAAGCTGGTGCATGCAAAAAAATGTAAGATGCTTTCTATAGGTCCTGATTTGAGAAACACGCCGGGCTTAAGCATCTTCTGGACCGAGCCAACCAAGATCTCGCCCTTCACGTCCTTCCAACTCTCGACGGTGATCTTCACCATTTCTTTCGCTAACAAGCCAACGTAGGCAGCGTACTGCGATGAAGAACCGTGAAATACGTTGCCCCTCACGAGCATCATCCAAGGACCTGAACAGATCATAATCATATTGAAAAGAAGACACATCAAAATGAAGGATACAAAAAAAGCAGAATTATTGCCATAATCGGATTAGAATAATCTAACAATATTGCAGAAATTTTACATACCTTCCTTGGGATGCCGACGTCTAGAGGGCGTCGATGGAGGTGCGGAGGTGCAGCGGTCCCCTGTAGAGGTGCGCCGGCCGTCCATGGAGCTTACGGGTTAGGACTACGAGCCCCAGATGAATTGTGAGAATGAAAGAGACATACCCGTGTATTTATACAATTATATATTTTCTATCGGTAAGAAAACAGAATACCGTTAGTAATAAAAACATCTGTAGAAGCCGAATGGTTCTATCGGCACAATAAATATTACCGATAGGAATTTTTGTACATACTCTATCGGTGTGTACGTACATTACCGATAGAATATTACTAGTTGTAGAAGGCCAACAGTTCTAAGATATTTTTTGCAATATTCTACCGGTATAAACATTCATTACCGATAGAAAAAAACTATTAGAAGACGAACAGTTCTAAGAAATTTTCTATATATTCTAACGGTAAAAGAATCCATTGCCGATAGAATAAAAATATTTGTAGGTCAACTATTCTATCGGCGAACTACATATTGCCGATAGGAACTTTTAATATACTCTGTCGGTATATTCATACAGTAGCGATAGAATAAGTCTAGTTGTTGAAGTCGACCAGTCCTATCGGCGCACAACATTCTTCCGTCAGTACTTATGCATCTCTTCTAACGGCAAATATGTTCATCACCGCTAGAGTAAATCATACTATTTATTCTATCGGTAAGTTTCTTAGAAACCGATAGGGAAAATACATCCATCGGGCTTATATGACCGCGAGGCACATTTTCTATCGGTTTTGTGCTGTTTCGCTAATAACCGATAGAAGATAGGGGTTAGTAGACTGCATTTCTGTACTAGTGATCGTCGGGGATGTTCCACTTGGTCTATTTCAAATGGTGCATATAAGCAGGACTTACTTAATCTCTGGGATAAACCAAGGGAATGTGATTACTCAAGAGTTCAGGGATTTTGATTAATTTTACCTTCACTTCCGCCCACAGCCTATCCCTCTCATCGGCCTTAACGTCCTTCCAGCTCTGGACGGTGATCTTCACCCTTTCCTTCACCAACAAACCAACATAGACACCGTACTGGCCGGCGTTCTTCTCGATCGGTCTCCCGAACTGGTTGAACTCACATGAAAGATTCGCGACGTTTGGCCAAACGGCACAACATCGTCGCGCCTCGCGCCTTCCTCTTGCGCTGGGACGAAGCAGTGTCATCTACGTTGGCCCTCCTTGAATCACTACTATCAGATGAGGAATATGCCGACATGGCTTTACCTAAAATTCCATGAACAAACCATCAATTGATATGAAGAAAGGTACATGACAAAGTTCATAACTAAAATGGAATGGCAATAATGAACCACCTCTTTTTGTTAAAATGTCAACTTTTTATTTAAAAGGCCAAAAATCATCAATTCCTATCAACATGGTCTTCAAAATGTATTTAAAAGATTTTTAGAGGCTTTCGACTATCTTGTTTTTTAACCAAATCAGTTTCGAGTGCTAATCAAAATCTATTTGAATTGTGCCAAAACTTGTTTTACAAAAATCCTAGATATTATTACCCCGAAGAAATTCGAAATTGAAAACTTTCTCAAAAGAGTTTCAATTTGAAACTTATGGGTGTTTGAATCTCACTGGAAAACCTACTTTGCCCCGAAAAATATTTGGCTCTTTCACAAAGCCATACTTGCATAGATTGGATAATAGAAATTTTTTTTAGAACACGCAGTAGACTGCATATTTTCATTGAAAGAAAAAGGGGTATACTGGGTTAAAATTAATACAACAAAAACTCGCAGCATGCTACAGAGTACCTAAGAAAAATAAGAAAGAGCCACTACTCTTTACACAAAATTGGATAATAGATAAGATTAGCAGTGCAAACTATGCTAGTCTCTCTGCAGGAGGGGTGCCCATGAATGCACCACTATAATGAGCAACACTATGCATAAAGTTTTCTTTATGCAAAACCCATACAATCGATGGTGCAGTTCAGAAGTAGATAGGTTTTAGATCAAGCATCAATTGTAGGATTGAGCCTGGGGAATTACTGATCATTGTTTTGCAAGTTTTTTATAAGTTTTTATAAGCATCAATGTCTTATTAGCTCATCACAAACTAAACAAGTCAATCTTTAACATTCAGGAAAATCTCTTAAGACTCTAAGAAAATCTAATGTCATAGCCAAGAAAAATAAAGAATTTTTTAGGAAATTTAAATGAACCAAAATTTCAGATGACAATTAGAAAATGGGAAATAATTAACAGAAAATTCAGACTTCTCATGGTTTTGTGGCTGATTAGGGTCTTGTACTATCGGTTCAAAATAAGCAACCAATATAGGGATCGTGCACTCAAAGATATGATTTTCCTATCGGTTCGACAATTAAAACCGATAGTGGACGACTATGTAACGAAATATTCTTAGTGATGTTCATCAACTATGTAATTCTCATATCTATCAAGTTTCTAATTCATGCACTTTTCATCTAGTTATATATTTGTTATATATTGAATCACATATGAACAATTCGATATCAATTTAAGAAATTGACGCGAGCGGCAAGATCAATTCTAATCGGGTTGGTCAAGAACACTTACAGTTTGTGGAGTGGCCTACGATGGCGCGATGCAGTGGCCGGCGGCGGTGGAGAACCCAAATGCGAGCGGCAATGGTGGTGCAGGAGCGAAAAAGGGAACATCGGGGAGGCTAGGGTTTTCCACGCGCGAGTACACACTTATTTGGAAATGTGTTCGGTTGGACTAGAGGGAAAATCCCGTGGGTTTAACCTATTATAGAGGTATGTACTATCGGTTAAAAATAAGAAACCGATATAAGACACTAAGGTTCCTATCGGTTTGCAACTAAAACCGATAGTAAATTAACCGATATCAGAGTATTGATATTCCTATCGGTTGAAATTAAGTAACCGATATCAAATATTAAAATTCCTATCAGATTGTTAATATAAACCGATAGTAAATTAATAGTAACGACCAGTCATGGAAGATAAAGAATCATGCATAAACAACACAATGGCAGTCTAGTACTATCGGTTGGAAAAAAGAAACCGATATAAGTTATCAATTACCTATCGGTTTGGCAATTGAAACCGATAGTAAAATACAATGCCACTAGTACTTAGGGTTTTTCCTAAGAACAGTTACAGGTGTGTTTCAGTAAATCATTTTGCACTTGTAAAGACACATGAAAATCCATGCAATTGACTTCCAATAATTTTGAAATAAATTAACAGTAAAGACCAATCATGGACCATAAAGAATCATGCATATAGAAACTTTCTTTGAATAGCCAATCAAGATGGAGATATGAAAATGACAAATTAGCAAAAAACCACGAGGAATCTGAACTTTGCAGTTTTCATATTGATTTGTGAAAAGAATCAATTATTGCTCAAATCAAGTCCAATTGAAATGAAAATTTATAGAAATGATTCTCAATGCCTCACGTATGTTTTCCCAAAGAATTTTTGAAAAATGATTTGACAATGAACAAGCACATGACTGGGTGCATAACCACAGTAATCACAATTTCCACAACATGATCAGTATTTATATTAATTCTTCAATTAAAGCTCCAAGTAATATACATCACTTACATATTGCAAATTAGTCAAGAATGGTTGTCCATCCATAATCTTCTTCGTGGTCGTCTCGTAGGTAACTTGTTTCGTCAATATCTTCAGTAGGGATAGATTGAAGAATTCCATCTAAAAATGGTGGTAGTTCGTCAAACTGATTATTTTTCTTCATCCACAATGTCTTCGACCCCAACAATACGTCTCTTACTGTTGGGGGAAATCTCCATGCGGCCAACTCCAGGTAAGTTCATGATTGCCCGGGGACAGTGGCCCCCTTTTAGGCTCCCGGGATCGTGCCTCCGGGGCATGTCCCGGGCGCCGCCATTGGCCCGGGGACAGTGGCCTCCGGTGCCTGCACCGGGCGCCGCCGTTTAGGCTCCCGGGACCGTGCCCCCCGGGTGGTCCCGGGCGCCGCCATTCGCCCGGGGACAGTGGCCTCCGGTGCCTGCCCCGGGCGCCGCCCTTTTAGGCTCCCGGGATCGTGCCTCCGGGGCATGTCTCGGGCGCCGCCATTGGCCCGGGGACAGTGGCCTCCGGTGCCTGCGCCGGGCGCCGCCGTTTAGGCTCCCGGGACTGTGCCTCCGGGGCATGTCCCGGGCGCCGCCATTTGCCCGGGGACAGTGGCCCCCGGTGCCTGCGCCGGGCGCCGCCGTTTAGGCTCCCGGGACCGTGCCTCCGGGGCATGTCCCGGGCGCCGCCATTTGGCCCCCGGGACCTTGCCCCCCGGTCGGGTCCCGGGCGCCGCCATTCGCCGGGGACAGTGGCCTCCGGTGCCTGCCCCGGGCGCCGCCGTTTAGGCTTCCGGGACCGTGCCTCCGGGGCATGTCCCGGGCGCCGCCATTTGGCCCCCGGGACCTTGCCCCCCGGTCGGGTCCCGGGCGCCGCCATTCGCCCGGGGACAGTGGCCTCCGGTGCCTGCCCCGGGCGCCGCCGTTTAGGCTCCCGGGACCGTGCCTCCGGGGCATGTCCCGGGCGCCGCCATTTGGCCCCCGGGTCCCGGGCGCCGCCATTTGCCCGGGGACAGTGGCGTCCGGTGCCTGCCCCGGGCGCCGCCTTTTAGGCTCCCGGGACCCTGCCCTCCAGAAAGGGTCCCGGACGTCATCGCCCTTCTAAAAGGTAAAATCCCTGTTTGTTTATCACGTGCAGGTCACGCGAGGGACGCCTCGGGAATCAGCGACCACCTGTCAAGCATCCAAGACGTTTGACCGGAAGAAGGACGGTCCTACCCTTCAATCTGACGGTGGCTTCCGGGGTAGTTTAGGCTTTTTGCTTCTTTTTGAGGCTATAAATAGCCCTTGTACCCCTCTGTTGTGGGGGGTCAGCTCATTATTATTTGGAATAGCTAAACTCACAGACGTGCTCCGGAAGCCTCTCCCCCGGAGAGAGCCTCCCCAGCCGGCTCCGGTCGGGAGCGCGTCAACAGGACTGGAGCCCCCACCGGGACCCGAACCTGTATAAATCCACGTGTCAATTCTTGTGTTTGTCCGGCGGGGGAGGACTGGTCACCCGGTCAACCCGCGCTGCGTAATCTCCGCTAGGATCGTCTTCAAAATCTGCCGGGGTATTCTTAATACCACGACAGTTGGCGCCGACCGTGGGGGAGGGGCCTCCCCGGAACCTGGTGGCCGAGGCCTACGGGCTCAGGCTTCCGGGGAGGAAGCCCCTTCCCACCCCCGGGTCTCATAAACGGGGGAAGGATGCGGTCGGGGGCTCGGAGACCAAAAGGCCCCGGGTCCAAAAGACCCCCGCCCCGACGACGACGCAGGCGACGACGCCGGTGAGGGCCCGGGACGCGGCTCCCGGAGCCGAACATGCCCGGGCGGCGCCCCGGGCAGAGACGACGCCTCCTCCCCCGGAGGCCCCCGTCGAGGCCCGGGGGATGGAGGTTGTTATCGGCGGGGCGGGGTCTGATTCCGCGGACTACGCCCCGTCGCCAGTTCGAGTGGCGCTCCTCTCGCCTCTGGCCGGTGGACGACGAGGGGGGAGCCCCTCAGTCTACGTGGTCCCCCAGGAGCAGGTGGCCCCGAGGGCCCTTCGGCCTGGGGCGGGGAAAGGCCTGATGATCCCCCCCCGGGCGGAGAACCCCGCCCAATCTTCGTCTTCGTCTTCGGAGGAAACTTCGTCGATGAAGACGCCGGCGACGCCGGTCGTGCTCCCAGATTCCGAGGTCCGGGGGCCCTCTCCCGGCCGCGACGGGAGGGCCGGGCAAGATACCTCCCTACTTCCCGCGGGGGAGGTGGCCCGCTATGCGGAGGGCCTGCACAACCGGAAGGTGCAGGCCTTCGTAGCAGGAGGAACGCTCCACGAGCGTTTTGAGGGGCTCGAGTCCCTCGGAGCCCAGGTAACCCGAGCTCTTAATACTTCGGCTTTTTTCCTGCACTTAAGATTTTTCTAACTCTATGTATTTTGTAGGTAGCGACTGTTACCTGGGGCCTTGTGCAGCGGGTCACCCGGCTGCTCAAGGAGGCGGAGAGCCGGGCCGCGGCTTGCGTGGAGCAGCGGGAGGCGGCCCTCCGGGAGCGGGACAAAGCTCTCGATGAGCTGTCCCGGGCCCGGGCCCAGGTGCACCTTTCGGAGGGCGCCTACTGCCGCCTCCGAGAGGAGGCCAAGGTGAGGGAGAAGGCGCTCCTGGAGCTCGAGAGCTCCAGCGTCCGGGCGCTGTCGGACACGCAGGCCGCTCCGTCCGCCCGGCGACCCTCGCGGAGGCTGTGCGTTTTCTTAACGCACAAGTCTCCGCCATCCCGGAGGCTGCGGACGTCCGGGCACGGGGCCAGGCGATCCCCGTCATCGCGGCCGCCGCGGGGCTCGTTGACTACCGGGGGGTCGGCGCAAGGGCGATCGGGGGCCGCATCCCCCGGAGCTTCCCGGAGGCCTTCGAGCCAACGCGCCGGGAGATGGAGCTGCTGGCGGAGGGATTCTACGACCGGATCATCCGGACGAGGTTCCCGACACCGGCGCCTCCGGCCGCAGATGCCCCTGCCCCAGCCACGGAGGAAGCTCCCCGGGGGGAGGACCCCAATGCTAAAGTATGAGCCTCCCCCGGGTCTTTAGCTAGGACCCCTTTTTATTTTTGTTAGACATTTTGATTCCGGTAGCTTCTTAGGAGAAGCCCCGGGCACTTGTACAAAAATCATTTTGCAATGGAATATATTTCAAACTTTCTAAGTCTTTGCAATGAAATGTTACCAGGGTTCCCGGGGGGTTACTCCCGGGCAACGGTCCGGGAGAGGCTCTCCGGGGGACGCCCAAGCGGCTTTGATTTTGCTGAGCCTTGTCTCCGGGGAACGCGACGGGTGTACTGCCCGGGAGCCTGTCCGGTTGAGGTGGCGCCCGGAGTGGCACTTGGGCAATTTTGACAATAGCCGTGCCGAACTATCTCCCCCGCGTCCGGAGGCCCAGGTGGTACCACCCCTCCGGATACCTCCACCGGCGGGGTACGAGTTTTGGCCCGAAGATGTGCTTCGGGACTCGCAGCGTCGCGTGCGGGCCCTGTACCGGGACTTGGCCCGGGAGCTGAGGGAGCGCCTCCGGGAGCTTTAGGGGTAGGAGCCTTAGGCTTGTGAGAAATCCCCCGGGTTAGGACCCGGGTTGTATCTTTCCTGAAGCCCACCGGAGGGGGAGCGTGTCCTCCGGGTTTCCCGATAAATAAAGCTCCTTTCTGTTGATTGCTTTGTCTTATTTTTTCTTCTTGTATGGTCTGTGGGGCTCATCTTCAAAAGAATGAGCTATGTTTGTTCGTGGGTGACCCGGGGGCCCCCTGTCCCCCCCCCCCCCGCCCACAGCGGGCCGGAGGAGGCCTCCGCGCGCTGTGGGGGTAACAGGGTCCCCGGGGGGAGCATAACCTGTAGGAGAAATATTTTCTAAGTTAGAAAATTGTAAAAACAGGGTTTCCGAGGGAGGGACCTTCCGGGGTGCCCGGGGGCACCGGGAGAGGTTCATCCGGCCGCCGGGAGAGCGGGGAACCGGGAACAAGGCGCGGAAGGGGCTCATGAAAAGCCAATAAGACCTCCGGAGGGGAGCTTCCCGGGAGACTTCGTCCGGTCGCCGTGAGGACGGGGAACTGGGAATAATGTCTCCGGGAGATAATCATTCGGTCGCCGTGAGAACGGGGAGCCGGGAATAAGGTCTCCGGGAGGTAATCATCCGGTCGCCGTGAGCGGGGAGCCGGGAATAAGGTCTCCGGGAGATAATCATCCGGTCGCCGTGAGAACGGGGAGCTGGGAATAAGGTCTCCGAGAAATCCATTGAATGTCCCACTGGGGAGAGCGTCCACTCCCGGAGGAGGACGAAATTCCAGAAAGCCATTAGACGTCCCGCTGAGGAGAGCGTCTACTCCCGGAGGAGGAAGTGCCCGAAGACGGGTCTTGAGTGTTTGGGTAGGGGACTAGTCTCCCAAAGTGACTCGTTACCGCGGCCGCTGGGGACCGGGTTGCCGCTTACACCCTCAGTCCACGAGGGCTGATCGTAAGCCGCCCTACAGGAGGGACTTGCTGGGTCAGGGCCCACTTCCTCGCGGAGAGGGCATCCTCGCGGGGAGGGCTTCCTCACGGGGAGGGCATCTTCACCGGGAAGGCATCCTCGCGGGGAGGGCATCGCCACTAGGGGCGGTCAATAAGAACCTGCAGTGAGACAGTTGAAGAACAAAGGCTATCCATTTATTAACAAAATATACAAAGCCCCCCCTGCGAAACCGCGAAGGGGGGGAAAAGGAAGCTACAGTGTCCCCCCTCCCCCTCCGGCGTGATCGCTCCGGGGGAGGGGACTGGCCCGTAAGGCTAGACGTAGAACTTGCGAAGTAAAGGCAAGTTCCAGGTGTGCTTCAGCTCCTGCTCTTGAAGGTTGGAGAGCTTGTAGGCCCCCGAGCCTAGGACAGCGGAGATCCTGTAGGGGCCCTCCCACTTGGGGGAGAGCTTACCCTGGGCTTGAGGGTCTGTGACGCGCTTGAGGACAAGGTCCCCAAGGCGGAAAGCTCTCTCGCGCACGCGCTGGTTTTATGCGCGCGACATCTCGCGCTCGTAGATGGCGTGGCGGAGGAGCGCTCGGTCGCGTTCCTCCTCCACGAGGTCGATTTCCGACCGCCGGTTGTCTTCGTTGGCCTGGTAGGCTGCGGTCGTGGCTCCGTTCAGGAGCTCGACCCGCAGCGACCGGAAGCCGATCTCCGGGTGGAGGACTGCCTCCGCCCCGTAGACCAGGGAGAAGGGAGCACGCCCTGTGGCCCCGGACGGGGTCGTGCGCATCGAGCAGAGGATGCTAGGGAGCTCCTCTGCCCACGCGCCCCGCTCGGGAGCAGTTTGCTCGAGTCTCCGGCGTAACCCCTGTAGGATTACGCCGTTGACTCTCTCGACGGCCCCGTTGCTTTGAGGATGGGCCACTGAGGCGAAGTGGATGACGATCCCCAGGCCTTCGCAGAATTCCCGGAAATAAGCCGAGTCGAATTGGGTTCCGTTGTCCATGGTGATTTCCCGGGGGACACCAAAACGACAAACGACGTTTTTCCAGAAAAACCGCTGAACGACCCGGGAGGTGATGCTAGCCAAGGGCTCCGCCTCCACCCACTTTGTGAAGTAGTCGACCGCGACTACCGCATACTTGTATCCTCCGGGCACTGGGGGGAAGGGCCCTAAGAGGTCCATCCCCCAGCGCACGAAGGGCCAAGTGATGGGGATAGTCCGCAGCGCTACAGGGGGGAGATTCGAGCCCTTGGCCATCTTCTGGCATGCTTCGCACGCGGAGACAAGGTCTCGCGCGTCGCGCATGACTGTAGGCCAGTAGAAGCCCTGCCGAAGGGCCTTGGCGGTGATGGCACGCGGGGCTAGGTGAGAACCACAGCTCCCCGCGTGAATGTCTTCCAGGAGTTGAAGTCCCTCCGACCGGGGGAGGCAGCGCAGGAGGGCTGAAGCCCCCTGCTTGTAGAGCCTTCCCTCCAGCAGGAGATATGCCCGGGCTTTGGCCTCGGTCTCGTCAGGAGGGTCCCCCTCCCCCTTGATGAAGGAGATGAGGGGATCCATCCATGATGACGGCCGGACGATCTCGGCGACCTCCGGGACCGGAGGCTCGGGGCCTGCGTCCGGGGAGGCCACCGAGGGCTTCGTGATTGTTTCCAAGAAGGCCCCCTTGGGGAGCGTTTCTCGGGCGCTTGCCGCCCGGGCCAGGGCATCAGCCCAGTCATTCTCCTTTCGAGGGATATGCCGGGCCTCGAGGCCGTCGAAGTGCCTCTCCATCTTCCGTACTTCCTGCAAGTAAAGACTTAGATTTGCGTCATGGCACAGGTAAGACTTGTCCATTTGGCAGACAACAAGCTGAGAGTCTCCCTTCACTAGGAGGCGTCGGATCCCCAGGGAGCGCGCAAGGCGCATCCCGAGGAGCAGAGCCTCGTATTCGGCGACGTTGTTGGTTGCGGGGAAGTCGAGCCGAGCGGCGTACTCGATCTCCTTCCCCTCGGGGCTTCGGAGGACTACCCCCGCGCCAACCCCGGCGAGACACAGCGACCCGTCGAACAGCAGGGTCCAATGGTCACTGCGTCGGGGCGGCACAGGGAGATCTTCGTCCCCGGACCCAGAGGCGGGAGTCCATTCTGCGACGAAGTCGGCGAGGACCTGCGACTTGATCGCGGAGCGGCCGGTAAGGGACAGGGAGAAGGGGGCAAGCTCGGCCCCCCACTTCCCAATCTGACCGGTGGCTTCTTTATTCCGCAGCACCTCCCCCAGGGGGAGGGACGACGGGACGGTGATGGGGTGCCCCAGGAAGTAGTGCCGAAGCTTCCGGGACGCCATGAGGAGGGCGTAGCAAATCTTCTCCATCTCCGTGTACCGAGTCTTGGCCCCTTGGAAGGCCTCACTCACGTAGTACACGGGACGTTGCTGCCCCAATTGCTCCTTCACCAAAACCGCGCTGACGGCGACGGGGGTCGCGGTGAGGTAGAGGAGCAAGGGCTCTTCCGGAGACGGACTCACGAGCATTGGAGGGCTCGAGAGGTACTTCATGAGGTCGTTGAAGGCTTCCTGGGCCTCGGGGGTCCAGCGGAACCCCTCGAGCCCTCGGAGGATCTTGAAGAACTAGAGGCCCCGCTCCCCCGAACGGGAGACGAAGCGACTGAGCGCGGCCAAGCGGCCGGAGAGCCGCTGGACATCTTTGACGGAGCGCGGTGGGGGCATGTCTAGGAAGGCCCGGATCTTCTCGGGGTTTGCCTCTATGCCCCGCTGGGACACGAGGAAACCCAGGAGCTTCCCCCCGCGCACCTCGAAGGCGCACTTCTCCGGGTTGAGCTTGAGCCCGAACGCGCGGAGGTTGCGGAAGGTCTCTGCGAGGTCGTCGATGTGGGAGGCTGCACAGGGACTCTTGACGACCGCGTCGTCTACGTAGACTTCGACATTGCGGCCGACTTGATCTTTGAAGACCAGCGTCATCAGGCGCTGGAAGGTGGCTCCCGCATTCTTGAGCCCGAACGGCATGTGGCGGTAGCAGAAGGTTCCGAGGGGAGTTATAAAACTCGTCTTTTCCTCGTCCCCCTCCGCCATCCGGACTTGATGGTATCCCGAGTAGGCGTCTAGGAAGCTCATCAGCTCGCACCCCGCGGTGGAGTCAACGAGCTGGTCGATCCGCGGGAGCGGGAAGTTGTCTTTGGGGCAGGCGCGGTTAAGGTCGGTGAAGTCCACGCACATGCGCCACTTGCCACTTGATTTCTTGACGAGGACGGGGTTTGCGAGCCACTCAGGGTACAAGACCTCCCGGATGAACCCCGCCTCTTGGAGCCGAGCTATCTCCGTCTTGATGGCTTCTTGACGTTCGAGGGAGAGCTTTCTCAACTTCTGCTTGATAGGGGGGTGACCGGGGGTTACCGCGAGCTTGTGTTCAATAACCTCCCGGGCGACACCCCGCATGTCCGAAGGCTTCCACGCAAAAACATCGGAGTTTTCGCGCAGAAAGGCTGCGAGTTGCGCTGCATGGTTTTGGGGGAGCTCTGCCCTGATTTGGACAGTTTTGTCCTCACTGCCTGGGGACAGCGGGACCTTCCGGAGGCCCCCTTCCGGACGCGGCTTGAGAAGGGGCCTCCCAGGGGACGGTGCAGCGATGCCTACGTCTGGGGGGGGAGCCTCCCCCCCGGGCGCCTTGATCAAGTTGACGCTTCCTATTGTGGCAGCAGCTCGCTCGAATAGAGCGCGGGCCATGTCTTGGTCCCCCCGGACGTTGATCACGCCATGCGGCCCAGGGATCTTCATGCACAGGTAGTTTTGGTGGGTGGCAGCCCCCAACCGATTGATCGTAGTCCTCCCCATAATCACATTGTAGGAGGAGGGGAGGTCCACTACGTCGAAGCGGAGTAGCTCGGTCCGGTAGTTCTCCGGGGTGCCGAAGGTGATCAGGAGATCCACCTTGCCCACGGGGTGGATCGCCTTCCCCCGGACAAACCCTTGCAGAGGCCCTGCCGCTGGTTGTAGGAGCTTCTCATCCACCTGCATTTCCTTGAAGGTTTTGAGGAACAGGACGTCGGCGGAGCTTCCGCCGTCCACGAGGATGCGGGCCAAGTGGCAGTTGTAGATTGTCGCGGAGACAATGAGCGCGTCGTCGTGGGGGAAGCGAACCCCTCGCGCGTCTTCCGCCGTAAAGGTGAGGGGGACGTCCGACCACTTGGGCGGCACGGACGCGTGTAGCACCCCCACTACCTTAACTTCTCGCGCGTACTCCTTGCGCTGGCGCTTGGAATCCCGCCCGGAGGCGGACCCCCCTACGATGACGTTGATGCGGCGCTGAGAAGTTTGAAAGGGGAGAGCGTCTGAAGGCTCCCCCTCCTGCACCTGCTGCCCCCCCGCGGGAGCGGGAAGGGCCGGAACAGCTGGCCGAGGGGGCAAGGAGGCCGGAGTCCCCCCCTGCCCGCGCTGGTCGAGGAACGCCGCGAAGTGCTGCAGCAGCTGGTGGCAATCTCGGGTGGCGTGGGTACTGGACCCGTGGAAGCTGCACCACGGTCCTTCCCGGCTTCTCCCCGCGGGGCCTTCGCGGCCGCGCGAAGACTGTCCTCCCCCATGGCCTCTCGGCTTGGGAAAGGGGCGGTTTCCCTTCGGGGGGTCGCGCGAGCCGCCTCCGCCCTCGAGGACAAAAGTGTCCCGAGGCCGTGGTTTCGCTACGGCCCCCCTGCCTGGGGCGCCTGGGGGGATCCCGGGCCCCCCGCTCGGCGGGGGCAGGAGCCCCCTGGGTCTTCTTCCAGATGTCGTCTTCCTCCGCGCGAGCGTACTTTTTGAGTACGTTGTAGAGCTCGTCGGCGGAGGAGGGGCAGCTTCGAGAGAGTCTTCGGTGGAGTTCCCCCGGGAGGATCCCGCTTTTGCAGGCTTCGATCATTGTGGAGTCCGGGACGTGGGCCACTTTGCTTTTTACTTGGGCAAAGCGCTTGAAGAAGCTTCTGATGGTCTCCCCGATTCTCTGGCGCACTGTGTATAGCTGTGAAGAATCCAGGGGACGTACGTAATTTCCCTAAAAGTTGGCGCAGAACACCCGCTTCAGCTGCGAGAAAGACTTGACGGAGCCCGCCTTCAGATTGTAAAACCAGGAGCGGGCAATGCCGGTGAGGTAGAGGGGGAAGACGTTGCATTGGACGCTCTCGTCCCCCCCCCCCCCCCCGCCGCGGAGATGGCTGTGGAGTAGATCTGCACGAACTCGTAAGGGTCCGCCTCGCCCTTATAATGCTCGATGTGCGGGGGACGGTAGGGCCGCGGCCATCGGATGCTGCGGAGTCTTCGACACAGAGGCTGGTTCGCCCCCTGCACTTCCTGGGGGGAGCCCCAGTCACTGTCTTCTTTAACGGGGGACGCCCCCTCGTTATCCGAGTCAGGTAGCGGCTCAAGAGGGCCGCCAGAGTGGTGGTGACGACGCTTCTCTTCCGGGCCGGGACTGATTTCCCGGACGTCCGGGCTTCCCTCCGGGGAGGATGGTTCTTCGGCTGGTCTCTTCCCCCGACCGGTGCGAGAGCGAGGCTCCCTGCGACAACGACCGGGGGGAAGCTCTTCCCCGCGGCTGGGAGAATGCATTCGCTCGACCTCCCCCCGGGAGAAGCGGACCTGCTTCGCCGGGGGAGGGAGCTCCTGCACTGTAGCAGTCGGCCCGGAAGCTACCAGGGCCTGCTGGGGGGAGCCCCCTGCGACGGCCCCCGGGACCGGAAACGGGGGAGCCCCTGCACCATCCGGAACCCGGGAGGGGGCGCCCGGGGCGGCGTTTGGATCCGAAGAGGGGGCCCCTGCGGCAACGACCGGGACCGGAAAGGGGGAAGCCCCTGCGACATCCGGAACCAGTGGGGGGTGAGCCCCCTCGGCGACGTCCGGGGTTGGGGAGCCAATGCGGGGGGAAATTCGCTGAGGCACGGGAGCTGCTCTGTCGACCGGCCCCGGTGCGGTAAACGCAATGCGAGGGGCGGGACTGGCTCCCGGCGTAGGAATAACCCTCGGCATGAAATGACCCCCCAGCCCCGGAAGCGGGCCGGGGACGGGGTACCCCCCTGGTGCCACGAAGGGCCCGGGCATGAAATAGCCTCCCGGCACCGGGACAGGCCCGGGTGCCGAGAAGTGTCCGGAAGTATATCCCGCGGGGGGAGGGAACCCCCCGGCGGGATCATACGGGGTAGACAGCCCCCCGGAGACCGGAGGGGCCGCCGGGTAGTCCGCCACCCGGGAGGGCAGCATTTGGACCATCACCGAGCCGAAGGGGGACTTCGGTCCTCCCTTCACCAGGTGGGAGCTCCGCGCTGCCGGTTCATAGAAGTACCGGAAGGCGCGGAGGGTGGGCTCCCGCCCGGTCGCTGTCTCGTAGAGCCATATAAAAAGGCCCATACGGACAAGCGCGTTCAGGGTGAGGTGGTTGAGAGCCACCCCGTACTCTTTGAGAAACTCCCGGAGCATCGGATGCACCGGGAGCCGGAGCCCCGCCTCGAGGAAGGCCTCTGTAACACCCTAGTTTTGGGGGTGAAAAGTTTTGCATAAAAACCCTGCACGCATGTATCTCTGTAGTAGTAGCCAGATCAGCTGAACTCTAATCTCTCCCAAACCCTAAAAATCTCCAAATCTATTCTCTAGATCCAGCTCAAGATCTGACCATCCAGATTTAACCTACCAGTTACCCTGAAGATAAAAGTCTTCAGGAGCCAGATCAAATTCTGACCCTAACTCCCAGTACCTAAGCCTCTCTCTGTTTTCGAAAACAGGAAAATTCAGATTTACCCTAAGTACCCCAGTTTCCAGATAATTGAGTTACCTTGATTTAACCTTATCCAGACTCAAGTAACCCCTGGAATATGTTCCTAGGTTCATCCTCAACTCACTTCAAAAAGTTGGGAGCTAGATTAATTCATCTAAACACTTTTCGCAGTTTAGTCCAAATTTTACTGCGAATAAGTCCTTTTCTGTTTACCTGGAAGCCGGAAAAGGCTAAAATCTGCAAATCAATTCCAACTCCAGAATTTCTTCAGGGAACACCTCCCAAATGCTATTTGATACAGATCTCCTGTTTGATCAGACTTCAAAATCTCTCTCCAATCACCAGAATTCGAGATCGACAAAATCCAGATTTAGTTTACCCTAATTTTACCCTATTTTCGAAAATAGGTGAAATCCCTCAAATCTTATCAAACTTTCTCCAAAATTGAGCTAAATGGGTATTAATAGAAATATTATACTCAGCCATGAAATCAAATCTCAAATTAAACCTCTCAAAGACCAGATTTGCAATCTAGTCCAAAGCCAAACCAAAAATCATCGCAAATCAGTCCCTGGTTCGACCACAGGCTACTGTGCACGACCAGGCCGTTCAAACGACCACGAGCGCCGGATTTTGGTCGTCGCCGTTGTCACCGCTGCGGCTTCGTCGCCGGCGATCTCCAGCGTTGCCACCCCAGCCACTGTTTCCCTGCCGCGTGTGCGCATCGTGTTCGCCACCGTGGAATCACCTGGCCCGCCAGCAGCGCCTTCGTTCTCCCGCGCGCGCGCCCCCGACAACGGCAGCACAATTGCGCCACGTCGCAAGCATGCCTTGGGGAGGCATCACTTCGCCTTCACCTCCACCAGAGCAGCAGGCTAAAGCCGGCACGGCCACTGGAGCGCGTCGCTTCGCTGCTGTCTCGCCCGGCCGGTCAATTCGCCATCGATTCGAGCTTCAATTCTCCAGGCAATTCCAGCCGTTGCAAGCCCCTTGCTGTGCCTATAAAAGCCCCCCCAGCTCAGCTCAAACACACTCACGCCAGAACCACTCAAATTCTTAACCACGCCGTCGTCTTCGTCTTCTTCGGCGAGCTCGAGAAGAGGCTCACGGTGCCAGGCCAATCCACTGCACCGAACTCCAAATTGAAGCTACCAGTGAGTTACTCTCAACCACTTACCTGTGTAGTAGCAGCCAATTGAGTTCTATCGCACCTCATCGCCGGGAATTGCTGTTTTTCCCCGACAACTCCGGCGAGCAATTAAACCCCAATTAAACCGATTTAACTCTCGAGCCTGTGATCAATATTGATCAATGGACTGTGTGGAACACATCTAAGCAACCAGAATCACCAATTTCGCTAAAATATGAAAAACCCCAAGTTTACACCTTGCATGCAAACTGGAACTCGCCGTTAAGCTTCTGTGGTGATTTTCCAGTTAAATTGACTTCACACCTAGCTCTGTTATGCCCCAGAGACCATCCTCAAGCAAGGATTCGAGTTCGTTTGCCCTAGATCAGAAATGCCCAAATTTTGTGTCTTCTTCCCTAGCTCCGGTCGCCGGATTTTGTTCCCGGCCGTTTCAACCCCAGCCACCTTGTCTAGTAGATGTGCCTCGGCCCCAGGAGTATTTTTGCCTTCTAGCTCGACACCTGGATCGGCCCAGATGAAGAGGTATCACCATGCCAAGGTTTTGTCCAGAAACTGTTGAGAACAGTTCGGCCACCGTGTCCTTCGCCGGTTTTCATCACTTTCCGGCCATCCCCTGCCCTAGATCCTGTTGAGACATTTGTTCCTGTTACAAATGCCTAACCACCAGACAAAGTGGTGCATCATTTGGAGCCCTGAGTCAAAAGATATGGCTAACCCTAGTTTCTGGCCGTGTCAAGCCTATGCCAGGCTATGTCAGCCAGTGGCATTAGCCCTGTTCACCCACCTCTGGTCATGTAAAACAGAAACTACTTTGTCAAATAGTTGTCTCACTACCTTGTGCACCATATGCTTGGATCAAAACCTACTTTGGCCACTGGAAACTGCTCCAACCATGTCAATGCCATTCTAGAGCACTGTCAGCCTATGTCAGCCAGTGGCATTGAGCCTTTTCACCCACTTCCAGCCATGCGCTGTGAAAATAACTTTGTCCCTTAGACTCCTGACGTTGTGATCTACACCTTTCTCTACTGTCACAACTTGAGTTGAGCCCTCTATCACCCATCGACCTTATGTCGATGCCTTGAACCGAATGCCAACCTAAAGACATTCGCTGTTTTTGGGCGAACCAGTCACCACCTTGATATTACCCTGATATTTTGGAACCTTGTAAACCTTAACAGCTAATTTTAACCCTGGTTTCCATAGTTAAACTCAAATCGCTTTCAAACCTTGTATCACCAGAGTATTTTCTCCTTGCATCTTTGCATGTAGTGGATTAGTAAGAATAGGATTGATTGTAATGCCTGTTTGCCTGTTTGATCTTGTTCAGAGCAAGAGTCCGGGGTTGAAGATCTTGTCGCTGAACCGTCATCGACTGCTGATACTTACGACGCGGAAGGCAAGTCATACTTTGATCATATTGAAACCCATATTTTATGAATCGCTATGCTATTCCATGAATAGATATCTCATTAATATTGCATGTGTTGAGATCAGTGATATTATGGCAGTGATAGATTGAATACTTGAGGAATGTGAACTTGATAAGATAGTAAGCCACGAACTAATAAAAGTATAAACATGTACATTTATATTCATGAAATAGAACCCCTAGCCGTGACCAGTATTTTGGTATGGAATGGTGGTAGCACTGGAGGTGCTTGGCTGCACTGAAGGTGTAGGCACTGAAGGTGCACGGGTTGCGGTATGATCTGGTCACTGGCATATAAGGACTAGAACCTTGTGTTGTGCGTCTAGTGGCATGAAAAACGTACCAACCACTTACCTGGTATGGGACAGGCGCAACCTAGTAGCTTTCTTAGTATTATCAGTTCCCTGCATGGCTTGTCGATCCGGTTTCTCGCGTGGAAACTGGTGGGACGCAGTTCGTCCATGAGTGATGTGAGATCAAAAAAATTATGAGAGGATAAGGTGTAAAGAAGGAAGACGCCCTACGCCAGATTAAGTCGTGCGCGACTGTAATCAAAAGAGGTTATGTGTCCTGCGGGAACATAGACCCAGGCTAGGAAGTAAGGCAGTGGGGAGGACCCACAACGGTACTTGGGACGGTATTGTCCATTTACCGGGCAGGGATACTGTTAATACTAGACTGCAAAAACGTTGTGTGATCTCGGCCTTGTCACATGCGTATAAGTCGCATGGAGTTGGCCCGACTTGGAAGTCGAGTGAAAAAGTGGATTTAAAAAGAGGTACATCTCTGCAGAGTTTAAAAATGTATTCGAATACTTCGTGCTCCCGAGTTTTAGGAGTATGCCGCGGTGGATTAAATCCACGGGGTGTGACACAAGTATTGTTTTATAAACTAAAATTTGTTAGCTCAAGATTACCCAAGTGGCATGTGTTGTCATGATAAGCGGCGTTGCCGTGGGCTGTCATGTGTTGACGTGTCGCGGTAATACCATAATATAGAGATCATATGATAACTAAGAGGCATGTGGTTTATGCCCTAAAGTATACGACATGCTGGCATGAGTATAAGATTGAAAGGCTTGCATAAAAATAATGTGATATGAGGTTATATCGCCTTGGATATGGGATATATGTATCACCATCAATATGATTTAATTACCGCCATGGGTATGATCAGAAGTTGAGTAAGAATTGAGAAAGAAATGTATTTTGGGAAAAACCCTTCACTCTTTCCCCAATAGCATAGGCTCATGTCATTTATACTGTAACTATATCTCTACCTCCCCTATGACTTGCTGAGTACATAAGTACTCACCCTTGCAACAACTCCTCAATAGATGGAGCGTTCTACGACCTTGGAGGATACCCTGAAGATGCTGCGGACCCAGGAGATGATGAGCAATTTTCTCCGGAGCCCTGATGTGGTGCTGTCTTGCTGTCAACCTCTGTTTCCTGTGGATTGCTTTTGGGCCTAGCTTCCGCCGACTAGATGTGTTATTTTGTTAGACCCTTGTGCCTTGTAAGGCACTGTACCTCGTTTTGTACTAAGGCCTGATGGCCATACAATTATGACTACTGTATTATTTTGCTGCTTTAATGTATCCCTGTGATTGACTCATCCTGGGAAGTCAAGTGGTTTAAGGGACCAGCTGCACCGAGCTGGGCTCCTCACAGGTGATGTCACAGTCGTGGCAGTCACGATAGCCTCGAAGGCCACGACCTCTCCGGGCCTGGGGCGGGGGGCTCCGTCCTTCTTCAGGGGGACCCGGATGTCCCCCTCTCCAACGACGCCCTTCTCGACCAGGGACTCCGCGTCCGAGACCGAGAACTCGGAGGCCCAGAGGAAATCCACGGGGATTTCCTCCGGGGGCACCTCCGTGGTCTTCGCTCGACCGGTGGCTAACTTTTCAGGAGGTTGACTAAAGCTCCCGGACGCTCGCTACCGGAGGAAGCTACCGGAAATGCTACCAGGAGAGCGCTACCAGGAGAGCTGAAGCTGGAGTTGGAAAATTTGGAATGAGCTACCGGGGCCCCCTAAGGCCCTATTTATAGAGGCTAGCCGTGATCTAGATGCGCGCCACGTGGCCCCCTCGGAGCAATCTGGACCACTGAAATTCAAACCGTGCGCGGGAAACGAAGGGACAGGCGCGTAAATCGACACGCCGGTTCGAACTGCGCGTGCATTTATTGCGAAAACGGCGCGGCCATAAAGCGCCCGGCACAGAAACCGAAGCGTCGCCGGGGCTCCGGTGATTTTCGTCCGAAGGTTTCGTCCGGAGATCTCCCCGGTAACGTAACCATTCCCTCCGGGGGCTCAAGCTTCGTCCCCAAAGGGAATGGGGGGCTGCTGTTGGGGGAAATCTCCATGCGGCCAACTCCAGGTAAGTTCATGATTGCCCGGGGACAGTGGCCCCCTTTTAGGCTCCCCGGATCGTGCCTCCGGGGCATGTCCCAGGCGCCGCCATTGGCCCGGGGACAGTGGCCTCCGGTGCCTGCGTCGGGCGCCGCTGTTTAGGCTCCCGGGACCGTGCCCCCCGGGTGGTCCCGGGCGCCGCCATTCGCCCGGGGACAGTGGCCTCCGGTGCCTGCCCCGGGCGCCACCCTTTTAGGCTCCCGGGATCGTGCCTCCGGGGCATGTCCCGGATGCCGCCATTGGCCCGGGCACAGTGGCCTCCTGTGCCTGCGCCGGGCGCCGCCGTTTAGGCTCCCGGGACCGTGCCTCCGGGGCATGTCCCGGGCGCCGCCATTTTGCCCCCGGGACCTTACCCCCCGGTCGGGTCCCGGGCGCCGCCATTCGCCCGGGGACAATGGCCTCCGGTGCCTGCCCCGGGCGCCGCCGTTTGGGCTCCCGGGACCGTGCCTCCGGGGCATGTCCCGGGCGCCGCCATTTGGCCCCCGGGACCTTGCCCCCCGGGCGGGTCCCGGGCGCCGCCATTCGCCCAGGGACAGTGGCCTCCGGTGCCTGCCCCGGGCGCCGCCTTTTAGGCTCCCGGGACCCTGCCCTCCGGAAAGGGTCCCGGACGTCATCGTCCTTCTAAAAGGTGCAATCCCTGTTTGTTTATCACGTGCAGGTCACGCGAGGGACGCCTCGGGAATTAGCGACCACCTGTCAAGCATCCAAGACGTTTGACCGGAAGAAGGACGGTCCTACCCTTCAATCCGACGGTGGCTTCCGGGGTAGTTTAGGCTTTTTGCTTCTTTTTGAGGCTATAAATAGCCCTTGTACCCCTCTGTTGTGGGGGGTCAGCTCATTATTATTTGGAATAGCTAAACTCGCAGACGTGCTCCGGAAGCCTCTCCCCCGGAGAGAGCCTCCCCAGCCGGCTCCGGTCGGGAGCGCGTCAACAGGACTAGGGCCCCCACCGGGACCCGAACCTGTATAAATCCACGTGTCAATTCTTGTGTTTGTCCGGCGGGGGAGGACCGGTCACCCTCTAAAATAGCAAGTAGTGTCACGCCACTATATTGCATAGTACTCTTCTCATCCTGAGTTCCTGTGTAAAATGAATAGCCATTGATGTCATACCCCTGCCAAGTCCCTACAGTAAATCTAGGCTCTCTGGCCAACCATGTAACAACTTCATCTACGTTGCCCTCAGAAGCTCGCAGGACTCTATTTTCGATCCACCCAGCAAACTTCCTGTTATGTTCTCTGGTGACCCAAATCTCTGGCTTCGAAGGATTCTGTTTTCGTAACATTTCCTTGTGCTTGTGTATGTATGGCTCCACCTCCGTCATGTGCTGTAAGACCCAAAAATGGGCTTTTGCATATAGATCACTAGAGGGGACGACTACTTTGAATCCAATCGTTCCAATGCCCTAAAGCCTGCCCTCATGCCGGGACGTAGGAACGCCAATTGAGTCAACCCCGGCCATATAGTTGGTGCAAAATTCAATCACCTCCTCGGCGGCATAACCTTCAATGATACTGCCCTCGGGCCGATGTCGATTCCTTACATATCCCTTCAAGATACCCATAAATATCTCAAATGGATACATGTAGCACAGGAACACGGGTTCACAAAACTTAATTTTTCTGACAAGGTGAACAATTAGATGGACCATAACATCAAAAAAAGATGGAGGAAAATACATCTCCAGCTGACAAAGAGTTGTAGTCACATCGCGTTGCAAATCATCCAGTCCATCCAGATCAATTACCTGCAAGGACACAGTTGCAGCAAATATTCTGTGAGACCCCCATTTGAGGATCACCTTGGTAACCGCCCAGGTAAGTTACACACAGCAGGATGACACATGAGCTCCAAACCAGACAAGCATAATAATAACATTAAACAGGTAGCAGGCCAGCTTGGCCAATATTACATACCCAAAGCACCAAAAATGGCGCTGAGTAGAGTTGCTAAGAAAATAACAAGTTTGTCAGAACCAGAATCGGCATCCAAGTACCGAACACACAGCATAAAGCACAAGGCAACAACGAAAAGCTTGATTTCCATCCGCAGCGGGACTGGAGTGGCTCCTCCCACATCTGACTTGACTTGGTGCGCAATCCTTCTAGAACGTGGGCTCGTCCGGGGCACTTCCATCTTCTGTCGGGAACTCATAACTGAAGGAATCAGGATCCTCAAATCCCTCTTCTACAGTTGGAAGTAAATGCAAGGGTGAGCACTTGGTGCTCAGCAATACTCATTCCGGGGATTATAGTAATTGTACTTATATGAGGGTGAAACATATGATTCAAGGGTTTTAGTTTCATATGGATAGAGATATATAGATTTCCAAGTTATTTATTTAACGAAACAGTGCTTTGTCATGAAATAGTACTTTAAACATTAAACAGGTTTTCAATAAAACATTAGATGTAGTGGTCTCCCATGAGTCACTACTTTGTTAACCGCATTATGAAAACATTCCAAAACATTACTTGTGCTATAACCCATGGATAACATCCACTACGAAAAGGCTCCTGAACCTGGGAGTACAGAGTATCCGATACTTCTTTTACACTTTGCAAAGGTGTACCTCTTTTTAAATCCACTGGTTCACTCGTCTTTCAAGTCGGATCAGCTTCATGTGACTTACACACATGTGACAAGGCCGAGATCACACAACGCTTTTACAATTCAGTATTAACAGTATCCCTGCCCGGTAAATAGACAGTTAAGTCTCAAGTACCGTTGTGGGTCTTCCCCACTGCCTTACTTCCTAGCCTCTCTGGTCTATGTTCCCGCAGGACACATAGCCTTGGTCTATGTCCACGCGAGACATACGACCATTTAAGATTACAGCCGCTCACGGCTTAATCAGGTCTAGGGCGCCTTCCTTCATTAACGCCTTTTTCTCTCATCATTTTTCTGACTCACATCACTCATGGCCGAACCTTGGCCTTCCAGTTTCCACGCGAGAAACCAGATCGTCAAACCATGCAGGGAACTGCTAATACCAAAAAGCTACTGAGTTGTGCCTGTCCCATACCAGGCAAGTGGTTGGTACGTTTACAATTCGTATAGAGACACAGCACAAGGTTCTTGTCCTTATGAACCAATAGTGAGGAACATTCACATACCCTGGTGCGCACCGCACCCTCTCCATACAATCCAATCCTCACTACTGATCCCTTTTATCAGTTTTCTTGTCAAAACGGTTTTCATTATAACTTCTCATGCATTTGACCATTTTCAAGTTTAATGTGGATATTCAGTATATGAGTCCTAGGGTGACAAAAGCATACATAAGAAGGTTCAATAACAAAAAGGGTTTCATGATTCATTAGGGAATATCTACTCATGTCATTCAAACATAACTTGTATTTCAACTAAACATGCATAGTAAGAAACAGTGAATATACTTCATATGAAAATATTGGGTGAGACATGATCAAAGGAATGAGGCTTGCCTTGCAACGTGGGGTCTAAAAACTCAGACGGATCTTCAAGGACTTCTTCCGCTCCTTCCGCTTCTGACTCTGCGGCAATCAGACAACGCACAAACACATACCACATAAGCATACTGAAAATAGTTTCTATAGAAAGTATTAAGTAAATAAGTCATGCATGCAGGGGAAAAAGTTAGGGCAAGGTCACAAGGGCTCTGGTCGAAGAAACGGCTAAAAAGGATTGAACATCGAAGGGTCGACATTCAGTTCATGGCTTTGACATAACTGGAAACTAGTCTTAGGATGGTTTTCTGGAGAAGTGACAGAAGAGAAAGTTGTAGAACACAACTCCAGGAATCTAAAGGACAAGGTGGCACTTCAATTGCTCAACCAGAAGGGGTCAAACAAGGCTAATGCCAGTGGCTGACATGCACTGACATAGTGCTGGACATGGCCAGAAAATAGGGCATGGCTTAACTTTTGATCCAGGGCTCCAAATGATGCACCACTTTGTCTGGGAGGTAGGCATTACTAACAGGAACAATATACTCAACAGGCACAAGGGCTGAAAGTGGCCGGAGGGTGGCCAAATCCGGCGATGAACCACGGTGGCCTGGACATGAACTGAGCTACTGGACAGAAATCTTGGCATAGGCATAACTCACAATCTAGGCAGATCCAGGTGTCGAGCTAGTGGACAATATTGCTCAGGGTACTGGAATCTATCTAAAGGACAAGGTTTCAGGTGCTGGATCGGCCGGGAACAAATTCCGGCGACCGGCGCTGGAGAAGACGACACTGGAGCTTGGGTATTTTTGATACAGGGCGAAAGAGCTCAATTCCAAGCTTGGGGATGGTCTCTAGGGCACAACAAGGCTACTGGGGAGGTTAATTTCATTGGATATCGGCCGAAGAAGCTTGGCGCCGAAGTCCGGCGAACGGCCGAGGTTCAAATTTGGGATTTCTTCGATTTGAGCTTAATTGGGGATTCTGGTTCTACAGGCTTGCTCTACTAGGCTTACTGATCAACTTCTTCTACAGGATTGAGGGTTAATTTGGGCTGAATCGAACGGCATTGGGGAAATAGGGCAAATCGGGAATCCGGCGATCACCGGCGATGGGGATCGATCTGGTGCAATTGGTTGCTATGACACAGAGAGGGGAACGAGGGGAACTCACTGGTGAACCTGGATTGAAGAGAGGGGCTGTGGAAAGGGCTGGCACCGTGAGCTCTCCCACTGGCTCGCCGGAGAAGAAAGCGAAAACGGCGAGAAGCTGGAAATTGGCTAAGTTCTGAGGTTGTGCTTCTTCACAGCGCTGAGGGGGGTTTAAATAGGCACGGGGACGGAGCTTGCGAGGGAAACGCGACAGCGGTTGCTTGCGCCGGGGAGAAACTTGTCAGGCGCAGGCGCAACGACGGCGACGGCGACGTGATCGCGCTTCAGGCGGTGCTGCAGCTTTGCCAGTTGCGTTGGAACTTCGTCCGGGACGGCGCAGATGCGGAGGCAACAGCAATGCTCCGGTAATGACACGTACACGCATGCAACTGCCACGGCAACGGGAGCGCGCGCGAAAACAAAGCTCGGGAGCGCGGCCGTTTAACCGCTGGGCAAGGCGATGCCACAGTGGCTAGCACGTGCGCGGGAGGTGGTTCAGCTGTTCACAATACAGGCGACAAGAGATGGTGGCCGGCGGCGAGCAAACGCGGCGAGAACGCGGCGCGGCAACGGTGGCTCGGGCACTGGTCGAAAGCAACGACCAGGGCTGGTCGAAAGGGCCTAAAAAGAAGTTTGGGCCGATTTGCAATTTCTGAAACTCGTTCCAGGGGCTGTTCTGTGAGGATAATTTGAATAGGACTTGGGCCTGTTTGCAAATTTGGAGATCTGAGGGTCCGATCTGAAATCTGATTTCGCAGCTAAGTTGCAAAAGATTATTAGAACTTATCTGACCAAAGTTTGGTAAGATCAGGCATGATCTGAAGGGTTTCGACAAAATTGGGGAAAACGGTTTAGGGTAATTAGGGTAATTAGGGTTTTAAAATAGCAAGGCTTGAAACTCAGCTTTAGGGTGAGATTTTGGAGATGGTCCCGAAGGGAAAAATGTTCTGAACAGCATTTAGAAGGGAATGGCTGAAGCAGATTAGGTTTTGGGGTCCGGATGTGGATTTTGGCTATTTTAGGGTTTAGCAAAAACAGGGGTGTTACATATTCAGATCCAAAAAATCTGGCAAGTTCCATGAATGGAGCTAATTAACTTGCTAGGAGTACACACTTACCTTGCTAGATATTGTGTTGAAGAAATAACATAGTTTTGTAATTGTCTCTCTGACTTTGACTAGGAGAATGCCTCTGATAGCAATGGGAAGCATTTGTGACATCAGTACATGACAATCATGGGACTTCATACCAACCAGTTTCAAGTCTTTCATGGACACAAGTTTTTTCAAGTTCGCAGAATACCCACATGGAACTTTGACACCATATAGGCACTAACAGAGTTCTGTTTTTTCTCTTTTTGACAAAGTATAGCAAGCCGGGGGGAGGTATGTACACTTTCCCTTCTCCAATGGTGCAAGCTCATTCCTTATGCCCATTTCGAGCATGTCACGGCAAACATTGATGCCATCTTTCATCTTTCTCGGAATGTTCAACAACAAACCAATCAAACTGTCACAAACATTTTTCTCTACGTGCATGACATCAATGCAATGTCGAACTTGTAAGTGCTCCCAATATGGCAGATCTCAAAGAATCGATCTCTTCTTCCAAACATTTTTTCTTGGAGGATTAGAACATTTACCGAACTCAACTTTGATGTCCTTCACGCGCAAGTAAAGCTCCTTACCAGTCACAAACACTGGGGCTGGTCCTTTCTCAGGCTTCCCATTAAATGACTTCCTCTTCTTACGGTAGGCGTGATCCATCGGAAGGAATCTGCGATGACCCATGTACACTAATTTTCTGCAGTTCAATAACCACATGCTTTCAGTTTCATCCAGGAAAACAGAACAAGCCTTGCCTCCTTTCGTACTATACCCCGACAAATTTCCGTAGGCCGGGAAATCATTTATGATGCAAAGTATCATGGCCCGCAACATGAAATTCTCTCACTTATGTGCATCTCACACCCGCACCCCTTCGCTCCACAATGTATGTAAGTCCTCAACTAACGATGATAGAAACACGTCAATATCATTCCTGGGTTGTCTAGGTCCTGAAATTAGTAACGACATCATGATGTACTTGCGCTTCATACATAACCAAGGAGGAAGTTGTAAATGCATAAAAGAACCGGCCAAGTGCTATGCTGACTGCTCATATTTCCGTGTGGATTCATACCATCCGTACTCAGCCCAAACCTTATATTCCTCACTTCGCCGCAAACTCACCAAATGTTCTGTTAATGTTTCTCCATTGAATAGAATCAGCTGGATGTCTTAGTTTTCCGTCTTGTTTCCGACCTTCAACATGCCAACGCAAGTACTTCGCATCTTTCAGATTTGCAAACAGTCGTTTCAATCTAGGAATCACAGGAAAATACCACACAGTTTTGGCCGGAGGCCCTTTCTTTACCTCATCACATCCATTGTGATAAATTCGGTCCCCATGCTTATACCGCAATGCATCGCATCTTGGACAAACATGCAAATCCTCATACTCGTTACGGTATAGAACACAATCATTTGGGCATGCATGTATTCTTTCGATTTCCATTCCCAATAGACACAATAGTTTTTTGGCCTGGTAAACAGATCTTGGCAACTCGTTCCCCTCTGGAAGCATGTCCGCTAAAAGATCTAATAGCGTCGTGGAACTCTTATCGCTCCAACCATTGCTTGCCTTCAAGTTATATAATCTTAACACAAAAGACAACTTTGTAAATTTTGCACATCCAGGGAACAAAGGCTTCTCAGAATCAACAATTAATTTCTCAAATTTATCAAATCATTTTCGCTATAATCTTCTTCTACATCACGTAACATTTCATCTAAATTGTCATCATCTACATGTAGATCCGAATGAACATTATCAATATTCTGATGATCATCATTACTGCAATCCACTTCCCGGTCCTGCTGAGTGGTAGCGGTGCTCGTTTCCTCAAGATCTTCACCATGCCATATCCAACAGGTATAGCGTGCGTTAAAACCACGACGAATCAAATGACTCTTAATCTGATCAGAGTTGCCGAACCTCTTTAAGTTCATACAATCTATACAAGGACAATGCATATCTTTCTCTCCCTTCTTCGCCTTTTCTTGCTCAGCAAATTTAATAAACCCATTCACACCCTCCAAATACTCAACAGTAGTATGTTTTATTTCATACATCCAATATTCTCGATCCATCTACAATTATTTCACAAAATTAACAAATTGAAATAAATAATTAATGACTCAGGGCATGCATGCATGAAACATCATCAATTAGGCCATATGTATAAGCTACTTAATTACATTAATGGATATATGAAACCCTAACTTGATGCATTAATTGGAAGAGCCAGCTAGCTAGCTTATTAACTTCAGCCATAAATCATTCCTAACTTAACTTCAGCAAGCTATAGCTAGCTAGCCAACCTAGCCTCCTAGTTTGGAGCTACATGCATCTTGTTTAATGAATTGGTAGAGAGAGAGGGAGAGTGTGAAAGAGTGATCGAGAGAGAGAGAGGTGATGAGAAGATGACAATACCGAGGGGGATCGAATTATCAAGCTCCCAGCTAGCTTCTCCAGATCACTCTACCTTGGAGCGTGGATGCACGTACAGTAGAAATGATCGAGGATGCAGAGCAGGGGTCGAGATAAGTTGTGCAATTTTACTATCGGTTCAAAACCACAACCGATAGTAAACTTTTTTCTCTTCTAAAGGTCCCCACTGTCATAACCATTAGTTTATATGACATCATTGTACTATCGGTTTGTTTTATATAATCAATAGTACAATTTCCTCTATTATATCGATTGGTACAATAGTAACCGATAGTAAAAATTCTGTAATTTCACTATCAGTTACGAAAGACAAACCGATAGTACAATTTCCCCTATTATATCGGTTGGTACAGTAGTAACCGATAGTAAAAATTTCGTAATTTCACTATCAGTTACGAAAGACAAACCGATAGTACAATTTCCTCTATTATATCGATCGGTACAATAATAACCGATAGTAATAATTGTTTTCTATTCACTAACGGTACACCAAAACATAACCGATAGTACAAAGCCTTTTCTCTACCACTGTCATCCCTATCGATTTTTCCCAGATTGCTTATAACCGTTAGAAGATATGGGGTTAGTAGATTGCATTTCTGTAGTAGTGGATTGCTGACTGTCAGTTTGTGATGTTTTGTTTCCTTTTTCGACCTCAAACGGCTAGCTGAGTTTTCTCCGTAAATTGCTTCTTTCTGGTCGTGACCCATACTAACTGTCAGCATGCCATGCTGACTATCAGCATGCACTATCAATTTTCCAGCTCGTGCACAACGGCTCTTTTGATCTTTTGGGCTATAAATAGAGGCATTGAGCAGTTGTTTAAGACACCAAGCAACCTCATATTCATATACACACTTGAGCTTTAGTTCCTAACACAAAATCTTGATCTGTTGATCAAGTCGTGAGTTTTTGTGATCCACCGAGTTTTCTGTTAACATCATTTTGCATATCTAGAGTTTCTCGGTGATTGTTGGACGTTTAGATAAGACCTTGCAACTTATTACTCTTGTTGAATGCCCTCACCTAGACGGTTTGGTGGCGTGGCCATTGACCTCTTATATTCGGAGATTTTTGAAGAGGCTCGGCGTGATTGTACAAGGCATTGATGCTCGCCTTTCCGGAGTAGACAAGGAGTAACCACTAGTGAGTAATATCCTTCGTGGATATTAAAGCAAGACTCATTCATTTGAGTGCTTCAACGAGGAGTAGGGGAGACCGGGTGAGTTTCTGAGACCTCGGGAAAAATCCTTGTGTTTATCTTCTTCTCTCTTCCTTTTATTTATGCTAAATTGTTTTTGTTCTTATTCTTTGCAAAAAGTTGTTTTTTATTGAAAAGTTTTAAAGCCTCCTATTCACCCCCTCTAGTCGGCATCCTCGATCCTACACGTGGTATCAGAGCATGGTTTCTCAATTAAATAGGCTTTACCGCCTAGAGAGAAGATGAGTCAAATGAGGGTTTTCATCTCAGTCATACCGGTCGTGTGCCTATCTTTGATGGGACTAACTATCCTTATTGGAAAGTGCACATGTTGATAATTCTAGAGGCCATGGGGCTTTATGTTTGGGACATTGTTAAGCTTGGGTTTACTCCTCCGGATGATCCGGCAAGTCACTCCGATGACGACAGGAGAAAACTACACTTAAACGCCCATGCTAAAAATGCTCTCTTTGCCGATTTGTCTTTAAATGAGTTCAACCGTGTGACTAATCTTACCACAGCTCACAAGGTTTGGACCACCCTTGAAGAAATATATGAGGGCACTACTAAAGTCAAAGAGGCAAAGTTGCTCATGATAAGGCAACGATACGAGACATTCACCATGTCGTCAACCGAGTCCATGGATTCCATGCTTCTCGGTTGAACAACATTGTGAATGAACTCAAGGAGCTAGGAGTTGTTTTTACTGACATCGATATTGTGAGAAAAATGCTCAGGGCTCTTCCAGAAAGTTTTGACACTCTGGTGACGGTACTCACTAACTCCGACCTATCGACCATCACACCTACTGATCTCTTTGAGAACCTCATTACCCATGAGATGCATCGAAAGGAGAAGAAGGAAGAGGCTGAACCTTTGGAGACTAAAAAGAAGGTGTTGGCTTTCAAAGCCGGCTCCAAAAATGACTCAAGCGATGGCTCCTCCGATGAGGATCTTGCCCTTATGGTAAAGAACACTCAAATACTTTTTCACAGGTTACACAAGAAGGGAGTTAACATCGACACACGACCAAAGGGGTCAAAGAAATCGAACTTCAAGGACATCATATGCTATGGATGTCACGCAAAAGGACATATAGCCTCAAGATGTCCAAACAAGAACAAGACTTGGGACAAGAAGAAGAAATTCTTCAAGAAAAACAATAGTGCAACCAAAGAAGCCTGCTTCGGAGAATGGATGTCCGGAGGAGAGAGCTCCGATTCCGACTCCGACGATGAAGGAGGTTGCTCCAAGAAGCTAGCCGGACTAGCTCTCAGCAATATTCCGACTAGTCCATCCCTTTGTCTTATGGCTAAAGGTGATGAAAAGATACATTCTAATGATCCTTCATACGATGAACTTATTGAAATGATTACTGAATTAAATGAAGTTTTTGGGATCACTAAGAAAAAGTATAGAGCGCCTAAAGAAGAGCATTCCTCCTTACGCACTCAATACTCAGAATTAAAAGATTCATATGAAAGTCTCTTTATTAAAGATATTACTAATGCTCCATCTAAAGTAGATGTAGCCATTTCTTGTGATCTAGATGATAATTCGTCTAATAATATCCCTCAAAGTTCTCTTGATATACCATGTGCCTCAAATGAAACAATCTTAAATGAAAATAATGAACTTAAGGCACAAATTGAGAAAGTTGGAAAAGGATTAGAAAATTGCTACAAAGGAAAAGTATCTCTTGATATCATTCTTAGCAAACAAAAATGCTCATTTAGAAAAGAAGGACTTGGATACTTTCCGAAGAAAGGAAAGAAACTAAATGCAAAAAATGTCTTTGTAAAAGAATGCAACACATTTTGCTTTAAATGCCATGAAACTGGTCATTTTCATTATGCTTGTCCTTTAATGACTTCAACTTATTTTGATACTTGCTACATGCCTAAAAGATCAAAGAAAGGATATGCTATAGCAAAGTTTGTTCGTGCACCCATGCTAAATAAAAGGAAGAAATCAATTTGGGTGCCCAAAGCTTTGATTCCTAACATCGAAGGACCCAAAATAGTTTGGGTACCTAAAAGGACTTGATTTTTTTTGTTTTTGCAGGTGAACTACAAGACCGGTGGAAAACATCGGGTGCTAGACAGCGGATGCTCCGAACATATGACTGGTTACAAAAAGTTGTTCACCTCATTGGAAGACAACTCGAGCGAAAACCAAAAGATCACCTTTGGCGACAATCGTCAAGGAAATGTGGCAGGCTTGGGTAAAATTGCAATATCCAATGATCTTTCAATTTCGAATGTTTTACTTGTTGAATCTCTGAATTTTAATTTTTCTGTTGCACAAATTTTTGATCTTGGATTTCGTTGCATTTTTTGTCCTAAAGAAGTTTTAGTTGAAAGTTTAAATGATAATTATTTGATCTTCAAAGGCTTTCGTTTTGGAAATATCTATCTTGTTGATTTTCACTCTAAAGATGCATCTCTTTCAACATGTCTTGTCTCTCAAACCTCAAAAGGTTGGCTATGGCATAGAAGGCTTGCACATGTTGGAATGCATCAACTTAAAAAGCTTTTAAAATGTTATTTGGTTGTTAGCTTAAAAGATGTGAATTTCGAAAAGGATAAACCTTGTAGCGCTTGTCAAGCTGGCAAGCAAGTAGCTACTTCACATCTGATTAAGCGTGTTCTTTCAACCTGCAAACCTTTGGAACTGCTGCATATGGATTTATTTGGACCTTCTGAGTTCCAGAGTATCGGGGGTAACAACAATGGTTTTGTTATTGTTGATGATTTTACTCGCTACATTTGGGTCTTCTTTATTTCTCAAAAATCTGAAACCCCCGATGTTTTCAAAAGATTTGCAAAATGAGTTTCCATTGAATTCGCACTTTCAATCAAGAAAATCCGTAGTGATCATGGTGGAGAATTCGTTAATTCAACCTTAGTTGATTTTTGTGACTCGCTAGGCATTAAACATGAATTTTCTACTTCTTACACTCCACAGCAAAATGGAGTTGTGGAAAGGAAAAATCAAACACTATTAGAAATGGCAAGAACAATGCTAAGTGAGTATGACACTCCTACTCACTTTTGGGTCGAAGTCGTGCATACTGCTTGCTATTCTATTAATCGACTTTATTTGCATCCTCTTCTGAATCTAACTCCTTATGAGTTTCTTGTTGGGCGCAAGCCAAATGTTTCTTATTTTTGAGCTTTTGGTTGTAAATGTTACATCCTTAGAAAAAGAAACTTTGGTGGTAAATTTCAAAGAAGAGTAGATGAAGGCTTTTTAGTTGGATATTCTACCACCAGCAAAGCTTATCGTGTTTTTAACAAAAGTACAAGTTGCATTGAAGAATCTTGTGATTTCGAATTCGATGAATCTAATGGCTCTCAAAAGAAGCAAGTATCTTCTGAAGTTTCAGGTGAAGATCTTCAAGAAGCTGTGAAGAACATTACCATTGGAGACATCAAACCAATAGAAGATGATCAAGAAGATGATGAGAACATTGAGAATGATGATCAACATACATCATCACCTCATATTGATCCACTAGAGCAAGATCAAGAAGAAGAAACACAAGAAGAAGCACCAAGGCAACATCAAACCATCACCAAGGATCACCCTCTAGATCTAATACTGGGTGATGTCAGTAAGGGTGTTCAAACTCGCTCTCGTATTGCTTCTTTTTGTGAACATCATTCTTTTGTATCATCCCTAGAACCTAAACATGTAGATGAAGCTCTTAGTGATCCTGATTGGGTAAATACTATGCATGATGAACTTAATAATTTCTCTAGGAATAAAGTTTGGACTTTAGTAGAAAGACCCAAGGATCATAATGTAATTGGAACAAAATGGATTTTTAGAAATAAGCAAGATGAAAATAGTGTAGTTGTTAGAAACAAAACTCGTCTTGTTGCACACAAGGTTTCTCTCAAGTTGAAGGTTTAGATTTTGGTGAAACCTTTGCACCAGTAGCAAGACTTGAAGCTATTCGTATACTTCTTGCTTATGCATCAAACTTTAATATTAACTTGTTTCAAATGGATGTAAAAAGTGCCTTTTTAAATGGTGATATATCTGAGCTAGTTTTTGTTGAACAACCTCCCAATTTCGAAGATTCAAAGTTTCCAAACCATGTGTTTAAACTATCTAAAGCTCTCTATGGTCTCAGGCAAGCTCCTCGAGCTTGGTATGAATGACTTAGAAACTTTCTTTTATCTAAAGGTTTTTAAATTGGGAAGGTTGACACAACGCTTTTTACAAAGATGATTGAAAAAGATTTGTTCATATGTCAAATATACATTGATGATATTATATTTGGATCTACTAATGAATATTTCTGTCATGAGTTTGGAGAAATGATGTCTAGGGAATTTGAGATGTCAATGATCGGTGAGCTAAGCTTCTTCCTTGCACTTCAAATCAAGCAACTCAAGAACGGAACGTTCGTGAGTCAAACGAAGTATGTCAAGGACTTACTCAAGCGCTTTGGGATGGAAGATGCTAAAGCAGTCAAAACTCCCATGGCCACCAATGAACATCTGGATATGGACAACAACGGAAAAGTGGTCGATTCTAAACTTTATAGGTCTATGATTGGTAGCTTGTTATATCTTACTGCATCTAGGCCAGATATCATGTTTAGTGTTTGCTTATGTGCTAGATTCAGTCAACCCCTAAGGAATGTCATTTGATTGCTATTAAAAGAATCCTTAGGTACTTAAAATGCTACCCCAACTTAGGTCTTTGGTATCCGAAAAATACAAACTTTGAATTAACTGGTTATTCAGATTCAGATTATGCAGGTTGCAAGATTGATAGAACGAGAACATCTGGTAGTTGTCAACTGTTGGGGAGATCATTAGTGTCGTGGTCATCTAAGAAACAAAATTCTGTAGCTCTCTCCACCGCTGAAGCTGAATATGTGTCTGCAGGTAGTTGTTGTGCTCAAATTTTGTGGATGAAACAGACATTCTTGGATTATGTAATTATATTTGAAAAAGTGCCATTCTTGTGTGATAATAAAAGTGCCATTAAAATTGAAAATAATCTTTTTCAACATTCTAGAACTAAGCATATTGAAATACGGCACCATTTTATAAGAGATCATGTGGCAAAAGGGGGATATAGATGTGAGTTATATCAGAACTGAGATGCAACTAGCAGATATTTTTACCAAACCCCTAGATGAGACCAGATTTTGCTTTCTCAGAGGTGAATTGAACATTATTGATATTTCAAATGTTAGTTGATGTGTTATTTGTATTAAATTATATTTTATTCTCTCTCTGGTCGAACTGGTTGCCCATGCTGACAGCTAGCATCACAAACTGACTGTCAGTCTCTTGCTCAGGAGCCGGGTCGTAGCATCTGGTCGAAGTCGTTGACCATGCTGATAGTCAGTTTCATACACTGACTGTCAGTTATGTGCTTCAAATTTTGGTCGTAGCCTCTGGTCAAATTGATGACCCACACTGACTGTCAATTTGAGATACTAACTGTCAATTTCAAATCCCAGGTTTTTGTGTTGATTGTTAGTGCTCCACACTGACTGTCAGTTTCAAAACCCTGGTTTTTGAACTGATTGTCAGTATATCACATTGACTGTCAGTGTGTGACTCCAAAACCCTAAAACCCCTGTTTCTTTCTCCTGTGTCTTTTCGTCTCCTCTTCGTCGCCGCTGCCATTTTTGCCATGACTCGCCTCGCCGGTGCATCCTCGCTATACCACGCTGCCACATCACCTCTCCGTCGGCGCCTCCTCCTCGTCGTGTTGCACCGCCGCCACACCGCGCCGTCGCCTCGCCATGCGACCGCTGCATCATGTTTTGTCGTGCGCCGCTGCACTTCAACGTGCCTAGCCGCGCCGCCTCGTCGTGCTTTATCCACCGTGATGTGCCTAGCCTAGGGCCACCTTAGCTCGCCGTGCCCCTTCTCACCGATCTTGTTTCGACCGTCGTCATCGCTTCTTTGGCTTCTCTATCCATCTCTCTGTTCAAGTCCCTATTTCTTTCCCTCTCTTTTTTTTTGTTCGCCATGTCTGATCAGCCTTCATCCTCTCGACGTGTTGCCCATCGGAAGAACGCTGCAAACACCAGTCGTTCAACGGGTCAGCCGTCTGAGCCCCGCTCTTTGCCTCCGCCCGAGCGCGCCCCCGTGGATTATTCCTGGTGGCACGTGAGTCACCTTCGCACCCTCCGCTCCACAAACCCTTATCTGTTGCCACGTCTCTCTGGTCACGACACCTGCAGCGTTCTCACTTTCTTCACGAACTTGCAGCTTGACCTCTAGACCAGCGTCTATAGTCGTGTCCCCATCTTTGCTCATCGCTCCCTCTCCTGGTCCACGATTGCCTCTTGTAGAGGCATCGTCTCCTTGGCCGACTCCTTCGCATCTGTAGGGATCAGAGATCTAGTCTCTGACTCCTCTCTCCACTGGGCTGATGACCTCATTAGCCAGTTCTACGCCACCGTATTTATCTCACCCCAGCGTGACTCACTGACCTTCATGACAGGCCTCCTGGTTCACACTGTCACGAAGGAGCAGTTTGAGGCCGCTCTTGGACTGGTTCATCTTGCTTATGGACGCCAGCTCCACACTCTTCCAGACCTTGAGCATCGGGAGGTGGCCATGCTCTACTCCGACCCCTTCTAGCTCCTGTTGATCGAAGGATGCCGACTAGAGGGGGGTGAATAGGCGGTTTTTAAAATTTTACTTTTAAACTAGTGGTTAACAACCTAAAATTGCAATAACAAGTCTCTAAATATATGAATGACAATTCAAGATGAGTTTTGCAATTTCTAAAGGATTATGAGGAACAATTCAATCTCTAAGAAAATAAAGCAAGTAATAGAAATAACCGAAGAGATCGAATTTTTCCCGAGGTCTCGAAAATTTGCCGATTTCCACTAATCCTCGTTGAAACGCTCTTCGCTAGAGCTTATGCTTCGATTTCACTATGGGTAGCCCTTCTCCTCTCCGGATAGGCGAGCTCCGAGCCTTTACAACCAATCGTCAGGCCTCTCCGACACACACCGTCGATGGAGAGATCGCCGGACTTCCCAGGTCGTTTAGGTGACGGCAATCACCAAGAGTAACAAGCCAAGAACCTTGCTTGATCAACCTCAAAGATTGATGAACAACAATGCAAATGCAAAAAGGCTTGAAATTGACTTCACTCAACTAGCACTCAAGGTTTGCTCAAATTTTGACTTCAATTGCTAGAGAATGAGTGTGAGAGAGTTTGCACACTGTTGCTCAAGAGTTTAGAGATGTATTTCGTGTGTTTTTGACATCTACAAACAGTGGTCTATTTATATGCTCAGCCAAACGGTCGTTTTCAAGAAAATTGGGCGAAAGTTGTACTGGCCGGACATTGTTCGGTCACTTCGGACATTGTCCGGTCAGTCCAAAAAAGTTGACCGTTACTCACGTGTAATTCGAGTGTCAGTAGCCGTTTGAATCAATTTGTGTAGGCCGGACAAATGGATTTGTCCGGACAAAATGTCCGGACAGATGCATTTGCCTCTGTTAACACTCCTGTTCAACAATACTTGTACACACTGGACAAATCGATTATCCAGACAAAATGTCCGGACAAATGTATTTGTCTCTGTTGACACTCGAAATAAAACACTTTAACTATATGTCTAGGCCAGACATATGGTATTTGTCCAGACAAAATGTCCGGACAAATACATATGTCTCTGTTAACACATGCATTTTCAATTGCTCAGAAGTTGTATTGGCCAGACATTGTCCGGTCACTTCGGACAATGTCCGGTCACTTCAGACAAAAGCCTCCGGACAAATACATATGTCTTAACTTAACGTGCCGTGAAAATTTGTATTGACCGGACATTGTCCGGTCACTTCGGACAATGTCCGACCTTCATCGGACAGATGCACCAGACAAATGTATATGTCTTTGTTTCAAGTTTTGCAATGTTCAGAAGTTATTTGTATTGGCCGGACATTGTCCGGTCACTTCAGACACTGTCCGGCCAGTACAAAATGAAAACAGAAATCTGAATTTTTACTCAATTTCGATTTGAGGGTAAATGCAAATGCAAATATGCTTCCAAAGACTTCAAGGTTGATCAAGAAACTTGTGCTAAGAGCCCTCTTAATAGTACGACCATCTAACCTAGAAATTTTCAAAAACAAGAAAGCGCTAGGTTTAGATATTTGTACTCTTGTCGAGATTTTCGTCGTTTTCGCTTCATGGAGTCTTGATAGCCTTGCTTTCTTTTTCTTGATTCTTTCTCCTCTGATTAACCTACGTCTCACATGCAAAAGTTAGTCGCAAATTTTACGGGTGTCATTAATCACCAAAACCCTAATTAGGGCTCAAGATTCAACAATCTCCCCCTTTTTGGTGATTGATGACAACCGTTATGCACAAATCATATGGATATTGAAAAATGAATATGAGCAATAGTGCTCCCCCTGAATCTTACATCCATGCTCATGAATAAGTCCATAACAAGATATATGAATCTACATGTATATGTCCAAAACCAAACAACAATGGCATTTCATAATATATCCATGTTCATACATCCATACATCAATCAATAGCAAGCAATAAACGATAAATGACGTAAGCACATTCCATCATAATATCCACACACATATCCATAATAATATCCACAATACGATATACGACATAACCACATAACCACATATCCATGAACCATAACATAACTCTCCCCCTTTGTCATCAAACATCCATAAAGGGAGAGGACATATATACAAGTAACCTAGATACAAGAGTAAGACAATCTAAGACTGCGGAGGATGATCGGAAGAAGAATTGCCGCGACGACGACGCTGATACTGGCCTGCATCGAATCGTCTCCGCATCTCAGAGATATCCTGACTCATAGAGTCGGTGCGAGGCTCGATGACGTTGAGGCGATGGTCGATGGAGCTCAGTCTGGAGTCAACCTCATCGAAGCAAGTCTCAAATCACATGGACATCTGATCTAGCCGCTCCATGATCATCATGTACGGAGCCGAGACGTCAGGACTCTGAGAGATGGAGTAGGACTGAAGTGGAGAAGGAGCTCCCGCGACCGGAGACATGTGCTCATCTTCATGAGCTGGTGATCCAACTTGGTTCTCGTAGCGAATAAGGATCCCCAGGCTCTTCATCCGGTAATACTCCATAGAAGTGGGGCGGGATGCTCGATGCAGTCCAAAGTAGGTCAGAGTATGAGCGATGAAGGGTGCGAAGGGCAAGAGCCTCTTCGAATCCATCTGAACCTCCTGCATCTCATGGAACATGAACTCAACAATATCGAACGGAGTCTCGTCAACTTGGGCTCTCAATAGTCGTAGCATGGTAGATGTGACAGCCCCTCGATCTCCGGTTTTTGGCAAGATGGTCATGCGGTTCAGCTTTTCAAGTATTGCCACCAGAGGGATCAGTTGAGAGACTTTACTGATGTTTGGATCTGGATTGTCGAAGAGGTGGACGACATCTTCAACTCGAACTTCATCAAAGGCGAAGAGGTTGTTGTCGACGTGCTCGATCTGAAGAGCCTCTTCAAACTATGCCTTCATGAGAGTCCTCTTCTAGTTGTTGTTCATGAAGACGACGTGGGATCGATCCGAGGCAACATGGAGAGATGCGAAGAACGAACGGATGATGTCCACGTTCCACTTCCAGTCTTCCTTCATCTCGGTGAAGGAGTGCAAATTGACTGCCAGGAACTAGCCCCTTAAGGGATAGTTGACTTTGCTTTCAATCAAGTTCCAATCAATGGCCTGATGCCCAAAGACTTTGGAGGAGGAGAATCTGCTGTGATACTGGGACATCTGAAAAGCATTCCAGAAGTTCCTCTCAGTGCATGTCCTCGGATGTTCGTATGGGTTCTTTCGACGAAGTCGCCGAATAGCACTAGCGATGAAATTCTGATGGCCTCGAGGTTGCTCATCACCACTACTGCTGCTACTATCATCCGAGTTAGAACCAGCAATAGGAGACCCCATGGGAGATGCTAGAGCTGCATCATCCTCATCAACTGCTAGGGAATCCCAATCAATGGGTTGAGCCTGTTGGGAAGATCCAAGCCCATGGCGATGGCTGGTTTGTTTCATTCGTCCAGACATGATGACTCTGGTAGAGAGAGATAAAGAATTTTATCATGATATGACTCAATGAAGGTGTCATGAGATGCATGAACTAGTATATGAAAGTATGACCTAGTCCTCATGTGATTCATGTTGAACTGAATTACACTCATGCATTCACTAATAGAGAGATTTTCATATTATCACCGTATGCAACCTTGGCTCTAGTTAATTTGCTTTGTTCATAGTTAGACATCTAATGCAAGCCAAAAGAAAAATTGTCCTCTAAATGCTCATCTTATTCATTCACATTGTGCATGGTAAAAATTGAACAAAATTTATGTGAAACCAAGTTTTAACAGTTGATTCAACTAGATTATCACATTTCCATAAGAAGCATATTTGATTTTGTCACAAAACCTAATCCTAGAAGGCATTTTGTTATCCATACCATGCATGTCTATGAAAAACTTCTATTTTGCAAGGATCAATTGATATGTGATCATTCCTAGATGTCAATTTCATGAATCTGTAGGCAATTTAGACATGCACCAACATTTAGTCAATTTCAAACCCTAGTATGACATGAGATGCAATGCATGAACCAGAGAAAGGAATAGGAAAAACTGACCCAAACCAAGGAAGGAGGAGATGCACAGGAGCCTAGATCTGAGGCCGGACGGAAGATGGTTTGACGAAACCTCGTGTCCGGAAGGGAAGGATTGAACAGTGGTGAGAGGATGAACTGAGGAGGAGACAAAAGACAAAACACGATTTGGGGAAGAAGAGGGCTTCGGGAGATTTTAATAACTGAACCGTTATGCACACACCGGACAAAGTCTGATCTAGCCGGACAATGTCCGATATGGCCTGACAAAGTCCGAACTGGGCGGACACTGTCCGGTCAGTTCAGATAAGTTCCTGAAACATCTGAATTTTTGCATTTTTCACAAATTTGACTCAAACAAAGGTTTGATTTCAGGATAAACTCAAATACAATGTTGGGAATATATCCAGATAGCCTTGAGATGAATGTGAGGGAGAACGATCTTAGAATGAGCCTCCAAAGCACGTTTTAGGGTAAAAACAGGTAAAATAGAACGAGTTTTCACCAAATCGTTAAATCTCAATGAAACTTGGATTTTTCTGAGATATTTGGACTTGTATGAATTTGAAATACTATTTCAAGCCAAAACATGGAGAAGATCTTGGCTCAAACAGCGAAATTCACCAAATGCGCGTTTTGGGTATTTTCGTGTCAAAGCTCGTTTTCGGACGCCTTGAAAAATGTGATAACTTGCAAACCATAGGTCTTTTGAGAAAAAGTTCAACATGAACTATCTTCGAATGATTGATCTCTAAGTGTTTCATGTAGAAAATTTTTGTCAAAACTCAACCGATTTTGATTTATGGAAATAAGTCATTTTAGGCCAAAACAAGATCATAGATGTTCAATTTGGTCAAAATTCAACATTTTAGCTCGAAATCCTTTCTTTTCACTTTCAAAACTTTTGAGAACATATTTGAAAGATATTTTTGAAGATTTCGTGTTATTTTAACATGTTTTGATCATTTTGGCACTTTTTCGCCCTTTTTGATTTGAAAATGGCCCTTTTTAATAACCAATATGCATTTTTTTCCTTTTTGTACACATTTTTGGGTATACAAACATTCAATGAGCTTGAAGTTGCTCCCCCTTAATGTGTTGTCCAAGTTTTGTTGAGAAACGACAAAATGGTGAACTTTTGGTCTTTTTCTTCAAAATAGGAAGTAATTGGCATAGATGCCTACATTGATTGAATATATAAAATATATATTTATATACATATAGACAATAGTATATATGCTAGATATAATCTAATTAAGAACCAATTCAAGACAAGCAAGAGATCAAATAACATTTGAAATGTCAATAACATTCAATTCATTTCTTAACTTGCTAAATCTTGACTCATCCAAGGGTTTAGTGAATAGGTCCGCTAATTGGTTTTTGGTTGAAACATGACTAATCACTATATCCCTTTTTGATACATGATCCCTAAGAAAGTGATGTCTAATGTCAATGTGCTTTGTTCGAGAGTGTTCAACGGGATTGTTAGCAATTTTAACGGCACTCTCATTGTCACATAAAAGTGGAACACAATTGACTCTTATGCCATAATCTAACAAAGTTTCTTCATCCAAAGAAGTTGTGCACAACAACTACCGGCCGAAACATATTCTGCCTCGGCGGTTGAGAGTGCAACCGAATTTTGTTTCTTTGAAGTCCAAGAGACTAATGATCTTCCTAGAAGTTGACATCCACCGGAAGTACTTTTTCTATCAATTTTACAACCGGCATAATCAGAATCCAAATATCCTAGGAGATCAAAGCTAGCATTCTTAGGATACCAAAGTCCTATGTTTGGTGTATGTTTTAGATATCTAAAGATTCTTTTTACTGCAGTTAGGTGACACTCTCTAGGAGCAGCTTGAAACCTAGCACACATGCATACACTAAACATAATATCCGGTCTAGAAGCAGTAAGATATAATAAACTACCAATCATAGAACGATATAATTTGAGTTCTACCGGTTTACCTTCCTCGTCCAAGTCCAAATGACCATTTGTAGCCATGGGAGTTTTGATTGGCTTTGCATCATCCATGCCGAATCTTTTGAGCAAATCCTTCACGTATTTTCTTTGACTCACAAATATACCTTCTTTGATTTGCTTAATTTGGAGTCCGAGGAAAAAGCTCAATTCTCCTATCATAGACATCTCAATTCCTTGGACATAGTTTCACCAAAAGCTTGACAAAGAGATTCGTTAGTGGAACCAAAAATTATATCATCGACATAGATTTGGCAAACAAAGAAGTCATCATTTATGATTTTGGTAAAGAGAGTTGTATCAATTTTTCCGACTTTAAAACCTTGTGAAATTAGGAAATCTCGCAATCATTCATACCAAGCCCTAGGGGCTTGCTTAAGACCATAAAGGGCTTTTGAGAGTTTATAGACATGATTTGGATATTTTGGATCTTCAAAACCCGGTGGTTGTTTTACAAATACAAGTTCCGAAATTTCACCATTTAAGAAAGCACTTTTAACATCCATTTGAAATAGTTTGATTTCAAAACATGATGCAAATGCATGTAAGATACGAATGGCCTCTAGTCTAGCTACGGGAGCAAAAGTTTCATCAAAATCTAATCCCTCACTTTGAGAATAACCTTGTGCTACCAATCTAGCTTTATTTCTTACAACTATGCCATTCTCATCTTGCTTATTTCGAAAGACCCATTTTGTACCAATTATATTGTGATCAAGAGGTTGTTCTACAAGTTCCCAAATATTATTTCTAGTAAAGTTGTTCAACTCATCATGCATAGCATTTACCCAATCCGGGTCCGCTAATGCTTCATCAATGCATTTAGGCTCAATACTAGAAATGAAAGAAGCATGTTCACAAAAAGATGCAATTCTAGAGCGAGTTTGGACACCTTTACCAACATCACCTATTATTTGGTTGACGGGATGATCCTTAGTGATGGTTTGATGAAGTCTTGGATTTTGCAATGCTTGATCTTCATTTTCCTTCATTTCTGAATCAAGACCAACTTGAGTAGGGGCCTCCGGAATCATAGAATCTATTTCATTTTCTTGATCGGGTGACTTTGAATCTTCACCCTTGGGCTTGATGTCCCCAATCGTCATGTTCTTCATAGCTTCTCGTAATTCCTCATTTCCTACATTCTCAAAATCTTCATACTCTTCTTGAGAGCCATTAGATTCATCAAACTCAACATTGCACGTTTCTTCAATGCATTCGGTTATGATGTTAAAAACACGATAAGCTTTACTAGTTGATGAATATCCAACAAGAAAACTCTCATCAACACGTCTCTGAAATTTTCCAAGATGCATGCGTTTTTTAAGGATGTAACATTTGCAACCAAAAACTCGAAAATATGAAATATTTGGTTTTCTTCCAACAATTAGCTCATAAGGAGTTTTGTTTAACAATGGATGAGTATAAAGCCGGTTTATGGCATAACAGGCAGTATTGACGGCCTCGGCCCAAAACCTAGTGGGGGTTTTATATTCATCCAACAAAGTTCGAGCCATTTCGATTAATGTTCGATTTTTCCTTTCCACAACACCATTTTGTTGAGGAGTATATGGTAGTAACTATTGTTTCTTGATGGAGAATTCAAATTCATTTTCAACACGTTTTGCAAATCTTTTAAACACACTTGGAGCATCAGATTTATGATTTAAGAAGAAAATCCAAGTAAATCGAGAGAAATCATCAACAATGACAAAACAATAGTTACTACCACCAATACTTTGAGTTTCCGATGGACCAAACAAATCCATATGCAAAAGCTCAAGTGGTCTTGATGTTGACAAAACGTTTTTAGCGGGATGAGTACTAGCAACTTGTTTTCCCGCTTGACAAGCACTACAAAGTTTATTCTTTTCAAACTTTACATTTTTCATACCTAAGATCAAATCTCTTTTTAAAAGTTTGTTTAATTGATGCATCCCAACATGAGCCAAGCGACAATGCCAAAGCCATCCCAAAGAATTTTTAGCAACCAAGCAAGTTGAAATGCAAGAATCTTTTGAACCGAAATCCACCAAATATAAATCTCCATATCAAAAACCTTTGAAAATTAAAGATTTGTCTTCTAAGCTTTCAATGATAACACCATTTGGTTCAAAAATGCATCTAAGACCCAAATCACAAATTTTTGCAACCAAAAGCAAATTGAAATTCAAAGATTCAACAAGTAATACATTTGAGATGGAAAGGTTGTTTGTGATTGCAACTTTACCTAACCCAATTACCTTTCCTTTGCTATTATCACCAAACGTGATTTTATCAATGTCATTGCAACCATTCTCAAATGAGGAGAAGCGACTTCCATCACCGGTCATGTGTTGAGTGCACCTGCTATCAAGCACCCAATGCCTCCCACCGGTTTTGTAGTTCACCTAAAAGAAGGGTTAGACGCTTTTAGGTACCCAAACTTGTTTGGGTCCTTAGAAGTTAGCAACAAGGGTTTTTGGAACCCAAATTCTCCTTTTATGTTTATTTTGATAAGGTAGACCAATGAATTTTGCAATTACTTTTCCGTACTTTGTTTTCTTAAGCATGTAATGGGAGTGATACTTATTTTCTTTAGCTCTAGAAGTTGAGGGACAATTTTCCGGCAAATGATCTACATCATGGCTTTTGTGACAAAACATATTAGTGGCCTTTACAAAAGTCACTTTAGTACTAAACTTCTTTCTTTTGTTCGGTTCATATCCTAAACCTTCCTTTCTAAATGAACATCGTTGCTCACTAAGAAGTTTGTCTAAGGTTTCTTTCCCTTTAAAGCATTTTGCTAATCCTAGATTTAGTTTTTCCACTTGTGCCTTGAGTTCTAAATTTTCTAAAATCAAGTTTGAGTTGTTATCAACAATTTCATCACAGACATTTTCATGATTAATTTCTAAAGCATTACAAGTGATTGATTTTGAATGAGAGACAATATGGGTTGATTCATCTAGAATATCACAAGTAATTCCTATATCACTAGTTTGTTTAGAATCAATAATTTCATTAACTAGAAGTGCCTCATGCTAGTCATTTAGTTCGGCATATAAATCACTAAGTGTTGAATATTCTTTCTTAAGCATTTTGTTCTCCTTAGTTATTTTACCTAGTGCCTCATTTAATTCCATAACCATATCAACTAGTTCCTCATAAGAAGGTTCGAGATCCGATACCTTAGCATCATCACTTGCCATAAGACACAATGATGACTTGTCTTCAAGCGAAGTGGCCTCTCTGATAGCAATTCCCGCCATCTTCTTAGAAGTTGATGGTACTTCATCTTTTGATTCAGATTCCTCCGATCCGGAGTACCATTCACCAATATAGGCTTGGCCCTTGCTTCTATTATTGTAGAACTTCTTGAAGAGCTTCTTTTTACCTTTTGACCCTTCACCGTCATCTTTCCTCTCATGTGATCTTTGATGATCACCCTTCTTATTTGGACATCTTGAGGCAAAGTGTCCATTTTCATTACATTCATAGCATGTAATGTTCTTGAATCCGGTCTTCTTGTGAGGTCCTCGCCTTTTGTCAAACTCAAACCCCCTTTTGTTTATCTTGTTTAGGAGCTTCCGAGTTTTTCTCACAAGAAGAGCTAGATCACCATCGGAGCTTTCATCCGAACTATCCTCCTTAGCCTCCTCGACATTTGCTTTAAATGCCAAGTTTTTCTTCTTTGATCCGGATGCTTCCACAATCCCTTTCTTCTCTTCTTTTTGCATTTCATGGGTAATAAGAGTACCCAAAAGCTCGGTAGGAGTTGTGAATGTGAGATCACCGTTGATAAGCACTGTCACAATTGTATCAAAACTCGATGGTAAAATCATAAGCATTTTACGCACAATATCAATATCTTCAAATTTTGTACCTAAACCTTTGAGATCATTGATTAATAGATTGAGTCGAGTATACATGTCACTAACATTTTCAGATTCAAGCATGAAGAAGGAGTTGTATTCTCTAGTTAATTTGATTAGCTTAGCTTCTTTGACCTTAGATGTGCCTTCATGAATTACCTCTAAGGTTTTCCACATTTCATAAGATGTATCAAGATTACTAATGCGATTGAATTCACTTAAGTCAAGACCATTAAATATGGCATTTTTTGCTTGAGCATTTGCTGGGAGCTTTTTCGCTTCTAGAGATGTGAGATTTTCTAAATCAATTGGAGCTCTAAAAACATCTCTAGTGACCCTCCAAACGTCAAGACTAATGGATTCTAGGTAAACCGCCATCCTAATTTTCCAATAGCAATAGTTGTCACCCTTGAAGAAGGGGACCTTTCCATTATAGTTTTCTTTGATCGACGACATCCTCTCTCTAGACGGTTAAGCCTAAAATGAGAGACCTAGCCGCTCTGATACCACATGTTGATCTAAGGATGCCGACTAGGGTGGGTGAATAGGCGGTTTTTAAAATTTTACTTTTAAACTAGTGGTTAACAACCTAAAATTGCAATAACAAGTCTCTAAAGATATGAATGACAATTCAAGATGAGTTTTGCAATTTCTAAAGGATTATGAGGAACAATTCAATCTCTAAGAAAATAAAGCAAGTAATAGAAATAACCGAAGAGATCGAATTTTTCCCGAGGTCTCAGAAATTTGCCTATTTCCACTAATCCTCGTTGAAGCGCTCTTCGCAAGAGCTTATGCTTTGATTTCACTATGGGTAGCCCTTCTCCTCTCCGGATAGGCGAGCTCCGAGCCTTTACAACCAATCGCCGGGCCTCTCCGACACACACTATCGATGGAGAGATCGCTGGACCTCCCGGGTCATCTAGGTGACGGCAATCACCAAGAGTAACAAGCCTAGCACCTTGCTTGATCAACCTCAAAGCTTGATGAACAACAATGCAAATGCAAAAAGGCTTGAAATTGACTTCACTCAACTAGCACTCAAGGTTTGCTCAAATTTTGACTTCAATTGCTAGAGAATGAGTGTGAGAGAGTTTGCACAATGTTGCTCAAGAGTTAGAGATGTATTTCGTGTGTTTTTGACATCTACAAACAGTGGTCTATTTATACTCTCAGCAAAACGGTCGTTTTCAAAAAAATTGGGCGAAAGTTGTACTGGCCGGACATTGTCGGTCACTTCGGACATTGTCCGGTCAGTACAAAAAACTTGACCGTTACTCACGTGTAATTCGAGTGTCAGTAGCCGTTTGAATCAATTTGTTAAGGCCGGACAAATGGATTTGTCCGGATGTCCGGACAAATCCATTTATCTCTGTTAACACCCCTGTTCAACAATACTTGTACACACCGGACAAATCAATTTGTCCGGACAAATGTATTTGTCTCTGTTGACACTCGAAATAAAACACTTTAACTATATGTATAGGCCGGACATATGGTATTTGTCCGGACAAAATGTCCGAACAAATACATATGTCTCTGTTAACACATGCATTTTCGATTACTCAGAAGTTGTATTGGCCGGACATTGTCCGGTCACTTCAGACAAAAGCCTCCGGACAAATACATATGTCTTAACTTAACGTGCCGTGAACATTTGTATTGACCGGACATTGTCCGGTCACTTCGGACAATGTTCGGCCTTCATCGGACAGATGCACCGGACAAATGTATATGTCTTTGTTTCAAGTTTTGCAATGTTCTAAAGTTATTTGTATTGGCCGGACATTGTCCGGTCACTTCAGACACTGTCTGGCCAATACAAAACGAAAACAGAAATCTGAAATTTTCCTCAATTTCGATTTGAGGGTAAATGCAAATATAAATATGCTTCCAAAGATTTCAAGGTTGATCAAGAGACTTGTGCTAAGACCCCTCTTAATAGTACGACCATCTAACCTAGAAATTTTCAAAAACAAGAAAGCGCTAGGTTTAGATATTTGTACTCTTGTCGAGATTTTCGTCGTTTTCGCTTCATGGAATCTTGATAGTCTTGCTTTGCTTTTTCTTGATGCTTTCTCCTCTGATTAACCTACGTCTCACACGCAAAAGTTAGTCGCAAATTTTACGGGTGTCATTAATCACCAAAACCCTAATTAGGGCTCAAGATTCAACAGCTCCGTCAAATTGCTGTCCTATGCCGCGATGTTGACCTGGCCCTGAGGATCCTTCGTCTCACTTTGATCCCTATGATCGGAGATAAGGCCAGAGTCACTTACCTTTCCCTCCATGTTTTGATCTCTATCTTCAGGGAGGAGCCTTTCGACGTCGCTGATCTCATCATTAGTGAGATTCAGCACGTCCTTCTTGCCCCGCGTCGCCATCTGGTGTATGCTCCATACATCATGGCAATGCTTCTCCACATCAGGGTCGTCAACACAGAGCTCCCTTGTCCTCACCATCCTCTGGCTTTCTACCCTCCGGGCCAGGCTGACCATCATATTGGTGCCCGCCCTGCAGCTGCACCTGGGCCTGCCTCTCCTGCATCTGGTGATGATGATGAGGGTGAGTCAGGAGACGAGACTCCAGTTCAGGAGAATGATCAGGCACCTACTGCAGACACAGGCACTGGATCCCTCTCTCAGCTTTAGCACTCTCTAGATTAGGTGATCCAGACCCAGCAGGAGATCCTCAGCACCCAGCAGGAGCATCACCATATCCTGCTTCGTCTGCTTGCCCAACAGGAGAAGATTTTGGATTGCTTTCCCTCATCAGGCATCTCGGTCCCTCGCAAGAGGGCCCGCCCAGCTCCTTCTTCTCCTGGTACAGCTTCAGGCCCTACTGCACTGGCCTCTGCTGCTCCAGCCACTGTTTCACTAGTCGGCAACCCAACTGGATCTCCAGTAGGCTCCAGAGATACAGCAGTACTCGGCCTCTCTGCTGATGACGAGTCTTAGGCTCTGGTTTCTGGGTCGGCTCCCTCCTTTTTGCGCTTGATGCCAAAGGGGGAGAATTTTTGTATGGCTTTATATTTGTATTTTGGATATATGACCTTCTATCGATATGTTTATGTTATGTATGGATGTTTGACCACTTTTATATATATGAGTTGATTTGGTCTTTAATATATTGATTGATTTCTATGTTGTATGATCTGGAGGTGTTATCAAAGGAGATTTATGATATTGATTTGAGATCTCATGCATACACTTAGCGGGATTTATTCATTTTAATTATTATTATTTATTATTGAACACTTGTTGTCATCAATCAACCAAAAGGGAGAGATTGTTGCAACTAGGCCATTATGCCTGATTTTCATGATTAATGAAAACAAGCGTTTCAGACTAATTGTATTTTTGAGATATTTGATACAAAGCTTTGTCGGGAAGACATGTAAGATGATCAAGATGAACCCAACGTGAAAGAGAAAAAGCACAAGTCGCAAGGTACAAAGACGAGACCCAAATTGCAAGATTAAAGATGCAAAGGACCTGAGGTAAAATTTGTTTTTATTTATACCGATCTCGGTGTTTTGAAGGTTGATCGGTTTAGAAATTTCTTTTTAGTTTTAACAGTACTATAAAGAGGGGTTGCAAGTCCTCTCTACATTTCCAGCATAAACCGAGAAACTATTAGGTCATTGCATTCATTCTTTTCAGTTGGATTTGATTTGGTTTTTCAGATGAGTTTTTGACAGCAGAAGTGTTTTTGCTTTTTTGGAAAGATCTAGGTAGATCTGGGTTTGCTTTTGTTGACAAAATTATATCCCTTTAAATTATCTTTCAAACGAGCTATCAAACACTTAAATCGGACCTCTAGATCAAAAGTTATAACTATTTGAATCCACACTAACTGTCAGCATGAATGTCAGTTTGTGTTGCTGACATTTGTCCAGAGAGCATACTTTTTGAGCCAAATTTCTTTTTGCCTATGCTGACTGTCAGCATGAGTTTCGACCTCGAGCTATTTTGTTGAGAATTTGTTTTAACTGATCGAGTTTGTGGTCATTGCTGGCTGTCAGCATGAGGTGTCAGTTTCCATATACGACCACAAACGGCTAGCAAAGTTTTATCTGTGATTTTTGTCGAGCCGTGGTCATGGACGCTGACTGTCAGCATGGATTGCTGACTGTCAGTTTGTGTTGTTTTGTTTCATTTTTTGACCTCAAACGGCTAGCTGAGTTTTCTCCGTAAATTGCTTCTTTCTGGTTGTGACCCATGCTGACTATCAGCATGCACTGTTAATTTTACAGCTCGTGCACAATGGCTCTTTTGATCTTTTGGGCTATAAATAGAGGCATTGAGCAATTGTTTAAGACACCAAGCAGTCTCATATTCATATACACACTTGAGCTTTAGTTCTTAACACAAAATCTTGATCTTTTGATCAAGTCGTGAGTTTTTGTGATCCACTGAGTTTTCTGTTCGCATCATTTTGCATATCTGGAGTTTCTCGGTGATTGTTGGAGGTCTAGATAAGACCTTGCAACTTATTACTCTTGGTTAACGCCCTCACCTAGACTGTTTGGCGGCATGGCCGTTGACCTCTTCTGTTCGGAGATTGTTGAAGAGGCTCGGCGTGATTGTTCAAAGCATCGGTGCTCACCTTTCCGGAGTGGACAAGGAGTAACCACTAGTGATAAATATCCTTCATGGATATTGAAGCAAGACTCATTCATTTGAGTGCTTCAACGAGAAGTAAGGGAGACCGGGTGAGTTTCCGAGACCTCGAGAAAAAATCCTTCTGTTTGTCTTCTTCTCTCTTCCTTTTATTTGTGCTAAATTGTTTTTGTTCTTATTCTTTACAAAAGCTGTTTTTTTATTGAAAAGTTTTAAAGCCTCCTATTCACCCCCCTCTAGTCGGCATCCTCGATCCTACATGAGGCACCTGTTGAAGATTCAAATCTTGAGCAGAGCGCTGGATCTGGGTAGTTTGAACTATCATTTCTTCTGTCCTTTCCTCTCCTTGTTCTCCTAAACAGGAGGGAGGCATAGTTCCTGCCAGTTCATTTGTCCCCATGGTCGAAGTCTCAATTGTAACCTCAGTTTTTGCATCATCGACGGGTTTATTCGATTGAACATCTTTAACCACTTCGTCAATAATGGCATCAAGTTCTTCTTCGGCGGCTTGTGAAGCTATGACTTCAATAGTCACAGCAACTTCATCAGCAGCCGCTGTCCTTGTTGCTGCTTTATCTATGGCCTCCAATATTTTTGCTTCAGCTGATGGTGTAGGCAATGAAGCAGACAAAGGAGACCTATACTTACAGGCATAATAAATTATCCATAACTAAATATTATAACTTAGTTAGAGAATAGGCAAATATTTACTTGATACTGAGTCCCATAAAATTACAGGAACTCAAGGCCACACCCTTCAGAGACAAGAGCGTGGATAATGCCTCTGGAGCAAAATCATCAAAGGAAGTTCTTGTCCTCCTCCTCAACAGAAACAAGGAGGCATCTTCCTCCTCCTCCACATTGCTTCCCTCCCCCTATACGACCTTAAGTTGAGTCATAGTCATATAAGGTAAAGTTTGAGAAGCTAAAAACATTACCGCGACAATCCTCTTAGTCGCGACTTCAGGGTTAGTTGTAGCTGCAGCCGCAACCTACTTTTGTTGGCTCGTTGTTGCCCTGGTCACACGAATTTCTGTGGCCGCAGCTACTGATGTTGCTGTAGGGGAGATGGGATTTATTTGCAAAGCTCTCGCCCTGGCCAAAGTCTTGGTCGCAGAGGGAACCTTCTTCGGCTTCTTTGATGAAGAACCACCAGTGTTCAACATTGTCGCCGGTAAGCCTTTTTTGGGCTGTTTGGCACATCAACAACTATACAAATCCAAAATGAATTCCTTTGGTAAATTATCTTTCAAAATCAAATATGCACAAGTTTTCCGAAAGAGTAATACCTTTCGATGCGCCTGCCCAAACTCGTCGGTGTTGCCGACCAAGCTTTGCGGCTTCGACGCATTAATATCGCCTTCCTCGACTGGATTATAAGATTTTAGAAGAAAATTTGTCCTTATTTTAACATCAGAAATAGACAGGACTGTGAAAAAAATAACAATCAGAATAAGACAACAAAAAAACTCAACTCTAAAGGAAGAACAGACTGAGAAAGAATTTACCAATCTGACCAATTCTAGGATTGGGAAAATTACCCGGATGGTATTCCCTGGTAGCATCTTCCATGACCCTAACCTCCCAGGCAGGGTGATCCATCTTCTTTAGAGGGCTGATCCGATTCTTCACGAAGTCTTGGATCACATTGTAAGCAGTAAAGCCCTTATTAATCAAGTATTTGATTACCTGGGCTTGCCTTTTCTACTCATCATCAAGAGGAGGAGCAATATCCTTCTCCCCACTCTTCTTTCATCACCGATGCGATCCAGAGATGGCTCTCCTTGGGAGCCAAACAATAGAACCACCATTGGTACCACTTGTGGACAGAATCACGAAATGGAAAGTGTAGGAAGTCCTTCTCCCACAGCCTGAAGTAGACGCACCCAGGAGTAGCGGTGCCTTTCGAGCTCGCCAAGAAATAGTATTGGCAGGAAAGAGCCCCACTGGGAAAAACCCCAATGTACGCCTCGCAGAGATGCTGAAAAATTGCAAGAATCAAAATGGAATTGGCATTCAAGTTTACCAATTCCAAGTCATAATGAGCAAGAATTTCCCAGAAAAAGTCACTTTCTAGTAGATGAAATCCACAGCCAGGAAATCCTCGAAGATCACCAACTTGCCCTCTTGCACCACAGGGCTCTCTTCATTCTCCCCAACAGGACACCATGGGATCAGTGACCTTGAGGGGAGATAACCTTCATTCTCCAAGGCCAACAGATTTTCCTCTGTTCGGTGGCTAGAACGCATCCAGCAAGCCATTGATTTCAATTCCAGAGAAGAAGAAGAAGAAGAAGAAGAAGAAGAAGGCAAAGAACTCAGAAGAACTAAGGAGCTTTGAGAAAACTTTGGAAATTTTGGGAATGGTTTCGTACGAAAGAAAACTTAAAATGTAAAGTTTTAAAGCAATTTTCCTCGGGTTTCCAACCATTGTGTTCACACCAAAAGATTTTTTCAACAAAAAGTTCGTATTTAATGCCTATCACAAAAACTCTGACACACGCACCCAAAGTTTTTCTTGGGTTCTACGAGAATTCAAAATGAAAAGTCACCTTTTCAGTACTTGAAACACATTTCGAGGAAAAAACCTTTTCATTTCAAATTCGAGGGCTAGTTGATAGGGATTGTTACCCGAGTTACATCGCCCATGTCTTTCCAAGGTCGCGCATATTGTTCCATGGTCGCGCATATCGTTCTATGGTCTTGCATATCACTCCATGGTCGCACATGCCTTTCTATGGTCGCAGAAAACCACAAATTATCTAGCATTACCATTCCATGGTCGCAGAGACCAAGGAAAGAGATAATGGGATGATCTAAGGATATTCTGGACATAACCCATCAAGGATGTTTAACTCCTGTAATTTTAATAGCTATGGAACTCTATAGTCTGGATGCTTATTGTTGCAGAATCCATGGTCTCATATTATATTACCTGCAAGTATTATGGTCACAGATACATTTTGTCGTGGTGTTGCAAATACCTCGGCAAGTTTTACGAAGGTTCCTAGCAAAAAAAGACGACGCGAGCTGACCGCGTGACCGGTCCTCTCCCGTCGGGCAAGCACAAAGAGTGACACGAGGGTTTATACAGGTTCAGGCCCCAGTGGGGGCCCTAGTCCTGTCGACGTGCTCCCAACGTGAGTCGGCTGGGGGGAGCTCTCTTGTGGGCAGAGTGCTCCTGAGGACGCCTCTTTTTTTCTTGTGTACTAATGATAATGAGTTGTCCACTTCTACAAAAGTGGGTACAAGGGCATATATAGACCCAAAAGATACAAATTACTAAACTACCCTGGTCACAGCCGTTGGATCAGAGGGCACCGTCGTCATTCCGCTGGCCAAGGTACTCGGATTGCTGACGAGTGTCATCGCCGATTCCCAAGACATTTCTCACATGCCCCGCACGTGACCCGTCGTGGGGGCCCTTGTGGGTTTTTCCTCGGACCACCCCCGGGGCCTCGACCACCGGGCTAGTGGTGGTGCCCGGGACATGGGGTCCCGGGGGCGTGTCTCACCGGGCCAGTTGTGGCGCCCTGGACATGGTCCCCCGGGGCGCTTCTCACTGGGCCGGTGGCGGCACCCAGGACATGGGGTCCCCGAGGCGCCTCTCACTGGGCCAGTGGCTGTCGCGCCCCGAAACTGGGACTACGACTACTCCTGTAGAGACCTATCTCGCTGCAGCTAGTCCCATTCTCACAAACCTTTGACTTCCCAGGATGAGTCAAACACAGGAGTATATTACATTGCAACAGAGTACTAACAAAATATTAAGCAGTGTGGCCTGCTGGCCTTAATATTACATAAAGAGGATTACAATGCCTACAAGGCATTTAGGGTTTAGCAAAATATTTAACTACACAGCAGAAGATAGGTGACCCTCCCACAAAAGAAGTTGACGGCAGAACAACACACATCAGGGCTTTGACGGAACTGGCGCTCCTCCTTCTGGATCCACGAAGTACTCCATGCCATCATCTTGATCAAGGTAGGCTCCATCTATTGAGTTGAATGTTGCAAGGGTGAGCACTTACGTACTCAGCAAGTCATAGGTAAGAATAGATACATATAGTAGTGATGATATGAACCTAGACTAGTTAAGAATTATGGATATTTGTAAAATAATCTTTTTCTTTCTCATCGCATCTTATTCCAGCTCATGGCAGCACTTTACATAATATAACATCATCAATCATGTTCACTAGATTATAGCACTACCGCGACACGTCGACACACGACAGCCCACGGCAGCACTCCTTATCATGACAACACATGTCATTTGGGTAATCTTGATTAAACATATTTTATTTAGAAAAAATATACTTGTGTCACACCCCGTGGATTTAATCCACCGCAGTAGACTCCTATAAACCCGGGAGCTCGGAGTATTGAATACGTTTTTAACTCTGCAGAGAGGTACCAATTTACCCGCAAGATATTCCACTTTCAAGCCCATCCTATCAAAATGATTAGACCCCTCCTCACTACCATGTGTGAGTGGCAAGGTGGAGATAACAAGAACTTTTGTTATGTATCACTTACAATTCACCCCTGACCCTGTGGCTCTCCGCGAGACACAGTTGTGGTAGGCTGTATCCTAACCTCCACCCCTTTGCTTATTCCCATTACTGGGTCAGCGTGCTTGATCACCTTCAGTGATATGTGTGGGAGCCATTCTCCGTGCTTATCGTGCATCACTACACATCTCATGCAGGGGTTTCATGTGCGATCCACATAATTACTTGTTCAGGCCTGTCCCATACCAGGCTTGCGGTTAGCACGTTGTTCATGCCACTAGGCGCACAACACAAGGTTCTAGTCCTTATATGCCAGTGACCAGACCATCCACAACCCTGCACCTTCAGTGCCTGCATATCCTTTGCAGTCTAGCACCTCCAGTGCTACAGCCATTCCACACCATTTTTCTGGTCACGGCTAGGGGTTTTATTTCATGAATATAAATATATACATACATAATAGTTCATGGCTCAAAACTTGTTTATTTCACATTTCACAGATAACCAGTCTAGTACTGCCAATTCATAAATCAACCATTCTCAATCTTTCACATGCAATATTATCTATATTCAAGGTTATGTTTTAGCAACATTTAAAATATAGGTTCAAGATGACCAAGGATATGACTTGCCTTCCGCGTCGTAAGATACAGCAGTTGCTGACGGGTCAACAGCAAAATCTTCAAAGTCAGCTTCTGAATCTGCTCGACGACAAACAACACACAATGATTACTTATAATATTAAAATGTTTTATGACTTATATGCAGAAATGCTCAACAAGAATGATTGAACTATACTGGAGATAATTTGAACTGCAAACTGAACTGAGTCGAGATTCTAGGGTTTCAAGGAATTTGGGCTAAGGATGGTGATTAGATAATCTTAGAGTTTCAGGATTACAATAGGGATAATAATTTTGTGGCTGGTTTAATCAAAACAGCGAATGTCAACAGATCGACATTCGGATCAAGGCTTTGACATAGCTTTAAGAAAAGCTAGAGTGCTTATCTCAAGTTGTGGTAGTAGAAGAAAATGTAGATCACAACTCTAAAAATTCAGTGGACAAAGTGGTTTTCAAATTACACAACCAGAAGTGGGTAAACAAGGCCAATGCCACTGGCTGACAAGCTCTGGCATAGAGCTGACAATGCCAAAAACTAGGGCTTAGCATAAAATGCTGTTCAAGGGCTCAACTGATGTGCTAACTTTGTCTAGGAGGTAGGCTTGAGTAACAGGAACAAAAGTTACAATAGGATCTATGGCTGAAAATGGCTGGACAGCAAGAAATCTGATGATGAACTGAGGTGAACACACTGCACTAGATCATTTCTGGACACAATCTTGGCAATGCTGTAACTTTCAATCTAGGCCGATTTAGGTGTCGGGCTAGAAGACAAAAATGCTCAGGAGATCAAAGCACACACACTGGATAAGGTTTCGAGGGCTGAAATGGCTGGAACAAGCTTTCCGGTGATCGGCGCTGGAGAAGAAACTCTGGATTTGGGCATTTTCAACACAAGCCGATTGAACTCGATTCCTTGCTCTAGGAGTGATAGAAGGGTATGAGTAAGCTACTGGCGATGTCAATTTGGCCGGAGGATCCCCGGTGTGGCTTGGCGACGTGAGCCAGCGACTGTCAATTTGCAAAATCAGGAATAGCTTCAAATTGGGATCAATTGATTGTTCTAAGTTCACAGGCATGCTTAAAAAGGTTCACTGATCAATTTTGTTTACAAAATCGAAAGCTAATTCGGGCTGAATTAAGCTACATTGCAGGAACAGGGCAATTGGCAATTCCGGTGATCGCCGGCGTTAGAGGTCACCGAGGAGCAATTAAATGATACTACACAGAGAGAATGAGTAGGGGAACTCACTGATGGATTTAATTCGAAGATTGATGCAGCAGGGCATTCTGGCACCGTGAGACTCCTCGACAGCTCGCCGGAGAAGAAAACGAAAACCAGACAATTCGAGACTTGGCTGATTTCCAGTGAGCTGTGAATGAGCTACTGAGTGCTTGAACGTTTAAATAGGCCAGGCGAAACTTGCAAGGGGAGAAACAACGAAGTGATTGGCAACTGGGGATGAGACCGGTTGCGTGCTGAGCATCAGCGGCGAAGACACAGCAATAACCGATGATGCGACGGTGACAAGTTGCAGCTAATCACTGTGTCGCCTCATCGGGACCTGGCAAAGTTGTAGCAAGCGGTGGCGACAACTACTGGCGTGGCAAAGCGACGTGGCGAGGAGTTGCTGACAAAAAGCCGTTGATCGCGCGTGGGAGCAGGCGCTGGTCGTCGACGTAGCAGCGACCTTGCCACGGCACCAGCTGGAGCGAGGACACGTACACACAACATGCACGGTCACGAGCGCGGCAAAGCCTCACCGGCGACGAGCAACCACGGTGCACAAACACGGCGGTTTCTGGTCGTGCGCACAGTAAATGGCCTGGCACTAGTACAGAAATGCAGTCTTCTATCGGTAAAAAAAACCCTTCTACTATCGGTTTTTGTACCGATAGAGATAGACACGATAGAACAAGACTGGACATTTTCTATCGGTAAATAACCGACAGAAGAAGTTCACTATTCTATCGGCATATTATGAATCTACCGATAGAAAACCCGTCGTATTCTTACGTCCAGCAGTTCGAAAAGTACCACTATTCTAACGGTTAACTACAAGATTACCGACAGAAAAAAGCTTAGTACTCTATCGGCATATTAGGAGTGTACCGATAGAAAACTCGTCGCTAGCGGATTGAAAAGTACCACTATTCTAACGGTTAACTACAAGATTACCGACAGAAAAAAGCTTAGTACTCTATTGGCATATTAGGAGTATACCGATAGAAAACTCGTCGCTAGCGGATTGAAAAGTACCACTATTCTAACGGCTAATTATAAGTTTACCGACAGGAAAACTCACACTATTCTATCGGCATATTACAAGTTTACCGATAGAAAACTCGTCAATAGCGATTGAAAAGTACCACTATTCTAACGGTTAACTACAAGATTACCGACAGAAAAAAGCTTAGTACTCTATCGGATATGTATGAGTTCACCGGCAGGAAAGGTCAAACTCTTCTAACGGTTAATTTTGATTGTACCGATAGAAAAAAGGACAGTAGTCTCTCGGTTGTTGATGAATTTACCGATACAGCAATCACATATACAGTACTTTATTTGCATCACAATACAGTACATTCACATATACAGTACAGATGCAATACAGTATAGATTGGATACACAATACAGTACAGATGCAAGGTAAATTCACAGAACAAATTCACACATTAGGCAGTTATTCACATTTATTCACATATGTATGGACAAATACAGATTGCAATCCAATGTGGACATTTATTCACATATATATATTTATTCACATGTATATGAACAGTCTATGCAGAGTACACCAAAAGGAGAAAATTGTCATGCTGGATGGTTGGGTGCTACTTCCTCCATGACATATTGTGCCCAGATTTGTCGAAGATATATAATCTTTGCATTTTCATATTGGTCTTTCGACATGGCGATCTGCAAGCATGTGTGCATACTGAGTAACTAACTTCGATCCTAATTTAGAACGTGACACCCATTTTTGAAATTTGAGTTAGCTATCGATGCTTACCTGGGGGAATCGGGAAAAGTTTGTCTGCACTAGGTCGTACATGTAGCGCAGCACATAAAACCCGCATTCCCACGATTGCGGCTGCTGATGGCACTGAGATAATTGCATATGCGAATACATGTTAGCTATATATTGTTTCCATAAACTAATTAAGCATAAACAAAAAGTCTCGTGAGTACCTCATATTCTTTCCAAGCTAGTACGGAGCCCTGCGGTGCGGCATGCCTCCCTCCAGCGGACACATATTTATCAAAAGCCCTGCATTTCAGTTAGTATTGCCGGTTAATGTATTATCATTAGCTAGTGAGGTCAAAATTTAAATCAAACATATAAGTTACTTACGCCCCCATATTCCCCTTGAGCACATATTCCATCGATAATCTGTCACGCATCGAATCGAGGTAGTACACCTCGTTCCTCGGCGGACAGATCACGATGAGGATCCAGTGGCCCCTGCATTGTACGTAAAAGAGGACCGCTAGCTCAAAGTACATCTCAGGTGTAACATACAAGATTGAGTTAAATTAGTACGAAATGCACTAACCTTTGGTGGTACGGCACCAGAATGAAGTCCCTGTCCTGCTGCGCCATCAGCGCGCTGGATATGTACTGCTCAGCGTGCGCGGCGTCCTGCTCTAGCATCGTGAGGCTTATTTTCTCTGGGTCGAGGAAACCCACCTTGTCACACGCAGCCTCCGATGCTAGCCTGTACATGCACCTGCATGCGAAGGACGAGATTAATATTAATTTCACAGAAAGTTACTCAGTATTCAAATGAACTGCAACATTAATGCAGAGTTAGCAAACAGAGTTAGAAAACAGCAATACATAGCATCAGCAAACTCACAGGACTCCAGTCCGTATGATGGACATATCGAGCTCCCGCCAGTTGTAGAGGTCGAACAGATCCTCGTGTGCCACGGATATAGTCCCGGGCTTACGGTGGAACTGCCCAGGCCTGTAGGGAACTAAGAAGTTCAGGCTGCGCCGAGCTCGATGTAGGTACCAGTCGTGGAGGTCTCTGGTTGATCGATCCAATTTCCGCAAAGATGCCTCCGACAGGAGTGGGAGCGTGTTCGTGAACGTCCGCGGCAGTCCCTGTCGCCCTTTGCCCTTGCCTTTGCCGCCCTTGCCTTTTGCCGGGGACTGAGCGCGTACCTTCGAAGGCAAGGGCGAGGTGATGGCGGCTTTCTTCTGAGGTGGAGGCGTGGATGCGCTGGGTGGGGTCGAGGCCGTCTTTGATGTGTCCAGGTTCGCACGAGATCGGCCCTCATGCCCTGAGCTGGGGGCGCAGTCCCCTGGTAGCCCCGCGGCAGGCCACTTCAATTAATGAGCACGTATGTTAGATTATGCAAGTTGAGTGTACTGAGTAGGATGTAATCTAAAATGTGTAGGATTTACCGGTTGTATTACAAGACACTTCTTGGGCCACTGTACGTAGGAGCCCACTGCCTCGGCAAGTGTCTGCAGTTCCTCTGTTGGGACTGGCAACGGAGAATCGTTGTAGCCCGGCATGGCCATGTCCACCTGTACCTTTGCGAAACCCAACCGCAGAGGTACACAGTGGACCCGGACATCCGGCCCAGACGGATATACGAAGCCGTGTCCAACCACTTCCTGCCCGGCGCCTACGTGATTCTGTAGGATGCAGCCCTCCGGCCCCTGCAAATTTGTAACAATTAAAATAGGTTAGCGAAACAACTCTAACAGAATGGGAGTGGCATCAACTTAAGTGCACAGATGAAGGCTTGCAGTACCTCAAGTAGATCCACTGGATCCGCGAGTACCTTCGAAGCGCAACTGCTTATCCGACCCCGCGGGGTACCGTCGTCCTGGGGATCCGCATCTAAACTCTTGGCCAGCAATGTTTCTCTCAACCGTGCAAACTCTTCCCTCATTTGTGCGACCTCGGTCTGCACCTCAGACTGTACCTCAGCCCGTATCTCAGCCCGCATCTCCGCCCGTATCTCCTCCCGTACCTCAGCCCGTATCTTATCGGAGAGGTCAGCTTCCTTTTCCTTCCAGGTGCGGGCCTTCTTCCTCGGTGGAGCCGGATCTACGAAACCGGCCTTCCACGACACAATGGCTCCCACGGCCCGTGTCCGCCCGGGATGCTCCTTATTTCCTAGAGCTCGGGTGAGGATGTCGTTCTCCCTCTGCGGGGTAAACAATCCCTCCGCTGCGTCCTTCTCAAAAGAGATCTGTTACATTTGAAGGTACCTTGTGAGACAAATTGCCTTATATACACTTGTGCGCACACAGTTTACGAGGTTAGCCAACTTACCATTCGCCTCACAACATCGGCGTCCCCAGGGGTTGCGAACTGCACAGACCCCGTGGACGACACGGACCCCCTCCCCCTCCACCATTGCTTGCACCTCTCATCCCTGATCTCGGAGAGCGGCAACTCAGGGGTGTCCATGACAGGATTTTGTTCGTCTTCCTTCTTCCACTGTTCCTCCTTCCCCGCATAGCCCCGGGATCCGAGCCGATGCGGGTGGTCGTTCCTCTTCTGGATCGCCCTATTCTTCTCGCTAAGGGCCTTGAACTCCTCAGTCCCCTTCTGCTTGGTGAATTCCTCCCATACCTCCTCCGATATGAAGGGGTACTTCTCGCAAGGAGATTTCCCCGCAGCTAGGAAGTTACTGACGAGCCAGCTCTTAAAGGTTTTCCATGTTCCGTTCATGTCCTTCAAGCAGGCAGTCCTAGGTGTATCGTCGGGGATGTTCCACTTAGCCTGTTTCCGAAAAATGCATACAATTAATCACGAGTTAGTTAAACTTTAGTATAAGCCAAGAGAACGTGATTACGAAAGAGTTCAGCGATTTCAGTTCATTTAACCTTCACTTCCGCCCACAACCTATCCCTCTCGTCCGCCGTCACGTCCTTCCAGCTCTGGACGGTGATCTTCACCCTTTCTTTCGCCAACAGCCCAACGTAGGCCGCGTACCTCCCAGCATTCTTTCCAATCGGCCTCCCAAATTGGTTGAACTCACAAGAAAGATCAGTGCGTTTGGCCAAACGTCCCAACGTCGTCGCGCCTCGCCCCACCCTCTTGCGCTGGGATGTAACAGCCCCATCTTCAGTAGTTACGATGGGGTTGGCCCTAGTCGAACCACTAGTACCATCCGATGAAGACGACGACATGTCTTCCCCTACAAAACCTTCAACAAACCATATATATGGCAATTAATTCGCCTTGGACTTCCATAACTCAGCCCAGGACTGGAGACTAACTAGGGCGGCAAAAGGGAAAATAATACAAAAAGAAAGACATGCATAAATTACTTACTGAACTCTTCAGAAATATTTTCTATCGGTAAACACATGAGCTGCCGATAGACCATAACAATTACCTCCACACAAGACAATTTTTCTATCGGCAAACACGTGAGATACCGATAGAACATAACAATGTTCTCTACATATGGAATTTTGTTGACAAGCCACCATTCACTGTCATCACATAACATTCTCGATGATTTGCTACACTAATTAATATTCATGGGCCAGCATTATTATTTCACACGTAAATATGCACACAAGCATCTAAGTGCTACTGTGCATAATCTTTAGCCTAGCCTGTATGTGAGTCATCAGGACTTCACAGCTATTAGGTTGGGAAAAGTCATGTATATAGGCATTTGAAACATATACATCGAAGACCCATCCACATTGCCATATATTCATACGAAGTGAGTAAAAATTCCCAACCAAACTAGTACATTGCATGGCTCATGTCCTTCCAGATCCAAATTAAGTTTTACTACTTGTGCAGAAAATTTTCTATCGGTAAACACATGAGCTGCCGATAGAATATGTGTAAGAACACCTCCAACATATAATCTGCATTACATGGCAGTTGGATACAATTGATCACACATACAGCAGTATAGAGAAGTTAAAATCTCAAAACAGGTTCATTACAGCACTGGAACATATTATGTAAACCCTAATTAAAATCAACATTGCCTGCGGAATGTACATAAGCCAACACAATAGGGAACCCTAGTGTAATTGCAAAACTCCAAGAATTAGTACGTGCAAAACACTAGGATCAAATAAAGAAGATGCTGGAAATAGAACGACGAATTAGGGTATTTACGGCGGCGATCAGTTCTGGTGATGCAGAGGCGGTGTAGAACGCAGCAGCGGCGGGCGAAGGACGAAAATAAGAACCGGTGGCAGTGACGAACCAGTGTCCAGCCGGCGATCGTCGTGTGGGAGAGAGGAAGTGAGTGCTCACGGCGGAGGTTGGGGTTTTCTTCGCTCTCAAAGAGACGCAGTGCTCTAAGGTGGAACTGTTCGAGTGGAGGGAAACTAAAGGGCCGTGTACGAGAAATAAAGTAGCGGAGGAACTTTTCTATCGGTATAACAAAATGATACCGATAGACTTATGTAATTTTCTATCGAAACAACAAAATAATACCGATAGAAAAAGTAAATTTCCCGGAAAAATATTCGAATTAGTGATTGCATTTTTCTATCGGTATAAACAATAAAATCCCGTGAGACCAATTTTCCACAGAAAATTTTTTTAAAGTGCTTGAGATTGGGTGCCATTTTTCTATCGGTAAAAACAACAAAATACCGTGAGAGTAATGAAAAGGTGCCCTTTTCTATTGGTATAAACAAAAAAATCCCGTGAGCCCAATTTTCCCCAGAAAATTTTTTTGATTAAGTGCTTGAGATTTGTGTGCCCTTTTTCTATCGGTAAAAACAACAAAATACCGTCAGAGTTATGAAAAGGTACACAATTTAACATCAAACAGACCGTGGTTGAAAGCTGCAGAATGTTAAAGAAAGAGGGAAGATAGCCGGAAAATTGGAAAATTGACATAAAAAGAAATTGTTCATTCATTGTTGTTTTATCACTTACATAAAAAATAAAACCCAAAATGCTAGGTCAAGGGGTGGTCTTAGCCCTGGCTGCATGTAGAATAGAGTCAGTTAGACTTGCAGCCAGGACGCAGGACTCCTCTAGCGACAAGTTGTCCCTAGGATCAACTACTACCGCGTCAAGAAGGCCTGCGACCTCCGTCAGCTTCGCTATGGTATCCTTCATAGTCAAACCGCAGCCAGCGATGGTCATATCCGCGGCTTTCTTCTCCTCGCGAAGACGCCTCGTCCTCGCCCTAGCATTGTCACCATCCGTCTTCATGCGCTTAATGCGCTGGAAGAGATCGTCAAGGTCAAGCCGTAGCTGAGTGTGCTTGTCTGTAAGGAGCTTGTGCTCCTCCTGGAGGGCCCTCAGGTCAGCCTTCACTTTGGCAGTGTCTTCCACGGCTACCATTCCCTGTGCAAATCAACAGGTCAAGAATGAACTGAACATGGATTAACAATACAGGGGTAAACCGAGGAGATTTAGAGTTCTTACCGGGGAGGCCGTGGATGACGATCCCATGGAGGTTGCCATTGTGAAAGAGAAGATGAGGAGTCCAACCGTTCGAGAATTAGAAAAACAACAAAATACCGCGACGCATGGCGAGGTACTTATAGAGTTTCCAAGGCGACGCATGGCGACACGGTTGAGAATTCGAAGCGGTAGAGTATTCTTCTATCGGTAAAAACAGGAAAAAACCGTCAGACAACAAATACCGTGAGACAAATGAATTTATTCTAACGGTAAAATAGAACAATACCGATAGAAAACGTTTTGAAGTGCCTGAGAGAAGATGTCCTTCTCTATCGGTATAAATAACAAAATACCGTCAGAAAAAAGGGATTTTTGAAGAGGCTGCAATGAGATTTTTGCAAGTGCTATTTGAAGGGAAGAATTAAATATTTACAGGATAAAGGTACTGTACATGTTAGAACTCATGCTGTGGAGTAAATTTGAGATGTATTAATGCTGTGAACTAGCTTATCATTAAATTCTAAAGAAAAATGTACTGCCTGATGTATTAATGATAAGTTCCTCACCTTGCTGCAGAACTTGTGGGCTGTTTGCTTGGCATTTATCCCTGAAATAGAAATTAATCATCAATGGTTCTCAACCCATAATCCTTCTTCGTGGTCATCTCGCAGATACGTTGTTTCGTCGATATCTTCAGTACGGATAGATTGAATGTCCTCTAAAAATGGAGGTATTTCATCGAATTGGTTATACTCCTCTTCGTCGACAACATCTTCGACCCCAACAATACGTCTCTTGCTGTGGAGGACAACATGCAAGTTTGGATTGGCCGGGTCAACGATGTAGAATACCTGTGTGGCTTGCTTTGCAAGTATGAATGGATCGTCTTGGTGTCCGACTCTACCAAGATTGACGAGAGTAAACCCGTAACTGTCAACTTGAACACCTCGAGGGATTTCGACCCATTGGCATCGAAACAGGGGAATCTTAAGTAATCCGTAATCGAGCTCCCATATTTCGTCAATAACACCGTAATATGAGTTCAGCGCCCTTACTGACCTGGCATCCTCGGAAATAGCAAACAGTGTCACTCCGCTACATTGCGTGCTACTCTTGGCGTCTTGAGCTCTTGTGTAAAATGAATACCCATTGATGTCGTACCCCTGCCAAGTCCCTACAGTGAATCTTGGGCCTCTAGCCAACCATGTCACAGTTTCACTTACGGAGCCCTCGGCAGCTCGCGTGACTCTTTCTTGGATCCACTCAGCAAATTTCCTGTTATGTTCTCTGCTTACCCAAACGTCTGACTTCGAAGGATTCTGTGACCGTAACATTACCTTGTGCTCGTGTATGTATGGCTCGACCTCCGTCATGTGTTGTAAGACCCAAAAATGTGATTTTGCGTACACATCACGAGCGGGGACGATAGCTTTGAATCCAATCGTTCCAATTCCCTCAAGCCTACCCTCGTGTCGGGACCTAGGAACACCAATTGGGTCAACCCCGGCCATATAATCTGTGCAAAATTCAATCACCTCCTCGGCGGCATAACCTTCCATGATACTCCCCTCGGGTCGACGACGAGTCCTTACGTATCCCTTCAATACACCCATAAATCTCTCAAATGGATACATGTAGCGCAGGCACACAGGTCCACAAAACTTAATTTCTCTGATAAGGTGAACAATCAGATGGACCATAACATCAAAAAAGGATGGAGGGAAATACATCTCGAGCTGACAAAGAGTTGTAACCACGTCGCGTTGCAAAGCGTCCAATCCATCGGGATCAATTACCTACGAGGACACAGTTGCGCCAAATATTCATATCAGAAAAATCTTCTCATTAAGCTCCACAAATGGAGGTAGTGAACTTATAGTACGAGTGCACGTACTTACCTTGGAAGATATTGCGTTGAAGAAATAACATAGGTTTGTGATTGTCTCTCTGACTTTAACTGGGAGAATGCCTCTGATAGCAATGGGAAGCATCTGTGACATCAAGACATGACAGTCGTGGGACTTCATGCCAACCAGTCTTAGGTCCTTCATAGACACAAGTTTTTTCAAGTTCGCGGAGTACCCACATGGAACTTTAACACCGTGCAGGCACCGACAGAGTTCTGTTTTTCGCTCTTAGACAACGTGTAGCAGGCCGGGGGGAGGTATGTACGCTTTCCATTCTCTAAAGGTGCAAGCTCAGTCCTTATCCCCATTTCCACCATGTCACGACGAGCTTTCACACCATCCTTTGTCTTTCCCGGAATGTTCAACAACAAACCAATCAAACTGTCACAGACATTTTTCTCTACATGCATGACGTCAATGCAATGTCGAACTTGTAAGTGCTCCCAGTACGGTAGATCCCAGAGAATCGATCTCTTCTTCCAAACATTTTTTTCTCGAGGTTTAGAATGCTTACCGAACTCAACTTTGATGTCGTTCACGCGTGAGTAAATCTCCTTACCGGTCAGAAACACTGGAGCTAATCCCTTCTCAGGCTTCCCGTTAAATGATTTCCTCTTCTTACGGTACGTGTGATGCACCGGAAGAAACCTGCGGTGACCCATGTACACTGTTTTCCGGCAGTTTCGCAGCCAGATGCTCTCAGTTTCATCTAGGCAAATAGGGCAAGCCTTGGCTCCTTTCGTACTATACCCCGACAAATTGCCGTAGGCAGGAAAATCATTTATGGTGCAAAATATCAGGGCCCGCAAGATGAAATTCTCTTTCTTGTATGCATCCCACACCTGCACACCCTCGCTCCACAATTTCTGTAAGTCCTCGATTAAAGGTGCTAGAAACACGTCAATATCATTTCCGGGTTGTCTGGGTCCTGAGATTAGTAACGCCATCATGATGTACTTGCGCTTCATGCATAACCAAGGAGGAAGATTGTAGATGCATAAAAGAACCGGCCAAGTGCTGTGCCGGCTGCTCATATTACCATGTGGGTTCATACCATCTGTACTCAGCCCGAACCTTACATTCCTAAGTTCACCGCCGAACTCAGCAAATGTTCTGTTGATGTTTCTCCATTGAATAGAATCAGCTGGGTGTCTCAGTTTTCCGTCTTGTTTCCGGGCTTCAGCATGCCAACGCAAGTGCTTCGCGACTTTCGGATTTGCAAACAGCCGCTTCAATCTAGGTATCACAGGCAAGTACCACACAGTTTTTGCCGGGGGCACTTTCCTTACCTCATGACGTTCACTGTCAATCCGGTCCCTACGCGTATACCTCGATGCGCCGCATCTTGGACAAACATGCAAACTGGAGTACTCGTTACGGTACAACACACAATCATTTGGGCATGCGTGTATTCTTTCGATTTCCAGTCCCAACGGACACAACAGTTTTTTGGCTTGGTAAGTAGATCTTGGCAACTCATTTCCCTCTGGAAGCATGTCCGCTAGAAGATCTAATAGTGCCGTGAAACTCTTATCACTCCAACCGTTTCCTGCCTTCAAGTTATATAATCTCAGCACAGAAGACAGTTTTGTAAATGTTGCACATCCAGGGAACAGAGGCTTCTCAGAGTCAGCAATCAGTTTCTCAAATTCACAGAAGTCATTTTCGTTGTAATCTTCCTCTACATCACGTAACATCTCATCTAGATTGTCATCATCATCATCTACGTGCACATCGGAATTAACATTACCAAAATTGGGATGATCATCGATATTATTGCAATCCACATCCGAGTCGTGCTGATTGGTAGTAGTGGTGCTTGTTTCCTCAAGATCTTCGCCATGCCATATCCAACGGGTGTATCGCGCGTTAAAACCACGACGAATCAAATGACTCTTAATTTGATCAGAGTTGCTAAACCTCTTCAAGTTCATACAATCTGTACAAGGACAGAGCATATTTTTCTCTCCCTTCCTCTCCTTTTGTTGCTCAGCAAATTTAATAAACTCATTCACACCATCCAAATATTCAAGAGTAGTACGTTTTATTCCATACATCCAATATTTCCTGTCCATCTACAATTAACAAAATTTAACGAGTAAGCCATGCATGAAACCTGCCCGATTAAGTTATGTATATGTACATGTACAACCTCTTACAACAGATACATGTGTTGAACCCTAGCCTGACGAAATTAACACTAATTAACCTAGCTAACTACACAATACAAGCTAGTTAGCTCCTAAAACATGACGCATTTCCAGCTACCAAGCTCCCAAGCTTAGAGCTACAAACTTGGAACTACACAATACAGCTAGCTTGCAAGTAGAGAGGAAGGGAGATCTAGAGGGAGAGAGAGATAGGTGTCGACGATTAAGCATACCTTAAAGAGAGGGGCGCAATCAACTTCCCTCCAGCCTGCGCTGATCACCCTAGCAGTGTAGCTGGAACTTTCGTCACAAACAGAGGGACACAGAGTGCAACAGAACAAATTAAAGAGCAGCTCCGCAATGGTCGACTGGGGTTTTCCTTATAATGGACATTTTTCTAACGGTAAATACATGAAATAACCGTCAGACTAACTTAGGTGTACTTACCGTTAGAATATGCATGACTGAACAAATATATGTATTTTTCTATCGGTAAATATGTGCATTTACCGTTAGAATATGCATGACTAAACAAATATATGTGCTTCCTATCGGTAAATATGTGTATTTACCGTTAGAATATGCATGACTGAACAAATATATGTATTTTTCTATCGGTAAATATGTACATTTACCGTTAGAATATGCATGACTAAACAAATATATGTGTTTCCTATCGGTAAATATGTGTATTTACCGTTAGAATATGCATGACTGAACAAATATATGTATTTTTCTATCGGTAAATATGTGCATTTCCGTTAGAATATGCGTGACTGAACAAATATATGTGCTTCCTATCGGTAAATATGTGTATTTACCGTTAGAATATGCATGACTGAACAAATATATATGTTTTCCTATCGGTAAATATGTGTACTTACCGTTAGAGGAGGTACTGTCACCAAACTGGGACAAACATGCACATGCCATTTCTCACATTCAAGGAATCATATCAATGTAACATCAAACAGATCTTACATCAAACGGATCTTAACTAGAAGATAAAGCAATATATTTCAAGAAATGCTAATTTGTGGATTAACTAGGAGACACAAAAATACTTTTCGTAGGTAGTTGGGACTTCATCTTGCCAAAGAAATTACACATGCCAGTTCACAAATTCAGGTACAAACATACACATGCCAGTTCACCAATACAAATTCAGGTACAAACATACACATGCCAGTTCACAAATTGAAGTGCATGTCTGAAACAGCAGTACAAATACACACCTACCTACCAATACAATTAAATACACAAATGCTCCCTGCACATTCAAGTTCATGTCCCAATTAGCAATACATGATACACAAATATACAACAATATACAAATACAACAATTCACACATTCGATGTATATTACAAAAGCCACGTCTGAAATTAACAACAGATCACGACGAGGACCCAGTGGCCCATACATGCATTTTACATAAAAGGGAACCTTTGCAGGTTGCCACAATGCAACTACCGACTACAAGTTAGACCTGATACATCACAAATCCATTCATCCAAAACAGCAAATGTCTGAACCACATTGGACTTAACCATAGGAGTTCAGTTCGAAGACGCCCGAGGAGCTGGAACTGCCGTCGACATACATTTGTACGTAATGGTGATTTCCTCGGACTCAAACTCGATCAACTCAACTCAACTCAACTCAACTCCATTAACAAAAAGAACCTACCTTCCAAGATGTTGTTCTGTGTAGTGATGGTGTAGAATGGCTGTGCAAATAACAACAATTCTTCTTCTCCAAGCAGGTAAGCATCTGGCCACAAGCTGGTGCATGCAAAAACATGTAAGATGCTTTCTATAGGTCCTGATTTGAGAAACACGCCGGGCTTAAGCATCTTCTCGACCGAGCCAACCAAGATCTCGCCCTTCACGTCCTTCCAGCTCTCGACGGTGATCTTCACCTTTTCTTTCGCCAACAAGCCAACATAGGCAGCGTACTGCGATGAAGAACCGTGAAATACGTTGCCCCCCACGAGCATCATCCAAGGACCTGAACAGATCATAATCATATTGAAAAGAAGACACATCAAAATGAAGGATACAAAAAAAGCAGAATTATTGCCATAATCGGATTAGAATAATCTAACAATATTGCAGAAATTTTACGTACCTTCCTTGGGATGCCGACGTCTAGAGGGCGTCGATGGAGGTGCGGAGGTGCAGCGGTCCCCTGTAGAGGTGCGCCGGCCGTCCATGGAGCTTACGGGTTAGGACTACGAGCCCAGATGAACTGTGAGAATGAAAGAGACATACCCGTGTATTTATACAATTATATATTTTCTATCGGTAAGAAAACAGAATACCGTTAGTAATAAAAACATCTGTAGAAGCCGAATGGTTCTATCGGCAAAACAAATATTACCGATAGGAATTTTTGTACATACTCTATCGGTCTGTACGTACATTGCCGATAGAATATTACTAGTTGTAGAAGGCCAACAGTTCTAAGATATTTTGTGCAATATTCTACCGGTATAAACATGCATTACCGATAGAATAAAACTATTAGAAGACGAACAGTTCTAAGCAATTTTCTATATATTCTAACGGTAAAAGAATCCATTACCGATAGAATAAAAATATTTGTAGAAGGTCAACTATTCTATCGGCGAACTACATATTGCCGATAGGAACTTTTAATATATTCTGTCGGTATATTCATATAGTAGCGATAGAATAAGTCTAGTTGTTGAAGTCGACCAGTCCTATCGGCGCACAACATTCTTCCGTCAGTACTTATGCATCTCTTCTAACGGCAAATATGTTCATCACCGCTAGAGTAAATCATACTATTTATTCTATCGGTAAGTTTCTTAGAAACCGATAGGGAAAATACATCCGTCGGGCTTTTTTGCCCACGAGGCACATTTTCTATCGGTTTTCTGCTGTTTCGCTAATAACCGATAGAAGATAGGGGTTAGTAGACTGCATTTCTGGTCGAAATTTGGACTGAACTGCAGTTTCAAATCTTGAATTTTGGACTGAATTGTAAATCTGGAATTCTGAAAGGTTTAAACTGAATTTGCTTTCACTAATCTGGTAGATATATTCAACAAAACATTTGGCAAAGATAGTTGATAAGATTTGACACATTTGAATAATTTTTTATACAAACTGAAAATAGGGTAAATTAGGGTAAAGTAAGATTTGAGTTTTGTCGATTTCGAATTCTGGCATTTAGGGTTTGATTTTGATATATGCACAGAAGAGAGACTTGTGGCAAATAGCATTTTGAGAAGATTTGCCGAAGAAATTCTGAATTTGGAGTTAATCTGGAGATTTTAGTCTTTTTGGGTTTTCAGATATCAGATAAGGACTAAGTTGCAATAACTCTTGGACTGATTTGTGAAAAGAGTCTAGATGATAAAATCTGGCTGCCAACTTTCTGGTTCAAGGTATTGGCATACCCATGATCATGTTCCAGGAATAATCTGGTCTGAACTTGGTCAAGATTTAGATTAAATCTGGATTTCTGAAACTTAGGGTATTTAGGTAATATAAGATATTTCTGTTTTCGAAAACAGAATGGAGTTGATAAATCTGGGATTTAGAGATGGAATTGAATCTGGCTTCTGAAGACTTTTAGATTCAGGATAACTAATAGATTACATCTGAACAATCTGATCTTGATTTTGGGGTTTACAAGAAAGATTTGGAGATTTTAGGGCTTGAGATAGATACTGATCTGGCTACTACTACTGATACATGCATGCATGCTATTTATGAAAAAGGAAATTTTCACCCCTAAACTCAGGGTGTTACAGTGGCGATGCCCGGGACATGGTTCCCGGGGTGTGGTCCCCGGAGCGCTTCTCACCGGGCCAGTGGTGGCGCCTGGGACGTGGGGTCTGCGGGGCGCCTCTCACCACCCCAGTGGCGGCGCCACACCGGGCCAGTGGAAGCACTAGGACATGGGGTCCCTAGGGCACCTCTCACCGAGCCAGTGGCGGCGCCCGGGACATTGGGTCCGCGGGGCGCCTCTCACCACCCCAGTGGCGGCGCCCAAGACATGGTTCTCAGGGCGCTTCTCACTGGGCCAGTGGCGGCGCCTGGGACATGGTCCCCAGGGCGCTTCTCACCGAGCTAGTGGCGCCTTATCACCGGGACTGATTGGGCAGAGATTTCCCCCGACACATTTGCCCGCGATCTATGGGACCCTCATTTGAGGAATCCGGTGGCAACCGCCCAGGTGGGTTGCACTCAGAATGGTACATTGCAAGCTCACAACAAGAAGATGCATTATATAACAATGCAAGTAAATAAAACAAGTGCTGATTACAAGGACCAACATTACAATAACATAGCGCCAACATGACACAATTTAGTGTTGATACAAAATTAAGGAGTTTTCTTCGACACAAAGGTCGGCACTGAATAAAACAACAATAACAAGCAAAAGGACTTCAACGATCTTCATCTCCAACTGCAACGGTATTGCATGGGCTTCCTCCACATCGAACTCAACTTGGTAAGTGATCCTCTAGTAAGCTGGATCCTTGGGGATGGTTTCTTCTTCTTCCATGTTGGGTTCAAGACCGTAGGACTCGGGATCAATGAATCCTTCCTCTAAATTGTTTGTAAAAGCGAGGGTGAGCACATTGTCCATGTAGTGCTCAACAAGTCTCAAATAAGAATGCAGGTACATAGATGAGGGGGAAATTTCCAAAGAATGGCTCTTTGGTTCATAGAATAGGTTTTCACTCTTAATTTTGAAGAAAAGGTTTTGCTTTCAAAAAGCGGGACTTTCAAAATCCTAAACTAGATTTTCAGAAAATGTTATGCGTGGCAATCCTCCACGAGTCACCACTTTAATCAATATTATGAAATACCTTCCCAAAAGCTACTTGTGCTGCATCGACGTGGATAGAATCCACCGTGCGTAGACTCCATGACCTGGGAGCTTAGAGTATCCGATACTTTTTCTAACTTTGCAAAGGTGTACCACCTTAATCCACCGATCACTCAGCTTTCAAGTCGGTACCTCTCCATGCGACTTTTACACATGTGACAAGGCCGAGATCACACAACAGTTTACAATCCTAGCATTAACAATTCCTTGCCCGGTAATTAGACATTCCAGTCCTTATTACCGTTGTGGGTGCTCCCCACAGCCAATTCTTCCTAGCCTTGGTCTATGATCCCGCAAGACACATAGCCTATGGATTCAGCCACGCACGACTGATTCACTCATTAGCTCACATCACTCGTGGCCCTCTATGGCCCACCAGTTTCCTCTCGAGAAACCGGACCAACAACCATTGCAGGGAAAAGCTAATACTGAGAAAGCTACTATGTTGCACCTGTCCCATACCGGGCAAGTGGTTGGTACATTTTTCATGTCGCATAGAAGTACAACACAAGGTTCTTGTCCTTATGAATCTTTAGTGAGGAGTCTTTCACATTCCCAATGTGCACACAGCACCAACCAACCAAACCATCCTCACTATCGATTCCAATCACATTTTCTTTCACAAACGGGTTTTGAACATACTTCTTACACATGTGACCATTTAGCATTTAACACATAATCTTGAGCATAAGCATAGCCTAAGCATGATGTCCTAGGGTGACAAGGGTGCATGGATATTCAATCACAAAAGGGGCTTCACAATTATTTAGGTCATATCTAACCATTTATTTGAACATAACTCTCATTTGAATGTAAGGCATGCATATACTTGAAAACAACTAACATACTTCATTTCAAAATATTAGGCGAGACATGATCAAGGGGTTGAGACTTGCCTTGCAGTGTGGGGTCTGACGGCTCTAAGGGTTCTCTGAAGTCTTCTCTTGACCTTCTACTTCTTGCTCTATTCTCGCACACAACAACGAGGCAATTCAACACATCGCACCACAGAAACATACAGAAAATAGTTGCTATAGGAAATAATAAGTAAAACATAACATGCATGCAAGGAAAAGATCTAGATAGGGATACTTGAGCGCTGCTCGGAGAAATGGGTTGAAAGGGGTCGAACGTCGAAGAGTCGACATTCGGTTTGCGGCTAGGCGTAGCCTTAGGTCAGCTCTAGGTGGGTTTTCTCGAGATGTGACAGTAGAGAAAGTTGTAGAATATGGCTCCAGGAACTTAGTGGACAAAGTGGCATTTCAATTGCTCAACCAGAAGGGGTCAAACAAGGCTAATGCCAGTGGTTGACATGCACTGACACTGCACTAACACTGTCAAAAACTAGGGCAGAGTGGTAAATCTGGTTCTGAGCTTCAAACACTTCGCCAACTATGTCTAGGAGGTAGGCGAAGATGCCAGGAACACAATGGTGGTAGTTTCAAGGGCTGAGGCGACCGGACGACGACGAACGGCGGTGATGAACTACGGCGGTGACACAGCACAGACACAGTTCTGGACAAGAACTTGGCAAGGGTATAACTTCCAATCTGGGCAGATCTAGAGGTCGGGCTAGTGGAACGAAATGCAAAGGGGGCTGAGACCTAGCTAAGTGATAAGGCGGTGCTGGCTAGATCGGCCGGGAAAAAAATCCGGCGGCCGACGCTGGAGAAGAAGGCATTGGATTTGGGGGTTTTTGGCACAAGGCGATTGAAGTCAATTCCTTGCTTGGAGAGTGAGAGGGGGACAAGGGAAAGCTACAAACACGGCCAATTTGACCGGAGGGTCACCGGCGTGGCCTGGCAAAGCGAGCCAAATCTTGGTGGCGCTTAGGTTCGGGGAAAGCTTCGATTTGAGGTCAAATTTGAAATCCAAGCTTACAGGCCTGCTAGGGAGGATCTACTGGTCATAAGCTCTCACAGAAAGGTGAGCTAAATCAGGCTAAAACGAACGGCATTGCCAGAACAAGGGTTTAGGAGAGTTCCGGCGATCACCGACGACAGGGTCCGCCGGGATGAAATTAAAAGCTAAAGCACAAAGAGGAGGGTGAGAGGGACTCACCGGTGTGATCGATTTGAGGTCTGGTACAGCTGAACGAGTTGGCACCGTGCTCCTCTCCGTTGGCTCACCGGAGACGAAGAAGAGACGCGAGGGCTGGAACTTTGTGGCTGCTGGAGTGGTGTGAAGAAACTCTGGGCGAGGGGGAGAGCTTAAATAGGCTGTGGCTGGGGCTCTCGAGAGTTGAAGCGGATTGGGCAGGATATGTGTGACTGGCGCCGAAGGTGGGATCGAGACGGCTTGCACGGCGTTGGGACGCGGCAGCGGCTCTGCCAGAGGAGAGGATCGCGCCAAATCCAGCTGGAGCAGGGCGATGGGGTGGCTGGCTTCGGTATGGTGGCGATGCGGCAAAAAGCCTCTGACAGCAGTAGGCACGCGCGCGCACAAAATGAACAGCACTGCTGGCGGTCGTCGGTCGTTGCCACGGAGGAAAATTTTGACACGTCGGACACGACCACAGGTAGAGACGGACGCTGGCCGGCGGTGAAGATCACGACGGACGGTGGCCGGCGGTGAAGATCACGGCGGACGGCTACTGGCTGAGCCCTGGTCGAAAGCTCACGGCCTGGTTGAAGGGAGGGCTGAAAAAGAGGTTCTGGGCCGATCTGTAATTTCTGGAACTTGATTCTTGGACTGAAATGTAAATCTGGAAATATACTTGGTTTTGGCTGAAACTGATTTTGCCAAACGGGTTTACTAAATTCACCAAGCAGGTATACAAGGATAAAATACATGATTAAGTGCCTTTGATTAGGTTTTGAGCAAGATGAACACAGAAAGATTAGGGTAAATAGGGTAATTAGGGCCTGAATTTTGGCGAGGCTGAAAACTGAAGCTTAGGATGAGATTTTGAGATTTTGCCTGAAGAGGACTCTATTCAGAATAGCGATTGGGAGACATTCCTTGAATCAGATCAAGGTTTGGAGCTGATTTGTGGCTTTTAGCCTTTTCAGGCTTCTAAGAAAATCGGAAAAGGATCAATCTGAAATACTTTTAGATTGAAATGCGAAAATGGTATGAAAGGTGGAGTTTAGCTGCGAACTTTTTAAATAAAGGTAGTGGCATACCTAGGATCATAATTCTGAGATAAGAGATCAAAAATGGGGTTGAGACATCTAAGAATCCAATGAAGATATGCTGACTGGCATGCTAAAGAGGTAGCAAAAATTGGGATGTTACACGATCATCCCATGTCGCAGAGGCAAACCCAGATATCAATACATGGTTGCAGACGATACGCGACCATGCAATTGGAGACTTATGTAAAAATCTAGAAATCATATAGTTAAGTTACCATCAACAATAACCGTTCTTTGATCCTTATGATTATTCCTGCAATAATCATAAGTCCCTGATAAGATAATCGTCAAAGAAGATAAGGATGGATGTGCAGTTTCTATAACCACATGTTATAAACTGGCAAACATCAACCAACTACAACCAATAGCAACAGCCCTACAACAGTTGTTGACAATCGCCAGGCATCTCTTCGATGAAGCAACTGACATCCTTTCGACAAGTATAAAAAGCCCTTTAGGGGAAGAGTTCAAGGAGAAAGAAGAACAAGGCAATAGAGAACTAGACAATACATTCTCTTTGTAATCCTTTATACTCATAGTGAAAAACCAACAGGAGTAGGATTATTACTCAAGTTTTGAGGGCCCGAACTTGTATAAATCTTGGTGTCATTAGATCCATACTTACAGTGATTTCTCTTGTGATTGTTTGGATTGTCTCCCTACTAAACAAACTAAATTCATGTAAGTTCAACTAAGAACCCTGGTTCCAATCATCGACACCTATATGAAAGAAGTTGTCAAGATGATTTAATTGATTCAGCTCTCTCTTTTCTAAGGTTGAAATTTGATAATCTGAATATTTGCATTTGGAGAGTTTAAATTGCTTAGATCAATTGCCTCATATGCATATATGTGATGTGAATTGCCGGAAGTTGTTTATTGAAAATCTGATTAACCAAGGCATCCCAATTTTTGGAAAAAACATTTCACATACCTTGCTTGAGGACAAACAAAATGCTAGCTGGGGGGAATTTGATAAATGTTAAATTGGTAACATTTTTACACTAAGTTTGCTACTAAAAATGTGCAAAAACATGATAAAAACTATTTTGATACGACATTTTATGCATAATTTTATATTATTTTTACAAATTTCTTTCATGATTGTGTGTTCCATGTTTCAAGGACCAAACCTATCAAATTTGAGAAGATTTTGACCTCATTTGGGCCCAATTCGACCAAGAAATAAAAATTGGACAGCAAAAGAGCCCTAGTCGAATATTCTTCGAACAAAAAACTTGATCGAACATGGCTGGACGAGAAAAAGAGACCTGATCGAACACAAGCACGTGGTCAAAAAGAGTCCAGGTTGAATATGAATAACTGGTTGAAAACGTGTCCTGATCGAATTCGGTCATGACACATGTTTGGCCAAAAACACGCCACATATCTTGGTTGTGTTCGACTCAGTTTTGGTGGCTTTTACTGGTCGAAATTGGTCATGTTTAATCGGTTTTGATCAGGACTGGTCAGTTTTGGTCGGGTTTGACCAGAACTGGTCAGATTTGGTCAATTTTAGTCATATTTGATCAGGACTAGTCGAATTCGGTCAGTTTTGACTTAGATTTATCCTTTCTCGCACCGTTTGAAGCTAGACTTCATCGCCTACACATCAAGGAATTATTTTTGGGCACATTAACCCATGTACTATAAATAGAGAAGTTTTTGGCTCAACTAAACATGCTACTTTTTAGGGTTTTAGTTTAATTTATTGTACTTTACCTTAGTAGAACCTCCTTCTCTATTTTTCCTTCTTTTGTAAGCCGGCAAGAACGGCTAATTCAATTCTCAAGCAATCAAGTGAGTTTTATTTAATTATTATTATTATTTTTGTATTCTTATGGCTTTTTGCGAGTAGATCTCTTCTAGGGTTAGGGATGAACTAATCTGGAAGGCGTGATTCTTCCTCGGTCTTGATCTCAAGTTTTAGAGTTGTTTCCTGATGTTTTCTTCCTCTAAACCTTAAATTCTTGTTTTGGCAACAGACGTAACAGTTGAGCCTTAGCAAGAATTTAAGGAAGTTCTTGAGTCCTTAGCACTTTGACGCGGGATCCTGAACAAGAGAGAGGCCCTCACCAAACGTAATAGTGGAAGCGATCCTCTGACCGTTGTACCAACGACCATACTTGCAACTTAGTCTTGTTGGGAACAGGCTCGCTACTCTAGTGCGATATCAAAAATTTTAACCGAAATCCCAAGAAGCTTGCATTTAATAGATCATAGATCAAGAGATTTACCACTAGACGCACAGATGCGACAACGCAGCAGCGGAAGAAGAGTCGATGTCGCAACCGGATCATGACAACAGTGCAGTAATAACAGCCGCACCTCTACAGAAGTGTCGTGTCTGCCACGACTGTGACATCACCTGTGAGGAGCCCAGCTCGGTGCAGCTGGTCCCTTAAACCACTTGACTTCCCAGGATGAGTCAATCACAGGAATACATTGAAGCAGCAAAATAATACAGTAGTCATAATTGTATGGCCATCAGGCCTTAGTACAAAACGAGGTACAGTGCCTTACAAGGCACAAGAGTCCAACAAAATAACACATCTAGTCGACAGAAGCTAGGCCCAAAAGCAATCCACAGGAAACAGAGGTTGACAGCAAGACAGCACCACATCAGGGCTCCGAAGGGAACTGCTCATCTTCTCCTGGGTCTGCAGCATCTTCAGGGTATCCTCCAAGGTCGTAGAACGCTCCATCTATTGATGAGTTGTTGCAAGGGTGAGTACTTATGTACTCAGCAAGTCATAGGGGAGGTAGAGATATAGTTACAGCATAAATGACATGAGCCTATGCTATTGGGGAAAGAGTGAAGGGTTTTTCCCAAAATACATTTCTTTCTCAATTCTTACTCAACTTCTGATCATACCCATGGCAGTGAATAAATCATATTGATGGCGATACATATATCCCATATCCAAGGCGATATAACCTCATATCACACTACTTTTATTCAAGTCTTTCAATCATATACTCATAGCATTATTTCATAAACTTAGGGCATAAACCACATGCCTCTTAATTATCATATGATCTCTATATTATGGTATTACCGCGACACGTCAACACATGACAGCCCACGGCAACGCCCCTTATCATGACAACACATGCCACTTGGGTAATCTTGAGCTAACAAATTTTAGTTTATAAAACAATACTTGTGTCACACCCCATGGATTTAATCCACCGCGGCATACTCCTAAAACTCGGGAGTACGAAGTATTCGAATACATTTTTAAACTCTGCAGAGATGTACCTCTTTTTAAATCCACTTTTTCACTCGACTTTCAAGTCGGGCCAACTCCATGCGACTTATACGCATGTGACAAGGCCGAGATCACACAACGTTTTGCAGTCTAGTATTAACAGTATCCCTGCCCGGTAAATGGACAATCCAGTCCCAAGTACCGTTGTGGGTCCTCCCCACTGCCTTACTTCCTAGCCTGGGCCTATGTTTCCGCAGAACACATAGCCTCTTTTGATTACAGTCGCGCATGACTTAATCTGGCGTAGGGCGTCTTCCTTCTTTACACCTTATCCTCTCATAATTTTTCTGATCTCACACCACTCATGGACGAACTGCGTCCCACCAGTTTCCACACGAGAAACCGGATCGACAAGCCATGCAGGGAACTGCTAATACCAAGAAAGCTACTAGATTGCGCCTGTCCCATACCAGGTAAGTGGTTGGTACGTTTTTCATGCCACTAGACGCACAACACAAGGTTCTAGTCCTTACATGCCAGTGACCAGATCATTCCACAAACCATGCACCTTCAGTGCCTGCACATCCAGTGCAGCCAAGCACCTCCAGTGCTACCACCATTCCATACCAAAATACTGGTCACGGCTAGGGGTTCTATTTCATGAATATAGATGTACATGTTTATACCTTTATTAGTTCATGGTTTGCTATCTTAACAAGTTCACATTCATCAAGTATTCAATCAATCACTGCCATAATATCATTGATCTCAACACATGCAATACTAATGAGATATCTACTCATGGAATAGCTTAGCAATTCATAAAATATAGGTTCAATATGATCAAAGTATGACTTGCCTTCCGCGTCGTAAGTATCAGCAGTTGATGATGGTTCAGCAACAAGATCTTCAACCCCGGACTCTTGCTCTAAACAAGATCAAACAAGCAAACAGGCATTACAATTCATTCTATTCTTACTAACCCACTACATGCAATAATGCAAGATAGAAACACTCTGGGAATACAAGGTTTGGAAGCGATTAGAGTTAAACTATGGAAATCAGGGTTAAAATTAGCTGTTAAGGTTTACAAGGTTCCAAAATATCAGGGTAATATCAAGGTTGTGACTGGTTCGCCCAAAAACAGCGAACGTCTTTAGATTGGCATTCGGTTCAAGGCATTGACATAAGGTCAATGGGTGATAGAGGGCTCAACTCAAGTTATGGCAGTAGAGAAAAGTGTAGATCACAACATCAGGAGTCTAAGGGACAAGGTTATTTTCAAAGCGCATGGCTGGAAGTGGGTGAAAAGGCTCAATGCCACTGGCTGACATAGGCTGACAGTGCTCTAGAATGGCATTGACATGGTTTGAACAGTTTCCAGTGGCCAAAGTAGGTTTTGATTCAAGCATATGATGCACAAGGTAGTGAGACAACTATTTGACAAGGTAGTTTCTGTTTTACATGACCAGAGGTGGGTGAACAGGGCTAATGCCACTGGCTGACACAGCCTGGCATAGGTTTGACACGGCCGGAACTAGGGTTAGCCATATCTTTTGATTAAAGGCTCCAAATGATGCACCACTTTGTCTGGTGGTTAGGCATTTGTAACAGGAACAAATGTCTCAACAGGATCTAGGGTAGGAGATGGCCGGAAAGCGATGAAAACCGGCGAAGAACACGGTGGCCGAACTATTCTCAACAGTTTCTGGACAAAACCTTGGCATGGTGATACCTCTTCATCTGGGCCGATCCAGGTGTCGAGCTAGAAGACAAAAATACTCATGGGGTCGAGGCACATCTACTAGACAAGGTGGTTGGGGTTGAAACGGCCGGGAACAAAATCCGGCGACCGGAGCTAGGGAAGAAGCCACAAAAATTTGGGCATTTCTGATCTAGGACGAATGAACTCAAATCCTTGCTTGAGGATGGTCTCTGGAGTATAACAAAGCTAGATGTGAAGCTAGATTGTCTGGAGAAACACCAGAGAAGCTTAACAGCGAGCTCCAGCTTACATGCAAGGTGCAAAGTTGGGGTTTTTCATATTTTAGCAAATTCTTCGATTCTGGTTGCTTAGAGATGCTTAGATAAGTTCACTAATCAAGATTGATCACAGGCTCGAGAGCTAATTCACTCTGGTTAGAGTTTAATTGCTCGCCGGAGTTGTCGTGGAAAATCAGCAATTCCCGGCGAGGTGGTGCGATAGAGTTCAATTGGCTGCTACTACACAGGTAAGTGGATGAGGGTTACTTACTGGTAGCTTCAATTTGAAGTTCGGTGCAGTGGATTGGCCTGGCACCGTGAGCCTCTTCTCGAGCTCGCCGGAGAAGACAAAGACGACGGCGTGGTTAGGAACTTGGGTGGTTCTGGGTGTGAGTGTGTTTGAGCTGGGCTGGGTGGCTTTTATAGGCACAGCAAGGAGCTTGCAACGGTTGGAAATGCACGGGGAAGTGAAGCGGGCTGGAGGTGACAACACGACTGAATCCCGGCGAAGTGACGCGCTCCAGCGGCCGTGCCGACTTTAACCTGCTGCTCTGGTGGAGGTGAAGGCGAAGTGATGCTTCCCCAAGGCATGCTTGCGACGTGGCGCAACTGTGCTGCCGTTGTCGGGCGCGCGCGGGAGAGCGAAGGCGCTGCTGGCGGGATGAAGCTGTTCCACGGTGGCGAACACGATGCACACACGTGGCAAGGAAACAGTGGCGGAGGTGGCAGCGCTGGAGATCGCCGGCGACGAAACCGCAGCAGTGGCAACGGCGACGACCAAACTCCGGCGCTCGTGGTCGTTTGAACGGCCTGGTCGTGCACAGTAGCCTGTGGTCGAACCAGGGACTGATTTGCGATGATTTTTGGTTTGGCTTTGGACTAGATTGCAAATCTGGTCTTTGAGAGGTTTAATTTGAGATTTGATTTCATGGTTGAGTATAATATTTCTATTAATACTCATTTAGCTCAAATTTGGAGAAAGTTTGATAACGTTTGAGGGATTTCACCTATTTTCGAAAATAGGGTAAAATTAGGGTAAAATAAATCTGGATTTTGTCGATCTCGAATTCTGGTGATTGGAGAGAGATTTTGAAGTCTGATCAAAAGGGAAATCTGTATCAAATAGCATTTGGGAGGTGTTCCCTGAAGAAATTCTGGAGTTGGAATTGATCCGCAGATTTTAGCCTTTTCAAGCTTCCAGGTAAACAGAAAAGAACCTATTCGCAGTAAAATTTGGACCTTCATGCGAAAAGTGTTCAGGGTATACCTAGGAACATATTCCAGGGGATACTTGAGTCTGGATAGGGTTAAATCAAGATAACTCAATTATCTGGAAACTGGGGTACTTAGGGTAAATCTGGATTTCCTGTTTTCGAAAACAGAAAGAGACTTAGAGACTGGGGGTTAGGGTTAGAATTCAATCTGGCTCCTGAAGACTTTTATCTCCAGAATAACTGGTAGGTTAAGTCTGGATGGTCGGATCTTGATCTGGATCTAGATAATAGATTTGGGGATTTTTAGGGTTTGAGAGAGATTAGGGTTTAGCTGATCTGGCTACTACTACAGAGATACATGCATGCAGGGTTTTTATGCAAAAACTTTTCACCCCCAAAACCAGGGTGTTACAAGCCTACCCTCCTTAAAGAAATCTCGCCCCGAGATTTACCTAGAGAAGGGAAGAGATAGGGATAAGCCTGCCGCAGATCATCCTCTTTCTCCCAAGTCGCTTCTTCCTTTGAGTGATCTTCCCACTGAACCTTGCAAAGCTTGATTCTTTTTCTTCTGAGTTGACGTTCATCAGTGGCTAGGATCCTGATTGGGTGCTCAAGGTAAGTGAGATTCTTCTGTAATGGCACATCTTGTACATCTATCTGGTCAGTAGGTTCCTTTAAACATTTCCGGAGCTGAGAGACATGAAACACATCATGCACTCCTGCTAATCCCACAGGTAATTCCAATTTATATGATACTTCCCCTTTTCTCTTGATTATCTTAAATGGTCCAATGTATCTTGGAGATAACTTTCCTTTCACTTGGAATCTTTGTAATCCCTTGAATGGTGTGACCTTGAGATACACAAAATCTCCTGGTTCAAATGATAATTCTCTCCGTCGTTTATCTGCATAACTCTTTTGTCGTGATTGTGCTGTTCTCAACCTTTCTCTGATGAGTCTGACATGAGCTTCTGCTTCTTCTACTATCTCTGGTCCTATGACCTTTCGTTCTCCTGGCTCATTCCAATGCAATGGGGTTCTGCATTTATGTCCATAAAAAGCTTCAAATGGTGCCATCTGTATACTAGCTTGATAACTGTTATTATATGTAAATTCTGCAAATGGTAAACATTTATCCCATGACGTTCCATAATCTAGTATACAAGCTCTTAGAAGATCTTCGAGGATTTGGTTGACTCTTTCTGTCTGTCCTCCTGTCTGCGGATGATATGCAGTACTGAAATCCAATTGGGTTCCTAGGGTTTCATGCAGTCTATTCCAAAATTTGGAGGTAAACTGTGTTCCACGATCTGAAACTATCTTCTTAGGAATACCATGCAATGCCACTATTCTTTGCATGTATAACTCTGCTAATTTACTGCCATCATAAATCTTTTTGACCGGTATGAAATGAGCTACTTTAGTAAGTCTGTCCACAATAACCCATATGGAATCATATCCTCCTTGAGTTTTAGGTAATCCTGTAATGAAATCCATACCAATTTCTTCCCATTTCCATACTGGTATTGGTAGAGGTTGTAGCTTTCCTGCTATTTTCTGGTGTTCTGCTTTAACTCGCTGACATGTATCACAGCTTGCAATGTATTCTGCAATCTCCCTTTTCATATTATCCCACCAGAATCTGGTCTTCAAATCTTGATACATCTTTGTGTTACCAGGGTGTATTGAGTATGGAGTTTTATGAGCTTCATGGAGAATTATTTCCTTAAGATCTGCGTTTTGAGGTACACAGATTCTTCCTCGATACCATACAATCCCTTGGTTATCTTCAGTAAAGCCTTTAGCCTTTCCTATCTTGATTCGACTCTTGATCTTACAAATTTCTTCATCTTTCTTCTGAGCATTTCCTATCTGTTCTTCAAGTTGAGGTTTTACTGTTAAAGTAGCTACCGTTCCCTGCGGTACTATTTCCACTTGATGATTCTGCAACTCTTGTTGTAGGTAAGGGTTCTTCAACATAACCATTCCTTGTAGGTTGTAAACTTTTCTGCTTAAGGCATCGGCCACTACATTAGCTTTCCCTGGATGGTACTGAATACTGAGATCATAATCTTTGATCAATTCCAACCATCGTCGTTGACGCATGTTGAGCTCTGTCTGTGTGAAAATATACTTGAGGCTTTTATGATCTGTAAAGATCTCACACTTATGTCCAATGAGATAATGCCGCCATATCTTTAGAGCATGCACCACTGCTGCTAACTCCAAATCGTGAGTCGGATAATTTTCCTCATGTGGTCTCCATTGACGTGAAGCATAAGCCACTACTCGACCTTGCTGCATTAACACACAGCCTATTCCTTGCTTTGAAGCATCACAGTAAACTACAAAATCTTCTTTGCTGTCTGGTAATGTGAGGACCGGTGTTGTTGTCAATTTCTGCTTCAGCTTCTGAAAACTTTCTTCACACTTGATGGTCCATTCAAATGCAACATCCTTCTTTGGCAGGTTCGTAAGAGGTTTGGCTATCTGGGAAAATCCTTCAATGAATCTCCTATAATAACCTGCTAATCCCAAGAAACTTCTAATCTCTGAAACTGAGGTAGGTTGCTTCCACTCCTTGATTGCGGAGATTTTAGCTGAATCCACTGAAATTCCTTCTGCTGTCAACACATGTCCAAGAAATGAAATTCTTGACATCCAAAATTCACATTTGTCAAACTTGGCATAAAATTGCCTCTCTCGTAGCCTTTCCAAGACTAGGTGCAAATGTTGCTCATGTTCTTCCGTACTCTTGGAATATATCAGAATGTCATCTATGAATACTATGACAAACTTGTCAAGAAAATCCATAAATGTACTGTTCATGATATTCATGAAAGCTGCCGGAGCATTGGTTAAGCCAAAAGGTACTACTGTAAACTCATATAAACCATATCTGGTAGTAAAAGCAGTCTTCGATATATCTTCCTTCTTGATCTTCAGCTGATGGTATCCAGATTTCAAATCTATCTTGGAAAATACTTTGGCTCCTCGAAGTTGGTCGAACAAGTCATCAATTCTTGGTAATGGGTACTTGTTCTTAATAGTGACTTCATTCAAAGCTCGGTAATCTACACACATTCGTAAAGTTCCGTCTTTCTTCCTTACAAACAAAACTGGGGCTCCCCAAGGTGAAGCACTGGGTCGGATAAATCCTTTACCCTCCAGTTCCTCTAACTGATTTTTCAACTCTTCTAAGTCCGTTACCGGCATCCTATATGGTCTCTTAGCTATAGGTGCCGCTCCTGGTTTAAGCTCAATGGTAAACTCTATCTCCCTGTCAGGTGGCATCCCTGGGATTTCTTCTGGGAATACATCCGGGTATTCCTGTATTGTGGGCACTTGATCCAAGCATACTTCCTGAAGTGCATGGACTGATCCTTGCAGTTTTTCGACCGATGATCTTTCCGCATGGAATAGGACTTCCTTCCCTTGGTTACTAACAAGGTTAGAGTTTTCTTCTCACAATCCACTAGACCTTTATGCTGAGATAACCAATCCATTCCTATTATAATGTCTAGGCCTTGCAGTTCTAGGACTAATAGATTAGCCAAGAACTCTACCCCATCTATTTTGAAGGTTATATGACGACAAGCTGAATATACAGGCAGCTTAGCTCCTGGGGTCTGTATAGCCATAGGGTACTCTAGAGGTACCATAGGTATTCCCACTTTAAATGCAAAATCTTCTGATATGAATGAGTTTGTAGCTCCAGGATCAAACAGTATTAAAGCAGATGCAAACTGGATCAAGAATCTACCTAGGAGAATGTCAGAGGCATTGTCCACTTCTTGAAGGGAGGTGAAGTTTAGTCGGCCTCCTCAGCCTGCCATTTGTCTTCCTCCTCGCCCTCGTCCTCGGCCTGCTACATTTCCCCCTCTGTTGGGCAAACCTCCTCTGGGGCTCTGCAATGGTGGTGAAGCTGTGGTTCTAGGTGCCATCGCTTGTGTTCCAGCTTGCGATCTTGCTATCGCCATTGGGAGTTGGATCCACGGGCAACTGTCTTTGCGGTGTCCCATCTGTCCGCAATGATAGCATTGAGTCCTTGTCTGAGGGCAATCCCGTTGATAGTGTGCTCCTCTGCAGTTGGGGCACGTCGGCGTGAATGGTGGTCTTGGCGCCGGGTAGGGCGGGCGAAAGTTTAGAGATGTTGGGGCCCTTCCCCTAGATGAGCTGGCTGGCAGTCGCGACTGTTGCATCATCTTCCTCTTCCGGCTTTCTTCTCCGATGCCTCATTTTTCCTCTATCTTCAATACTCGATTCACCAGGGTCTGGAATTCTGTGAACTCATGGGAGGCAATCTGATACTGCAAATAGTACTGAAGTCCCTCGGTGAAGCGTTCAATCTTCTTATCTTCCGTGTCGATGTCGTTGGACGCATACCGAGCTAGATGGTGGAATTGGTGCAGGTACCTTGTCCGCGCAAACATTGTCATGATTTTTTACTGTTAAGAGTCGATTGGGCAATGATGATGCGTTTGTAGTACCATGATCATCCTTTTATTGCTCGTCTCTGTGTTGTCATCAAGAGAGCATCATCTCCAATTTGTTTACCCTGCAATACAGTCTCAAGAGGGTCTATCCTACATGTGTGGTCCTCATACATAGAGCAGTTAGTAATTTCATGCAGTTTAAACAATATTTTCTCATTCCCCATGTGAAAAGCAATTGTACCCTCAGATATATCAATTTGAGCTTTGTCTAAATCATCCAAATCCCTTTTATTTGTAAGAATTTCTTTTAAGAATTTTCCATAAGAAGGAATTTGAGTGATAAGATCAACGAAAGGTACAGTCACATTCAGTTTTTCAGGATATCAAGGGATTTGTTATTAATATTAGACTGGAGGTAACGACTGAGAAAAGGTAGAATTGGTCTACAAACATGTGTTACTTCATTATCACCTGATTCCGTTTCTTTTGATTTTCATCCTTACTGAGGTCGTCTGTCGATGCAGGTGGATCATCGTGCTTAAGTTCGATCATTGACGTCGAATCTTTGGTAGGCATCTTCGTTGGTTCTAGTTGCACCTTCTCTCTTATGGAAAAAACCTGCACCATTCAAATCAACAGTATCAACACAAGATATAACATTAATATGTTCAGAATCACGACGGTTGATAGGTTGAGAAGGAAGAGGGTTAGAAATCATTGGCGCGAGATTGGCCATTTGCACGAATTGAGTCTCGAGCATGCGAACATGCGTAGAGATGGAGTCGATCTTTTGGTTCAGTGCAACCTTTTCCTTCTCCTGATTTGCTAAAAAAGTTTCTAGCATGCACTCGATGTTTCCCTACTACAGAAATGCTGAAAACTAATGGTTTGAAAACGTCTATACTAATGATTCTCCAACCGCTAGTGATCTGCACGATAGAAGAAGCCTAACACTACAATAACGGTTCGAAACCATTAGAATAGTGTACTATATTCTAACGGTTATTATTAGTAAACCATAGAATAGTGCACTATATTCTAACTATTCTTAGTAGTGCACCGTTATTATTAGTAAACCGTTAGAATAGTGTACTATATTCTAATGGTTCTTAGTAGTGCACCGTTAGAATAGCGTAATATATGCTAATGTTTATTATTAGTAAACCGTTAGAATAGAATACTATATTTTAACAGTTTTTCATTGTGCACCATTAGAATAGCTTATTATATTCTAACGGTTGTTATTAGTAAACTGTTAGAATATCTTATTGTATTCTAACAGAAAGTACTGGTGAACCGTTAGAATAGAAGCTAAGATATAGTACAGATACAAAAAAGATACATTAACAAATACACATTCAACATTCAACAAATTGAATTTATTCACATCCAACAGATTGAATTTATTCACATATAGACCAATACAAATACAAAAACCACCAATTCACAAATAATAAAATATATATTAATAATTCAAAGGACTACAAAGAGTAGAAGAATGCAAAGAAAAAAGAAAAATTACAATAAGTCAAATAATCCAGTCATGGCTGATTGTTGACAGCCACTTCTTACATCACATGTTGAGCTCAAATTTGTCACAGCTCTCTAATCTTTGCATTCTCGTATTTGTCTTTGGACATGGCCCTCTGCATGCATGTATGAAGAGTCAGTAATTAACTTCCTAGTTTCGAATGTCACATCCAATTTTCAAATTTGAGTTAGCTAAAATGCTTACCTGAGGGAATTGGGTAAAGGTCATACATAAACCGCATCAGATAAAACCCACATTCCCACGATTCTGGCTGTTGATGGTACTAAGATAATTGCAGATGCGAAGACATGTTAGCTATTCTTTCCATAAACTAATTAAGCATAAATTAAAAGACTCATGAGTAGTTCGATCCTTATTAATTACCTCATATTCTTTCCAAGAAATTCGGTCGCCCTCTGATACATCATGCCTCCCTCCAGTCGATACATAATTTCTGAAAGTCCTGCATTAAATTTAGCATGGCGGGTTAATATGTTATCATTAGCTAGTGAGATCAAAATTTAAATCAAACATGTTACTTACGCATCCATATTCCACGAGGTCACATATTCATTTGGTAACCTATCGTGCATCAAATCTGGTAGTACACCTCATTCCTCCATGGACAGATCACGAGGAGGATCCAATGGCCCCTACATTGTACATAAAAGAGAACCACTTAAAGTATATGTTAGGTGTAACATACAAGAATGAGTTAAATTAGTAGGAAATGCACTAACCTTTGGTGGTACGGCACTAGAATGAACTCCATGTCCTGCTGCGCAAGCAGTGCCCTTGATATGTACTGCTCCGCTTGTCCTGAGTCCTACTCTAGCATCGTGACACTTATTTTCTCTAGGTCGAGGAAACCCACCTTGTCACACGCCTTCATCGACACCGGTCTGTACATGCACCTGCATGCAAAGGATGACTTTAGTATAGCATAAAAAGTGACTAGATTTATTAAATGTACTACAACAATATATAGGATCAGCAAACTCACAGGACTCTGGTCCATATGATGGACATATCAAGTTCCCTCCAGTTAAAGAAGTCGAACAAATCCTCATGCGCCATCGATATGCTCCCGGCCTCATGGTGGAACTGCCCAAGCCTGAAGGGAACTAGGAAGTTCAAGTTGGGTCGGGACCGGGAAAGGTACCACTCGTGGAGGTCTCTAGTTGTGTGATCCAATTTACGCAGAATTGCCTCCGACACGAGTGGGGATCTGTTCTTGAATGTATCGGGCTGTCCCTTTCTCCCTTTGCCTTTGCCCTTGCCTTTGCTCTTGCCTTCTGCCGGGGAGCGAGTGTGTACCTTCAAAGCTCGAGGTAGGGTGCTGACGGCTATCTTTGGTGGCGAAGGGGCTTTCTGAGGAGGCGTGGATCCTTTGGCTGGGGTCGAGGCCATCTTTCGAGGCTTGAGGGCCGGACGAGATCCCTCAGGCCCTGTGTTGGGGGTGGGGTCCTGGGGTAGTACTCTGGCATCCATCGTCCACTTCAATTTATGAACACCTATGTTAGATTTTGCAAGTTCAGTATATGAAGTAAGTTGTCAACTAAAATGGGTAGGATTTACCTCCTGTATTATAACACACTTCTTGGGCCATTGTACGTAGGAGCCCAATGTCTCAACAATTGTCCGCATTTCCTCCATTGGGACGAGCAACGGAAAAGCAGTGTAGCTCGAGAGGGCCATGTCCACCTGTACCTTTGTGAACCCATCTTTAGAGGTATACAGTGGATCCGGACATCCTCCCCAAACGGATATACGAACTCGTGTGCAACCACCATGGGGCATCGCCTAGGTGAACAACTAGGCGGTAACTCTCCGGATTCTACAAATTTGCAACAATTAAAACAAGTGAGTGAAACAATTCTAACAGATCAGGAGTGGCATCAACTTAAGTGCAATACCTCAAGCAGATCCAGTGCATCCACGTTGACCTTGGAAGATGATATTTACTCGATTTGCCTGATTATTCTGTACATTCTCCTCATGCTTTCGCACATATTAGTCATTTTCTTTGGTATATGCCTAGATTATTCCAGATTAATTGACAAATCAACTGGATTACTCCTTTTTCCAATTTTTATCGCAGGTCGGAGAGGATTGGATGGATTTTTGGCTAGCGGACATGCGTCCTCGACTTAATCTGGCCATCGGACGATTCCTGATGGAAGTGCGCGTTCTCGCGAACGCGTAGGATCTGACCGCACCAAAATCGGAGTCTCCGGGGGCCTGGAATCCAAAACCCTAGTCGCGAGGTCCCATTTCTAAATTTTCAGAACTTCAAGGCCATAATTGAAAAAATGCCAAATTGGGGGTTTTTAACCCTAGCCGCCGGCCACCAGAAGAGTTGAGCCCGGTTTTTGGTTTCTTTAGTTCTTCTTCTACCTCTCCCAAACCACACCTCCCTCCACCTCGCCGCCGGCGGCCAGGCCATACGCCGGCGGTGCTCCACCACTCCACGGCGCCTTCTCACCAGACCCAACATCTCCACGGAACCACGCCACCGGATCTCCACAACGCCGCCTCCACAGCCGCCACAACGGCGCACCTCCACCACTCCCGCCGCCAGAGCCGTCCTCGGTTGCACACCGTGCCGCTACGCAGATCTGCCCGACGCCGGCGCACCTGACCACTTCCGCGCCAATCTTGCTTCATCGCCGTCCCGAGCCGGCGCCGATCCGCCCCCTCCTCACCTTCTCCGCGCTACATCATCGGCGCCCCCCTCGTGGCCACCACCACCGTGCTTCACCGAGCCAGCGTCTCTTCTTCATCCCGAGCTGCTGCAGCTTCGACGACGACCACGTCTTCATCGTCCTCGGCCGTCTTCTTCACTACGTCGGCGACCTCATCGACCGGCGACTTCGTCGACTTCTCTATAGTCTACAGCCATGAACTCTTCATCAATAGCTTCATCAACACACCTTCAGTGATCGATTTCTCCTCTCAGATCCCCTTCTCTTCTCCCCCTAAACTTTTCATGTGATGCTTGTATATAAACAGAGTTCAATTTTGGATGATCAGTTTAATGCTTGAGTAAATTCCAATTAGTTGTGTTTTCATGATTGTGTGTTTGCATAATGCTGCTGTGCTGCTGTCCAGACGATATCTCTGTCTGTCTTGTGATGATCTCTTTGATTTTGCTTGATTCCAGAGTAGTCTAGTGCTGTTGATTGTTGAGAATTGAGTTTCGCTGTGCAGTAAAATTCATGGCTGTCATTATTCTGGAATTGCCAGTTACATGTTTGAGTTGATTATTGTCTCACTAGTACAGAAAAGCTTTCTTCTATCGGTAAAAAAAACCTTCTACTATCGGTTTTTGTACCGAAAGAGATAGACACGATAGAACAAGACAGAATATTTTCTATCGGTAAATAACCGACAGAAGAAATTAACAATTCTATCGGCATCTTAGGAGTGTACCGATAGCAAACCCGTCGTAGTCTGACGATTAACGGTGGGAAAAGTACGACTATTCTAACGGTTAATTACATGATTACCGACAGGAAAATATTACTATTCTATCGGCACCTTATGATTGTACCGATAGAAAACCCGTCGTCATCTGACGTTTAGCATTGGGAAAAATACCGATATTCTAATGGTTAATTACAAGTTTACCGACAGAAAAAAGTTTAGGACTCTCTCGGTTGGAAATGAGATTACCGATAGAAAAAAGCTTAGTACTCTCTCGGTTGTGTATGATTTCACCGGCAGGAAAAATCACACTCTTCTAACGGTTAATTATAAGTTTACCGATAGAAAAAACTACAGTAGTCTCTCGGTTGTGGATGAGTTCACCGGCAGGAAAAGTCACACTATTCTGACGGTTAATTTCAAGTTTACCGATAGAAAAAGTGGTAGTAGTCTCTCGGTTGTGGATGAGTTTACCGATAGAAAATTTGTAGTAGTCTGTCGGCTGTGAATGAATTTACCGATAGAACATTCACATATGCAGTACGTTATTTACATTCACATATACAGTACAGATGCAATACATTATAGATTGGATACACAATACAGTACAGATACAAAGAAGGGTAAATTCACAGAACAGATTGACACATTAGACAGTTATTCACATTTATTCACATATATATGGACAAATACAAAAATCCAATGTGGACATTTATTGACATATATATTTATTCACATGTATATAAATAGTCTATGCACAGAGTACACGAAAAAGAGAAAATTATCATGGCGGATGGTTGGGCGCAACTTCCTCCATGACATATTGAGTCCAGATTTGTCGAAGATCTCTAATCTTTGCATTTTCGTATGAGTCTTTCAACATGGCGATCTGCAGGCATGTGTGAATACTTAGTAACTAACTTCCTAATTTAGAACGTGACACCCAATTTTCAAATTTGAGTTAGCTATCGATGCTTACCTGGGGGAATTGGGCAAAGTTTGTCTGCACTAGGTCGTACATGTAGCGCAACACATAAAACCCGCATTCCCACGATTGCGGCTGCTGATGGCACTGAGATAATTGCATATGCGAAGACATGTTAGCTATTGTTTCCATAAACTAATTAAGCATAAACAAAAAGTCTCGTGAGTACCTCATATTCTTTCCAAGCTAGTAGGGAGCCCTGCGGTGCGGCATGCCTCCCTCCAGCGGACACATATTTATCAAAAGCCCTGCATTTCAGTTAGTATTGCCGGTTAATGTATTATCATTATCTAGTGAGGTGAAAATTTAAATCAAACATATAAGTTACTTACGCCTCCATATTCCCCTTGACCACATATTCAATCGATAATCTATCACGCATTGAATCGAGGTAGTACACCTCGTTCCTCGGCGGACAGATCACGATGAGGATCCAGTGGCCCCTGCATTGTACGTAAAAGAGGACCGCTAGCTCAAAGTATATCTCAGGTGTAACATACAAGATCGAGTTAAATTAGTACGACATGCACTAACCTTTGGTGGTACGGCACCAGAATGAACTCCCTGTCCTGCTACGCCATCAACGCCTTGGATATGTACTGCTCAGCGTGCACGGCGTCGTGCTCTAGCATCGTGAGGCTTATTTTCTCTGGGTCGAAGAAACCCACCTTGTAACACGCAGCCTCCGATGCTAGCTTGTACATGCACCTGCATGCAAAGGACGACATTAGTATTGCACAGAAAGTTACTACATTTCAAATGAACTACAACAATGCAGAGTTAGCAAACAGAGTTAGAAAACAGCAATACATAGCATCAGCAAACTCACAGGACTCCAGTCCGTATGATGGACATATCGAGCTCCCGCCAGTTGTAGAGGTCGAACAGATCCTCGTGTGCCACGGATATACTCCCGGGCTCACGGTGGAACTGCCCAGGCCTGTAGGGAACTAAGAAGTTCAGATTGCACTGAGCTCGGTGTAGGTACCACTCGTGGAGGTCCCTGGTTGATCGATCCAATTTGCGCAAAGCTGCCTCCGACATGAGTGGGAACCCGTTCCTGAACCTCTCCGGCTGTCCCTGTCGCCCTTTTCCCTTGCCTTTGCCCTTGCCTTTTTCTGGGGACTGAGCGCGTACCTTTGAAGGCAAGGGCGAGGTGATGGCGGCTTTCTTCCGAGGTGAAGGCGTGGATGCGCTGGGTGGGGTCGAGGCCATCTTTGATGTGTCCAGGGTCGCACGAGATCGGGCCTCATGCCCCGAGCTGGGGGCGCAGTCCCCTGGTAGCCCAGCGGCAGGCCACTTCAATTAATGAGCACGTATGTTAGATTATGCAAGTTGAGTGTACTGAGTAGGATGTAATCTAAAATGTGTAGGATTTACCGGTTGTATTAGAAGACACTTCTTGGGCCACTGTATGTAGGAGCCCACTGCCTCAGCAAGTGTCTGCAGTTCCTCTGTTGGGACTGGCAACGGAGAATCGTTGTAGCCCGGCATGGCCATGTCCACCTGTACCTTTGCGAACCCCAACCGCAGAGGTACACAGTGGACCCGGACATTCGGCCCAGACGGATATACGAAGCCGTGTCCAACCACTTCCTGCCCGGCGCCTACGTGATTCTGTAGGATGCAGCCCTTCGGCTTCTGCAAATTTGTAACAATTAAAACAGGTTAGCGAAACAACTCTAACAGAATGGGAGTGGCATCAACTTAAGTGCACAGATGAAGGCTTGCAGTACCTCAAGTAGATCCACTGGATCCATGAGTACCTTCGAAGCACAACTGCTTATCCGACCCCGCGGGGTACCGTCATCCTGGGGATCCGCATCTGCACTCTTGGCCAGCAATGCTTCTCTCAACCGTGCAAACTCTTCCCTCAGTTATGCGACCTCGGACTGCACCTCAGACTGCACCTCAACCCGTATCTCAGCCCGCATCTCCGCCCGTATCTCCACCCGTATCTTATCAGAGAGGTCAACTTCCTTTTCCTTCCAGGAGCGGGCCTTCTTCCTCGGTGGAGCCAGATCTACGAAACCAGCCTTCCACGACACAATGGCTCCCACGGCCCGTGTCCGCCCGGGATGCTCCTTATTTCCTAGAGCCCGGGTGAGGATGTCGTTCTCCCTCTACGGGGTAAACAATCTCTCCGCTGCCTCCTTCTCAAAAGAGATCTGTTACATTTAAAGGTACCTTGTGAGACAAATTGCCTTATATACACTTGTGCGCACATAGTTTACGAGGTTAGCTAACTTACCATTCGCCTCACAACGTCGGCGTCCCCAGGGGTTGCGAACTGCACAGACCCCGTGGACGACACGGACCCCCTCCCCCTCCACCATCGCTTGCACCTCTCATCTCGAATCTCGGAGAGCGGCAACTCAGGGGTGTCGATGACAGGATTTTGCTCGTCTTCCTTCTTCCACTGCTCCTCCTTCCCCGCATAGCCCCGGGATCCGAGCCGATGCGGGTGGTCGTTCCTCTTCTGCATCGCCCTATTCTTCTCGCTAAGGGCCTTGAACTCCTCAGTCCCCTTCTGCTTGGTGAATTCCTCCCATACCTCCTCCGATATGAAGGGGTACTTCTCGCAAGGAGATTTCCCCGCAGTGAGGAAGTTACTGACGAGCCAGCTCTTAAAGGTTTCCATGTTCCGTTCATGTCCTTCAAGCAGGCAGTCCTAGGTGTATCGTCGGGGATGTTCCACTTAGCCTGTTTCCGAAAAATGCATACAATTAATCACGAGTTAGTTAAACTTTAGTATAAGCCAAGAGAACGTGATTACGAAAGAGTTCAGCGATTTCAGTTAATTTAACCTTCACTTCCGCCCACAACCTATCCCTCTCGTCCGCCGTCACGTCCTTCCAGCTCTGGACGGTGATCTTCACCCTTTCTTTCGCCAACAGCCCAACGTAGGCCGCGTACCTCCCAGCATTCCTTCCAATCGGCCTCCCAAATTGGTTGAACTCACAAGGAAGATCCGTGCGTTTGGCCAAACGCCCCAACGTCGTCGCGCCTCCACCCTCTTGCGCTCAGATGTAACAGCTGCATCTTCAGTAGTTACGATGGGGTTGGCCCTAGTCGAACCACTAGTACCATCCGATGAAGACGACGACATGTCTTCCCCTACAAAACCATCAACAAACCATATGGCAATTAATTCGCCTTGGAGCTCCATAACTCAGCCCAGGACTGGAGACTAACTTGGGCGGCAAAAGGGAAAATAATAAAAAAAGAAAGACATGCATAAATTACTTCCTGAACTGTTTAGAAATATTTTCTATCGGTAAACACATGAGCTGCCGATAGACCATAACAATTACCTCCACAGAAGACAATTTTTCTATCGGCAAACTCGTGAGATACTGATAGAACATAACAATGTTCTCTACATATGGAATTTTGTTGACAAGCCACCATTCACTGTCATCACATAACATTCTCGATGATTTGCTATACTAATATTCATGGGCCAGCAACATTATTTCACACGTAAATATGCACACAAGCATCTAAGTGCCACTGTGCATAATCTTTAGCCTGTATGTGAGTCATCAGGACTTCACATCTATTAGGTTGGGAAAAGTCATGTATAGGCATTTGAAACATATACATTGAAGACCCATCCACATTGCCATATATTGTCGCGCCCCGAGACTGGGACAACGACTACTCCTGTAGAGACCTAGCTCGCTGCAGCTAGTCTCAACCACAACCCTTTGACTTCCCAGGATGAGTCAAACACAGGAGTATATTACATTGCAACAGAGTACTTACAAAATATTAAGAAGTGTGACCTGCTGGCCTTAATATTACATAAAGAGGATTACAATGCCTGCAAGGCATTCAGGGTTTAACAAAATATTTAACTACACAGCAGAAGATAGGTGACCCTCCCACAAAAGAAGTTGACGGCAGAACAACACACTTCAGGGTTCTGGCGGAACTGATTCTCCTCCTTCTGGATCCACGTAATACTCCGTGCCATCATCTTGATCAAGGTAGGCTCCATCTATTGAGTTGAATGTTGCAAGGGTGAGCACTTACGTACTCAGCAAGTCATAGGTAAGAGTAGATACATATAGTAGTGATGATATGAACCTAGACTAGTCAAGAATTATGGATATTTGTAAAATAATCCTTTTTCTTTCATACCTCATCTCATGGCAGCACTTTTTATAATATAACATCATCATTCATGTTCACTAGATTATAGCACTACTGCGACACGTCGACACACGACAGCCCACGGTAGCACCCCTTATCATGACAACACATGTCATTTGGGTAATCTTGATTTAAACATATTTTATTTAGAAAATAGTACTTGTGTCACACCCCGTGGATTTAATCCACCGCAGCAGACTCCTATAAAACCAGGGAGCTCGGAGTATTCGAATACATTTTTAACTCTGCAGAGAGGTACCAATTTACCCGCAAGATATTCCACTTTCAAACCTTTCCTATCATAACAAAATGATTGGACCCCTGACTCACTTCATACTGTGAGCGGCAAGGTGGAAATAACAAGAACTTTTGTTATGTATCACTTACAATTCACCCCCGACCCTGTGGCTCTCAGCGAGGCACAGTTGTAGCAGGTTGTATCCAAACCTCCACCCCATTGCTTATTCCCATTACTGGGTCAGCGTGCTTGATCACCTTCAGTGATATGTGTGGGAGCCACGCTCCGTGTTTATCGTGCATCACAACACATCTCATGCAGGGGTTTCATGTGCGATCCACATAATTACTTGTTCCGGCCTGTCCCATACCAGGCTTGCGGTTAGCACGTTGTTCATGCCACTAGACGCACAACACAAGGTTCTAGTCCTTATATGCCAGTGACCAGACCATCCACAACCCTGCACCTTCAGTGCCTGCATTCCTTTGCAGTCTAGCACCTCCAGTGCTACAGCCATCCATACCATTTTTCTGGTCACGGCTAGGGGTTTTATTTCATGAATATAAGTATATAAATACATATAATAGTTCATGGCTCAAAACTTGTTTATTTCACATTTCACAGATAACCAGTCTAGTACTGCCAATTCATAGATCAACCATTCTCAATCTTTCACATGCAATATTGCCTATATTCAAGGTTATGTTTTAGCAACATTTAAAATATAGGTTCAAGATGACCAAGGATGTGACTTGCCTTCCACGTCGTAAAATACAGCAGTTGACGACGGGTTCGCAGTGAAATCCTCGAACTCGGGCTCTTGATCTGCTCTCAAAACAAACAAACAACCAATAATCATAATCTTTTCAATACATTATTATACTATATGCAATGATGCAAAGATGAAGTCTTGATGATTCTGAAATGATTGGGTTTAGAGGCTGATTAGGGTTAAGTTAAGGAAACCAATATTAAGATTAGCTGTCAAAGGTTTACAAGGTTCCAAATGTCTCAAAATATCAGAATGATATCAAGATTGTGACTGGTTCGCTCAAAAACAGCGAACGTCTTTAGGTCGACATTCGGTTCAAAGCATCGACATAGCTTTAAGAAAAGCTAGAGTGCTTAGCTCAAGTTGTGGTAGAAGAAGAAATTGTGGATCACAACTTCAGGAATCTAAGGGACAAAGTTATGCTCAAGATGCACATCTGGAAGACAGTGAAAAGGGCTAATGCCACTGACTGACATAGCCTGGCATTAATCTTGACATGGCTAGAAACTAGGGCTTAGCATAACTTTTGATCTAAGGCCCCAAATGATGCACCACTTTGTCTGGGAGGTAGGCATTGATAACAGGAATAAATCATTCAATAGGATCTAGGGCTGAAAATGGCTGGAAAGCAAGAAATTTGATGATGAACAGAGATGAACTGGCTGCACTGGAGCAGTTCTGGACACAAACTTGGCATGGCTATAACTTCCAATCTAGGCCGATCTAGGTGTCGAGCTAGAAGACAAAAATACTCAGGAGGCTAAGGCACATCTAAATGACAAAGTTTCGAGGGCTGAAATGGCCGGGAACACTTTTCCGGTGAACTGTGCCGGAGAAGAACACTGCTATTTGGGGGTTTTTGCTACAGGCCGAGAGAACTTAATTCTTTGCTTGGAGAGCATCTAGGAGGTATAGGGAAGCTTCTGGTAACATCAAATTGACTGGAGGATCACCGGAGAAGCCTGGCGACGATCGCCGGTTTTCTGGTAGAGCTTGAATTTGAGAAAAGCTTCGAATGATGATTAATTAGGGATTCTAAGCTTACAGGCTTGCTTGAAATAACCCACTGATCAATTTGCTTCACAGGTTCGAGGGCTAATTCGAATTGATTTGGCCTGCATTGCCGGAACAGGGCAATCTTCGATTTTCAACCATTTCTGGTGATCGCCGGCGTTAGGGGTCATCGGGGAGCAATTAAATAGTACAGCACGATGAGGGAGGCGAGGGGAACTTACTAGTGCTGTCAATTTGGTGGTTGAGGCTGCGGTTGAGGCTGTCACCGTGAGGCCTCGAACTGGTCTCGCCGGAGAAGAAGACTAAGACAGAAAATCTGAGACGTGGATAATTTCCAGTGAGGTTTGAGGGGGCTGCTGAGCACAGGGATGCTTAAATAGGCAGGCGAAGCATGCGAAGAGAAAGCAATGAAGAGATTGGCTGCTGGTGACTTGACTGGTTGCGTGCTGGAGCAACAGCGGCGAAGACACAGCGAAGAACGGTGATGCGACGGCGACAAGCCTTCAGCTGATCACAATGTCGCTTCATCGGGACCTGGCGAAGCTTGTAGCAAGCGGTGGCGACAAGTACTGGCGCGGCGAGGCTACGTGGCGATGGATTGCTGACAAAGTTGCTGCTGATCGCGCGCGGGAGTAAACGCTGGTCGTCGACGTAGCAACGGCGCTGCCACGGTGACGGCTGAGGCGAGGACACGTGCGTACTGGCATGCACGGTCACAAGTGCGGCGAAGCTTGACCGGCGGCGAGCGTGCACGGCGCAAGAAAACACGGCGAGCTTCTGGTCGTGCACTGGCTGCTTCCCTGGTCGAAAATGGGCTGATTTGCAATATTTGATTTTCACAATTGGACCAATCTGTAATTCTGGAGATTTGGAAGGTTAGAGTTGAATTTGATTTCACTAATCTGGTAGATTATATTCAACAGGTTAATTGGCAATGATAATTGATAAAATATGATACGTTTGAATAGTTTTTGATACAAACTGAAAATAGGGTAATTTAGGGTAATTGAAATCTGAATTTCATTTGGTTTTGAATTCTGGTACTTAGGATGAGATTTTGGAATTTGAACAGAAGAGAAACTTGTGACAATTAGCATTTTGAGAAGATTTGCCGAAGAAATTTTGAATTTGGAGTTAATCTGGAGATTTTAGCCTTTTTGGATTTTCAAATAACAGATAAGGACTATTTTGCGATAATTCTTGGACTGATTTGTGAAAAGAGTCTAGATGGTGAAATATGGCTGTCAACTTTTTATATTAAGGTATTGACATACCCATGATCATATTCCAGGAATAATCTGGTCTGAACTTGGTCAAGATTCGGATTAAATCTGTATTTCTGAAACTTAGGGTATTTAAGTAATAGAAGGTATTTCTGTTTTCGAAAACAGAAGGAGCTGATAAATCTGAGAGTTAGGGATAGAATTGGATCTAGGTTCTGAAGGCTTTTAAGTTCAAAGAAACTGATAGATCATATCTGAACAATCTGATCTTCATTTGAGGTCACAGGATATATTTTGGAGATTTCAGGGCTTGAGATAGAAACTGATCTGGCTATTACTACAGATACATGCATGCATGCTATTTATGAAAAAGGAAATTTTCACCCCTAACTCAGGGCGTTACAGATCTACCCTCCTTAAAGAAATCTCGCCCCGAGATTTACCTAAGACAGGAAAAGATAAGGATAGGTTTGCTTAAGATCTTCTTCCTTCTCCCAAGTAGCCTCTTGCTCTGAATGATTCTTCCATTGAACTTTACACAATTTGATTTTCTTCCTTCGGAGCTGACGTTCATCAGTGGCTAGGATTCTGATTGGGTGCTCAAGATAAGTGAGATTCTTCTGTAATGGCACATCTTGTACATCTATCTGGTCAGTTGGTTCCTTCAAACATTTCCGGAGCTGAGAGACATGAAACACATCATGCACTCCTGCTAATCCCTCTGGTGATGGAGAGGTGGTGTAGAACGCAGCGACGGCCGGCGAAGGACAAAAATAAGAACCGGTGGCAGTGGCGAACCAGTGTCCAGCCGGCGATCGTCGTGTGGGAGAGAGGAAGTGAGTGGTCACGGCGGAGGTTGTGGTTTTCTTCGGTCTCGAAGAGACGCAGTGCTCTAAGGTGGAACTGTTTGAGTGGAGGGAAACTAAAGGGCCGTGTACGAGTAATAAAGTAGTGGAGGAACTTTTCTATCGGTACAACAAAATGATACCGATAGAATTATGTACTTTTCTATCGGTACAACAAAATAGTACCGATAGAACAAGTAAATTTCCCGAAAAAATATTTGAAGTAGTGGATGCTTTTTTCTATCAATATAAACAATAAAATCCCGTGAGACCAATTTTCCCCAGAAAAATTTTTTAATTAAGTGCTTGAGATTATAGTATTGGGTGCCCTTTTTCTATCGGTAAAAACAACAAAATACCGTCAGAGTAATGAAAAGGTACACACAATTTAACATTAAACAGACCGTGGTTGAAAGCTGCAGAATGATAAAGAAAGAGGGAAGATAGCCGGAAAATTGGAAAATTGACATAAAAAGAAATTGTTCATTCATTGTTGTTTTATCACTTACAAAAAAAAATAAAACCCAAAATGCTAGGTCAAGGGGTGGTCTTAGCCCTGGCTGCATGTAGAATAGAGTCAGTTAGACTTACAGCCAGGACGCAGGACTCCTCTAGCGACAAGTTGTCCCTAGGATCAAATACTACCGCGTCGAGAAGGCCTGCGACCTCCCTCAGCTTCGCTATGGTATCCTTCATAGTCAAACCGCAGCCAGCGATAGTCATATCCACAGCTTTCTTCTCCTCGCGAAGACGCCTCGTCCTGGCCCTAGCATTGTCACCATCCGTCTTCATGCGCTTAATGCGCTGGAAGAGATCGTCAAGGTCAAGCCATAGCTGAGTGTGCTTGTCTGTAAGGAGCTTGTGCTCCTCCTGGAGGGCCCTCAGGTCGACCTTCACTTTGGCAGTGTCTTCCACGGCTCCCATTCCCTGTGCAAATCAACAGGTCAAGAATGAACTGAACATGGATTAACAATACAGGGGTAAACCGAGGAGATTTAGAGTTCTTACCGGGGAGGGCGTGGCTGACGATCCCATGGAGGTTGCCATTGTGAAAGAGAAGATGAGGAGTCGAACCGTTCGAGAATTAGAAAAACAACAAAATACCGCGACGCATGGTGAGGTACTTATAGAGTTTCCAAGGCAACGCATGGCGACACGGTTGAGAATTCAAAGCGCCAGAGTATTCTTCTATTGGTAAAAACAGGAAAAAACCGTCAGACAACAAATACCGTGAGACTAACGAATTTATTCTGACGGTAAAATAGAATAATACCGATAGAAAAAGTAAACTTTTCAAAAACATTTTGAAGTGTCTGAGAGAAGTGCTTGAGACACACGAAAGTAGCGGATGTCCTTTTCTATCGGTAGAAATAACAAAATACCGTCAGAAAAAAAGTGATTTTTGGAGAGCTTAATTTGAAGAAGCAATAGGCTGCGATGAGATTTTTGCAAGTGCTATTTGAAGGGAAGAATTAAGTATTTACAGGATAAAGGTACTGTACATGTTAGAACTCATGCTGTGGAATAAAATTGAGATATATTAATGCTGTGAACTAGCTTATCATTAAGTTCTAAAGAAAAATGTACTGCCTGATGTATTAATGATAAGTTCCTCACCTTGCTGTAGAACTTGTGGGCTGTTTGCTTGGCATTTATCCCTGAAATAGAAATTGATCATCAATGGTTCTCAACCCATAATCCTTCTTCGTGGTCATCTCGCAGATACGTTGTTTCGTCGATATCTTCAGTACGGATAGATTGAATGTCCTCTAAAAATGGAGGTATTTCATCGAATTGGTTATACTCTTCTTCGTCGACAACATCTTCGACCCCAACAATACGTCTCTTGCTGTGGAGGACAACATGCAAGTTTGGATTGGCCGGGTCAACGATGTAGAATACCTGTGTGGCTTGCTTTGCAAGTATGAATGGATCGTCTTGGTGTCCGACTCTACCAAGATCGACGAGAGTAAACCCGTAACTGTCAACTTGAACACCTCGAGGGATTTCGACCCATTGGCATCGAAACAGGGGAATCTTAAGTAATCCGTAATCGAGCTCCCATATTTCGTCAATAGCACCGTAATATGAGTTCAGCGCCCTTACTGACCTAGCATCCTCGAAAATAGCAAACAGTGTCACTCCGCTACATTGCGTGCTACTCTTGGCGTCTTGAGCTCTTGTGTAAAATGAATACCCATTGATGTCGTACCCCTGCCAAGTCCCTATAGTGAATCTTGGGCCTCTAGCCAACCATGTCACAGTTTCACTTATGGAGCCCTCGGCAGCTCGCGTGACTCTTTCTTGGATCCACTCAGCAAATTTCCTGTTATGTTCTCTACTAACCCAAACGTTTGACTTCGAAGGATTCTGTGACCGTAACATTACCTTGTGCTCGTGTATGTATGGCTCGACCTCCGTCATGTGTTGTAAGACCCAAAAATGTGATTTTGCGTACACATCACGAGCAGGGACGATAGCTTTGAATCCAATCGTTCTGATGCCCTGAAGCATACCCTCGTGTCGGGACCTAGGAACGCCAATTGGGTCAACCCCGGCCATATAATCTGTGCAAAATTCAATCACCTCCTCGGCGGCATAACCTTCCATGATACTCCCCTCAGGTCGACGACGAGTCCTTACGTATCCCTTCAATACACCCATAAATCTCTCAAATGGATACATGTAGCGTAGGCACACGGGTCCACAAAACTTAATTTCTCTGATAAGGTGAACAATCAGATGGACCATAACATCAAAAAAGGATGGAGGGAATACATCTCGAGCTGACAAAGAGTTGTAACCACGTCGCGTTGCAAAGCGTCCAGTCCATTCGGATCAATTACCTATGAGGACACAGTTGCGCCAAATATTCATATCAGAAAAATCTTCTAATTAAGCTCCACAGATGGAGGTAATGAACTTATAGTACGAGTGCACGTACTTACCTTGCAAGATATTGCGTTGAAGAAATAACATAGGTTTGTGATTGTCTCTCTGACTTTAACTGGGAGAATGCCTCTGATAGCAATGGGAAGCATTTGTGACATCAGGACATGACAGTCGTGGGACTTCGTGCCAACCAGTCTTAGGTCCTTCATGGACACAAGTTTTTTCAAGTTCGCGGAGTACCCACATGGAACTTTAACACCGTGCAGGCACCGACAGAGATCTGTTTTTTCGCTCTTGGACAACGTATAGCAGGCCGGAGGGAGGTATGTACGCTTTCCATTCTCTAAAGGTGCAAGCTCAGTCCTTATCCCCATTTCCACCCTGTCACGACGAGCTTTCACACCATCCTTTGTCTTTCCCGGAATGTTCAACAACAAACCAGTCAAACTATCACAGACATTTTTCTCTACATGCATGACGTCAATGCAATGTCGAACTTGTAAGTGCTCCCAGTACGGTAGATCCCAGAGAATCGATCTCTTCTTCCAAACATTTTTTTCTAGAGGTTTAGAATGCTTACCGAACTCAACTTTGATGTCGTTCACGCGCGAGTAAATCTCCTTACCGGTCAGAAACACTGGAGCTGATCCCTTCTCAGGCTTCCCGTTAAATGATTTCCTCTTCTTACGGTACGTGTGATGCACCGGAAGAAACCTGCGGTGACCCATGTACACTGTTTTCCGGCAGTTTCGCAGCTACATGCTCTCAGTTTCATCTAGGCAAATAGGGCAAGCCTTGGCTCCTTTCGTACTATACCCCGACAAATTGCCGTAGGCCGGAAAATCATTTATGGTGCAAAATATCAGGGCCCGCAAGATGAAATTCTCTTTCTTGTATACATCCCACACCTGCACACCCTCGCTCCACAATTTCTGTAAGTCCTCGATTAAAGGCGCTAGAAACACTTCAATATCATTTCCGGTTGTCTGGGTCCTGAGATTAGTAACGCCATCATGATGTACTTGCGCTTCATGCATAACCAAGGAGGAAGATTGTAGATGCATAAAAGAACCGGCCAAGTGCTGTGCCGGCTGCTCATATTACCATGTCGGTTCATACCATCTGTACTCAGCCCGAACCTTACATTCCTAAGTTCGCCGCCGAACTCAGCAAATATTCTGTTGATGTTTCTCCATTGAATAGAATCAGCTGGGTGTCTCAGTTTTCCGTCTTGTTTCCGAGCTTCAGCATGCCAACGCAAGTGCTTCACGACTTTCGGATTTGCAAACAGCCGCTTCAATCTAGGTATCACAGGCAAGTACCACACAGTTTTTGCCGGGGGTCCTTTCTTTACCTCGTGACGTTCACTGTCAATCCGGTCCCTACGCGTATACCTCGATGCGCCGCATCTTGGACAAACATGCAAACTGGAGTACTCGTTACGGTACAACACACAATCATTTGGGCATGCGTGTATTCTTTCAATTTCCATTCCCAACAGACACAACAATTTTTTGGCTTGGTAAGTAGATCTTGGCAACTCATTTCCCTCTGGAAGCATGTCCGCTAGAAGATCTAATAGTGCCGTGAAACTCTTATCACTCCAACCGTTTCCTGCCTTCAAGTTATATAATCTTAGCACAGAAGACAGTTTTGTAAATGTTGCACATCCAGGGAACAGAGGCTTCTCAGAGTCAGCAATCAGTTTCTCAAATTCACAGAAGTCATTTTCGTTGTAATCTTCCTCTACATCACGTAACATCTCATCTAGATTATCATCATCATCATCTACGTGCACATCGGAATGAACATTACCAAAATTCGGATGATCATCGATATTATTGCAATCCACATCCGAGTCGTGCTGATTGGTAGTAGTGGTGCTTGTTTCCTCAAGATCTTCTCCATGCCATATCCAACGGGTGTATCGCGCGTTAAAACCACGACGAATCAAATGACTCTTGATTTGATCAGAGTTGCTAAACCTCTTCAAGTTCATACAATCTGTACAAGGACAGAGCATATTTTTCTCTCCCTTCCTCTCCTTTTGTTGCTCAGCAAATTTAATAAACTCATTCACACTATCCAAATATTCAAGAGTAGTACGTTTTATTCCATACATCCAATATTTCCTGTCCATCTACAATTAACAAAATTTAACGAGTAAGCCATGCATGAAACCTGCCCGATTAAGTTATGTATATGTACATGTACAGCCTCTTACAACAGATACATGTGTTGAACCCTAGCCTAACGAAATTAACACTAATTAACCTAGCTAACTACACAATACATGCTAGTTAGCTCCTAAAACATGACGCATTTCCAGCTACCAAGCTCCCAAGCTTAGAGCTACAAACTTGAAACTACACAATACAGCTAGCTTGCAAGTAGAGAGGAAGGGAGATCTAGAGGGAGAGAGAGATAAGTGTCGACAATTAAGCGTACCTTAAAGAGAGGGGCGCAATCAACTTCCCTCCAGCCTGCGCTGATCACCCTAGCAGTGTAGCTGCGGGCGTGGAACTTTCGTCACAAACAGAGGGACACAGAGTGCAACAGAACAAATTAAAGAGCAGCTCAGCAATGGTCGAGTGGGGTTTTCCTTATAATGGACATTTTTCTAACGGTAAATACATGAAATAACCGTTAGACTAACTTAGGTAATTTGCCGCTCACATATTCTATCGCTAAAAACACACACATACCGTTAGAGCATGTACATTACCGAGCAAGTACAGGACTTCTTCTTTCGGTAAATATGTGTATTGACCGTTAGATCATGTATGACACAGCACGTACATGAGTTTTTCTATCAGTAGATATGTGTACGAACCGTTCGATGATGCATGACACACGAGCAAGAGTTTGTCTATCGGTAAATATGTGTATTTACCATTAGAATATACATGACTGAGCAAATATATGTGTTTTTCTATCGGTAAATATGTGTACTTACCGTTAGAGGAGGTACTGGTACCAAACTGGGACAAACATGCACATGCCATTTCTCACATTCAAGGAATCATATCAATGTAACATCAAACAGATCTTACATCAAACAGATCTTACATCAAATGGATCTTAACTAGAAGATAAAGCAATATATTTCAAGAAATGCTAATTTGTGGATTAACTAGGAGACACAAAAATACTTTTCTTAGGTACTTGGGACTTCATCTTGCCAAAGAAATTACACATGCCAGTTCACAAATTCAGGTACAAACATACACATGTCAGTTCACCAATACAAATTCAGGTACAAACATACACATGCCAGTTCACAAATTCAAGTGCATGTCTGAAACAGCAGTACAAATACACACCTACCTACCAATACAATTAAATACACAAATACTCCCTGCACATTCAAGTTCATGTCCCAATTAGCAATACATGATACACAAATATACAACAATATACAAATACAACAATTCACACATTCGATGTATATTAGAAAAGCCACGTCTGAAATTAACAACAGATCACGACGAGGACCCAGTGGCCCATACATTTTACATAAAAGAGCACATTTGCAGGTTGCCACAATGCAACTACCGACTACAAGTTAGACCTAATACATCACAAATCCATTCATCCAAAACAGCAAATGTCTGAACCACATTGGACTTAACCATAGGAGTTCAGTTCGAAGACGCCCGAGGAGCTGGAACTGCCGTCGACATACATTTGTATGTATTGGTGATTTCCTCGGACTCAAACTCGATCAACTCAACTCAACTCAACTCAACTCCATTAACAAAAAGAACCTACCTTCCAAGATGTTGTTCTGTGTAGTGATGGTGTAGAATGGCTGTGCAAATAACAACAATTCTTCTTCTCCAAGCAGGTAAGCATTTGGCCACAAGCTGGTGCATGCAAAAAAATGTAAGATGCTTTCTATAGGTCCTAATTTTAGAAACACGCCGGGCTTAAGGATCTTCTCGATCGAGCCAACCAAGATCGCGCCCTTCAAGTCCTTCCAGCTCTCGACGGTGATCTTCATCGTTTCTTTCACCAACAAGCCAACGTAGGCAACGTACTGCGATGAAGAACCGTGAAATACGTTGCCCCTCATAAGCATCATCCAAGGACCTGAACAGATCATAAACATATTGAAAAAAAGACACATCAAAATGAAGGATACAAAAAAGAACATTATAGTATCAAGCAAGATTTCACCAAATATCATGGGCCGTTTCAAGTTTACAAATTCTATTAAATTCACCTAGATTTAGAGCACTATAAAGAACATTCATGGCTTGAGCATTAGCTAAGGCATTATCTCTATCTAGGTTGGTCATATCATCATCATCAAGAATTGCAAAACCCTCATCCACCACTTTCCAAATCTTTCCACCCATGGCTTTAAGATAAACCATCATTCTAGTTTTCCAATAAGTATAGTTAGATCCATCAAAGAGTGGTGGTTTGCCAAGATTGATCCGACCCTCACTAGCCATCTTTATCCTACTCCGGGATGGTTAAATCCACTAAAAAGGAGTCCTTGCTTTGATACCAATTGAAAGGGATCTAGGATATCGACTAGAGGGGGGTGAATAGGCGATTTTAACAATTTAGCAATTAATCAAACAATTTATAGATAATGAGAGCAAATAAATAACACAATATGAACAAAGCACAATTCCAACACAAGGATATATCCCGTGGTCTCGGTGATTTGCCGATCACCCCTAATCCACGTTGAGGCAAACTCAAATCTCTAACCGCTCCTCTATCTAGTCAACCTTCTCTCGAGAAGTGACCTAGATCTTGAGCCGGATTAGTGTGATGAGTTATCCAAACCTCGATTTCACTAAGGATGCACTTTACCGCTCCGGCAAGGTGTGCTCAACCCTTTCACAAGACGTTCTGAGGCTTCTTCACAATCTTCCTTGAAGAGCTCTCCAAAACCCTTCTCCTAGCCGTCTAGGAGCCGGCAAACTCCAAGAGTAACAAGCCGGTGATGATCACTTAGCCTTCTTCTAGTGCCACGAGGTTGATTTAATTATCTGGATGCAATGCACTAGAAGATCTCAAATGCACACTCTCACAAATTCGAGAATTTGAACCCTAGAGTGTATGAAATGTGCTAAAGCTCTCAAGGATGATGAAAATGCTCAAATTATGCCAAGAGTTGTGAACAGGGCCGTGCATGAGAGTATATATACCCCCCTCAATAAATATAGCCGTTACAGGCCGTTGGGAGAAAAAGATCACTTGGCGGTCAGACCGCAGGTATAAGCTCGGTCAGACCGCCGCAATTGCAACGGCATTAAACAGGTGCAATAAATGCTCAACTGCCCTTGTCAGGCACACACACGGTCAGACTGGAGCCTATTTCGGTCAGACCGTGAAACTGTCCAGAGACGACATAGTTTCTGGACACCTTATACAGTCAGGCCGAAAAATACGGACAGACCGGCCATACGGTCAGACCGTAGTACAAAAACACGGTCAGACCGATTTCTCGGTCAGACCGGTCTAATAAAACGGTCAGACCGTCAAAGCTCAAAAACAACAGAAGGATAGGTCATGAAGTTCTAGGAGACTGACCTAGGTTTTAACTACGGACAGACCGACCTTATAAAGGTACATACTATGCTATTACATAATGTCGGTCAGTCCGAGATCCAATTCGGTCAGTCCGTGAATTCGGTTAGACCGGTCCAACAGACGGTCAGACTGACTGAGACAGTGCTGAGCAGAAATGAGCTGAAACAAGCATTTTTCAAAGTATGTGATCTTCTAGTATGCAATGCAAGTTGATTTTATGATTTGTGTCACATAGATGAAGTATTTTGTGATACACCACATGCTCCTCTTAATAGTACGGCAATTATCCTAAAATCCGGTCAAAATTCTTTCCTGAACACCTTAGACCGGTAAAAATGGAAAAGGCCTTATTCCGTACCTTTGCCCTTTTGATCAATGCCCTTTCTTCATCATGAGGCTCTTTCTTCACCTTTCATTAACCTGTCTTTTAAGTTTCTTCTTAACACAACTAGGCAGGTAACGTTAGTATAGCATTTGTAGTTGTCATTAAATACTAAAACACTCTTTAGGGGCTTAGAAGCTACAATCTCCCTCTTTTTGGTAATTGATGACAACATAAAGAGTAGATGAAAGAGTTTTAAGCATAAAGGAATTTTACAAAAAGCATCGAAGAATAAGACACTCCCCCTAAATGTATGAATAAGTGAATTTTGGCATTTTAGAGGAGTTCAAGCATGTGTATAAGATGCTATTTCAATTTATCCATTATATGAGCATGAAGTATCACAAATAAGACATTCAACCTTCAATTCTGCAACATGATATCATCATCACAAGGTCATATGAAAATAACATAAGCATATCTCATATATCATGAAGTAACAATCTCATACAAGAGTCAGAATGACATCCACATAGATCATAAAAGAGATAATCAACTAAACAAGTTAAATAACACTTTACACCAAAAGTTTTCATCAAAAATTTTCATTTAAGTTTCATCTCTCATCATCTCTCAACATCTCTCCTACTCTTCTACTCTCTTCTCTCTCCCCCTTTGGCATCAATTGCCATAAAAGCTAAGGATCGGCTGGAGCATCATCATCGGGAGGATGGTGAGGAGGAGTCTGAGGGAAACGAGTGTAGAAGTGAGCGGAGAAGGAGTCGAAGCGCTGCTCGAACTGATCCTGGCGTGACGAGAAGGTCTGGAACTGATCATTCAAAGCCGCCAAGTCCGAGCGAGCAAGCTCAAGCCCCTGGAGAAGAGTAGCAAACTGATCCATCATCGGCTGATGGAACTGCTGCTGGAACTGTGTGAACCAGGCGGGGGCTTGGCAAGACTGAGCTGCCTGTTGTGCCTGAGGAGGAGGAGGCATAGGCTGAGCCGGCTGCTGCTGTTGATGCTGTGCTCCATGGCCTCGAGCCAAGACGCGCGGGTTGACACTGAATGGCTTATAGCTGAGATGTCTGATGTCGCAAGAACCGCGAGGAAACTTTGCCTTCTGGAGCAGCAAGGACATGATAAATGGGGCATAGTAGAGATTCGGTAGAGTGGTCGCCGAGACATCCTCAATTGTCTTCAATATAAAAGAGACAATGTTGATCCGATGACTCTTGAGGATGTGGTCGATGAAGTTCCAGTAGTAATCCCGACCGCTTCTCGGTTTCCACTCTTTGGATGGATCGTGGCTCGTACGATCTTGTTGACTACAGCAGGGAGGACTTTGAGACCTGTAACTGTGCCAGGTACAATCCGCTGTCCACCTCCCGGCTGCTCATAAAACTGGAGCCAGTCGTCCTCATGGAGGTAATCCTCATCCTCCATATCGATCCCCTCCTTCATCTCCTCATAGTTTAACTTGTTTGCCGCAGCAAACTCCTCAAAGGTGGCCTCGTAACACCTGGAACCTGTCATCCACAAGATCTGCTGGTCCGCCCATTTGATCTCAACTGTAGTGTAGAACTGTCTGATGGCAGTGACGTTCCATGGGCACTTGTGCTCCACAAAGTCATACAGCCCTATATCCTTAAAAATCTGCACCAAGGGAGCCATGATGAGCTGATTCACAACATAAGCCCATTCGATCCATTTGTGTTCGAAGATATTTTTGTGGATCAAATGACCGTAGAAGGCATCCTGCTGTGTCATAGTGTGGAAGTGAGGAGTGGAGGCGTCATTCTCGTGATTGTAGGCGTAGATGGTTCTAGCCTTGGTATAGTCGCTTGAAGTCCAATTTCTCTTCGGGCCTTGATAAGCGTGGATGTTTATTTCATCGTCCTCACTCTCGATGTCCATGCCCCTGTGAGATGATCCACCACGATGAGATGACTGTTCTGTTTCTGAATCTCCGGCCGAGGGCACCCAATCGTCATCATGACTGTCGCTGCTACTCGAGGGTAGAGCCCTTTTTGGCCGCTTTGCCAATTTCTTTTTATTTGTCCGGACGGAGACATTTCCTTGAGGACCACGACCACTAGAAGATTTGCAAGAGATAAAGCAGATTAGATACTCACAGGTAAGAGAGATTGAATTGGTAAGATAACAGATTAGCAAACTCTGTCTCTGCTGTTGCAGTCGGTCAGACCGAAAATGGGGCGGTCAGACCGGCGCAACCGTAGAGTTAGGGTTTGACTAGAAACCTGAGATTTACTAGAAATTAGGGCACAATTTGGTCTCAAATACGTGTGAAAGAACTTATAGTATCAAAGTGATGAATCAATTTCAAGAAATGACCATATTTGGACTAGATTTATCACATTTGCCCTAAACCTCTAGATGAACAGAAAAAGAGATTGAAAAACAACGAAGAATCTGAGCAAGATACCTAGAAGACATGGTTTGGAGGAGATCTTGAACCACGGTTTGTCCGAGCTTTGCGAGAGTTTGACCGGAGAGGAAGAATCCAAAGATTTGAGGCGCACGTGAAAGAGACAGGAGTGGGGAAGAAAGTGAAAAAGGACAAGAGATTCGGGTTAAAAAGTCTCTGGTCATGAAATTTCGGTCAGACCGTAGAAAAGATACCGGTCAGACCGCTGGAAGCAGAAATTTAAGATGCTCTCTGGAGATGCATTCAGTCAGACCACAATTGGTTCGGTCAGACCCTTGGAAGGACTAAAATTCTTGGAGGATTTTGATTGATTTGAAGCTCAAGAGATTTGGATAGGGAGATATATAAATATAAGATAATTATAAGTAAGATATAGGCAATATCACCAAAGGGGAAGTATTTATCTTACAACTTAACATGTTTTTGGTTCATTTCACTCAATTGTCGATAAAGGAGCCTAAAAAGCTCTAAAAGAGGAAGTTCAAGCAATTAAGTGAAACTTTAGGCACAATCAATATGAGTTCAACATTTCAAGCCACATTTGATATATCAATGACGTTAAGCTCATTTCGAAGTTTGCAAAAACGACTTTCATCTAAGAGCTTAGTGAATATATCCGCTAATTGATCTTCGGTTCTCACATTATCCACCACCACATCACCTTTGCTAACATGATCTCTAAGGAAGTGGTGTCGGATATCTATATGCTTGGTCCGAGAGTGTTGAACTGGATTTGAGGCTATTTTCACTGCACTCTCATTATCACACAAAAGAGGCACTTTTTCAAATTTTATTCCATAATCCAACAATGTTTGCCTCATCCAAAGCAATTGTGCACAACAACTACCCGCGGAAACATATTCCGCTTCGGCGGTTGATAAAGCTACAGAGTTTTGTTTCTTAGAGGACCAAGATACTAAAGATCTTCCTAACAGTTGACAACTGCCAGAGGTGCTTTTTTTATCCAATTTACATCCCACATAATCGGAATCAGAATATCCAATTAATTCGAATTTTGCGCCTTTAGGATACCACAACCCTATGCTAGATGAATATTTTAGATACCTCAAAATGCGTTTAACGGCCATTAAATGACTTTCTTTAGGAGAGGCTTGAAATCTTGCACACATGCAAACACTAAACATAATATCGGGCCTAGAAGCAGTAAGATATAATAAACTACCAATCATAGATCTATAAAGCTTTGAGTCTACCGGTTTACCTCCTTCGTCAGAGACAAGGTGACCGTTTGTGGCCATTGGTGTCTTGATTGGCTTTGCTTCTTCAAGTCCGAACTTCTTGAGTAAGTCCTTCACATATTTGCTTTGACTGATGAAAGTTCCTTCCTTGAGTTGTTTAACTTGTAGTCTGAGGAAGAAACTTTGTTCACCTATCAAAGACATCTCAAATTCCCTGGACATCATATTACCAAATTCCTCGCAAAAATCTTGGTTAGTAGATCCAAATATGATGTCATCAACATAAATTTGACATACAAAGAAATCATTTCCAATTTTCTTAGTAAACAATGTAGTATTAACTTTCCCAATTTTAAAGCCTTTTGAAATTAAGAAGTCTCTAAGTCTTTCATACCAAGCACGAGGTGCTTGTTTAAGACCGTAAAGAGCCTTGGAGAGTTTATACACATGATTTGGCTTTGTAGGATCTTCAAATCCGGGAGGTTGTTTAACAAATACTAATTCATTAATTTTTCCATTTAAAAATGCACTTTTGACATCCATTTGATAAAGTCTAATATTATGAGATGAAGCAAAAGCAAGCAAGATTCTAATAGCCTCAAGTCTAGCTACGGGAGCAAAGGTTTCACCGAAGTCCAAACTTCAACTTGAGTGTATCCTTGAGCCACCAATCTTGCCTTGTTTCTTACTACCACTCCGTTTGCATCTTGTTTATTCTTGAAAATCCATTTGGTTCCAATGACATTATGCTCATCCGGATTTGGTTCTTCTACTAATTCCCAAACATTGTTGCGGGTGAAGTTGTTTAATTCTTCGTGCATAGCATTCACCCAATCCGGATCTTTTAATGCTTCATCTACAAGTGTGGGCTCAAAAGAGGAGACAAATGAGTAATTTTCACAAAATGAAGCAAGAAGAGAACGAGTTTGGACACCGTTACGCAAGTCACCAACAATTTGATCGACGGGGTGATCTTTGGAAATTGAGTGATGAATTCTTGGATGGTCAACCGGGATTTGTGAAGTAGAGGTAGAAGGTACTTCCTGTTGTTGTTGAGAGGAGTCTTCCACATTGACCACTTCAACTATTTGATCTTCGTGTTGAGGAGTTGATGAAGAGGGGATAGCTTGAGTGGATGGATCTTCATCTTGATCACTATCTTCTTTCGGCTTGATATCCCCAATGGTCATGTTCTTCATTGCCACTCTCAACCCTTCATTACCTACATCATCCAAATTGTCTTGCTCCTCTTGAGAGCCATTAGTCTCATCAAATTCAACATCATGTGTCTCCTCAACCAAATCGGAGTTTTGGTTGTAGACACGATATGCTTTGCTATTTGATGAGTATCCTAATAAAAATCCTACATCACATTTACTTTGAAATTTAGATAAGCGTGTACCTTTCCGCAAGATATAGCACTTACATCCAAACACACGGAAGTAGGAAATGTTTGGCTTCCTTCCAATGAGAAGCTCATAAGGAGTTTTCTTTAGTAGTCGATGACAATAAAGACGATTTGATGCATGGCACGCGGTGTTGATTGCTTCGGCCCAAAAGGTGTCCGAAACACTGTACTCCGAAAGCATAGACCTCGCCATGTCTATCAACGTTCGGTTCTTTCTTTCGACTACTCCATTTTGCTCCGGTGTATACTTGGCCGAAAACTCATATTTGATACCTTTATCATCACACCAATTTTCCACCTTGGTATTCTTGAATTCGGAGCCATTGTCACTTCTCACTTTCTTGATCTTGAAGCTAAATTCATTTTCGGCCCTTTGAGCAAAGATTTTGAAAGTGTTAAACACAATTGACTTATCATGTAAAAAGAATATCCATGTATATCTAGAAAAATCATCTACAATGACAAGATAATAACTATTACCACCAATGCTCACAAAAGTAGTTGGTCCAAATAAGTCCATATGCAATAATTCAAGTGGACTAGAAGTTGACATGGTGCTTTTAGTTGGATGTGAGTTTGCAACTTGTTTTCCGGCTTGGCAAGCACTACATAATTTATCTTTTTCAAACTTTACATCTTATAATCCAACAACTAAATCATGTTTAACTAGTCTATTTAGTTGTTTCATTCCAACATGCCCAAGTCTTCTATGCCATAGCCAACATTTAGAAGATTTAGCAAACAAGCATATACCAAGATTAGCATCATTTGAATTGAAATCAACTAAATAGAGGTTGCCATGTCTAAAACCTTTGAAAATAAACCTATTATCATCAATACTAGTGATAATCACTACTTTTGGATAAAATGCACATATAAATCCAAGATCACAAAGTTGAGCTACGGATAAGAGGTTGAAATTTAGAGATTCAACAAGCAATACATTAGATATGGAGAGGTCGTTTGAGATGACAATTTTACCTAAACCTTTTACCTTTCCTTTGCTATTGTCTCCAAACGTGATCTTGTCATATTCCACACCTTCGTTATTTAGAGAGAGAACATGTTGTGATTACCGGTCATATGTTGAGTGCATCCACTATCGAGCACCCAATGTTGTCCTCCGGCCTTGTAATTTACCTACAAAACAAAGTTAGGTCCTTTTAGGTACCCAAATCTTTTTGGGTCCTTGGAGGTTAATTACCAAGGATTTTCGGACCCAAATGGCTTTCTTTTTGGCACCAATGATCGGGGTTCCAACAAATTTGGCTTTAACATGGCCATTGTTCATTTTCTTTAAAACATAGCAAGAATTGAATACAAGAGATGAATTACTTTTGCTAGCATGGCAATTCTTTTCAATGTGACCTAAACTTTTACATTTGTTGCAATATCCCTTTTCTTTTACAAATACGGTTTTAGATGGGACAAAAGCATGTTTTCCCTTTTTAGGAATGTACCCTAGTCCTTTTTTTCTTAAGGAAAACCTTTGACTATCTAGAAGATGTCTTAATTTTGATTCTCCTACATAGCATTTAGCTAGATCATTATTAGTTTTTCAATTTTGTCCTTAAGTTCATTGTTCTCAAGACTAAGCACATTATCATCAATTTTAGGTCTAGAAGGAAATTCAATTAAATCTTCACAAGATGTAGATATGCTAGAAGTAGACATCATGGGCAAGTCATTCAAAATATTGCAAGTGATGCCTATTTCATTACCCGTTTTGTTGGCTTTATGAGTAAGTAGTGAGTCATGAGCTTCCTTAAGCATCTCATGAGTTTCCTTGAGACTCTCATGAGATGTGTTTAACTCCTCATAGGAATTTTGAAGAGTTTTGTATCTCTTCTTCAATTCCTTGAATTTTTCTTTCTCTTTACTCATATAGTCATCAAAACCGGTGATCATCTCAACTAGGTCATCATAAGTGTATTCATCTTCATCACATGATACCTTCGATTCTCCTTTAGCCATGAGGCAATGAGGAGTGGAGAATAGAGATGGAGCTTCCTTGATAGCTACCCCGGCAAGTCCTTTGGGTGATGCTTCATCTTCATCATCGGAATCGGAACTTGAAGCATCCGAATCCCATTCAATGAAGCAAGCTTGTCCATCCTTCTTCTTCTTATAATATTTCTTGAAAACCTTCTTCTTGCTTTCTCCTTCTTTTTCGTACTTCTTCTTCTTCATTGATTTTTCTTCTTCCTTGTTTTTGCATTGTGTGGAGATGTGACCCTTTTCACCGCAATCAAAGCATCTTCTCTCTTCAAATGGGTTCCTCTTGGATGATTGTCCTTTCTTGAAGGACTTTCCTTGATATCTCTTCTTCATGAACCGCTTGAACCTTCTCACAAAGAGAGCCATTTCCTCATCGGTGTCTCTCTGATCGCTTTCTTCTTCATTGTCTTCCCTTTTGGAAGCTTGAGCTTTTAGTGCTATGTTCTTCTTCTTGGAGTCGGAAGCCTCATCTTTCACTTCTTCTTGAGATTTCTTGAATATGTCATGAGTGAGAATCTCACTTAAGACTTCCAACGGAGTCACACTCTTCAAGTTTGAACGCACAAGTAAGGTTACAATTGTGTCATATTTTGAAGGTAAAGCTCTAAGAAACTTATGACAAAATTCCACATTTGTGACATCCATACCAAGCCCTTTTAACTCATTTACAATGTTATTTAAACGGTTAAACATCTCCGATACATCTTCATTGGGCAACATAGCAAACTTTTCAAATTGGCCCTTATGGATAAATAATTTAGCATCCTTGACCATCGAGGTTCCTTCATGAATATCCATAAGATTTCTCCAAATATCATGGGCCGTTTCAAGTTTACAAATTCTATTAAATTCACCTAGATTTAGAGCACTATAAAGAACATTCATGGCTTGAGCATTAGCTAAGGCATTATCTCTATCTAGGTTGGTCATATCATCATCATCAAGAATTGCAAAACCCTCATCCACCACTTTCCAAATCTTTCCACCCATGGCTTTAAGATAAACCATCATTCGAGTTTTCCAATAAGTATAGTTAGATCCATCAAAGAGTGGTGGTTTGCCAATATTGATCCGACCCTCACTAGCCATCTTTATCCTACTCCGGGATGGTTAAATCCACTAAAAAGGAGTCCTTGCTCTGATACCAATTGAAAGGGATCTAGGATATCGACTAGAGGGGGGTGAATAGGCGATTTTAACAATTTAGCAATTAATCAAACAATTTATAGATAATGAGAGCAAATAAATAACACAATATGAACAAAGCACAATTCCAACACAAGGATATATCCCGTGGTCTCGGTGATTTGCCGATCACCCCTAATCCACGTTGAGGCAAACTCAAATCTCTAACCGCTCCTCTATCTAGTCAACCTTCTCTCGAGAAGTGACCTAGATCTTGAGCCGGATTAGTGTGATGAGTTATCCAAACCTCGATTTCACTAAGGATGCACTTTACCGCTCCGGCAAGGTGTGCTCAACCCTTTCACAAGACGTTTTGAGGCTTCTTCACAATCTTCCTTGAAGAGCTCTCCAAAACCCTTCTCCTAGCCGTCTAGGAGCCGGCAAACTCCAAGAGTAACAAGCCGGTGATGATCACTTAGCCTTCTTCTAGTGCCACGAGGTTGATTTAATTATCTGGATGCAATGCACTAGAAGATCTCAAATGCACACTCTCACAAATTCGAGAATTTGAACCCTAGAGTGTATGAAATGTGCTAAAGCTCTCAAGGATGATGAAAATGCTCAAATTATGCCAAGAGTTGTGAACAGGGCCGTGCATGAGAGTATATATACCCCCCTCAATAAATATAGCCGTTACAGGCCGTTGGGAGAAAAAGATCACTTGGCGGTCAGACCGCAGGTATAAGCTCGGTCAGACCGCCGCAATTGCAACGGCATTAAACAGGTGCAATAAATGCTCAACTGCCCTTGTCAGGCACACACACGGTCAGACTGGAGCCTATTTCGGTCAGACCGTGAAACTGTCCAGAGACGACATAGTTTCTGGACACCTTATACAGTCAGGCCGAAAAATACGGACAGACCGGCCATACGGTCAGACCGTAGTACAAAAACACGGTCAGACCGATTTCTCGGTCAGACCGGTCTAATAAAACGGTCAGACCGTCAAAGCTCAAAAACAACAGAAGGATAGGTCATGAAGTTCCAGGAGACTGACCTAGGTTTTAACTACGGACAGACCGACCCTATAAAGGTACATACTATGCTATTACATAATGTCGGTCAGTCCGAGATCCAATTCGGTCAGTCCGTGAATTCGGTCAGACCGGTCCAACAGACGGTCAGACCGACTGAGACAGTGCTGAGCAAAAATGAGCTGAAACAAGCATTTTTCAAAGTATGTGATCTTCTAGTATGCAATGCAAGTTGATTTTATGATTTGTGGCACATAGATGAAGTATTTTGTGATACACCACATGCTCCTCTTAATAGTACGGCAATTATCCTAAAATCCGGTCAAAATTCTTCCCTAAACACCTTAGACCGGTAAAAATGGAAAAGGCCTTATTTCGTACCTTTGCCCTTTTGATCAATGCCCTTTCTTCATCATGAGGCTCTTTCTTCACCTTTCATTAACCTGTCTTTTAAGTTTCTTCTTAACACAACTAGGTAGGTAACATTAGTATAGCATTTGTAGTTGTCATTAAATACTAAAACACTCTTTAGGGGCCTAGAAGCTACAGCAACGTCTTCCCCCTCTACCTCTCCGGCATTGCCCGCTCCTGGTTCTACAACCTGAAGGCCGGCTCCATCAAGTCTTTCACACAGCTCAAGCGGGAGTTCTGCGCGAACTTCCAGGGGAACTTTGTGCGCCCCCTGGACTCCTCACAACTCTACACTGTCCGACAGAGGACTGGGGAAACCATCAGAAGCTTCTTCAAGCGCTTTGCTCAGGTGAAGAGCAAAGTGGCCCACGTCCCCGACTCTACGGTCATTGAAGCCTGCAAAAGCGGCATCCTCCCGGGGGAGCTCCACCGAAGGCTCTCCCGGAGCTGCCCCTCTTTCGCCGACGAGCTCTTCAACGTACTCGAAAAATACGCTCGGGCGGAGGAAGACGACATCTGGAAGAAGTCCCAGGGGGCTCCCGCCCCCGCAGACCGGGGGGCCAGGGATCACCTCAAGCGCCCCAGACGAGGGGGCGTAACAAGCCACGGCCTCGGGACACCTTTGTCCTCGAGGGCGAAGGCGGCTCGCGCGACCCCCCGAAGGGCAACCGCCCCTTCCCCAAGCCGAAAGGCTATGGGGGGGGGGGGGGGGGGACAGTCCCCGCGCGGCCGGGAGGGCCCCGCGGGGAGAAGGCGGGAAGGACAGTGGTGTAGCTTCCACGAGTCCAGTACCCACGCTACCCGAGACTGCAGCCAGCTGCTGCAGCACTTCGCGGCATTCCTCGACCAGCGCGGGCAGGGGGGGACTCCGGCCTCCTTGCTCCCTCGGCCAGCTGTTCCGGCCCTTCCCGCTCCCGCGGGGGGTCAGCAGACGCAGGAAAGGGAGCCTTCAGAAGCTCTCCCCTTTCAAACTTCTCAGCGCCACATCAACGTCATCGTGGGAGGGTCCGCCTCCGGGCGGGACTCTAAGCGCCAGCGTAAGGAGTACGCGCGCGAGGTCAAGGTTGTGGGGGTGCTACACGCGTCCCCGCCACATAAGTGGTCGGACATGCCCCTCACCTTCACGGCAGAAGACGCGCGAGGGGTTCGCTTCCCCCACGACGACGCTCTCATTGTCTCCGCAACCATCTACAACTGCCATCTGGCTCGTATCCTTGTGGACGGCGGGAGCTCCGCCGACATCCTATTCCTGAAGGCCTTCAAAGAGATGCAGGTGGATGAGAAGCTCCTGCAGCCCGCTGCCGGGCCCCTGCAAGGTTTTGTCCCGGGGAAGATGATCCACCCCGTGGGCAAGGTAGATCTTCCTATGACATTCGGCACCCCGGAGAACTACCGGACCGAGCTGGTCCGCTTCGACGTAGTGGACGTCCCCTCCTCCTACAACGCGATTATGGGGAGGACCACAATCAACCGGCTGGGGGCTGCCACCCATCAAAACTACCTCTGCATGAAGATCCCCGGGCCGCATGGTGTGATTAACATCTGGGGAGACCAAGACATGGCCCGTGCTCTATACGAGCGCGCTGCGGCCACAATTGGAAGCGTCAACCTCATAAAGACGCCCGGGGAGGAGGCTTCTCCCCCGGAACTAGACGTCGCTGCGCCACCGCCCGGGAGGCCACTCCTCAAGCCGTGTCCGGAAGGGGGCCTCTGGAAGGTCCTGCTGTCCCCGGGCGACGAAGACAAAACCGTCTGAGTCGGGGCGGAGCTCCCCGAGGAGCATGCAACGCAACTTGCTGCCTTTCTGCGTGAAAACTCTGATGTTTTTGCGTGGAAGCCTTCGGACATGCGGGGTGTCGCCCGGGAGGTCATTGAGCACAAGCTCGCAATGGCCCCCGGTCACCCCCTGATCAAACAGAAGCTGCAGAAACTCTCCCTCGAGCGCCAAGAAACAATCAAGGTGGAGATCACCCGGCTCCGAGAGGCGGGGTTCATTCGGTAGGTCCTGCACCCCGAGTGGCTCGCGAACCCCGTCCTCGTCAAGAAGTCAACCGGCAGGTGGCGGATGTGCGTGGACTTCACCGACCTTAACCGCGCCTGCCCCAAAGACAACTTCCCGCTCCCGCGGATTGATCAGCTCGTCGACTCCACTGCGGGGTGCGAGCTCATGAGCTTCCTAGACGCCTACTCGGGCTACCATCAAGTCCGGATGGCGGAAGGGGACGAGGAAAAGACGAGTTTCATAACTCCCCTCGAAACCTTCTGCTACGTCCATATGCCCTTCGGGCTAAAGAACGCGGGGGCGACCTTCCAGCGCCTCATGACGCTGGTCTTCAAAGATCAAGTCGGCCGCAACGTCGAAGTCTACGTAGACAACGCGGTCATCAAGAGTCCCCGTGCAACCTCCCACATCGACGACCTGGCTGAAACCTTCCGCAACCTCTGCGCGTTCGGGCTCAAACTCAACCCGGAGAAGTGCGCCTTCGGGGTGCGCGGGGGGAAGCTCCTAGGTTTCCTCGTGTCCCAGCAGGGCATTGAGGCAAACCCCGAGAAGATCCGGGCATTCTTAGATATGCCCCCGCCGCGCTCCGTCAAGGATGTCCAACGGCTCTCCGGCCGCCTAGCCGCGCTAAGCTGCTTCATCACCCGGTCGGGGGAGCGGGGCCTCCAGTCCTTCAAGATCCTCCGAGGGCTCGAGGGGTTCCGCTGGACCCCCGAGGCCCAGGAGGCGTTCGACGACCTCAAGAAGTACCTCACGAGCCTCCAATGCTCGTGAGTCCGTCTCCAGAAGAGCCCTTGCTCCTCTACCTCGCCGTGAACCCCGTCGCCGTCAGCGCGGTCTTGGTGAAGGAGCAAGGGGGGCAGCAGCGCCCCGTGTACTATGTGAGTGAGGCCCTCCACGGGGCCAAAACTCGGTACACGGAGATGGAGAAGATCTGCTATGCCCTCCTGATGGCGTCCCGGAAGCTTCGCCATTACTTCCTGGGGCACCCCATCACCGTCCCGTCGTCCCTCCCCTGGGGGAGGTACAGCGGAACAAAGAAGCCACCGGCCCGATTGGGAAGTGGGGGGCCGAGCTCGCCCCTTCTCCCTGTCCCTTACCGGCCGCTCCTCCATCAAGTCGCAGGTCCTCGCCGACTTCGTCGCAGAGTGGACTCCCGCCTCTGGGTCCGGGGACGAAGACCTCCCTGTGCCGCCCCGACGCAGTGATCATTGGACTCTCATGTTCGATGGGTCGCTGTGTCTCGCCAGGGCTGGTGTGGGAGTTGTCCTCCGGAGCCCCGAGGGGAAGGAACTCGAGTACGCTGCGCGGCTCGAGTTCCCCGCAACCAACAACGTCGCCGAATACGAGGCTTTGCTCCTCAGGATGCGCCTTGCGCAATCCCTAGGGATCCGGCGCCTCCTAGTCAAGGGAGATTCTCAGCTCGTAGTTTGCCAAATGGACAAGTCTTACCTGTGCCATGACGCAAACTTAAGTCTTTATTTGCAGGAAGTGCGGAAGATGGAGAGGCATTTCGACAGCCTTGAGGCCCGGCATATCCCGCGAAGGGACAACGACCGGGCCGACGCCTTGGCCCAGGCCGCAAGCGCCCGGGAATCACTCCCTAAGGGGGCTTTCCTGGAAGTCCTCATGAAGCCCTCGGTGGCCTCCCCGGACACGGGCGACGAGCCTCATGTCCCAGAGGTCGCCGAGATCACCCGGACTCCATCTTGGATGGACGCCCTCATCTCCTTCATCATGGGGGAGGGGGACCCTCCTAGTGAGACCGAGGCCAAACGCCTCCGGGCTAAAGCTCGGGCTTATCTCCTGCTGGAGGGGAGGCTCTACAAGCGGGGGGCTTCCGCCCTCCTGCGCTGCCTCCCCCGGCCGGAAGGACTTCAACTTCTCGAAGATATCCACGCGGGGAGCTGTGGTTCTCACCTAGCCCCGCGTGCCATCGCGGCCAAGGCCCTCCGGCAGGGCTTCTACTGGCCCACGGCCATGCGCGACGCGCGAGACCCTGTCTCCGTGTGCGAAGCATGCCAGAAGATGGCCAAGGGTTCGAACCTCCCCCCTATAGCGCTACAGACAATCCCCATCACTTGGCCCTTCGTGCGCTGGGGGATGGACCTCTTAGGGCCCTTCCCCCCAGCGCCCGGAGGATACAAGTATGCGGTAGTCGCGGTCGACTATTTTACAAAGTGGGTTGAGGCGGAGCCTTTGGCCAGCATCACGTCCCGGGGCGTCCAGCGGTTTTTCTGGAAAAACGTCGTATGTCGTTTTGGTGTCCCCCGGGAAATCACCGTGGACAACGGGACCCAATTCGACTCGGCTTATTTCCGGGAATTCTGCGAAGGCCTGGGGCTCGTCATTCACTTCGCCTCAGTTGCCCATCCCCGGAGCAATGGGGCTGTCGAGAGGGTCAACGGCGTGATCCTACAGGGATTGCGCCAGAGACTCGAGCAAACCGCTTCTAAGCGGGGTGCATGGGCAGATGAGCTTCCTAGCATCCTCTGCTCCATGCGCACGACCCCGTCCCGGGCGATGGGGCGTACTCCCTTCTCCCTGGTCTACGGGGCGGAGGCAGTCCTCCCCCCGGAGATCGGCTTCCAGTCACTGCGGGTCGAGCTCCTGCAAGGAGCCACGCCCGCAGCGTACCAGGCTAATGAGGCCAACCAGAGCCTGGAAATCGACCTCGTGGAGGAGGAACGCGACCGAGCGCTCCTCCGCCATGCCATTTACGAGCAAGAGATGGCGCACGCGTACAACCAGCGCGTGCGCGGGAGAGCTTTCCGCCTCGGGGACCTTGTCCTCAAGCGCGTCACAGACCCCCAAGCCCAGGGGAAGCTCTCCCCCAAGTGGGAGGGCCCCTACAGGATCTCCATGGTCCTGGGCTCGGGGCTTATAAGCTCTCCAACCTTCAAGAGCAGGAGCTGAAGCACACGTGGAACTTGCGTTTACTTCGTAAGTTCTATGTTTAGCCTTACGGGCCTGTCCCCTCCCCCGGAGCGGTCACGCCGGAGGGGGAGGAGGGACACTGTATTTCCTTTTTCTCCCCTTTCGCGGCTTCGCAGGGGGAGACACTGTACTTCATTTTACTAGCAATACATAGGTCTTGCTCTTCAACTGTCTCATTGCAGGTTCTTCTCATTACCGCCCCTAGCGGCGATGCCCTCCCCGCTAGGATGCCCTCCCCGCGAGGACGCCCTCCCTGTGAGGATGCCCTCCCCGCGGGGAAGCCCTCCCCATGAGGATGCCTTCCCCGCGAGGAAGTGGGCCCAGACCCAGCAAGTCCCTCCTGTAGGGCGGCTTACGATCAGCCCTCGTGGACTAAGGGTGTAAGAGGCAACCCGGTCCCCAGCGGCCGCGGTAATGAGTCACTTTGGGAGACTAGTCCCCTGCCCAAACACTCAAGACCCGTCATCGGGCACTTCCTCCTCTGGGAGTAGACGCTCTCCCCAGTAGGACATCTAATGGCATTCTTGGATATTTGGTCCCCGGCGACCTTATTCCCGGCTCACCATTCTCACGGTGGCCGGACGATTGTCTCCCGGAGAGGCTACGAATTTCTCGGACATCTTTTCCCCGGAGACCCCATTCTCGGCTCCCCATTCTCACGGCGACTGGACGATCATCTCCTAGGGAGATCGCCTCCGGAAATCTCGTCGGGTTTTTCTTGGATGTTTCTTCCACGCGAGGACTTATTCCCGGCTCCCCGTTCTGACGGCGACCGGACGATTGTCTCCCGGAAGGTCTTTACATTGGAAACCCCGTTTTAAAATTTTCTAACTTAGAAAAATTCCTATGCTACAGGTCACTTCCACCCCGGGGGCCTTGTTACCGCCACAGCGCGCGGAGCTACCCTCCGGCCCGCTGTGGGCGGGGGGGGGGGGGGGGGATAAGGAACCCCCAGGTGTCGGCTGCACCGCCCACGAGCAAACCTATCCCATTCTTGTGAAAAGGAGTCGTCCGGACCATCCAAGAAGAAGAAACAAAAAGATGACAAAGAAGAAAAGCAACAATACAGCTTTATTCATCGTCAAACCCGGAGGACATCTTCCCCCTCCGGTGGGCTTCGGAAACGATACAACTCGGGTACTTATCCGAGGGATTCTCTATGTTCTAAGGCTCCTACGCCTAATACTCCCGGAGGCTCTCCGCTAGCTCCCGGGCCAAGTCCCGGTACAATGCGCGCACGCGGCGCCGAGCGTCCCGGAGCACACCTTCGGGCCAGAACTCGTATCCCGCCGGTGGAAGAATTCGGTCGCAGAGGGGACAATTCGGCACGATGATTGTCAAAATTGTCCAAGTGCCACTCCGGATGCCACCTCAACCGGATCGGCTCCCAGACGCTAAACCCGCCGCGCTTCCCGGAGACGAGGCTTAGCAAGATTAAAGCTGCTTGGGCGTCCCCCGGGGAGCCAGTAACCTCCCGGACCTTCGCCCGGGAGTAACCTCCCGGGAACCCAGGTAACAATGCATTCAATTCAAAGACTTAGAAAAATTTCTAACTCTATTGCATTCAAAATATTTTTGTACAAGTGTCTGGGGCTTCTTCTAAGAAGCTACCGGGAGCAAAACCTAAGAAAACAAAAAGGGCCCTAACTAAGACCCGGGGGGAGGCTCATACATTTTCATTGGCATCCTCCCCCCGGGGGGTTTCCTCTGAGGCCAGGGCCGGAGCGCCCACCGCCGGAGGCGCCGGTGCCGGGAATCTCGCCCGGATGATCCGGTCATAGAAGCCCCCGGCGAGCTGCTCCACCTCCCGGCGTGAAGGCTCGAAGAACTCGGGGAAGCTCCGCGGGATGCGGCCCCCGATCGCCCGGGCGCCCACTCCCCAGTGCTCCACGAGCCCGGCCGCGGCCGCAACGATGGGGATCGCCCGGTCCCGAGCCCGGGCGTCAGCCGCCTCCGGGATGACGGAGACCTGCGTATTGAGAAAACGCACGGCCTCCGCGAGGGTCGCCGGGGGCACCTTCGAGCTGCTCCCGGAGCCTAGGCTTATGCCAAGGCTCTCGAGGGCCGAACGGACGGAGCGGCCCGCGCCCACCACCGCCCGGACGCTCGATCCCCCGAGCTCCCAGAAGGCCTCCCCCCTCGCCTTCGCCTCCTCTCGGAGACGACCATTCACCGTCTCCGAGACGTGAACTTGGGCCCGGACCCGGGCCAGCTCCTGGAGAGCTTCGTCCCACTGGCCCAGGAAGGAGGTGGCCCTGTCCTCCGCGTCCTTGAGCAGCCGGATGACGCGCTGCTCGACGCCCCAGGTAATTGCCGTCCCCTATAAATTCCAGAGTTAGAAAAATTTTGAATGTAGGAGCCAAAGGAAAGCGACAACCGCTTCGGGTGAATACCTGGGCTTGGAGGGACCGAGGCTCCGCGAAGCGATCGTGGAGCGTCCCCCCCGCGACGAAGGCTTGGACCTTCGGGGTCTACAAGCCTTCCGCGTAACGTTCGACCTCCCCTGCGGAAAGCAGGGGGTTCTCCCGCCCGGCGCTTGTCCCGCTGCGGCCGGTAACGCCCTCCCAGACTTGGGCGCCCGGCGCGACCTCGGTCGGGGTGGCGGTCGTCGTCGTCCTCGTTGCGGAGGTGCCCCCCGAGGAAGTGGCCGAGGAAGTCCCGGAAGGGGTCCCTCGCCGGGGAGGACCATCAGACCCTTCCCCTTTCAGGGCGGGAGGGCCCCCACTTCCGGCAGGACCTCGTAGACCGAGGGGCTCCCCCCCTCGTCCACGGTCCATTCCATCCGCGGAGGCGAGGCCTCCGCGAACCTCACCTCCAGTTTCTCCGACTCCAAGGGGGCCGGGGGTGGTGGCGGGGCCGCTACCGATGGCGGCGACGGGGCGTAGTTCGCCGAGTCGGAGGCCGCCCCGTCCGCGGCCGGTTCCTTCCCCCGAGCCTCAACGGGGCTCTTTGGGGGAGGGGGTGTTGTCTCCTTCCGTGCCGGCGCCCGGGCGCACTCCGTCTCGGGGGTCTTGTCCCGGGGCTTCGCCGGAGTCGCCGCCAGCGTCGTCGACGGACCGGGGGTCTTTTGGACTCTAGCCTTCTTAGGCTCAGAGCCCCCAGCGGCGTCCTTCCCCCGCTTGTGCGACCCGGGGGTGGGGAGGGGCTTCCTCTCCGGGAGTTTCAGCCCGTAGGCCTCAGCCACCAGGTTTCGGGGAGGGCCCTCCCCCACGAGGCGCACGACGCGCTCGTGCTCGTCGGCGAAGTACCTCCCGAGGAGGTTCTCCGCCTTCTCCCGCGCCACCGGGTACGGCCGGACTACAAGAGGTAAAGAGTTAGTCAAATTTTCAAAAATTTTGTAAATGCGATGCAGTAGGTTACCGAGACTTACGTCGGGTCACCGGCTTGACCGAAGGCCGCTGCTCCGGGCCCATGCCGGTCCCCCTCCTCCCGCGCGCGAAGGGGGAGATCCTCAGGAGCATCATCTCCTCGGCGGTGTCCCGCATAGAGCGGGTCTTCCGGGAGATGATCACCTTGCCGAGGAGTTCGAGCTCCTCGTCCGTCCACACCAGAGGCTTCGGTGCGGATGACCTGCTATAGGAGGCGGGCTTCGGGGCGTACGTCACCCCGTCGTCCCGGACCCGGAGGTAGAACCACCTTCGGATCCAATCGCCCCAATGGTCCCGGGAGGCTACCGCCGGGTAGTCGGCCACCCGGGACGGCAGCATCTGCACCATCACCGAGCCGAAGGGGGACTTGGGTGCCCCCTTCACCAGGTGGGAGCTCCGCGCCGCCGGCTCGTAAAAGTACTGGAAGACGCGTAGCGTGGGTTCCCTCCCGGTCGCCGTCTCAAAGAGCCAGATGAAGATACCCATCCGAACGAGGGCGTTCGGGGTGAGGTGGTTGAGCGCCACCCCGTACTCCTTCAAAAACTCCCGGAGCATGGGATGCACCGGGAGCCGGAGCCCCGCCTCCAGGAAGGCCTCAAAGGCCACGACCTTTCCGGGCCTGGGGCGGGGGGCTCCGTCCTTCTTCACGGGGACCCGGATGCCCCCGTCCTCGACGACGCCGCGCTCGACCATGGACTCGGCGTCCTCGGCCGTGAACTCGGACGCCCAGAGGAAGTCCGGAGCGACCTCCTCCGGGGGCACCTCGGTCGTCTTCGCTCGACCCTTCGGTGCCATCAGGTTTGTTTTTTCCCGTGGCTAACTTTTCAGGGGGCCACGTCTAAAGGTTCCGGACGCTTGCTACCGGGCGCTAGCTACCGGGAAAGAGCTACCGGGAGAGCAAAATTCGCTAAAGCTGAGAAATTTGGAATGAAGCTACCGGGCCCCCCAAGGCCCTATTTATAGGGTCGAGCCATGATATAGATGGGCGCCAAGTGGCACCCCGCGGATCAATCTAGGCCGTTGAAGTTCAAACTGTGTGCGGGAAACGAAGGGACTAGCGCACAAATCGAGGCGCCGGTTCGAACCACGAGTGCATTTATGGTGAAACGGCGCGGCCTTAAGCACGGGGCACGGAAACCGAAGCGTCACGGCTCCGGTGGCTTGGTCCGGAGATTTTCCCGGTGACATGTACCATACCCACCGGGGACTCGAACATCGTCCCCGGGGGGCATGGGGGGCTGCTGTTGGGGGAAATCTCCGCGGGACTAAGTCCAGGTAAGTTGTGTCACAATCGCCCGGGGACGTGGCCTCCGGGGCCGTCTCGGGCGCCGCAATTTGGCTCCCGGGACCTGCCGTCCCGAGCGCCACCATTGGCCCCCGGGACCTAGCCTCCGGTGCCATCCCGGGCGCCGCCTTTTTGGCCCCCGGGACCTGGCCTCCGGTGCCGTCCCGGGCGCCGCCATTTGGCCCCCGGGACCTGGCCTCCGGTGCTGTCCCGGGCGCCGCCATTCGCCCGGGGACGTGGCCTCCGGTGCCGTCCCGGGCGCTGCAATTTGGCCCCTGGGACCTGGCCTCCGGTGCCGTCCCAGGCGCCGCCTTTTTGGCCCCCAGGACCTGGCCTCCGGTGCCGTCCCGGGCGGCGCCATTTGCCTCCCAGGACCGGGCCTCCGGTGCCGTCCCGGGCGCCGCCTTTTGGCCCCCGGGACCTGGCCTCCGACACCGGTCCCGGGCGCCGCCTTTTGCCTCCCTGGACCCGGCCTCCGGCACCGATCCCGGGAGCCGCCTTTGGTCCGGAGACCTGGCCTTCGGCGCATGTCCCGGGCCTCATCGCCCTTCTAAAGGTAAAGTCTCGAGTTGATTTGTCACGTGCAGGTCACGCGAGGAGCACCTCGGGAATCAGCAACCACCTGTCAAGCATCCAAGACGTTTGACCGGGAGAAGGATGTTCCTACCCTTCAATCCGACGGTGGCTTCCGGGGTAGTTTAGGCTTTTTGCTTCTTTTTGGGGCTATAAATAGCCCTTGTACCCCTTAGTTGTAACCAGGTGATTCATTTGTTGGAATAGCTAAAAACTAACAGGTGTGCTCCGGAAGCCTCTCCCCCGGAGAGAGCCTCCCCAGCCGACTCCGGTCGGGAGCGCACCAACAGGACTAGGGCCCCCACCGGGACCCGAACCTGTATAAATCCTTGTGTCATTTCTTGTGTTTGTCCGGCGGGGGAGGACCGGTCATCCGGTCAACCCGCGCGGCATAATCTTCGCTAGGATCATTCTCAAAACCTGCCGGGGTATTCGCAATACCACGACACAGTTAAGGTAAGAATTTTGTTCTGTTTATTCTGGATCAGGTCGTGGCAACCATCAGTGAGACTGACAACCTCTTTTTCTTACTTAGGTGCAAAGCCGTGGCACCTAACCCTTCAACAGCCTCAGCAAGGGTTGAAGTTTTTACCAGTGCTGAAGCCTCCGGTGAAGAAAGCTCTGTCCTTTCGGTCCAGGAAGTCGTCCGGGCCGTTGGGGACGAGTTGGGTGCGGAGACCCGATTGCAGGTATTGAAACCTGCAACTGAGGTTCAGCAGGCATATCCACCTGCTACTCTCGTCGAGGATGAGGCGAGTCCCTTGACTAGGCCTCCATCGTTCCCGAAGGATAGATCATTCCGGGAATATACATAGGTATGTTGAACACCCCTCATGATACCTCAGTTTTGCATAGAACACAACTGACTTCCCCCCGTATCACAGGAACTATCCCGTATGACGGCCAAATCGATTGCTATGGTGGAAAGCATCGAGGCCGTACAAGAGGAGAGAAACTGCTTTCAAGAGTAAGGAGAAATGCTCTTTAGTTTGCATGAATACAAACGTGTTATAGCAATTGTCTTTCTTATCGCAGGGAGGTTGCTTCTTTGAAGAAGAGCCTTGCCGATCGAGAAAATGACGAGCTCAGGGCGGCCACCACGATTTCGCATCAAGAGGCCGAGCTCAAAGAACTGCGATCACAATTCTCAGGTAAGCTAACTTCCGACCAGAATAACTGAACTTTGCCATTCGGACTGTTCGTAATGATCTCCTTATCGCAGCGCAAGCAAGTCAAGTAAAACTGCTCGGGCAAGAGAAGACATTCCTCCAGTTGACCATCGACTCTATCCGGAGGGCGAATAGAGACTTGAGCCTATCCATCTTCGAAAAGCTGAAGATGGTGGCCCGTCTCCTAAGGGCTGATGTGGTCGAGACCGCAACAGACGACCTTAGCCCAAGTGATTGGCCAAAACTGGTCATAGCCCAAGCGGAATCACTACTCGAGTATCTTCCTAAAGATACACGGCGACAACAAGAGGCGATCAGAACTAGAGTCCGATCAGCAGCCTCCGCCATTCTCTGCAGGTTTTGTCTCCACCATGGCCCAGATCTGGACCTGAATCCACCGGTGGGAACGGTAGAGATCGAGAGTGAGGAACAACTTGAGGCCATCATGGAGGAAATTAAGCCTCTTGGAGATAAACTCCTGACTGAGCTCGGGATCGTGTAAACCCTGTAGCTGTACAGACACAATTTATAGAATGCAATGCATGTATTTTTTGATTTTGTTTAGAAAGAAATCACATTTGTTTCAAATAACCATATTCCCCTAGCCCCTGCCTATGATTATATATACTGGAGACTTAGTATTATAAGCACAGGAAGAATACGAGTGTAACGACCAGGGATATGCGATCAGGCCAGCGATTGTACTTGACACAATGCCTAACCTTATTGCAAACCAGCAGCCACTCGGATGACCAAAGACATGCCAGCAAGCCCCGTGTTGTTGAGAAATGGCTTATTTATGAGTGACTTGTCTAGAAGTGGTCATGAGATCGGCCAGCGAATCCGATTAGTTCATTGTGTCGATATAACCTCCGGCGACCAGCCCCCGAGTCAAATTCATAACCCATGGGCATAAAAGGAAATATTCATCGTATGAAAGCAAGAGGCTTTTGTTTTATTAAACAATGCTAATTGAAAAGGAAGAAGGATTGAGTACTTACACGTAAAACTTGCGTAGTTGATCGATGTTCCAAGTATTGGACAAGATTCGACCATCCTCCATTGCTAATCGAGCTGATCCTGGTTGCGGCACCGAAACAACAGTGTAAGGGCCTTCCCACTTTGGGGAGAACTTGTTGCGATTGGATTAGTCTTGAATTTTTTGTAAAACCAGATCACCCACGTGGAGACTACGTGGTCGCACCCTTTTGTTATGGTACTTGAGCAAAGCTTGCAAGTATACTGCGGACTTGATCAAAGTGCGATCATGCTTTTCTTCTAAGAGGATGAGATCCTGTGATCACTGTTCGGCCTGATCAACTCGTTTGAATTGTTCTGTTCGAACAGATCCAATACTAACTTCCATAGGAAATACGACCTCAGCCCCATAGACTAGATGGAAGGGCGTCTCTCCGGTGGCTCGACTAGAAGTAGTTCGTAGCGCCCATAAAACGGTATAGAGCTCATCTGCCCAAGCCCCTGAGCGAGTCTTAAGGCGATCAAAAACACGTTTCTTGATGCCTTGCAGTATCTGCCCGTTGGCACGTTCCACGGCACCATTGCTCTGTGGATGAGCCACAGAAGCAAAGCATACCTTGGTCCCAATCTGATCGCAGTAATCTAGAAAAAGGCCATTGGCGAACTGAGAACCATTATCCGTAATGAGACGGTTTGGAACACCAAATCGAGCAACAATGTTCTTATGGAAGAACTTTTGTGCTGCTGCTGCGGTAATATTTTGTACCGGTTCGGCCTCAATCCACTTTGTAAACGTGTCAATAGCTACGAACAGAAACTTGTACCCATTGACCGCTTGTGGCATAGGACCGACAATATCCATCCCCCAGACCACAAAAGGCCATGCAAGGGGAATGGTTTGCAGTGCATAGGCAGGTTGATGAACCTGTCTTGCATGAAACTGACACTGAGGACACATCTTGACCATATGCTCGGCATCATCAAGTGCCGAAGGCCAGTAGAATCTTTGTCAAAAAGCTTTTCCGACCAGTGTCCGATATGCCGCGTGTGCAACTCATACACCGTCATGTATTTCTTTCAAGAGGGATTTACCTTCCTCCTGAGATACGCAGCGCATGAATACTCCCTGAGTACCCTTTCTATACAAAACTCCTTCTATGAGCTTGTATAGACGCGCTTTTCGAATCAACCGATCACTCTCGGTTTCATCCTCGGGTAGGGTCCCATATTCAAGATAGACTCTAATGGATGAGTCCAATCCTATTCCTGACTGAGGTTGGTAACGCAGACTGTTACCGGATCATCCTCGACCGAAGTCATAATCGAAGGATGTTCCAAGTGTTCGACGAACACTCCTGCCGGAGTGGATGTGCGTGACGACCCAATTTTGGATAATTGGTCTGCGAGAATGTTGTCCTTTCGTGGGATGTATTGGACTTCAAAATGACTGAAGTGTTTTTCCAATCTCCTCACTTCCCCCAGGTAATGAGCCATTGTCTCATCGGAGGTGCTGTACTCCTTGTTTACCTGGTTTACGACCAGCTGTGAGTCTCCCCTCACCACTAATCGACGGACTCCGAGGAATTTTGCTGCCCGGAGCCCTGCAAGAAGACCTTCATACTCTGCTGCGTTATTAGTCGCAACAAAGTGTAATTGGAAGACAAACTTGAGCTGTTCGCCCTGAGGCGTGACTAAGACCACTCCAACCCCCGAGTGTTGAAAACTATGGGAACCGTCGAAGTACATTGTCCAGTAATCGGGATATTCCAATTCCTCGGGCACCTACACAGGTGGCTCAGGGTTGGTCCATTCGACCACAAAGTCAGCCAAGACCTGAGACTTAACCACCGTGCGGGACGTGAAATGGATATCGAAAGCACCGAGTTCGACCGCCCATTTGGCGATTAAACCAAATTTCTCCGGATTACGGACAATATCCCCCAAAGGAAAAGAGGAGGGTACTGTGATCTTGTGATCTTGGAAGTAATGTCGTAGCTTACGGGAAGCCATCAGTAGTGCCTAAAGTATCTTCTGGACCTCAGGGTATCGCTCTTTAGGGCCATGAAGTACCTCACTTACATAGTAGACGGGTCTGTGTATTCCTTCCCTATCCGCGATCAGGACAGCACTGACCGCGTGCGAGGTGGCCGCCAAATAGGGAAGTAATGGTTCTCCTTTATCGGGAAACACCAAGATTGGTGGACTAGATAAATATGCCTTCACCTCCTGAAATGCTTTTTCGGCCTCATCGGACCATGCGAAATTGTGATGTTTCTGCAGGGCCTTGAAGAAAGGTAGTCCCCTTTCGCCTAGTCGTGATATGAATCGACTTAAGGCCGCCATGCGACCAGCCAGGCGTTGAACATCTTTCATGGTCGAGGGAGACCTCATCTGTTCGATAGCCCTGATTTTTTCGGGATTGACTTCAATGCCCCTGGAACAAACAAGAAAACCAAGGAGTTTTCCTGAAGAAACCCCGAAAGAACATTTCTCTGGGTTCAACTTTATTCCAAAGCGATTCAAATTACAGAAGGTTTCAGCGAGATCGTCCAAACGAGACAATCTCTTAGTGCTTTTTACAACCAAGTCGTCTACATATGCTTCGAGATTATGCCCTATCTGGGAAAGAAAGGTCTTTTGCATCAAGCGCTGGTACGTGGAACCTGTGTTCTTGAGACCGAACGGCATTCTGACGTAGAAGTAGGTGCCGAACGGGGTGATGAAGGCAGTCTTCTCTTCATCTTCTTCTGCCATGCTAATTTGATGGTATCCTGAGTAGGCATCCAGGAAGCTCATCAGTTCGCAACCCGCGGTTGAGTCGACCAGTTGGTCGATGTGGGGAAGGGGAAAATCGTCCTTCAGACAGGCACTGTTGAGGCTGGTATAGTCGACGCACATGCGCCACTTACCATTTGACTTGCGGACCATGACCGGATTTGCGAGCCATTCCGGGTGATCGACCTCGCGGATAAACCCGGCTTTTAGGAGTTTGTCCAATTGCTCTCTCCAATTCCTCTCAGATGGCTTCTTGTCAGTCGACAGCAAAACGCCTGAGCTTTTGCTTTATTGGTCACTGTCCAGGTCGAATTGCTAACCTGTGCTCGATTACTTCCCTTGGGACACCGGGCATGTCGGACGGTTTCCACGCAAACACATCTGCGTTAGCCCGGAGGAAAGCAATGAGCTCGAGTTCCTATTTGTCATCCAGGCCTGATCTGACCCGAATTGTCTTGGATGGATCGTCTGGGTACAACGGAACTAGTTTGAGTTTCTCATCTGGTCGAGGAGCAGCCTTGATCGCGTCAGCGGCGACTGTGGCGACCTGAGCGTCCCGGAGGGGAAGTTGGTCCACCATCTCCAAAGATAGCCGGTCACACGTTAGTGCCACGTTGCGACTGCCTCAGATTGAGATGACACCTTTGGGGCCAGGCAACTTGCCGCACTGATAAGCATAGTGCGTTGCCATCATGAACTTAGCAAGAGTTGGCCTGCCAAAGATTGCATTGTAAGCCGAATCACAATCAATTACATCAAAAGTAACCAATTCTGTTCGAAAGTTATCCGGTTCTCCCAGTGTGACCAGGAGGACCACTTGTCCCAACGGCATCATGGAGGGACCAGGGATTATCCCATAAAATGGATGGATTATGGGCTTAATCTTTGAACGAGGAATTTGCATCTCGTCAAGCGCCTTGACCAACAAAATGTCCAAGGAGCTTCCTCCGTCGATCAGGACCCTTTCGACTCTCGCATTACTGATGATCGGGGTAATGACCAGAGGGAGCCTCAATGGTCTAGTAAGCCCCGCAGGACAATCAGTGCGATCAAAAGACATCTCTTCATCCCCGTCGGCATCTCTAAGTCCGCATGCTTGTTCCTTAGTCGGTAAGGTCGGCATTGGTCCAACCCCCTAGTAGAAGTCATCTAACTGCTTCAACCAACTCCTGCAGTTTTTGCGGTCGTGGCCTGCGGAGTTGTGGAGCGGACACCATTTCTTGCCTTCCTGCGGGTTAGTCGATTTCTCTGGCTGGTCGGCACTACGACCACCAGAAGCAGTTTTATTTTTAAACGAAGGCTTGTTACCTTTGGTCGAAGGAGGCTTCTCTGCAACTGCGACCTCGCGGTACTGCCCAGAGCGATTCCTTTTCGACTTCTTCGACTTCCCGCCCGACGAAGATTCTGGCTTCTTGCTCGGATCTTCCTTCCTAGCGTCCTTGAGACCTGGTTGAGGCGGTAGGTTACCTTTATCGACCATCCGGTTCCATTCAATAGCCTCGGCCACGTTGGAATATCGATCAGCCATATCAAAGAGATCAGCTACTGATCGGGGAGGATGGATGAGCAAGTCTTTGGTGAATCTCCGATATCGAACGGCATGTTTAAATTCCCTAATAACGGAGCTGTCAGATATGTTCAGGATGGTATTCCTCACCCCAACAAATCTCTTAACAAACTGACGAAGGGTTTCAGTCGAAATTTGCCGCAGTCGATGGAGGTCATCCTCTTTACCCGGCTTCTGATAACAATTTTGGAAATTGCTGAGGATAGCGTCGCACAGCATTTCCCAGTTATAGATAGAACCTTCGGGCTGATTAAACAACCAGGTTCTTGCCCGGCCCTTCAAGGACTGTTGGCAGGTAGTTGGCCATGACCCGGTCATCGCTTCCTGCCGCTTGGATGGCAGTAATGTAGATTTGAAGGAACTCGGATGGGTTCTGAGTTCCGTCGAACCTTTCTATGGCCCTTGGTCTAAACTTGTCTGGCCAAACAACCGCACGAAGTCCGGGCAAGAAAGCTTTACAACCAACGTAGGGACCGTGAACTATCCTGTGACTTTCGACCGGATCACGAGCGACCTCACGCAATAGAGAAGCCACTCGCGGCCCTAAGCGAGAGTGAACAGGGACTCGATCCCTATCACGAGAATCCTGTGCCCGCCTGGACTTGTCCTGCCGGGATGGTACAGGTGGCGGGTAACTTCGTCGACCAAAACCAGAGTGAGAACACTCTCGATTGTGGGAACGTGTTACCGAATGAGATCCACGCTGGGATACACTCTGACGAAAGCTTCGCACAAGTGCTGGAACACTGCCAGGATCAAGACTGCATTCGGGTGGAGATTCACCAACTCCAACCCGTAATGCTCCAAAATCCCCTTCAGAAACCAACTTTCGGGGAATCGGAATCCGCATCGTAGGTATTTCTCAAAAACCACCAGTTCGCCCTCTTCGACGATTGGGGTTTCTTGGTCCTTCTCCACGGGCCGCCAGTTGATTAACAGCCGTGGAGGAAGTATCTCTTCCTTCTCCAGTGCCATAAGGCTTTCCTCGGTGTGGTGAACTGATCGGCTCCAGGACGTCATTTCTTGCGAAAGATCATGAGGAAAGGTGGCGACTTTGGGGACGATGGAGACGGTGAACAATGAGGGTTTGGTGCGGCAGAAGTTCTAAGGCAGGGTTTCTAGTTGTGTGGCTTCCTCAAGAAGCTACCTGCTCCTTTTTTAGGCCCAAGGAGGCGCACTACTGTGAGTAACGTTTCATTTAATATTTTATTCATTTCCCATAATGGATACTCTCTTTGGCGGACCCGTTAGGTGTTCCCTGTATCGGATCTGAAACAAAAGGACTTCTTTGTTTCAGATTTGAGGATACAAAAACGTGAAGAGTTTTACAAAGGTTTTCGGAGGACTTTTTTCCTTCATGTTTCTTGTAAACTTTCACGAATTGATCATGAAAGTATCCTATGACCCAGTTTTTGGACGTACGGATATGTTTTGATCAGGTTGCTGCGTGGTCAGAACCATGTCTTTGACTAAAGCTTCGATTCTAATCGAAGTGATGGTCTGATCGAGTTTCGGTTCTGACCGCAGTAATCTTTCAGATCGAACTTCGATTCTGACTGCGGTCTTAAGTCTGATCGCAGTATCGGTGTTAGTCGCGGTACAACATTGGAATGCGATTCTGGTCGCAGAACTAAAGTTTACCTGTGTATGAGTGGTCGTAAAGACATTATTTATGGCCATATTTTCACACAGAAGTTGTAAAGAATATTCATATGATATGAAGAGACAGAAATCTTTATTTATGACATTCTTTACATAGAAAAGGGATACCAGTGACCAGAGCGTCGACCTGGTCTGAGAGAAGTTTGCAAAGTTCTCCTAGGGACATGTTGTTGTCGGTAGGATCTACGCTAACAACCCCCAGGGAACTAGCAACTAATCTAAGCCTATCTACATCATCCCTAACAAGAGACGCACTATTATTCCTAATCAAATCAGAGAGTTCTCGCTGTTGCTGAGCGTGATCCCTCTCCCGATAGAATTGGCGCGCCTCTTCACGGGATCTTTCAAAACATTCTGCCAGATGCAGAATCGCCGAAGACATCTCTTCGGTCTTCTTCTCTAGAGCCTCTTTTTCCCCTTGGAGAGTCTGTCTGAGGGGGGAAGGCAGGATCTCAGCAGGCTGATCGCTGGGCCTCCAATCTCCTACATTTGCAGAAGTTAGTCACACTAACTATAACAACAAGCAAAAGGAGATAGAGATTATTACCCGTCCCTGCATGTGACAGGTTGATATAGGCATCCTGGAAAGTAGATCACCCGATAAATTTCGAGGATCATCATATGATGGAAGTGCGACCTTCCCACCATAAGATTGCTTCCCCAACACAAGTTGAGGATCATCTGGTCGTGGAGGTGCGGCTTGCCGACCAGAAAATTGATCACCCAAACAAAAAGGGGACTATTGGGATGAAATGGAGGAAGCTGAGAAGAACGTCCCTCCAAAGGTGGAGATGAAAGTTCGACCTGCCGAGGTGCATGGGTAGGAAGAACTAGAGGAACTGAAGGAAGAAAGAACAATGATGCGTCTTTCACCTTTGTTCCGCTGGAGGATCCTTCGTCAACCTTGGGTTTCTTCCTTCAAGGAGATGGATCTTCGGGCATCTGTAATTCTTGCTCGAAAACTTCTTCTTCATCACTCTCAATCTCGATGATGTTGTGGTCTGCCATCGAGAAGAGTATGAGAAGAAAAGTGAAGATGGCTTTTAAAGAGACTTAGCCGGGAAGAGGAGTTGTGAAGCTTTGAAATCCGAAGGCTTCGGTATTTATAGCCGCCAGGGTGACGGTTCGGTTTTTGAATGCCTCGAGTTTTTAAAGCATTTACAATTTTACCTCGGGTTAAAAAACGTTTCAAACGGCGCCATCATTACCCGTCACATATTACCCAGAGCTTGTCTCGGGGAACCAACCGCCACCTTTAGTGCACCACTAAGTGGGAGATTTGAAGCGTCGGGTTAAATATCCGATGTAAATCTTAAAATTTGAAGTAAACACGTCCCTTCATTCTCTTCAAATTTGGGGGCTAGCTGACGAGGATTGATACCCGAGTCCGTTCAAATAAATGTACGACTGGTTCAGGATGGATTCGAACCAGACAAGCGCCTGGTGATGCGAACTCAAGTCATTCTGAGAAGCACAGGCATGAGGTCGCAGTCTTTATGCGATCAGACCGCAGCTAGTGCGCAGTCAGGAGTTCGTATGCTACACGCGAACAGAAGACTGCAGATGCTGCACGGTCAGCCAACGTCACGCTGTCAGAGTACTTTTCGACCAGGGGACGTGGGATTAATCTGCCCTCATAACAGGAATATCCCGAGTATCCCGGAAATTCTTCCACGTACGAAGACAACCGTCAGGAGGTTAATACGTGCGGTTATCCAAGAATAATACGTGTTAAACCTGCGTGGGAGTTGGGAGCGGTTGCCGAAACCGCATCCGATCAACTGTTCGATGCCGTTGAGACTTGGCACCCTTTCGACCAGTATAAAGAGGTGATCCAATACATCGAACAGGGGGGATCGAGAGATCAATTGATTGAACCAGATCAAACAAAAGCAACCCGAAGACAGTAGTCTAAATTAGATAGCCATCACAAAGTCCTTCAGGCTTTGTCTTGTACAAACACATAGGGAAAATCTTCGCCTGTGAAGATCTTTTCCGTAACTCTGTAAATCCTTTTACTATACATAGTGAAATCCCAACAGGACGTAGGGCTATTACTCCCACCATCGAGGGCCCGAACATGTATAAACCTCTTTGTGCTCTAGTTCTCCATAATTCATCATACCTTCCCAGAGGGACACCCTGAAAGGTCTCACAACCTACAAATTTTTGCATAAGTTCGGCTAAGGACCCCGAGTCCGAATCGTTGACAGCTGGCGTGCCTGTGCTTCTCAGAATGACTTGAGTTCGCATCACCAGGCGCTTGTCTGGTTCGAATCCATCCTGAACCAGTCGTACATTTATTTGAACAGACTCGGGTATCAATCCTCGTTAGATGGTGAGGGCCTCTATCATGCATGGGAGCGGTACCAAAAGCTTCTTCGATCGTGTCCGCACCACGGCTTGGAGCGCTGGTTAGTACTACAAATCTTCTACAAAGGGATTTCTTTTGCTACCCGGGCATCTATCGATGCCGCTGCAGGTGGTGGGATCATGAACAAGACTCTGGATGAGGCTTTTGCACTCATTGAGAGCATGGCATCCCACCACTTTCAGTGGTCAGGCGGTAGAGATATATCCCGGTCGGGTATGCATGAGGTCAAGTCCTTTGATTTTATGAATGCTAGAATAGATGCACTCTCCCTCTCTGTCAATCAGATTCCTCAAGCCTTCAACCAATCCATTGCACAGCTAACTAGTTCGATGCGTGCTACTCCTCCTGTTGCACTTATATGTGAGATTTGTGGGATTGAGGGCCATTCACCAGCTGACTGTCAGCTGGGGAAGACCTCCACACCAGAGTGTGGTGAGGTGAGCTTCGCTCAGACGAGCGGACCACCTCCCAACACTTATGGTTCTGGATGGCGCAATCACCCGAATTTCACATATAACAACCCCCAATATCTCATCGACCCCTACTAGTGCACCTTTTCAGGTTTCCAGGTACGAACAGCATCAGCAGCCTCAGGACCACACTCTGTCTTCATCCAAAATCGAGGCTATGTTCGCGTCCCTCATGACCAACCAAGAGACCTTCATGGCAAAGTATTCAGACGACATGATTGCACTTCGGACAAACCATAAATCACTGAGGAGTGAGGTGCAAGAGCTACAGTCGCTGAAAAAAGACTTCTCCGAGCTTCGCGATAAAGTGGACACCCTCAGTGCATCTTTACCCTCATCGAGTACATCTTCAGGCAAGTTTCCTGCTCAGCCTGAAGTGAACCCGAGGGGTCATTGTCGAGCTATCACCACCAGGAGCGGCAGATCCACGACTGATCCGATGCCGGTCCAGCCTCCACTGTACATTCCACCGATGCGCCGGGATGGTACTGCCACGGCTACTCAGGCCGCCCCTCTGACCACTGCTCCAGGAGGCTCCAATCCTTTGATTCCTCAGCCACCGATGCCGTTTCCTGGCCAGTTTGCCAAGCTAGAGGAGGAGAAGCAGTTCACAAGGTTTCTGGAGGTGATGAAAGATGTTCAGATCACAATTCTGCTCCTCGACGCAGTCCTAAACATGCCATCGTATTCCAAGTTCTTCAAGGAGCTCCTGACGAAGAAGCGAAGGATTGAGGAGCCTGAGGTTGTCCAGCTCTCAAAGGGGTGTAGCGCACTCATCCAGAATTAGCTACCCCCTAAGTTGGAAGATCCTGGTAGCTTCTGCATCCCTTGCTCCATCGGCTCAGGGACTTTTCAGGCTTTGTGCGATTTAGGCTCCAGTGTCAGTGTCATGCCTTTGGCAGTCTACAAGGCATTATCCATCGGCTCTCTACGACCCACAGCTATGACTCTTCAGCTAGCAGATCGCACCAGCAGGCGACCGACTGGCATTGTGGGTGATGTACCAGTCATTGTGTGTTCGTTCTCCTACCCTGCAAACATCATTGTTCTGGAGACAGAGGATGACAGCCCATTCATCATTCTAGGCAGGCCCTTCCTCGCCACAGCAGGAGCTATCATCGACGTCAAGAATGCGCGGCTGAGTCTCGAGTTTGGATCTGAGAAAGTCACATTTGATATGAGGCATCCCACCCACCTGCCTCCTTGTCCTGATCATTGTTTCATGGTGGATGTCATCGATGAGGCTGTTGCGAGTACACCCGAGGAGTTGTCCCATCTAGAGGCCACATCGATTGCTGATGAGTTCATCACCGCCACGGATGAGTCTCCACAGCAGGAGTTCCCTCTGGTGCCTGATCCTACACCTCCCTCGGCTCCTTCACTCGAGCTGAAGCCACTTCCCGACCACCTCCGGTATGCATTTCTCTCCCCTAATGACTCATATCCTGTTATTGTGAGTTCCCATTTATCTGCTGATGAGGTTGGTCGTTTACTAGATGTTTTGCGCAGTCATCATTCTGTTATTGGATACTCAATTGATGACATTAAGGGCATCGACCCTTCTGTTTGTATGCATCGCATTTTGCTTGAGGAGGGTAGTGTGCCCTCCTGCGAGCACCAGCGCAGACTTAACCCACACATGCAGGAAGTTGTCAAAAAGGAGGTATTGAAATTGCTTGACGCAGGCATCATTTACCCCATCTCCGATAGCCAGTGGGTGAGTCCAGTGCAGGTGGTGCCCAAGAAGGGCGGCATGACTGTCGTCGAGAACGACAAAGGTGATTTGATCGCTACGAGGACCGTCACAGGTTGGCGCATGTGCATAGACTATCGCAAACTCAACAAGTCCACTCGGAAGGATCATTTCCCTTTGCCCTTCATCGACCAGATGCTTGAGAGGTTAGCGCGTCATTCCTATTATTGTTATCTCGATGGCTATTCTGGCTTTCTGCAGATCCCCATTCATCCGAACGATCAGGAGAAGACCACATTCACTTGCCCATATGGTACGTTTGCATATCGTCGGATGCCATTCGGATTGTGCAACGCCCCTGGAGCATTTTAGCATTGCGTCATGTCCATCTTCTCTGACCTCATTGAGCACATCATGGAGGTATTTATGGATGATTTCATAGTTTATGGACTGACATTTGAGGATTGTCTAGCAAATCTTGAGCAGGTATTGTGGCGCTGCTCCTCCGCAAACCTCGTCCTTAATTGGGAGAAATGTCACTTCATGGTTCCGAGGGCATTGTACTAGGCCATATGATTTCTTCTCGTGGGATCGAGGTTGATCGGGCCAAGGTCGAGATCATCGAGCGTCTTCCTCCTCCATCGAGTGTGAAGGCTATTTGGAGCTTCTTAGGACATGCCGGCTTCTATCGTCGCTTCATCAAGGACTTCTCCAAGATAGCGAAGCCACTCACTAATCTCTTATGCTCCGAGGTACCTTTCTCATTCGATGAGACCTGCATGACTGTGTTTTGTAGGTTGAAGGAGGTGCTCACTTCTGCTCCTGTTGTACGACCACCCGATTGGACCCTTCCCTTCGAGCTCATGTGCGATGCAAGTGATCATTCCGTAGGAGCTGTCCTAGGGCAGCGTCATGAGAGCAAGCTTCATGTTATCTACTACGTGAGCCATACCCTCGACGATGGCCAGATCAACTACACCACGATCGAGAAAGAGCTGTTAGCGGTTGTATTCGCATTCGATAAATTTCGTTCTTATCTTGTTGGCTCTAGATGTATTGTTTACACTGACCATGCAGCCATCAAGTACCTGCTTAGCAAGAAGGACGCAAAGCCGAGGCTCATCAGATGGATCCTTCTGCTGCAGGAGTTCGATGTGGAGATTCGGGACAAGAAAGGTACGGAGAACTTAGTTGCTGCTCATTTATCTCATTTACCTTTGCAGGATTCTTCAAGTAGCCCACTACCGATCAATGACTCACTTCCTGGGGACCAGCTCATGAAGATCACCCATACTCCCTCCGGCACGCCATGGTACGCAGATATTGTCAATTACTTAGTTGCCATGTTGCCCCTCCTGGTCTGTCTTCGCAGCAGCGCAAGAAATTCATCCATGACGCGAAGCAGTACTTCTAGGATGATCCATACATCTATCGCCTATGTTCCGATGGGATTGTCCGACGCTGCCTTCCTCAGGAGGTGACCCAGGACGTGATATTCCATTGCCATTCGTCCTCCTACGGCGGTCATGCGAGCACCGCCAAGATGCAGGCGAAGGTACTCCAGGCTGGATTCTATTGGCCCTCCATGTTCAAGGACATACACAGGTACGAGTGGTCCTGTGATGCATGCCAGCGCATGGGCAACATCTCTCGGCGACACGAGATGCCCCAGCGTGGCATTCTTGAGGTGGAGCTATTTGATGTCTGGGGTATCGATTATATGGGCCCATTGCCTTCATCCCAGGGTTTCAAATATATACTTCTTGCTGTTGACTATGTGTCCAAGTGGGTGAGGCAATCCCCACTATTACTGCTGACTCCAAATCTGTTTGTAAGGTTTTTCGACAGATCATTTTCCCTAGGTTTGGAGTCCCTCGGATCATCATCAGCGATGGTGGTACTCACTTCACCAACCGCCAGTTCGAGGCCCTCCTCGCCAAGTATGGAGTCCATCGCCACCACGTCACTACTCCTTATCATCCGCAGGAAAATGGACTAGCCGAGGTCTCGAACAGGGAGATCAAGAGCATCCTCGAGAAGGTTGTGTCGAGTACGCGAGCCGATTGGTCACACAAGCTCCCTGATGCATTGTGGGCCTATCGGACGGCATACAAGACACCCATAGGTATGACTCCCTTTTCGCTTAATATATGGTAAATCATGTCACCTCCCTGTTGAGCTTGAGCACAGAGTGCATTGGGCCATTCGTAAGCTCAACATGGATCTTGGAGCCGCTGGTGCCTACCGCAAGCTTCAGTTGTGCGAGCTTGATGAGATTCGTCTTGATGCATATGAAAGCTCGCGCATCTACAAGGAAAAGACAAAGCGGTGGCATGATCAGCGCATCCTTCGGCGCAACTTCACTCCCAGTGAGCTTGTTCTGGTTTTCGACTCTCGTTGTCATCTCTTTCCAGGCAAGTTCAGATCTCGCTGGTTTGGCCCTTGTGTTATCAGGCATGTCCTACCTTCTGGGGCCATTACGGTAGAGAGTCCCTAGGGAGGTGTATTCACGGTGAATGGGCAGCGCCTCAAGCACTATATCGCTGGAGAGCCCATTCCATCACTTGATGACGAGGAGGGTGGACCCAGAGTCGATCCTGGTCCCGATCTTGCCCCTCCTCCCGACGAGCCCACATGAAGTATATGTAGAGGGTCGAGCTCATGACCTTAATGAGCGCTTCTCGGGAGGCAACCCAAGCTCCTTCTCTTTTCTTCCTTCCCCTTCACTTTGTTTTGCTTGTTTTTATAAACTTGTTCCTAGCTTCTTCTTTGGTTGTTCTTTCAGGGCATCATCCTCATTTGGCGACTTGGCACATTTGGGATACTTTGGATGGCTCATCGCAGCGTCATCGTCTCCATCCTTCACCCGGTGAGCTATTGCGGACCTCTCATATGACCCTTGTGCATGAAATCTATTTTGTGTTCCCATCTCCATGTGTTCATCTCATGTTGTTGCATTGTGGACTATGCAACCATTTAAGCTTGGGGGGGGGGGGGGGGGGGGGGGAGGGAATGCATGTCTTGCTGTGCTGTAATTCTGAAAATCTGGGTCAAATTTTTCAAATTTGAGCTACTATGTGTAAGTATGTGCTTATGTATGAGATCTGTGGTATGTAATTGTTTATCTTATGTTGTGAATGATCTCTATCCAGCCTTGTGGGCTTGTTTATGTTTTGATATGATCTGTGTATACCTGTGTTGTTTGGATTGCAAGAAAAATCTAGAAAGGTCATGTCAAAATTTTCTGGAAATTCTGGACTTGCGCGGATTTGTATCCATATGTGATTGTTGTGGTTATGACTACATGTGCTTTCATTTTGCGTTTCACTGTCCTCATTTGGCTTTTGGAGCCTCTTGCATGTCGTGTTGAGTTTTTATTGCATGGTTTAGTAGCTCGACAATCTATTATAGGTTGAATTGTGATTAGCGATCTTCTAATGGTACTAAAACTGCTTGTACTTAGTTTCGTTGTGGATATTGTGGAAATTCGAATGGTTACTGATATCTTTATTACCGCATTCTATATTGTATACTGAAATGTCAATTGTGAACCAAATCTCTACACACATGTTTAGAACACGAGTCTCCTAAACAATCATATAACTTGTGTACACTAGATTTGAAAAAAAAAATCTTGCTAATAAGGTCGCATTTGTTCATTTTCTACCTTGTAGACACTGCCAAATTTTCTTTTCTTTTGAATAAAAGCTCTTCTGCTTCGTTGCTCCTCTGAGTCTTCGGTATGTAAGCATGGTTTGCACATTTTCAAATCTAATAAGTGCACAAGCCTTCCCACTACATCTTTTGACTCATGAGCATGTTTATAAAACACTCTAGTGGACTACCTACCCTAGAGTGAAGTACGGAGAGATCCACCTAAATAAGTCGAAGGGTAGGGACTTACATGAGCACTAGATTTTGTTTTTCAAATAAAGAGAGCTCAAAAATTAATAAGGTTGAAATTGCTTATTTGATGTTTATGGAGACCGTAGTTCTTCGATGCCTGTGTATTGTTTATGTTCACTTTGAATTTCTATATACACGTATGGATGTAGGTGGTATGAGTAGAACTAAGCATTCTTGTTTTCTCCGTATCTAGAACTAAACTAGTTACTTGCAATTTCAGTGCAATTATTAGATGGTTGAGCTCTTGATACATATATTAGTTTGCCGAGCCTACTATACGCTGCATTTTACTCTTTCATGACATCTTTTTGCTTGCTTGACTCCTTGGATTTATTTCATGTCACATTGCTTGAGGACAAGCAAAGAATTAAGCTTGGGGGGATGATATTTACTCGATTTGTCTTATTATTCTGTACATTCTCCTCATGCTTTTGCACATATTAGTCATTTTCTTCGGTATATGCCTAGATTATTCCAGATTAATTGCCAAATTAACCGGATTACTCCTTTTTCCAATTTTTATCGCAGGTCAGCGAGGATTGGATGGATTTTTGGCTAGCGGACGCGCGTCCTCGACTTAATCTGGCCATCGGACGATTCCTGATGGAAGTGCGCGTTCTCTCGAATGCGTAGGATCTGACTGCACCGAAATCGGAGTCTCCAGGGGCCTGGAATCCAAAACCCTAGCCGCGAGGTCCCATTTCTAAATTTTCAGAACTTCAAGGCCATAATTGCAAAAATGCCAAATTGGGGGTTTTTAACCCTAGCCGCCAACCACCAGAAGAGTTGAGCCCGGTTTTTGGTTTCTTTAGTTCTTCTTCTACCTCTCCCAAACCACACCTCCCTCCACCTCGCCGCCGGCGGCCGGGCCATACGCCGGCGGTGCTCCACCACTCCACGGCGCCTTCTCGCCGGATCCGACCTCTCCACGGAACCACGCCACCGGATCTCCACGGCGCCGCCTCCACAGCTGCCACAGCGGTGCACCTCCACCACTCCCGCCACCGGAGCCGTCCTCGGTTGCACACCTTGCCGCTGCGCAGATTTGCCCGACGCCGGCGCACCTGACCACTTCCGCGCCGATCTCGCTTCATCGCCATCCCGAGCCGGCGCCGATCCGCCCCCTCCTCACCTTCTCCGCGCTACATCGCCGGCGCCGCCCCTCGTGGCTGCCACCGCCGTGCTTCACCGAGCCAACGTCCTCTTCTTCATCCCAAGCTGCTGCAGCTTCGACGACAACCATGTCTTCATCGTCCCCGGCCGTCTTCTTCACTACGTCGGCGACCTCATCGACCGGCGACTTCCTCGACTTCTCTGTAGTCTACAGCCATGAACTCTTCATCAACAGCTTCATCAACACACCTTCAGTGATCGATTTCTCCTCTCAGATCCCCTTCTCTTCTCCCCCTAAACTGTTTCCTGTGATGCTTGTATATAAACAGAGTTCAATTTTGGATGATCAATTTAATGCTTGAGTAAATTCCAATTAGTTGTGTTTTCATGATTGTGGTGTTTGCAAAATGCTGCTGTGCTGCTGTCCAGACGATATCTCTGTCTGTCTTGTGATGATCTCTTTGATTTTGCTTGATTCCAGTGTAGTCTAGTGCTATTGATTGTTGAGAATTGAGTTTCGCTGTGCAGTAAAATTCATGGCTGTCATTATTCTGGAATTGCCAGTTACATGTTTGAGTTGATTATTGTCTGTGTGGTGCGAGTGGATTTGATTTGAAATTCTCAATTTCGGTAATTTGAATTAGCACCTACACTGATCTTAGTTGTTAAGCTTGAGTTAGTTTCAGCAGTGGTGAACTTTGAAATTAATCTTTTGTGTTGTTCCTGAGAGAAATTAAGTTTAAAGTTGTTTTCCCCTAGTCTTGTGCAATTGTACACCGCTCGCCTGGGACACGATTGCAGAGTGATTTCCGCTAGTTGTGTATCTGCTGGTGAGGCCAGTCTGAGGTGCACTATCCCGTTTCCCTTGTTGCGATTTTGTTTGATTTCTTTTATTTGGATTTAGTTAAACACATTTTGCCCTCTTCTAGTCCTTTGGGAGAGAACGACATATTCACCTTCTACTGCGACCTCGTCCGCTTGCGAGGCCCCGTTTTAGGTGGTATCAGAAGAGCAACTGCTCAGTCAACCCCACGGGGTAGCATTGACCTCGGGAACTACATCTATAGCCTTGGATTGCACAATTTTGCTAAGCTATCCTAACTGTTCCCTCATTTCAGCGAACCTAGCCTCGAATTGTGCAGTCACATCTGCCCGTATCTTCTCGACTAGCTCCAATTCCTTATCCTTCCAAGAGCGAGGTTTCTTTCTCAGTGGCCCACTCTCTTCAAAGCCGTCCTTCCATGGCACGACGAATCCCACGGTCCGCATCCGCTCAGGATGCTCCATATTTCCTAGAGCCCGGGTGAGAATGCCGTTCTCCCTCTGGGGAGTAAACAATCCTTGCATTGCCTCCTTCTAGGTAGCGATATGTTACATTCAAAGCTACATTGTGAGACAAATATATATATGAACTTGTACATACACAGTTTATGAAGTTAGCCAACTTATCATTCGCTGCACAACCTCGGCGTCCTTAGGGTTTGCGAACTCCACAGACCTCGTGGACGACACGGACCCTCTCGCCCACCACCATCTCTTGCACCTCACATCACAGATCTCAAAGATTGGCAAGTCAGGGGAGTCGATGAGAGCATTTTCCTCGTCTTCCTTCCTCCACTACTCCTCCTTCCACGCATAGTCCTGAGATCCAAGCTGGTGCGGGTGGTCGTTCCTCTTTTGGATGCCCTTATTCTTCTCGCTAAGGGCCTTCGATGCAGACACAAGAAAATGCACCGTTGGTTAGTCCATACGAGCGATCATTTAGTGTAACCAAGCAAAAGAAGCATATATACCATGAACTCAGAGGTCCCCTTTTGCTGGGTGAATTGCTCCCAAACCTCCTCCATTATGAAGGGATACTTCTCGCAAGGAGAGTTCCCCGTAGTGAGGGAGGTACTGACGAGAAAGCTCTTGAAGGTTTTCCATGAGTTCATGTCCTTCAAGCAAGCCATTTTGTGTGCATCATCGAGGATGTTCCACTTGGCCTATTTTCAAAGTGCGCATACAAGCAGGAGTTAGTTAAACTAAAGGGATAAGAGAATGTGATTACAAAATAGTTTAGAGATTTCGATAGATTTTACCTTCACTTCTGCCCACAACCTATCCCTCTCGTTCGCCTTCACGTCCTTCCAGCTCTTGACGGTGATCTTCACCCTTTCTTTCGCCAACAAGCCAACATAGGCAGCGTACTGCCCAGCGTACTTTCCGATCAGTCTCCCAAATTGGTTGAAATCACAGGAAAGATCGGTGTGTTTCACCAAACGGCACAACGTTGTCGTGCCTCGCTCCGTCCTCTTGCACTGGGACGAAGCGGCATCAGCTACGTTGCCCCTCATCCAACCACTACTATCAGACGAGGAAGATGCCGACATGGCTTTCCCTAAAATTCCATGAACAAACCATCAAAAAGGCTGAGTACATATACATGAAAATATTTACATGAAAAATTCATAACTGAAATGGAATGGCAATGCCATTACTAGTAAATGCTACAATCTATACAAGATTAAACAACTTTAAGATAGAGAAGTTAGAACCATATAATAATTATCAAACACAGATCTGATTCTAAACTGTTGAACATAAAAAACTGAAACTTCATGACTCCAATTTACCCTACTTCATCTCACCTAATATTTCCAATTAAATGAACCAAATACAAAATGAGCAAATATTTCATAGGAGGTTTTACAAAAATTGCTTAATATACATCTCATCTAACCCTGAAACCTATTTCTTCTAACAGTTAATACATGAACAACCGATAGAATATGTGCTTTCTTCTAACGGTTAATACATGAACAACCATTAGCATAATACATGACATTCAATACAAATGAATACACATGCTTTTGAACACACATGCTTCTGAACAATACATGGCCATCAATTTCTAACAAAAGGACATTACACTGTTTGGAAAGGTAAAAACAGAATTGAATCGAAGTTATGAAGTATATGCTTAGGACCTTGACCCAAGAAATAAAATGACTAATGCAACATATAAGGCATCCAAGGTGATAAAAAAGTAACACAAGTCGAGACTAAATCCACCTGATCATGTCATGGATCAAATTTACCCCACTTCATCTCACCTATTATTTCCAATTAAATGAATCAAATACAAAAAAAAAAAGCAAGTCTTTGATAGGAGGTTTTACAAAAATTGGTTAATGTACATCTCATGTCATGGAAACCTGAAACCTATTTCTTCTAATGGTTAATATATGAACAACCATTAGATCATGTGCTTTCTTCTAATGGTTAATACATACATAACTGTTAGAACAAATTGCAGAATGGTAGAGTTAAATTTGTCAGGATTATTAAGATAGTTTGGCACATTTTATTGAAGGGATCTTCAACCTAACTCAAAGTCTCGTATTTACAAATAGCTCTTTCATTTTTAATATGATTTGTAGATTAATTAATTAATAGCTAGCCTTTCCCTTGGTACAAATTTTTCTATAATGGCATTATGTTAACATTTCATTGCTATTGCCAATTATTTAAGTAATTTAAATAGCTTGACAGTCGAGTCTAACTAATATTATAGTATATGTTCTATGTACAGTTTGGCATCTGAGACTAACTAATATTAATCTTTTATCAATTCCCAGAAGACAAAACTGACTAAATGGATCAACCAGATAACAAGAGAAAATTAAATATCACTGAGATCATTGAGATTATACTTCAACCCTAGTTTAAATCCTAAACAAGAGCAGCCAAATCCTAGTTTGAATACTGAAAAGAGCAAATTAAGGATAAGGCAGGAATACTTTACGGCACAATTTAGTGGCCCGCGGTGGTGGTGAACTGTGCAGCGGCCGGCGATGGCGATCGTGGTCCAGCAGCGAGGAAGTGGTCGCCGACAGTGACGAACACTAAAAGTATGAACCATGCGGCGATGGTGGTTCGGCAGTGAGGAAGTGGTTGCCGGCGTCCTTAGGGCTTTTCGCGCTCGAGGAGAGAGATTTGGAACGGTTCGACTGGAGGGACACTTCCTAGGCGGAGTTTATTTAGTGGGTTCTTATTCAAATGGTTCATCCAAAACGAACCATAAGTACAATCAACTTTCTTCTAATAGTTCGACAAAATGAACCGTTAGTAAAAGTACTTTCTTCTAACGGTTTGACGAAATGAACCATTAGTAAATCAAAATTTCTTTCAAGCCTGCATTTCTCTAGTAGTGCAATACACTGGAAAATGATTTTTCAAAATAAACTTTCAAGTCTGTTGAAGAAGCAAAAGACTGCAGAAGCACTTTTAACAAGATAATTTCTTTAGAAGAAGCTATAAGAGTGTCATCTACATACTGAATGATGGGAAAATTTTGACATGAGAAGTTAGGAATTGGAAGTTTTAGAAGACCTTTTCTTTTAGCATGAAAGATTCAAATACTTTTAATAACTTTGTGAAGTCTAGAGGCAAGCATCTTTGTAATTAATTTGATAACACTATTAACAAGTGAAATCGGCTGAAAATCATTGACTTTCAGAGCTTCTTCCTTTTTTAGTAAAAGAATAATCCATGAGGAATTTAATCTTTGTAAATCCACTGATCCTTCATAAAAATTCTGAAAAAGTTTATAAAAGTTTGACTTAATGATAAGTTCCTCACCTCAGTGATGACAAAGAGCAGTCATTCTCTCCAATGCCATACCCAAAAACCCTTCATGCAAGAACTTGTGGTTAGCTTTCTTCAATTACAAAATAGTCAAGAATGGTTGTCAACCCATAATCCTTCTTCGTGATCATCTCGCAGGTAACTTATTTCGTCAATATCTTCGATAGGGACAGATTGAATGGCCTCTAAAAATGGAGGTATTTCGTTGAACTGATTGTACTCTTCTTCATCAACAACGTTGATCCGGGAGGATCTCCAAGTCCTGATTGCATGCGGCTTCGCGACCAAGTCCTGATCGCATACGGCTTCGCGACCAAGTCCTGATCGCATACAGCTTCGCGACCTTAACTGTGTTCGGAAAGGATTCGCGAACATGGATGGGTCCGCGACCATGGATTGATCCGCGACCAGGAAAAGGAATTCGTTCCCTGTTCGGAATTGTAATCAGATCCGAATATGTATAACTAGGCTTATCTGTTTAGGATTAGTTAGTTATATGAGTCTAATACGTTTAGGTTTCTAAGTCTGATACGTACTCATACGATTGGACTATAAATACCTTGTAATAGGTCTAGTTTAGATCGTCGAAAAGTCATAGAACTTATTTAGTTTTAGACACTTATAACTCCTTCGACGTAGGCAAGTGTGTCTAACGTTCGACGTGTAAAGCCCTCTTTGAAATAAAGAGTTGTGCAATTACTTTGAATTGTGTTTTTGATCAACCTTTGGGTTTCGGTATTTCCAAGTAAGATCCCGTAATTCCGCATATTAAAATCTGGGCGAGCCTAGTGCGAAAACCAATGCTAGGTCTCAAACGGATCAAGTTGGTATCAAAGCAACTTTCCTATCCTGTGGATGGTGAAGACTCACCAGGGTTACAAAACCTCCGGTGAAACTCCAGGCGATCAATTGACGGTTTCTACAGCCGCGTCTCCGACAATGTCTGATGATACCTCCGTTCAAGCTAACCTAGCCGAACAAGTGGCTAAGCTCTCCACCGACATGGAAACCGTGCTTGCTTGGATTAAGCAGCAGGCCATGATTGTACCTCCTGAAGTAGGGAAGGGGATGGGTGCGAAGATTAGTGAATACTTGCGCAGGGCAGACGAAGATGAAGACGAAGGCGACCACAAGACCGACGACCTCGCCAACACCTCCTTAGCTGTCGGATCCTTTAAGGTCAACGCTAAGATTGATATACCCATATATGATGGGGTGATCGATGCCGAGAAGCTGGATTCTTGGATCGATCAACTTGAGACCTACTTTGACCTTAAAGGGTTCAGTAGCGCTCAAAAGGTCAAATTTGCACCTTTGAAGATGAAGGACCACGCCAAGACATGGTGGAAGGCCCTTGTCGCCAGTGGTGAAGCTGACGACCTTGCGTGGGGTCAATTCAAATGACTTCTGCGGTAAGAATTCTATCCGATGGGTTACCTTGAGGAGAGATGGGAGCGTTGGCACAGATTATACCAACGGCGCAACCAGACAGTCCAAGACTATACAACAGAGTTTCGGCGACAAGCAATGGTCATTGGCATCTCACTATCCGACCCTCAGGTATTTCGGAAGTACACATCTGGACTTCAGAAATCAATCAATACTGAGCTAAGTCTGTTCGGCGTCCAAGGCATCGCGACCGCAAGCACAACTGCTATGGCGATCGAGAAGAAGAACAAATCCCGCAGCGACAAAAGCACGAAGAAAGTGCGACCTCGACAAAAAAAAAAGCCGAGTCCGAAGAAGAACCTTTCAAAATCGGGCACGGGTGCCTTTTGCGAACATTGTCAAGTCGCGGGACATACCAAGGACAAATGCTACAAGCTTCATCCTGAACTTTGACCAAAGAAAAACGGACCAGGGAAAAGAACAGCCACGGCTACTGCGACTTCACCCAACGAAGAAGTTATCCGAGTGAACTCAGTTAATGAGGCGGATACGACCTTGTCTCTGATGGCAATGCCGAAGGAGAAGGGTTCGGATCCACCAAACGACCATCACCCAACAGAGGACTTGTTCACCATCAACGTCCAGGTGAAGCACGAAGTGGTCGTAGCGATATTCGATCTAGGAAGTCAGAAGAATCTGGTCTCCGCTGGACTGGTTCGGCGACTTGGTTTGAAGACAACCACACACCCGCGACCATATCCGCTGGGTTGGTTTACATCCGACGTGAATCAACAGATTACGAGTCAGTGTGTGTTGAAATTTGCGATCTCTGCACGATATATCGATGAGGTGCAATGCGATGTTGTCCCTATCGATATCTGTCAGGTGATATTTGGGAGTCCGTATCTATATGATCGAGACGGTCATTTCCATCGGTGAGCACAAGAGTACGACCTCACCAAAGACGGAGTTAAGTTCGTGATCAGTAGAGACGTCCACGTCAACACTTCGAACTTGATTACCGCAAATCAAGCCAAACGGATTGTTAATGCATGTCACAAGTATGTGCTTTTCATTATTCGATCCATTGGTCAAAGTGGGGATACTCGACTAGCATTGTCGTTGGCGTGCCGAGAGAATTCTGGTCGTTTATCGGGACTGTTGGAGAAATACAGTGATCTGTTCGAGACTACCCAGGGTCGTCCGCCGAAACGACCAGTCGAGCACGAAATTCAGCTTGTGTCTGATGCGACACTGCCCAATCTGAGTATGTATCGCAACTCAGTATTGGAGAATGAAGAGATCAAGAGACAACTTGGTGAGTTGCTGAACGATGGTGTCATTCAACCAAGTAGTTCACCTTGTGGATCTCATGTGGTGTTAGTACCAAAGAAAGATGGGACTTGGCGTATGTACATCGACTATCGAGCACTGAACAAGATCACCATCAAGAACCGGTACCCCCTTCCTCGTATTGATGACCTGCTAGACCAATTGAAGCATGCTGTTGTCTTCTCCAAGTTGGATCTTAAGTCAGGATATCATCAAGTCAGCATCCGAGAGGAGGATACGTGGAAGACCGCGTTCAAAACACGACAAGGTTTGTTCGAATGGCTGGTCATGCCGTTTGGTCTCTCCAACGCCCCGGCAACTTTCATGTGTCTTATGAATGACGTATTGAGACAGTTCATCGACGACTTTGTGATCGTGTACCTCGATGACATATTGGTTTATAGTCGTTCATGGGATGAGCACCTCATTCATGTCGAAAAGGTGTTCAATCAGCTTCGGCAACATCGACTTCGCCTCAACCGTAAGAAGTGTGAGTTCGGCCAGCAAACTCTACTTTACCTTGGATTCCTGGTCGGCAACGGTACGTTGCAAATTGACCCAGACAAGGTAAAAGTGATTCACGAATGGCCGCGACTGCGAACAGTTACGGATGTGCGTAGTTTTGTGGGAGCATGCCAATATCTTCGGAAGTTCATCCGACACTTCTCGATTATGGCTTCTCCATTGCATGCATTAACCAGGATCGATCAGAAGTTCGAGTGGACAGGGAAACATGAGGACACGTTTCTCTTGCTGAAAAGGAAGATCAGCGAGGCGCCTGTGTTAGCTTTGCCGAATCTCCAGAAACCGTTCGAGCTAGAAACCGATGCCTCAGGTTATGCAATGGGCGCAATGCTCATGCAAGAAGGTCGACCAGTGGCATGTCACTCCGAGTTATTCCAAGAAGCTCAGAAGAACTACCCGACTTATGATAAGGAGTTATGCGCACTGCATCAGGCCGTGAAACATTGGCGGTGTTATCTCTTGGGAAAAGAGACGGTTGTCCACACCGACAATCAACCATTGCAATATTTGCAAACTCAGCCCAAGTTACAGCAAGCTCGGCACATGAAGTGGATGTCGTATCTGCAGCAGTTTAATCTGGTGATTAAGTACAACAAGGGCGTACACAACAAATTGGCGGACATGTTGTCGCGACCACCAGTTACGACCCTCTGTTTATCAGCGTTCATGCAGATCGAGCCCTCATGTCATGATGACTATGTCACTATGTACAGTGAAGACCCTGATTTTCAAACAGCACTGACTGAGCTCGAAACAGGGAACCCTACAGAGTTTGTTCGTCGAGAAGGACTCTTGTACAAGGGCAATTTACTTTGCATACCTCGTGGAGCACCTCGAACTCAATGGATGCGAGAAGCGCACACATCAAAGGTAGCTGGTCACTTTGGGGTTACAAAGACGTTGCAAAATCTTCACCGACATGTGTTCTAGCCGCGTATGCAACAAGATGTGGCTAGTTTTGTTCGAGGCTGTGGTCTCTGCAGCATCTCGAAACCGGCAAACCGAAAATTAGGTTTGTACACTCCTTTGCCAGTTCCATCACGACCATGGGAGAGCATATCCATGGATTTCTTAGGAGGATTGCCTAAGACCCGATGTGGCAACGACTATGTATTCGTGGTCGTTGATCGGTTCTCCAAAATGATTGTTCTTATACCTTGTCGAAAGACTATCACGGGAGAAGACGCCGCTCGGGTATTCTTTCAACACGTTTGGACACACTTCGGACTGCCGACTTCTATTGTGTCTGATCGCGATACCCGGTTTCTTAGTCACTTTTGGCAATCGCTCTGGACGATGATGGACACCAAGCTAAAGAGGAGTGCTGCTTTTCATCCACAAACTAATGGTCAAACCGAGGTGGTTAATCGTACAGTTGTTCATCTTTTGAGAGGATATAACTCGAAGCACCCGAAGACCTGGGATGAAAGCATACCATACCTGCAGTTTGCTTTTAATCGAGCAGTGCATGGTTCGACTGGGAAGTCCCCGTTTGAGGTCTGTTTAGGGTTTCTACCACAGAGTCCATTCGACATGGAGTTTGTGATCCCCACCTCAGCACAGAACAGCAAGGAAGCATCTGATCAGGATCGAGCACAAAAGTTCCTGGAAGGTATTCAACGACTCCATCGTGAGGTTGAACAGAACTTGCTGAAAGCTCAACTCAAGTACAAGGCGCGACATGATCGGCACCGAGTTGATGCGCAATTTCAAGAAGGAGATATGGTATGGTTATATCTGAGTAAGGAGAGACTTAAAGGTGAAGATAAGAAGCTCAAACACATTCGTTATGGTCCTTTTCGGATTTTGCGGAAAGTGGGTAATAATGCTTGTCAGCTCGAGTTACCTCCATACATGGATATCTACTCGGTTGTTAATGTTGAGCACCTCAAACTCTTTAAGCCTTCAATGCTGGATGATGAGCCAGATACTATAGTACCATCTGTTGAAGACTTGGTCTATCAACGAGACGAACCTCTACGTGAAGATGTGATTCTGGAAAAGAAGGTGACTACCACCCGCAGTGGCACCAAGGAGACTTTTCGAATCGGTCGGAAAGATCAACGAGCACGTGCGGCAAAGTGGTACACCAAAGAACATGGACAAGCCCAATTTCCACATCTCGAGTTTGACCGAGAGGTCGCAACAGGGGTTGGCTCCTTCTCAACAAGGGAGTCATGATCCGGGAGGATCTCCAAGTCCTGATCGCATGCGGCTTCGCGACCAAGTCCTGATCGCATGCGGCTTCGCGACCAAGTCCTGATCGCATACGGCTTCGCGACCTTAACCGTGTTCGGAAAGGATTCACGAACATGGATGGGCCCGCAACCATGGATTGGTCCGCGACCAGGAAAAGGAATTCGTTCCCTGTTCGGAATTGTAATCCGATCCGAATATGTATAACTAGGCTTATCTGTTTAGGATTAGTTAGTTATATGAGTCTAATACGTTTAGGTTTCTAAGTCTGATACGTACTCATACGATTGGACTATAAATACCTTGTAATAGGTCTAGTTTAGATCATCAAAAAGTCATAGAACTTATTTGAGTTTTAGACACTTATAACTCCTTCGACGTAGGCAAGTGTGTCTAATGTTCGATGTGTAAAGCCCTCTTTGAAATAAAGAGTTGTGCAATTACTTTGAGTTGTGTCTTCGAGCAACCTTTGGGTTTCGGTATTTTCGAGTAAGATCCCGTAATTCCGCATATTAGAATCTAGGCGAGTCTAGTGCGAAAACCAAGGCTAGGTTTCAAACGGATCAAACGTCTTCAACCACAACAATACGTCTCTTGCTGTGAAGGACAATGTGCAACTTTGGATTGGCCGAGTCAATGATGTAGAATACCTGTGTGGCTTGCTCAGCAAGTATAAATGGATCCTCTTGGTGTGCAACTCTATTGAGATAGACAAGAGTAAACTCGTAATTGTCAATTTTAACACCTCGAGGGATTTCGACCCATTGGCATCGAAACAAAGGAATCTTAAATAATACCTAATCAAGCTCCCATATTTCTTCAATAACACCGTAATATGAGTTCAGTGCCCTTACTGCCCTGGCATTCTCTGAAATAGAAAATAGTGTGACTCCACTGCATTGCATAGTTCTCTTCTTGTCCTGACTTCTTATGTAAAATAAATATCCATTAATATCGTACCCCTGCCAAGTCCTTACAGTAAATCTTGGGCCTCTAGCCAACCATGTAATAGTTTCACTTACGGAGCCCTCGGTAGTTCACAGGACTCTATTTTCGATCCACCCAGCAAATTTCCTATTATGTTCTCTAGTGACCCAAATTTCTGGGTTCGAAGGATTCTGTTTCAGTAACATTGTCTTGTGCTTGTGTATGTATGGCTCCACCTCTGTCATGTGTTGTAAGACCCAAAAATGTGCTTTTGCATACAGATCATTGCCGGGGACGACTACTTTGAATCCAATCATTTTGATGCCCTAAAGCATGCCCTCATGTCGAGACTTAGGAATGCTAATTGGGTCAACCCCGGCCATATAATTGGTGCAAAATTCAATCACCTCCTCGGCGGCAAAACCTTCGATGATACTGCCCTCGGGCCGATGAAAATTTCTTACGTATCCCTTCAAGATACCCATAAATCTCTCAAATGGATACATATAGTGCAGGAACACTGGTCCACAAAACTTAATTTCTATGATAAGGTGAACTATTAGATGGACCATAACATCAAAAAAAGATGGAGGGTAATACATCTCGAGCTAACAAAGAGTTGTAATCACATTGCGTTGCAAACTGTCCAGTCCATCCGGATTAATTACCTGCAAGAACACAATTGCGGCAAATATTCATTTCAGAAAAATCTGGCAATTAAGTTCCATGAGTGGAGCTAATTAACTTAGTAGGAGGACACTTACCTTGGAAGATATTGCATTGAAGAAATAGCATAGCTTTGTGATTGTCTCTCTGATCTTAATTGAGAGAATACATCTAATAACAATGGGAAGTGTGACGTCGCCCCATGCCCTACCAAAGGGAGAGACAATGACACTTCCTGTGGGGATCCCAGCTCGGTGCAGCTGGACCCATTTACACAACATTGACTTCCCAGGATGAGTCAATCACAGGAATTTAAATTTAGCAGCAAAATAATACAAGGTTGCAAAAGTAGTATGGCCAGCTGGCCTCAGTACAAAATATTACATGGCCTTCACGGCACAAATGGCTAATTAAGAAAAAGGACTACTGCGCGGCAGAAGCTAGGTGAACCCCCACATCAAGAAGTTAACTGCAGAACAACACACGTCAAGGCTCCGGTGGAATCAACTCTCCTCCTTCTGGATCCATGAACTCTTCCATGGCTTCATCTTGTTCATATTGCCCACCATCTATGTGAACATAGATTGCAAGGGGTGAGTACTTTCGTACTCAACAAGTCATAGGTGAGAGTAGATATACATATAGTATGGATGATATGAACCAATGCTACTAGAGGAAAGAGGGGAGGGTTTTCAAAATATTTTTCTTTCTTGCTTTTCACATCTCATGATCATATTCATGGAAGCACTTTTCATAGAATAGCATCGCTATTCATGTTCACTAAATTATGGTACTACCACGACACGTCGACATATGACAGCCCACGGCAACACCCCTTATCATGACAACACATGTCATTTGGGTCATCTTGACTTATCAAATTTTATTTAGAAAACAAACTTGTGTCACACCCCGTGGATTTAATCCACTGCAGCAGACTCCTATAAACCCGGGAGCTCGGAGTATTCGAATATGTTTTTAACTCTGCAGAGAGGTAGCAATTTACCGGCAAGATATTCCACTTTCATGCCCATCCTATCAGATGATTAGACCCTTCCTCACAACCATGTGCGAGTGGCAAGGTGGAGATAACAAGAACTTTCGCCATATTTCACTCACAATTCACCCCAGACCCTGTGGTCGGACTACCAGACCTCCCACAGTTGTGGCGGGCTATACCCCCACCTATACTATACTACATATTCCCATTACTGGGTCAGCGTGCATCATCACATCCAGTGATATGTGTAGGAGCCGTACTCCGTGCTAATCGTGCATCACATTCCATCTCATGCTGGGGTTTCATGTGTGATCCGCATACTACTTGTTCAGACCTCTCCCATACCAGGCTTGCGGTCAGCACGATTTTCATGCCACTAGACGCACAACACAAGGTTCTAGTCCTTATATGCCAGTGACCAGGTCATACCACAACCCATGAACATCTAGTACTTCCACTATTCCATACCAAAATACTAGTCACGGCTAGGGGTTTTATTTCATGAATATAAAATATATACATATATATTAGTTATGGCTCACTACCATAATTTACATTTTCTCAGGCATCCAGCCTAGTACTGCCAAATCATTCTTTTCTCATCACATGCTATACTCTACTTTATAATCAAGGTAATATCTTAACAATCCTTTAAAATATAGGTTCAATATGTTCAAGAATATGACCTGCCTTCCGCCTCGTAAGGTACTGCAGTCAATGTCGGGTCTATGGTGAAATCTTCGTACTCAGGCTCTGGCTCTGATCAAGGATCAAGCAAGAAAACAGGAATCACAATCCATTTAAGTACATTATTAATCTATATGCAACATGCAAAGGAGAAATACTCTCGGTGATGCTGGAACAGGTAGGTCTGAGAGCTAAAGATGAGTGTTAGAGGCTCTCAGGGTTTCAAGGCTACAATATGGACATCAAGTCCGCGGCTGGTTTGCTCAAAAATGACAAACGTCAATAGGTCGACATTCGGTTCAGGGCCCTGACATAGCTTCAAGGAAAGCTAGAGAGCTTATCTCAAGGTGTAGTAGTTGAGTAAAATGTAGAACATAGCTCTACAAGCTTAGGGGACAAGGTGGATTTCAGTTTGCATACACAGAAGGGGTTAAACTGGCCCAATGCCATTGGCTGACAATGCCCAAGAATGGCGTTGACATAGTTTGGATAGTTCCCAGTGGCCAAAATGGGTTTTGATTCAAGCATATGGTGCACAAAGTAGTGAGGCAACTATTTGACAAAGTAGTTTTTGATTTTCATGACCAGAGGTGGGTGAACAGGGCCAATGCCACTGACTGGCATGAGCTGACATTGTCAAAGAATGGCATTGGCATGGTTCTGGAGTTCTTTAGTGGGCAAGATGGGTTCTGTTTCAAGCATTGGGTTCATAATTCCATGAGGTAGCTATTTGACAAGGTGATTTTCACAGAAAAGGTCTAGAGGTCAAGGATTTTGCAAAGAAACCCCTGGACATAGTGAACTGGATGTCAATGCATTGTCAAAAACTAGGGCTTTGAGGATTTGATCGATTTGCTTGAGCTTTGCTTCGCCAACTATATCTAGGAGGTAGGCGAAGATGACAGGAACTCATTGGTGGTGGTTTCAGGAGCTGAGATGGCCAGACGGCGATGAACGGCGACGAGGAAGGACGGTGGCGACACGGCAAGACACAGGCACTAGTCAGTTCTTGGCATGGCTAAATCTTGCAATCTGTGCAGATTCAGAGATCAAGCTAGTAGAGAAAGGTGCTCAGGAGGTCAGGGTGAAGACGCTAGACAAGGTGGCATCGACGGCGATGAACAGCGGCGACGAGGCGGCACACTGGCGGCACGGCACATGAGGGGTAAAACACCCAAATTGGGTTTCAGTGCTGCGCTACAAGAAGTCGAAGCCACTGGAGCTAACTGGTGCTATTTGGTACACCCCGGGAGCACTGGAATCGACTGGAGGTTGAACAGCGGTGAGTGGCGGCGATCGGCGCCAGAGAAGAAACTACCTCATCGACGACAAGGCATCTGGATGGTTCAATCTCTAATTTGAAGGCGCAAGTAGGTTCCTGGTCGCTACAGATGGTGTGGTGAAGGGGGATTTGGTTGAGGTAGCGCCGGCGAGGAGTTCGTCGACGCGGCTGGAGAAGACTACAATTGGGCATTTCTACTGCAAGGCTTCATAAACCGATTCCTTACTGTGAGGGCAATAGGTCGATGAGAGGAGTCCTCTGGTAAGGCTAATTTGGCCGGGGGTGAGGTGACACGGGCCGGCGACGTGAGCTATTCACGGCAGTGCACGAAAATTGGGGAAAACTCTAACCCAAGCTTCGATTTGAAATCTAATAGCACAGGCATGCTAGAAGGGGTCTACTAATCACATAATTCTACTAATACAAGAGCTAATTCAGGCTAAATCGATTGACATTGCCGAAACAGGGATAATTTAATCTTCGACGATCGCCGGCGTTAGAGATCACCGGAGTGCAATTAAATGGTACAGAGCAAAGAGCGAGGAGGGAGGTACTCACTGGTCGAGTTAATTTGAAGGTTGGAGCATAGAATTGGGCTAGCACCGTACTCCCTCTCGCTGGCTCGCCGGAGAAGAAGACGAAGATGGAGGATAAAGCGATTTAGTGGTTTCTGGTGAAGTGAGAAGAGGCTACTGGCTACATGTGGCTTATATAGGCACGGGCAAAGCTTGCAATGGCTGGCTAGCCTCTAGAATTGCAGTGGCTGGACTGACACTGAAGTGACCGGGTGAGGTGGTGACAACGGTGAAGACGTGACGGCACACAGCGGTCTTGATGGCTTTATCAGAACAAGCAGGCGTGCTCTGGCGGCGACAGTGGCGCAGAGGCTGAAGGCTCCTGCATGGCTACGACGAGGCAAAAAGGTTCTAATACAGCAGCAGGCGATCGCGCGCGCGTGCGGGGGAAAAGATTTGGGCGGTGTTGGTGTTGTTGCAGTGGATCCACGGTGGCCAACCAGATGTGCACACGCGGCGAAGGTGGCGACGGTGGGGCTCCACCGGTAGTGAAGAACACGGTGGCACAGCGCACTGGTCGCGGTCGTGGTCGAAGCGGCACGCTCCTGGTCGCTGGTGCTGCTGGTCGAAAACAGGCCCAGCTCTGGTCGAAAGGCTCAAGGACTGAAATGCAAGGATTTCGGTTTTGGATTTGGACCTGATTGCAAATTCTGTGATTTTGATGTCTTGGGTTGAATCTGATTTCACAGATCTGCATAACTTTATTCCACCAACAGATTTAGCAAGGAATTTGTCAAAAATTCAGCACAATAGGGTCGAAAATAGGGTAATTATGGTACTCGAAATCTAAATTTTGTCAAATTCGAAATTCTGGGATTTGGAGTGGGATTTTGATGTTCTGACAAAAGGAGTTTTTGTATTGAATAGCATTTGGGAGATGTTCCCCGAATCAGATTGAGATTTGCAGTTGATTTGTGACTTTTAGCCTTTTCAGGCTCTGGGAAATCAGAAAAGGACTAACTTGCGATACAATCTGGACTGTTTTGCAAAAAGGGCTTAGATGGGGGAATTTGGTTGCCAACTTTTTGGATTAAGATACTGGCATACCCTTGATCATAATCCAAGAATAATCCGGTCTGGATTAGGTCAGGATTTGGTTAAATCTGAATTCTGAAACTCAAGGTATTTAGGGTAATATAATATATTTCCGTTTTCGAAAACAGAAAGGAATTGATAATTCTGGGAGTTAGAAATGGAATTGAATCTGGCTTCTGAAAACTTTTATACTCAGGATAGATAGTAGGTCATATCGGGAAAATCAAATCTTGATTTGGGTCTACAGGATACATTTTGAGATTTTTGGGGATTAGATCTAGTTTAAACTGGAAGATTTTGCTACTATTACTAAGATACATGCATGCATGATTTCATGAAAAGGAAATTTTCACCCCCAAAACCAAGGTGCTACAGGAAGCATTTGTGACATCAGCACATGACAATCATGGGACTTCATACCAACCAGTTTCAAGTCCTTCATGGACACAAGTGTTTTCAAGTTCGCATAATACCCACATGGAACTTTAACACCATACAGGCACTGACAGAATTCTGTTTTTTCACTTTTTGACAAAGTATAACAGTCCGGCGGGAGGTATGTACGCTTTCCCTTCTCCAACGGTGCAAGCTCAGTCCATATCCCCATTTCCACCATGTCACGGTGAACTTTGATACCATCTTTTGTCTTTCCCGGAATGTTCAACAACAAACTGATCAAACTGTCACAAACATTTTTCTCTATATGCATGACATCAATGCAATGTCGAACTTATAAGTGCTCTCAGTATAGTAGATCATAAAGAATCGATCTCTTCTTCCAAACATTTTTTTTCAAGGTTTAGAACATTTACCGAACTCAACTTTGATGTCCTTCACAAGAAAGTAAAGCTCCTTACCGGTCACAAACACAGGGGCTGATCATTTCTCAGACTTCTCATTAAATGATTTCCTCTTCTTACAGTAGGCGTGATGCATCGAAAGAAACCTGCGGTGACCCAAGTACACTATTTTTCTGCAGTTCCATAACCACATGCTCTTAGTTTCATCTAGGAAAATAGGGCAAGCCTTGCCTCCTTTCATACTATAACCTGAAAAATTTCCCCAGGCCGGGAAATCATTTATGGTGCAAAATATCATGAGCCACCAAATGAAATTCTCTTACTTATATGCATCCCACACTTGCACCCCTTCGATCCACAATTTCTGTAAGTCCTCAATTAAAGGTGCTAGAAACACATCAATATCATTTCTAAGTTGTCTAGGTCCTGAGATTAGTAACGACATCATGATGTACTTGCGCTTCATACATAATCAAGGAGGAAAATTGTAGATGCATAAAAGAACCGGTCAAGTGCTATGCCAACTGCTCATATTTCCATGTGGATTCATCCATCTGTATTCAGCCCGAACCTTATATTCCTCACTTCGCCGCCAAACTCATCGAATGTTTTGCTAATGTTTATCCATTGAATAAAATCAACTGGGTGTCTCAGTTTTCCACCTTGTTTCCGGCCTTCAGCATGCCAACGCAAGTATTTCACATCTTTCGGATTTGCAAACAGCCATTTTAATCTAGAGATCATAGGCAAATACCACACAGTTTTGGCCAGAGGTCCTTTCTTTACCTCGTCACATTCACTGTCAATTCGGTCTCTATGCTTATACTGTGATGCATCACATCTTGGACAAACATGCAAATCCTCATACTCATTACAGTACAACACACAATCATTTGGGCATGCGTGTATTCTTTCGATTTCCATTATCAATGGACACAACAGTTTTTTGGCTTGGTAAACTGATCTTGGCAACTTATTTCACTTTGGAAGCATGTCCGCTAAAAGATCTAATTGTGCCATGAAACTCTTATCGCTCCAACCGTTGCTTGCCTTCAAGTTATATATTACAAAGAGTAGTACGTTTTATTCCATACATCCAATATTCCGGGTCCATCTAGAATTCACAAAATTGACAAATTGCAAAAAATAATATGAGTCAGGTATGCAAGAAATTAACCTGGCCAATTAAGCTATATATATATACAACTACTTACAACTGATATATGAAACCCTAACTTAATGAAACACTAACCTAACTACACAATACAAGTTAGTGAGCTCATAAATCATGATGCATTTGTAAAAGCCAGCTACCTAGCTAGCTTCCTAATTTGGAGCTAAAGCTAGCTTACAAATAGAGAGAGAGGGAGAGGGAGAGAGAGAGGTGATGAGTGTTGCTTCTAGGCACTTAATCTTGATTTTGATGATAAATGATAACAAATCTCTTGGACTAATATATTTGCTTTGAGTATAATCAATCAAATTAGGTGAAAAGAAGAAATGTCAAATGGGAGTCGCAAGATGGAAGCTGCAAAGACCTAAAAGCCATTTACGTAAAGTCTGCAAGTAATCCAAGAGGATCTATAGGTTGCAGTCCAAGGTCGCAAGCGCAAGGTCGCAGTGTCGCCCTGATCTGCAAGTCGCGAGCCAAGGTCGCAAGCGCAAGGTCGGCAAGAAGAAAGCAGCAAAGACCTAAGGTAAGTGCTTGTTTATTGTATCAGTCTCGGTGTTTGGAGTATTGACCAGTTTTATAACAAATTCTTTTTTTAGTTTAACCGTACTATTAAAGGGGGTTGAGAAATCTCTTTTAGTTCTAGCAAAAACTGAGAAACTCTTAGGTTATATGTTGGATTCTCATTCATTCATATTCTTAGTCAAAATCTGAAAAAAAATATATAGATTTCAAAGAGGGGCTGAAACTGGTCTCTTGAGCACTGTCCATTCGACCAAAGGTCACTTGAGTACTATTCATTCGACCATACATTCCAACGGCTATTTACTAACCGTTAGAGGTCGAAATTGGCTGTTAGCTGTACTGATTTCTTTCCTTATCAACCACAACGGCTAACTGAGAGGTTGGGCTATAAATATAGGTGTGTTGAGCAGTATTCTCATCAATCTCAAGCCATATTCTCATATACATATTCAAGCATCATCTCTCTACTCTTTTGAGCAGTTTTCAGAAGAAGTTTTGAGCAGTTTTTGAGCAGATTTTCGCTACTGTCTTTGAGCAGTTTTTAAAACATTTTTGAGCAAATTTTCTATACTATTTTTGAGTAGTTTTTAAAACACTTTTGAGCAAATTTCCTCTACCATTTTTGAGTAGTTTTTAAAACCATTTTGGAGCAGTTTCTATTCACATTTTCGAGCAATTTTATAAACAGTTTTTAAGCAAATTTTTGAGCAGTTTCTGTTCACATTTTCGAGCAGTTTTATAAACAATTTTTGAACACATTTTGATCAATGTTTATAAACACTTTTTTCAGCAATTTTTCTAAAGAACCAAGAGATATATTTTTGATATACACTTGAGTCCAAGTGCTAAAATCTTGATCTTTTGATCAAGTATCATTCATTGTGATTGAGAGAGATCTTCTGAGAGTATTCATTTGCATCCTTAGAAGTTTCTTGGTATTTTTTGGGGATCAAGAGAAGATCTCGCAACTTATTACTCTTGGTGATCTCCTTCACCTAGATGGTTTGGTGGCGTGGCCGTTGATCTCTCCATTTACGAAGTTTGTCGGAGAGGCTCAGTGTGTTTGTGAGAGGTTTGGTGCTCACCTCTTCGGAGTGGAGAAGAAGCAACCCTAGTGGATAATATCCTTTGTGGATATTGAAGCAAGACTCATTCATTTGAGTCCTTCAACGAGGAGTAGAGGAGACCAGGCGAGTCTCCGAGACCTCGGGATACATCATTGTGTTTGTTTGTTTCTCTTTCTCTCATTCTTTTGAGCAATCTAAATTGTTAAATAATTCAGTCTTTATTTACACTTAGTTTATTTAAGATTTAATCTTGCAAAAGTTGTTTTATTTGAAAAGATTTTAAAGCTTCTTATTCACCCCCTCTAGTCGGCATCCTCGATCCTACAATGAGAAGCTTATATTAGAGAGAGGGATCAAACTTTCTTCCAGCTTAATTCCCTGATCACGCCAGATTGGGCCTTGGAGCGTGGAACAGAACGAAACAGAGAAAGAAAGCATGGAACAGAACGAAACAACAATGGTCGAGTAGGTTTGACTTATAGTTGAACATTTAATAATGGTTTACATCACTAAAACAGTTAGAAGATAGCACAATTTTTCTAACGATTATGTACATCTATCCATTAGAATAAAACAAAATCTATTCTAATGGTTCCCAAATAAGAACCAATACTATAAGTATAGTTCTTCTAACGGTTAATAACTGTTAGAATAAAATCAAATCTATTCTAACGGTTCCCAAAATATAACCGTTAGTATAAGTATGTTTCTTCTAACGGTTAATATATTCAGAACCATTAGAAAAAATCATATCATTTTTATTAACGGTTTCTCACAACCCAACCGTTAGTACAAATTCCCTCCACTGCGAACCATATACACTAACGGTTTTCTATCAGATTGCATAAAATCGTTAGAAGATAGGGGTTAGTAGACTGCATTTCTGTAGTAGTGATGGATTGTTCTGGTTGATTTTGTCGTTGATGTGGTGGCTGTTGCATCTAGACCCTTTTAGGTTGATTTTGATTATTGATGACATTAAGTGTTTTGGACTAACCTTGTCTTTGAGCTATTTCTATACAGAACGATTTCTGTAAAGTCTGCAAGTGATCCAGGAAGATCTGCAGGTCACGAGTCCAAAGTCGCAAGTGCAAGGTCGCAATGTTGGTTGTGGTCGTAGTTCAAGGCTGGGAGTCAAGGTCGCAAGTGCAAGGTTGCCAAAAAGGAAGTCGCAAGATTGAAGATGCAAAGGACCTAAGGTAAAATGAGTTTTTATTTTTTTACCGATCTCAGTGTTTGGAATTTGATTTGTTTATAGAAATTTGTTTTTTAGTTTAAACCGTACTATTAAGAGGGGTTTCAAGTTCTCTCTACATCTCCCGCATAAACCGAGAAACTCTTAGGTCATTGGATTCATTCATCTCGGTCGGATTTGTTTTTTAAATGGCTTGATTTTTCAGATATTTTGGCAATAGGAACTCTTTTTGAAGTTTACAGATTTATCTAGGTTGATCTAGATCTTACTCCTGTTGAAAAATTTATAGCCCTTTAAATTATCTTTCAAACAAGCTATAAACCTCTTCAATCGGATCTCTGGATCAAAAATTATGACAATTTTTATCTATGTTGACAATTAGCATGTGATGCTGACAGTCAGCCTGAATGTCAGTTTCTTCATTGCCAATTGTCCAGAGAGCATGTCTTTTTGAGCTGAAAATTTTTGACTTACGCTGACTGTCAGCATGAGTTTCAACCACAAGTTGTTTGCTTTCTAAGTTTTGTTTTACTGGACATTTTGTGGTCGATACTGACTGTCAGCATGAGTTGTTTTCTTTCCAAATATGACCACAAATGTCTAGCTAAGTTTTATCCATGATTTTTGTCGAGCCGTTGAGGTAGATGCTGACTGTTAGTATGTGCACTTTTGTTTCCATATTCGACCACAACGACTAGTTTATTCTTTTGGGCTATAAATAGAGGCTTTGAGCAGATGTTTCATACCACCACCAGCCTCATTCTCTTATACACATTTGAGCATTTTGTTCTTAAAGTTAAAATCTTGATCTTTTGATCAAGTCTTGAGTTTTGTGATCCACCGAGCGTTTTTATTCACATCTTTTGCATACTTAGAGTTCCTCAGTATTTGTTGGAGGTCAAGAGAAGACCTTGCAACTTATTACTCTTGGTGAACGGTCTCACCTAGACGGTTTGGTGGCGTGGCCGTTGACCTCTCCATTTCGGAGGTTGTCGGAGAGGCTCGGCGTGATTGTAAAAGGCATAGGTACTCGCCTTTCCAGAGTGGACAAGGAGCAACCATTAGTGAGAAATATCCTTTGTGGATATTGAAGCAAGACTCATTCATTTGAGTGCTTCAACGAGGAGTAGGAGAGACCAGGCAAGTCTCCGAGACCTTGGGATAAATCTTCGTGTTTGTCTTCTCTTTCTCTTTCTATTTAATTGTGAAATATATTATTCAATTATTTTGGTTCTTTTCTTTGCAAAAGTTATTTTATTTGAAAAGTTTTTAAAGCCTCCTATTCACCCCCCTCTAGTCGGCATCCTCGATCCTACAGTGGCCGGTACGGTTTGTTGTTGTTGTTGTTGTTGTTGTTGTTGTTGCTGTTACTGCTGTTGCTGAAACGGTGGCCACAATGTTTGGTACGATTGTTGTTGTTGAGGGAGTTGGTGTTGCGGTTGGATCAGTCTTGATGCAGCGTGTCCATTCCCCCATTGTGTGTAGTTCTATGTCATTCCTTTAATTAGATCGTACGCTTCGTCAACACTTTTGTTCGTGAGTGCATGTAACGCCCTGAGTTAGGGGTGAAAATTTCCTTTTTCATAAATAGCATGCATGCATGTATCTGTAGTAATAGCCAGATCAGTTTCTATCTCAAGCCCTGAAATCTCCAAAATCTATCCTGTGATCTCAAATGAAGATCAGATTGTTCAGATATGATCTATCAGTTACTTTGAACTTAAAAGCCTTCAGAACCTAGATCCAATTCTATCCCTAACTCTCAGATTTATCAGCTCCTTCTGTTTTCGAAAACAGAAATACCTTCTATTACTTAAATACCCTAAGTTTCAGAAATACAGATTTAATCCGAATCTTGACCAAGTTCAGACCAGATTATTCCTGGAATACGATCATGGGTATGTCAATACCTTAATATAAAAAGTTGACAGCCATATTTCACCATCTAGACTCTTTTCACAAATCAGTCCAAGAATTATCGCAAAATAGTCCTTATCTGTTATTTGAAAATCCAAAAAGGCTAAAATCTCCAGATTAACTCCAAATTCAGAATTTCTTCGGCAAATCTTCTCAAAATGCTATTTGTCACAACTTTCTCTTCTGTTCAAATTCCAAAATCTCATCCTAAGTACCAGAATTCAAAACCAAATGAAATTCAGATTTCAATTACCCTAAATTACCCTATTTTCAGTTTGTATCAAAAACTATTCAAACGTATCATATTTTATCAATTATCATTGCCAATTAACCTGTTGAATATAATCTACCAGATTAGTGAAATCAAATTCAACTCTAACCTTCCAAATCTCCAGAATTACAGATTGGTCCAATTGTGAAAATCAAATATTGCAAATCAGCCCATTTTCGACCAGGGAAGCAGCCAGTGCACGACCAGAAGCTCGCCGTGTTTTCTTGCGCCGTGCACGCTCGCCGCCGGCCAAGCTTCGCCGCACTTGTGACCGTGCATGCCAGTACGCACGTGTCCTCGCCTCAGCCGTCACCGTGGCAGCGCTGTTGCTACGTCGACGACCAGCGTTTGCTCCCGCGCGCGATCAGCAGCAACTTTGTCAGCAATCCATCGCCACGTAGCCTCGCCGCGCCAGTACTTGTCGCCACCGCTTGCTACAAGCTTTGCCAGGTCCCGATGAAGCGACATTGTGATCAGCTGAAGGCTTGTCGCCGTCGCATCACCGTTCCTCACTGTGTCTTCGCCGCTGTTGCTCCAGCACGCAACCAGTCAAGTCACCAGCAGCCAATCTCTTCATTGCTTTCTCTTCGCATGCTTCGCCTGCCTATTTAAGCATCCCTGTGCTCAGCAGCTCCCTCAAACCTCACTGGAAATCATCCACGTCTCAGATTTTCTGTCTTAGTCTTCTTCTCCGGCGAGACCAGTTCGAGGCCTCACGGTGACAGCCTTAACCGCAGCCTCAACCACCAAATTGACAGCACTAGTAAGTTCCCCTCGTCTCCCTCATCGTGCTGTACCATTTAATTGAGCTATATTGCATCCAGTCGCCGGTGATCGCCGGAATTGGCTGAAAATCGAAGATTGCCCTGTTCCGGCAATGCAGGCCAAATCAATTTGAATTAACCCTCGAGCCTGTGAAGCAAATTGATCAGTGGGTTATTTCAAGCAAGCCTGTAAGCTTAGAATCCCTAATTAAACATCATTCGAAGCTTTTTCCAAATTCAAGCTCTACCAGAAAACCGGCGATCGTCGCCAGGCTTCTCCGGTGATCCTCCAGTCAATTTGATGTTACCAGAAGCTTCCCTATACCTCCTAGATGCTCTCCAAGCAAAGAATTAAGTTCTCTCGGCCTGTAGCAAAAACCCCCAAATAGCAGTGTTCTTCTCCGGCACAGTTCACCGGAAAAGTGTTCCCGGCCATTTCAGCCCTCGAAACTTTGTCATTTAGATGTGCCTTAGCCTCCTGAGTATTTTTGTCTTCTAGCCCGACACCTAGATCGGCCTGGATTGGAAGATATAGCCATGCAAAGTTTGTGTCCAGAACTGCTCCAGTGCAGCCAGTTCATCTCTGTTCATCATCAAATTTCTTGCTTTCCAGCCATTTCTTGCCCTAGATCCTGTTGACTTAATTGTTCCTGTTATCAATGCCTACCTCCCAGACAAAGTGGTGCATCATTTGGAGCTCCAGATCAAAAGTTATGCTAAGCCCTAGTTTTTGGCATTGTCAACTCTATGCCAGAGCTTGTCAGCCAGTGGCATTGACCTTATTTACCCACTTCTGGTGGTGTAATTTGAAATCCACTTTGTCCACTGAAATTGTAGAGTTGTGATCTACATTTTATTCTACTACCACAAATTGAGATAACCCCTCTATCATTCATCGATCCTATGTCGATGCTTTGAACCGAATGTCGATCTAAAGACGTTCGCTGTTTTTGAGCGAACCAGTCGCAACCTTGACATCATTCTGATATTTTGAGACATTTGGAACCTTGTAAACCTTTGACAGCTAATCTTAACATTGGTTTCCTTAACTTAACCCTAATCAGCCTCTTAACCCAATCATTTCAGAATCATCAAGACTTCATCTTTGCATCATTGCATATAGTATAATAATGTATTGAAAAGATTATGATTATTGGTTGTTTGTTTGATTTGAGAGCAGATCAAGAGCCCGAGTTCGAGGACTTCACTGCGGACCCGTCGTCAACTGCTGTATTTTACGACGCGGAAGGCAAGTCATATCCTTGTTCATCTTGAATCTATATTTTAAAAGTTGCTAAAACATAACCTTGAATATAGGCAATATTGCATGTGAAAGATTGAGAATGGTTGATTTATCAATTGGCAGTACTAGACTGATTATCTGTGAAATGTGAAATAAACAAGTTTTGTGCCATGAACTATTATATGTATTTATATACTTATATTCATGGAATAAAACCCCTAGCCGTGACCAGAAAAATGGTCTGGATGGCTGTAGCACTGGAGGTGCTAGACTGCAAAGGAATGCAGGCACTGAAGGTGCAGGGTTGTGGATGGTCTGGTCATTGGCATATAAGGACTAGAACCTTGTGTTGTGCGTCTAGTGGCATGAACAACGTGCTAACCGCAAGCCTGGTATGGGACAGGCCTGAACAAGTAATTATGTGGATCGCACATGAAACCCCTGCATGAGATGTGTTGTGATGCACGATAAACACGGAGCGCGGCTCCCACACATATCACTGAAGGTGATCAAGCACGCTGACCCAGTAATGGGAATAAGCAAAGGGGTGGAGGTTTGGATACAACCTGCCACAACTGTGCCTCGCTGAGAGCCACAGGGTTGGGGGTAAATTGTGAGTAAAACATAACAAAAGTTCTTGTTATTTCCACCTTGCCGCTCACAGTATGAAGTGAGTCAGGGGTCCAATCATTTTGTTATGATAGGAAAGGTTTGAAAGTGGAATATCTTGCGGGTAAATTGGTACCTCTCTGCAGAGTTAAAAATGTATTCGAATACTCCGAGCTCCCGGGTTTTATAGGAGTCTGCTGCGGTGGATTAAATCCACGGGGTGTGACACAAGTACTATTTTCTAAATAAAAAAATGTTTAAATCAAGATTACCCAAATGACATGTGTTGTCATGATAAGGAGTGCTGCCGTGGGCTGTCGTGTGTCGACGTGTCGCGGTAGTGCTATAATCTAGTGAACATGAATGATGATGTTATATTATGAAAAGTACTGCCATAAGATGAGATGAGGTATGAAAGAAAAAGGATTATTTTACAAATATCCATAATTCTTGACTAGTCTAGGTTCATATCATTACTACTATATGTATCTACTCTTACCTATGACTTGCTGAGTACGTAAGTGCTCACCCTTGCAACATTCAACTCAATAGATGGAGCCTACCTTGATCAAGATGATGGCACGGAGTACTACGTGGATCCAGAAGGAGGAGAATCAGTTCCGCCAGAACCCTGAAGTGTGTTGTTCTGCCGTCAACTTCTTTTGTGGGAGGGTCACCTATCTTCTGCTGTGTAGTTAAATATTTTGTTAAACCCTGAATGCCTTGCAGGCATTGTAATCCTCTTTATGTAATATTAAGGCCAGCAGGCCACACTGCTTAATATTTTGTAAGTACTCTGTTGCAATGTAATATACTCCTGTGTTGACTCATCCTGGGAAGTCAAAAGGTTGTGGTTGAGACTAGCTGCAGCGAGCTAGGTCTCTACAGGAGTAGTCGTTGTCCCAGTCTCGGGGCGCGACAGTGCACCACCACTTGTGGCATCAACAGTCATCTATGCCGAGTAATTCAAAGCGTGTTATAAAATGTTTGAACTACAAGCCACTTTTCCAGGCCGTGTTGTTCGCACGACCTCAAAAGTTCCTTGTACCACTCCCATGCTTCGTAGAGTGATTCTCCTCCCTGTTGAGTAAAACAAACAATCTGGTTCTGAATATATGTAGTTTTAGATGGAGGAAAAAATATTGAGAAAAATACGTGAGAATTCATCCCACATTGCTATTGAAGCGGGCGGTAAAGTGTACAACCATGCTCTTGCCTTAACTCGAAGAGAGAAAGGAAAAAGATGTAGTAGTAGCGCATCCTGTAAAACTCTATTAATTTTAAAAATATCACAATGCTCAAGAAAAATATGGAGATGCAGTGAAAGATTTTCAGTGGCAAAACTACTGCATTGATTTTGTTGTATCTGATTAAATAGTGTAGGGTTAATTTCAAAATTATTTGATTCGATTGCTAGTCTAGGAATATCTGATTGAAACCCCATGCTGAGCGGGATTCCATAATCCTTCAATTTCTTCTGTTCACCCATCTTTAGTGATTTGACTTCCTCCGATGTTTGATTGTCCAATGTGATTCGTTCTTGATCGTATCAGATGCACTTCCAACTTGCAGGGATTAGTTGTACACAAAAAGAAGAAAAACAAAAATAAAAGCAAGATTGAGAAGTGAGATTGACTTATATCAGCAAAAATTAATTTAAAAGATGAATTACCGTTGTTCCCCAACAACGGCGCCAAAAACTTGATTGCACGCGAAGGGGTGTACGCAATTGTGAAGTAATAACCGCAAGCAAATGGTTGAACATTGAGCACTTGAGGATCAAATTCCACGAGAAACAAGCGTATTCGTCTTTCAGGTTAATGGATCACTGATTAAGTCTAAACAATTTGGGGGTTTTGTGAGCTACAACTGAATCTATCAATCTATAGTTTAAAGCAGTAAAGAGCAAGTATGAAATATAGGGTTTAAAAAGCAGAAAGGAAAATCTAGGGTTTCGGGAATTCCATAACCATCAGGCGTAATTCTATTCAAGATCCGAGAATTGCAAGTTAATTTCAGTTGTTTTCCAAGACAAATCAAGTTGCCATTATGGTCAGATGTGTTCGTATTCGATCATGGCTCTTTTTCATCCAAGTGTGTTTGATTTTGGTTCCTTCTCACCTAAGTGTGTTCGACCAGGTGGTTTTAACTGTGGAATATTTGATCAGGGTTCATTTCTATCTAGTTTTGATGTCTTTTGTCAAAATTGGTCCAAACAAAATTGACACTTCCTCAAATTTTGTAGGTTTGATCTCTGAAACATGGCAAATACAGCTGTGAAAGCGGATTGTAAAAATTATATAAAAATATGCATAAAATGTCACATCAAAACAGTTTTTAGCATGTTTTTAACACATTTTCATTAGCAAACTTAAGGTAAAAATACCACCATTTAACACTTATTAGCGATTCTTTTGCTCTAATTTCCTGGCTCACATTCTGCGCTGGAGCTTCTTCACTATGATCACTACTTCCCGCTTGGTTTAGAATTCCTGGCATCTTGACCTTGTAAACACGATGGGCACACACAGAGCGGGTTTAGAACTACAATAATAAGGTGAGGATGGTTGGATAGGCAAGGCAAGAGGAACGGATGGAAGGTAGCAAGTGAGAGATAAAATGTTGAAAGAAGGATAGGAACAAAAAATTTTCTTCCGATACACATATATGCATACATATATCTTACTATACAAAGTGTTTGATAAAAACAAGGGCACGATTGGGAATTCAAATTTGTTATGCAATTGCAATTTTGCTTTAAATTTAGTTTGGGTACATATAATAAGACATACGCCTTACAGGGACTACAATCACAACCAATCAATCAATATTTTAGTCAATATATCAGTACTAATGTTGAGTATTGACATCCAGTAACTCCAGGGTATGCTGGTCGACTCTAATTGGCCAAATCTTAACCGTGGACTCAATTCTCCTAATAGGTTAGGCTCTCTTTTCTGCTCCTTAGGCAAATTAAAACCACAATCTTTAAAGGAAATCAGGAAAATTAGAGGAAGGATGCTTCAATATGTAGGCATGAATGCAAGAGATCGTCAAATAAAAAGTTCATCAAAGCCAACAAGATTCAAAAAAACCGAAAATAAAATCTAAGATCACAAAAATAGTGCATGGATAATTCGGCAATTCTCATAAAACCCGATGAAAATCCGAATAAAAGTGGAGCATAGGAGCATTCAAGGCCATTTTTACCTAAGTCTTCAACCACTAGGATTTAACATATTCTAGACCCTTTACAATCTAAGAAACCACCTATTAGTTGTGTATAGATTAAAAGAACTTACAAACAAAACAGTAGAAAGAAAAATGTGAAACAAGATATGTTCATACCTTAGATTTCCCATATCAAATTAGGTTTTAGCAAATTAAGTGATATTTACTCGATTTGCCTCATTTTTGTGTACATTTTCCCCATGCTTTTGCACATATCAGTCATTAACCTCGGCATATGTCTAGATTATTCCAGATTTGTCGCCAAATCGACCGGATTACTTGTTTTTCTAATTTTTATCGCAGGTCGACGAGGATTGGATGGATTTTCGGCTAGCGGACGCACGTCCTCGACTTAATCTGGCCATCGGACGATTCCTGATGAAAGTGCGCATTCTCGCGGACGCGTGGGATCTGACCGCACCGAAATCGGAGTCTCCGGGGGCCCGAAATCCCAAACCCTAGCCACGAGGTCACATTTCTAATTCTCCAAAACCTCGAGGGCTTTTCTGCTAAAGTGCCAAATTTCCCTTTCTTTTCCTTGCCGCCGGCCACTGAAGCATTCTTGAGCCCGGCTTTTATTTTTTTACTTCGTTCTTCTTCTTCCCCAAACCACTCTTCCACACCTCCCTCCACCTCGCCGCCGGCGGCCGGGCCATACGCCGGCGGTGTTCCATTCCCCTTCCTCCCCTTCTTCTTCCTTTTTCTTGTTTTCATCTTCTCCATTTCATCACTACAAACTCCACCAAATCCACCACTTCAAGCCCCAAAGCCACTGGATCTACACCGGGCCGCCACACCGCCATCTTCCTCGGCCGGATCTGGCCGGATCCGAGTCCTGAGCTGGCGCCGCCCAAGCCGCCGGTCTCCTCTTCGTGCCGGCGCCTCCCCAGATCCACCACAGCCGCCACCTCGCTGACTCGGACCCGATCCACGCGCCACGCCGCCCGATCCGGTCCCGAGCCGTGCCTCCCGCGCCGGCTCACCGCTGGAACCACCTCCCGCCGCGCTGCACCTCCGTCCCGAGCCGCACCTCCACAGCACCGCTGCCCGATCCCGCCTCCACGCCACCGGACCAGCAATCAGCGCCGCCGATCTGCCGCCACGCCGGATCCGGCTGGATCTGGCCGATCCCGCGCCTCTCTCGTCCTCCCGATCCCGCGCCATCTCCACCGTGTCGCGGCGCTGCGCCCCCGAGCTCTCCACTCCGGCCGCCGCCACCTTCCTTGGCCGCGCCGCCTCCACAGCCGCGCCTCCCGCTTGCGCCGCGCCACCACCTTCCCTCCGGTGCCGCGTCATCACTCCACACCACCTCTCCCTCGGCCTTCTTCGCGCCGCGGCGCCTCCCCAGATCCACCACTCGGTGCTGCGCCCCCGAGCTCGCGCCTCTCGCCGCTCCACAGCCGCCGATTGTGCCTCCCGTGCCGTGCTTCCACAGCGCCGCCGCCACCGATCTGCTCCGACAGACTCCCCGCGGCGCCTTCTTCCTTTGTTGTGGAGTCGACATCTTCTTCGCCGTGAAGCTCCACTTCGACGTCTTCCTCGACACGGCTGCAGCTCCCATGACCACGGCCATCTCCTTCGACCAGCAACCCAGCGGCTATAATTACCGGTTCAATCCTTCTCACCCTCTTTGTTCTTGAATTCTGATGAACTGATGAAGAGCAACAATGCATGTATGAGATAATGAATGCGTGTAAAGAACCAAATTGAATTTTGATTGATTCCCCATCCAACTGCTCTTCTATTTCTTCAGGTTGATTTGAACTTTCTGCATTGCTATGTATTATATTGGTTGAATGCTTGCTGGAGGTTGAACTGAATTAATAGTGATAGACTGAAATTGTTCTTGATTAGTTTCCATCTTATGCTCCATTTGCAATGTTCTGAATATCTTAGTTCAAAGTCCTGTGTGTTGACTTGTATTGATCGGTAACCTGACTGCACTGATTTCTGAGTGATATTTGTTTAATTCTCTGCCTCCAATTGATTGTGATTGTCGAAATCTATCTTTGGTGAGTCAAGCTTATTGATGTGCAAATCCCTATCTGTGTCATTCCAATGGAGGTTAGTTGCAAATTGCTACTATTCAGCTACTGCTTTTGCCTTCTGTGCCTTTGCTATCTTAGTATTTTGAAGCTGACATCAATATCTGAGACTTTGGGTTTTTGTGCGTGCTGATTGCGGGGTTGTTTCTCTGGATTCTTTTCTATGTGGTCAAGAGAAGTTGCGGGTGGCTGGTGTTTGTTTTGTTCTTGTTGTTCATTGATACTCGTTGTAGAGTGTAATCGTTAATAGTAGTCCGCTCTTCCACTCATGCGAGATTACTACTCGACTACTACTCTTCTACGTGTACTCACGAATCATAGGTTCATAACGAACACTAGTTGCTTGTCGAGGCGACCTACTCTTTCTCTCTTCTCATTTCTTCTCTTTCGTCTGATTTATTTTCACTTGTGACCGATTTAGTCTAGTTCCTCACGTTTTGCTTCTCTAGTCCCTGTGGAAAGAACGACAGAATACTCGCCTACTGCATCGTCCTCGTTTTATTGTGAGACGGTCTAGGCCGGTATCATTAAGTATTCTCAAAATAGTTTTCACAAAACATGTATTTGCTCACTACTATTTCTACCAACTAGAGTCACGTTCTATGGTCAAGTTGTGGTATGATAGTTACAGCCTACAATCAAACTAAGTTTTGGTACCATTCTATCTGGGGTGCCGTGTGTTGTAATAGGTCCTGAGTGTACATATACCTCGATTGCTCATAATACAGTCGTGCACAAAACAGTTAATAGATAATCTGTTCAATTTACATAGATGGGACCAATACTTTAACAGTACAACATAGGACCTTTAGGCCATAATCACAACAAAATACATATGGGCCGATACTGCCAAACAGTACTTAGCATTCATAAAAGATAGTTTTTTAGCACAAGAATTACAACGGAATCTATGACCCATCCACAGTTGAATGCTTAAGTGGGGCACATAACCATCTAGACTTCAGATGGACGTACTTCTCCAAAATCAGTCTTCTCCTCAACTGAATTCTATTAAGAAGCATGGGCGAGTATGACGTACTCAGTAAGTCACTGGTAACTAATACATTATATATTTTTCATATACACATGATGAGATAATCAATGGAGTAGTAAGTAAGTTTGTTTTGCATTGGACATAGATGCATAAATATACTTGGATAAATAAAGACATCAATTGAAAATAATTGCATGAACTAAACCATCAACATTTCATTGTTTTATGATGGTGACCTCTTAACCATTCAAGTTTTAATTATCAACACTATTTGTGTCACAGGGACGTGGGTTTAACCCACCACAAGCCCCTAGATCCTCTCTTGAGGGAGAGAGCTCTTTAGGTCATAAAAAATTTGGCTAAGTTTTAAAGAGTAACACTTGTAATCCACATCACGTATACAAATTTAGCTAAGTCATAAGAGTGAAACTGGTATACCTTAGAGTGTCTCCCCCTAGGGATCGATCCCAACTCAACATCGGGGGTTTATCGACAAAAGTAGGGATTCCCCTAAATCTTGAACTTGTATAAATCCTTACATCATTTTCTTTAATCCACTCTCAAGTGATGCATAGCATGATCACTTTAGGTTTTGATGATCACCTTTCTTCGAACGCTTCACTTCAATCCAACCCCGATAGTAGTTATAATCAAATTCTATGGAATTGGTGATTCAATTTCTACTATGTAGCCAAACACCAAAATTGTTGTTACGGAAGTGTGGTTATAGATATTTAAGCTGAATTATTAATTATCTAGTAGTCTAATGGGGCCTAAATGTTTAGTATCTCTATCCCAGCTATGCCTCGCCACAAGAGCACTTGTTAGAGCTCATGAGTCATGTCACCCCTCCTTGGTCATGCAATCTCTAATCATCTAATTGGATTCAAGACATTGGTTCATAACTATATTTTGTTTAATATAGCATATCACATCTGTACTCGTCACACTTCTTACGAAAAATTGAAATGATATATGGGCCATTTTGTTATATTTTTTATTTCACACCTTTTGTTTGACATAAATCAAATATCTATAAGACATCAGCATACCATAATATTAGTGTACAAAATATGAAAATATTTGTCAAAATAAAAATACGATAACAAACCAATCGGGTTCTCGATGTACACTTTCGGAAGACTCAATTACTTACGTTATGGACCCACAAGATAGCCTCTGACATATTAGATTGGAACTGCACCTCGAGCGTGCGCGACAGCCAGGTCATTATCATATTTCCACGGCACGGCGTTCGTGATTTCCGAGGCAAGCATCCGGAGCGAGTAGCAGGATGCGGGGGCTGTCGCAGGCGGCGAAGCGCGCCGGCGAGATGGCCTTCAACGCCGGCGGCGGGGCCGTCAACTGGTTCCCCGGCCACATGGCCGCTGCCTCCCGCGCCATCCGCCGCCGCCTCAAGCTCGCCGACCTCGTCCTCGAAGTCCGCGACGCTCGCGTGAGTTCCTGCCTCCCTGTTTACCATGTTATTACAGTCTTGCATTCAGAGTGCGTAGAGGTGGCCCAGCGTTTGTTGGTGCCTGGATGGTGTTCGACGAATTGGTTGCGAGAGGTGGCTGTTCAAAGGTGTTCTAGTGACTGGGAGTATTAAGAAAGTAGTTGTGTGATTCTGCTGTTCTAACGTGGCGAAGGGGAGCATTCGAGTAAGTGGTGGCTTCCCTGCATGGGAGTTTGCGGGCTGCGGCTTTGGTGCACGCAACGTGTTGGGTGAAAAAATGCGATAGGTGGAGGTGGAGATATATGGTGCAAAGGCTTAGTTTCAATGCAGGCACGGTTTTTGAAGAAATGAATGTCAGAGGGTCTTTTCTTTCTTTCTTTTTTGAAAAGAGAGAGAGCAGGAGTTCTGCTATTTCATAGACTTGATAGGAATTAGGCTCCCATCACGTCATTGAAGAATATGAAATAGGTCAAAGACTTGATAGGAATCAGGTTGAAGTTGCATCCTGTCACAGCAAAATGTGAATGAAGGAAAAAACTACATATGTGAGCTAAAGACAGCTAATAAACCTAAAGTATGTACTATGTGGACTGAAGAGGAACGGGAACCTGCAGTTTCCCTGTTTGCGCATGCAACTTTTCTGCAAGGCACTAGGCCTCTGCTGCATCTCTTGGAAAATTTCCCAATTTCGTTCCTTTCAAATATCCCAGCAAACAAGCATGATTCGGTTGCAGAACCCCTTTATAATTGCAGGTTGGGATCCTTGTAGTTTGCTAGTCCACCAATGCTCGATAGTGTCTCTCTGGGCATTGAAAGTGTTATGTAAGTTTGGACGTCTGCACCAGGTTGTCATCCCACTCCAGATCTCCTTCAAGAATTGGCAGCTTGTAAAGGGTTTTAATGCTGATTCTGGTTGCAAGCTGCAAATAGTGCACATGGGTTATATGACCATTCTCTTGATTGGAGCCCGTTGGCTGTTAGGCAGAGGTCCTATATTAATATCTTGCCAAAGAATTTGCATTTGCTCAGGGCCTATGTCTTCCGAATCATGGAGTGAAAGGTCACTTTGGTGCTTTTGAGGAATTGGTATTTGTATGCAGATTTTTGCAGTATTGGTTTCCTCATTTTTCAACCTCCAAGCAATTTTTCTTCCTCAAGCCAAACTGACATGTCTCATATCTTAGAACAAAGTTGGATGAATTCTACCATTGTCACCAATATAAGTGCATTGCGACCTTTAGATATCCATATACTTCTATAGGTTGTCGCGAACTGTTCCATTCTTCCTGGTGGCTTGCAGATGTTGGGAACAATATTTCTCGGGGCTTCCTCTTGAAGCCATCTATCATTCCAAACTCTTGCATTTTTTCTGTTTCTGATCTTTAATACTATTAAGGCTGCACTATTCATGTTCGTATAGTTGCATTGGATTTGCATTCCTTTCCAAAGCTAGTTCCTATTCATCAGGTGTGGATGCATCCAAGAAAACACGCAAAACTTGGTGAATACATATGACAGAAAGAAGCTACCAGCCCTAATTTTGAAACTAGAATTACCAAGGCATTTTATTTGTTTGTGTGGGATTACTTGCTGGAGCTCCTACAAGTCAAGAGAACATCATCAAGTATAGAAGGGGCTTATGCCGGGAGTGGGGGGCGGGGGATTTGTACTTCCTCCTTGATGTGAACGGTGTCCCGATCTTCCGATAGGTAGAGGTAAATCGATTGATGGAGAACTCGACGTTGACGATCCTGCTTCCAATCAGGACTGATTCGAACCCTTGCAATCGCTACACCACGGCTTCGCTGGTTATCAACCACGCCAAGACACGGTTGACCTCGCCAATAAGGCTTATCCCTGCATGCGAATCGAGAACACAAGCAAGAACACGGTAGACGCAATCTAAATATTGCCAATTACCAATGAAGAGTATGAGTTGGGGTTCCACAAACCGATGAACGGCGAAAATTGTCTAAGCAGTATAATCTAAGCAAAACCCACCCAAAAAGATAGGGGATGGCGGCCATATATAGCAGGAGTATGGCGGCCAGAGGTAGACCACCGGCCAGAGAACCCACCCCCACGTAACCCTAGGGATACACGGGCCTTGGACCCAAAGTAGAGGTGGCACAGCACCCGGCACAATCTGTCCACGAATTGTTTCGTCGATTGAGGGAGATCCATATGGAATTTGGCAATGGGGCCAGATCCATTGGAAAGGTGGCGTCGTGGGCTTTTCCGTAAAGTGCTTATTCACCCCAAATGGACTCCGTACGTGGCCTGGACGTCCGTTTGAAGTTGGCGTCCTCCCGGATGGCCGAATTGGGCTCGCGGATGACTTGGGCTTCATCTTGGGCTTGTCTTGGAGCGTGGACAACTTGGACTTCTTCTTGGGCTCGTCTTAGAGCGTTGTGGTATGCTGGACCTTCAGTGTAGATGACTTGAAAGGCTTGACATGTGGGTTCATACCGACTTGATGTTCTCCATGGTCTTCGGGCGAAGGAGTGGGAGGAGTGGACGGAGCGGCGTTCGTATCTGTGTTGGTGATGTCCTCATCACTCCCCATCGACCTAGTAAGGAAACTCCATGATTTGACAGAATAAGAAGTGTTTTCACCACTTCGTGGAAGATCAACAAGGACATTTATCTCTTTGTATGCTAATGACAGTCATTTTCATTTCTCCTACGAAGGAGGCAAGGAGGAATTGGATGCAGTCCAAGCTATCTTGGGGTGATTCAGACCAGCCTGGCCTGATTACTGATTACCAGCTTGAACAAGTGCTTCATGTCACCAATTAATTGAGGGTCTCGACCTTGACAACATACTATCATCATTTCCAATTCAAGGAAGCACCTACTTTGCAAATTGCAAGTACTTGAGGCTACCGTTATCTACCCATAAGCCGCGTAAGGTGAAGTTCCAGACTTCTAGTTACTCATCAATAAGATTGCTGGAAGGCTAGGCTGCATCAACACTTCTACTAAGTGGCTTGTTTGTGTCCTACACCATGTTGGACACTGACACTCCTCTGATACTTCTCCGACTCATATTGGAGTCATGTCCATTCTATCAAGCAGTCAACGGCGTGTCAATGCCGTGTCTACGACTTATCTAAGGAAAAACATAGTGTCAATGCCGTGTCCATGACATATCTAATGAAAAACACAACAAAAGAAACTAGATGTGTGCTTTTTCTGATGCTATGCTTTTTTCTACTTGTACAGTACACTTTGAATTTATTTTGGTTATATTGTTCAACTTGAAGTGTTACTGTGTGAAACTAGGCAATTGATTATGATTTTTTCTTCATTCATATTCATATGTTGAATTTATGTTTTAAACATGTGCTATTAAGGTTTAAGTTAGAAAAAATACATAATTTTTCTATATGTAGCTGTGTCCCCATGTCAGTACTTTTGGAGAAACGCTGTGTCAGCATGTGTTCGTTTCGTGTCATGTCCGTGCCATATGTCCGTATCTGTGCAACCTTGCTGGAAGGCTGGCAGGATGCATGGGAAGCTTTCTTGGCAGGCAGCAGGCTGACGTTGGTACATGAATTCATCAATTCCTATCAACCATATGGAAGTCTTCTACCTGCTGAAAATGGTTGTCAAGAAGATCAACAAACACAGAAGAAACTTCTTATGGAGGGTATTTGAGGAGGCTAACGGCCGGCACTGCCTCATCCAGTGGGAGAAGGTATGCAGCCTAAAGAGCTAAGGGGAAATTGGCATCATCAACCTACATAAATCATCTTGCAAATGTTGGAGGAAACAATGGAGGACATGATCATGTTGGATAATTGCCGAGACATGAGAAGATAATTGCTGACTTAAGATAATCCATCACAGCTCACCATTCTTGTTAGGGAAAATTTTGTCCATATCCCTCAAAAAGAGCATATTTTTGTTTCTATCACTAAAAGGTCCGCTTTTCTTTATTACCATTGACACGTCATCCCTTATTTTTCTTTTGCCATAATTTTACAAAAAAAGACAATTATACTCATGTTCAGAGAAGAAGAACTAGAAGATGGTGCTGACTTGTCAATTTGTAAAATTATGGTAAAGATATATTCTATACCGTATGTTCGTAAAATTATCTTTTTTGTTGAAACACTAAGAATACCGTATGTTTTACATAAAATACAAAAAAATTGTAGTTCTTCTCTGGATAGGGGTATAATTTTCTTTTTTGTAAAATAATGGTAAAAACAAAATAGGGGCTAACGTGGTGGTTGTAAAAAAGAAAGACCGATCTTTTGGGTGGCAGAAACAAAAATACGCTTGTTTTGAGTGGTACAGACAAAATTTTCCCTTCTTGTTAATATGATAAAAAGTTTAGATAATTATTTAATATCCTCTCTTAAATAGCATCCACAAGCTGATGAATAATGTTTGATCGTCATGTGATTTTCCTTTTTGATGTTCCGTGTATGTGGTTGCTTATTTGTTTTTTCCTTTATCTGATTCTTTATGTGTAATAACTGTAACTTATGACCAGATTCCATTATCCTCAGCAAATGAAGACCTTCAACCTGTGCTCACAGCTAAGAGGCGTATCATTGCTCTAAACAAGAAAGATCTAGCAAATCCCAACATAATGCATGTAAGTGAAGCAGATGTTAGCTTCAGTTCCTCAAACTTCAATCCTCATTTCTTGTCAAATTATTATGTAGTCCTATTTAATTTTTTTACTCATGTTTAATACTTATGATAGTATGCACCCATGGCTTCATGTTTCTTTTTTATCTGCAGAGGTGGCTGCATCATTTTGAATCGTGTAAGCAGGAGTGTATTTCAATTAATGCACACAGCAGCAGTTCTGTTAATCAGGTTAGTTAACTAGAAAATGCTTATCCCTTCATTTATTTTTGAACTTCGTAGGTTATTGTATATTTGTATTAGGCTAGAAAATAGCAACCAACTGTTAAGCTCCCAAACTTTCTGCAGTTTCCCAACGGGGAGATCATTTAGTCCCTTAACACCTTGTCAGAGGGCAACTTTTTTTTTTTTTTTTGGAGGAAAAACAGTTGGAGAGGATCCTACTGCATATTTTCATTAAAAAAAATTAGTGTACATGTGAAAATTTTGATAGGGCAACTGGCATCTAGACCATTTACTAAATCCTAGGCTAGTAGAGAGGCCCTTCATCAAAGGGAAAAGTCTCATTTTGGTTCTCCAACTTTGGGTCCTAGTCACTCTTAGTACGTTCAACCTTTTGAAGGTCCCAAAAATTCCTTTTGGTTCAGGCCCAAAAAGACCTTTTGTTTAAAACATTTTTATTGGGGTCCGGACCCACTTGTCAATGATGATCAATGTCCAAAGTTGAGGGGTTCTTTGAACCTATGAAAATTTGAGGTTCTAGAAGGAACCAGAGTCCAAAATTGGAGGACTAAAATGGCACAATTCCATTAGAAAACATTAAAATGTCAAGAAACTAAAAAATGTGAAATGCCAGTGTGTAAGATGCATCAACAAAGTACAATGGCAAATTTTATTCTTCTTATAAAAGTTCTTCTAAAATGATTGACAAACAAGTTATCAAAATTAACCTGTTTGACATATTTATAGTGGAATGCAGCCGTAATTCTGCAAATTTTTTAACAGAAACATTATGATCTTAGTATATCCACTGAAGCCAGGGCAAGCATTTACATATTATCTAGTGAATTTACATAAAGTACACTGTTGTGTATATTCTGTATGAAAGTATTAATTTGAGAGGCATATCCTTGTTGTTGTATTCCCCATAAAATTCAAACTATTCTGTCATTAACAAAAGAAGGAAACAGCGTTTCTCTCTCAAAGCTTCCTGTTTCCATTCATTTGTGTCAATATTTGACCTTTTAAGTTACTTTTCTCTACCCTTCACCTTTTCAGTAGTAGAAAACAAAAGACTTCAGTCAATATATGCATATAGATATTCTCTCTAGCCATTCTTCTTATCCAGTTGAGATAGTGTAGTTTCTTGTCTGTTTGAAAGCAGGCTTTTAAGAAATTTAGCATTTCAGATGATTCACTTGGTGCTAAGCTATATATTTGTTATAACTGAATAGTCTAATCGATTTTTGTGACCTGATCATATTTACTTCCTTCTTGTTAGTGTAGATTTAAAACTGTAACCTTTTATTCTATCATTAAAAGCTGCTTGGACTTGTGGAATTGAAGTTGAGGGAGTCAATCATAAAAGAACCCACGCTTCTTGTTATGGTTGTTGGTGTTCCTAATGTTGGCAAGTCTGCACTTATTAATTCCATTCATAGAATTGCCACATCTCGATTTCCAGGTATTACATTTCTGAAGGAAAATATGTTTTTTTTCATTTAATTTATGCTCCATGCTTGTGAAAAATTATTGTTCTATACTTCTATTTCTAGTGCAAGAAAAAATCAAGCAAGCTACTGTTGGACCCCTGCCTGGTGTCACTCAAGATATTGCAGGATATAAGGTGAAGCTCTAAGGTTTATGTCTCGTAGTTCAATTGACATTTCCCTTCCTCTGACATGTCTATACTTGAGAAATCAGAAAATCTGAAGATAATCTTTTGCATCCCCAATGTAGTTCTGTCCAGCCATGCTGCATGTGCTTGTCATCCTAATTCAGTCATATATTCATTCCATTAACTTGTTGGCATATAGTGTGTAATATTCAACATAGGAAATGATATCAACTAGTTTGCACCGATATGGATATGAGACATGGGTACTATACGATACGGATATGGCGATATGGCAATTTTCCAAAAATAGCGATACAGCGATATGGCTATATATATGATATTATTATAAAAACTTAAATATCAACATAAGTCTAACATAAGCATAAACTTGTATTAGCAAGAAAAAAACTGCATTAATTGCAGCAAACTAATCTTAGTTGCAGCACTTAGACCGAGGGTTTAAACCACAAAGGAAACAGCAAAGAAATAAGAAAAATACTCAGGAATTGCAACACTTAGTCTTGAGAAGAGGTTCAAACCACAACAACAATGGCCGCACTTAAGAGTCTTGAGAAAACCTTCTCAGGAGTTCAAAACCACAAAGAAACAGATCTAAAGGGGTCTTGAGAAGGAGACTTCAAATTAGGGAAGGCATTACAGATCTAATGGAGAGAGAGAATACAAAAGCACACACCATATAGCACTTAGCACGTTGCCGGAGAGGAAGCCGTCCGCCAGTCACCAGAGTCGCGATCTGGTGGCAACTACTCTTCGAGAGAGGGCAACATGGGTAGCTCTGATCTATTGTGTGAGTGAGGGGGAGAGAAAGCCGAAGATCATGTCATCGGTTGTTGGAGTTGAGAACTGGTGGCTGTGGTGGCACATCTCTTTCACTAGGGCACACAACTCTATGTTGTGTCACCTGCTCTGTTGTGTGAGTGAAGCTTTCATAGGGCCGGTGCATTTGCATAAGCTGTATCCCTCTAGTATCCCACCGTATCAGTATCGGAGTCGTATTCACAATTTTTTTATTTATTTTAATTCAAAATTACTTAGACACACGTATCCGATATGTATCCGGATAACAGTATCCAGGCTACGGGAAGTATCCTTGCAACCTTGATTATCAAAAACTAAGAACAAGATACATTCTCGTGGAATCCTATTAGTGGAAATACTTGAAGGGGAATGAGTAGGCTATGCTAGCAAAATTTCAAAAATTTTTACATGAAAACTGTAAATATTAAACCATTGATTAAATCTTTGCTGATAGTGACAGGAGAGTTGGAGTAGCGACTGATCCAATTACGTGTGCTTCCAGCAACTGATCCTGATCAACATAGCAATGGCAGTATTGCCTCTATCAATATCCACACATCTCGAGGTGGAACGTCACGTTGCAGGTGTACTAGCACCGACACACATGACTAGTGTTTAAAGGTTGCAGTTATGATGGAGGTGGCGGCTGGGGTTTCTTTGGATTGATTTGAAAACCCACCATGTCTCTTTATATAGTGCTCTGCAAGTGGAGTCATACGTTAGATTTCTAATACGGTACTAAACTCTATAACAGATCCTATCCGAACTGAGTAGTTCCAACGCGTTAAACGTGTGATCTTGTAGGTTCATGGATGCTTGACTGCGCCTGAAAACACTTACCTCAACCACATGTCAATAGTGCCCCCTAACAGAACATAACGATCACTCGAGTATACACGAAAATCATATCCAACGATCTTATATAATGCACATATGTTGATTTCTTTGCCATATGATACTAAATTAAATCCAAGGTAGGATACATGCCACCTTTGCACAGTTCAATCCTTGTTATGTCTCATAGTGAACTGACCTTTTTGTAGTTGATACTGAACCACATACGGTATGGTCATGCACTTTTCAGTTCATTTATATCGAGGGGCCCAGAGATCTCTCCCATTATATTAGAGATAAATTATATCTTGATTGTTCACATTTCTCCGCATAATTCATAATGTACCCGAATATTATCTTTATAACCACCCAATTAAGAGTATTATTTAGTAGCACCAAAGTATACCACTACTCGTATAAGAAACTATGATGATATCAGGTCTAAGAATCAATTATAAGCATTATTTGAGACCAATTGGTGGCACTTATATAATAAATCCCAACAGTGTCTCAAAGTGAGTTAATCTGACATCATGTTTTTCAATATATGTTCACATTTATTGATATGATATCTCATATCCATATTCTGTGAAACATAATCATCAATCAATATATATGCTAGTTCATTAATCATTAATGTCTTATTTAATGATAACAGATCATGAACTTTATAGAATAACATCATCAAATAAATTAAGCGTTTCACGAAAAAGTCACACACTTGTTGATTAAAAAGATAATTTATTCAAAGAATAGAATAACTTATTATTCAAAACATAATAAACATTATAAGAATAAAATCATCTCTATAATCGTCTCTTAGACATATTACTAAAAATATTGTACCACTGAACATTGGAATTGGGTATGACATACTGCTGTAATCCTGTAACTGCAAGACAGTACCTAAAGAGGTCAAATCGTAGTTATGATCAATCCAAGTAAACTTCATAGGTAGTACTATAGACTATAGCAGACAGCAGCAGATACTGCGAATCCATCATTGGCAGATTTAGTTGTCTGTAAGTCTCGACCAATCTCAGATTCAGTTTCCTATAGCACTTGCTGGAACTTCAGTTCATAATTAGGATAGTTCATAGTAGTTTTGCTGAAATTATGTATAGTTCTTTGGTTTGATGCCTCCTAAATTCCTTGTTTAGCCCTGTCTAGCTTCTTTGTCGGCATTTAAATACATTATTCAATTATTAGTCACCTGTTCAACCTATACACTATTTTCCTATCAGATGGTCAAGTGTTGATCTTTAATCTCACCTATCATTCCTTTCTTGTACAATTAGAATAACTCACATTGAGCAAATATCTGTAAAGCGGTTGATAAGGTGTCACACTCATATGTAGTGGATGGCTACTGAGCATGTCTACTGGAACTTGTGTTGCCTTATAATTAAATGGCCATCAATTCAGCATGGTCTAGCCTAAGGCCAATCCAGTTTTTAATTTGTTTGTGTTAGATAGTTTTGTCTTAGAGGTTCTAGAAATGAGCTATGCTTTCATTTGACCAATAATCAATTCATGAGTTTGTATGTGCCTTTTTAAGTGCATGCCAGCTTTGGATTTGTTTTGCCTTATCTATGTTTGTCAGAAAAGAAATGGATTATTCTTTCACTGGACCAATCATTGATTGATGAGTTTGTAACTGTTGCATTTCATTTCCACTTGGCAACTTTTATCAGTCTACAAGGGCAGTTCTCAAAACAAAGAAATTAATTGCCAAGATATATCATCATCTCTACGAAACGAGGTTCTTGACCACATTTTTTATACAAGTCATTTTTGAAGGGGGGACTTCGTTCATTTTCTTTTGCTGGTTGTATCGTATCTTAGTGTAATCCATCACTATTATTTATGGATATCTGTTCTCTGAGCCATGCTACCATCAATAGAGTAACTAACAATGATATTTGTCATGGACAGATTGCAAACCAGCCTAGCATATATGTGCTTGATACACCAGGTGTTCTAGTGCCAAGCATTTCAGACATGGAAACAGGCCTAAAGCTTGCTCTGACAGGTTTGGTTTAGCATCTGATGTTCTTTTCTTTTTCTGTTGTTGATCCTCTCTCTCTCTCTATCTCTCTCTCTCTGTTGTTGTGTGTGTGTGCGTGTATGAATGCATGCACGTGCATCCTTCACTAATAGTCAAAAAGGTATTTTATTTTCAATCCATTTGTTCAGACAACTAGTGTTAATGTATCTTGTTATCTAATGTTATATTTTTTAGGATTAGTTTTTATAGTCTTTGACTAGGACTCTAGTATTTAGTTAGTACTTTTCTTTGATTAGGAGGTTAGTACTTTTCTTTGATTAAAACTCTACCCATCTAGTCTATATATAGACCCATTGGTTAAAGATAGAGCATATTTGTATTTTGTGCACTTCCTAAGTATCAAAGCTAAGGTCTCTAAAACCCTAAAATTAGCCACCAATCCACCACCCACCCCCAGGACATGTATCTCTTGGGGACGGTGCCATCAACGTCACCGGTCATCCATACGGCCTCTGCCCTGCAGTCAACCTCCACCCCACCATCCGTATGGATCGACTGCTGCCCATACAACCATCGCCCTGCCGTCTATACTAATGGGAACGGGGATGCCCGAACTTCCGTCAGGTGGAGGATAAGTCAATTAGGCGGCGCGAGACACACACGATCCGGCTTCTTGATCGGCACGATCAAAACCCCTGCAATTGCAGTACCACGCGTCCTCTGGTTATCAACCGTGCGCTGCCCGGTTGACCTCGCCACGAAGGCTAATCCCTGCCAGTGAATCGAGAACACAAGCAAGAACAAGAAAGATGCAACTGAATTTGCAATTGAGGATGAAACTCACGAGTTGGGGTCTCACAAACCGATGAACGGCGACACTGTTCAAAGACAGAATTGATCTAAGCAAAACCCAAGTCTAAACGGCAGCCATGGCGGCCATATATATACTGTATGGGGCGGCCATGGGGTGGAGGAGGAAACCCTAGGGGTACATGGGCCTTGGGCCCAAAGTGGAGCGTCGCAGCGCACGTCAGATTCTGGTCGTAATCTTGTTTTGACGATTCCTGTTGATCCGTAAGGAATTTGGACATGGGACTGGATCCGTTGGAAAGCTCTCGTCGTTCTCTTGTCCGTAGAGTCCAAGAACGTCGAAAACGGACTTCGTATGTGGCCTGTACGTCCGTTTGAAGTTGGACTACGCGCAGATGGCCGAACCGGACTCGCGGATGAATTGAGCTCACTTGTGGGCTGGCCTTGGAGCGACGTGGCTTGTGCGACCTTAGAGGTGTAGAGGCGCCTTTCTTGAGCACGTCTTGTGTTTGGGGAGGTGGCCAAGGTGGAGGCCGAACTTGTGGCGGCGACAGCACAAAATCCAGACGACGTACGTGCTGCCAGCTTTCGCGTCCTGTCCAAGGTGGCGGACGATGACATCTTGATGACCACCATGTTGATGTCGTCTTGGTCATAACCATGATGTACATGGTCTCATCATATACGACCTCTCTGATCTACCTTGATGTGATCTGCGGTTGCCACCCCTTAGATTGATTTGCCCCATGTCCTGCTTGTTGCTACAACACTATCAACATTACTTCTTTCCAGTCGAGCTACACCGATCTTCTCCACTGCCTTACAGCCAAGCTGTGCCGGCCTTCTCCACTTCTTCCAATCGAGCTGTGCTGTGGTGTTGCCGTCATCTAAGCATAAGCTGTGCCGCCTTGCTATGGAGGCTGGAGCCACCTTTCTCCTACCAGTCAAGCTGCATCCATCTTCAGCATAGTTTCTTCTTGCCAAACTCAAGATTGATCCATAGTTTGAGCAGGGTGCTAATATATCTAGTTAATAGTTATCTATAATATTATATCTCTAGTGTTAGTTTAGGTTTAATTCCATATTGTCTTGGATTAGCAATTGAGTGTTAGGACTATTTTTATCAGTACTCTACCTGTTTGGTCTATATATAGACACAATGGTTTACAATAAAGCATATAAGTGTTTCTCCCAGTTCCTAACAAGTTCTCACAGAGAACTGATAATACATTTTTTGATTTGACATTTGAACATTTGATGAACACAATCCTAATTATAACATGTTATAACATTTTAATTTCTACTAATTGGATAATTAGTAGGTATTCACTAGGAAAACAAAACTTGTGAACTAACTTTGCAGGTCCATTCCTGAAAAAGAAATGGTTTCCTGAAAATTTCAATATATTAATGACAATCAATAGTCCAAGTGTGCATGTAGTGCTTTTGGAAGCACTCCTATAGTCAAGATTAGTCTGTACCTACAGAGGAAGCACTTCCATAATTTCTGGCAATAAAAAATGACTGGTTGGCTCTGAAGAATGAAAACCTCTAAAAAATGAGTCGTGTCCGAGCTAACTATTATTCCATGCACAAGGTCACTTGCATGGGTTGAGAAGGTTAATGGCATATATATGACATGAAAAGTCCAAAAAGTTATTGTCCTTTTTTTAAGGGCAGTGCCTCAGTTTCATTTAAACATTAATGTCCCAGAAAATTTGGAAGGTTGCATTCTGCGCCCCTAGTTAGCATAGCAAAGAAGTCTACCCCCCATCGCATTCCTACTTAGTGGCGTACCAAGTGCCCCAATTCTATACTGCAACCCACTCATACAACTTCCCAGGTAACTACGAGACACTATACTGTCTTCACATCGCTTGTCTACTGAAACTACATGGATACTAACTAATAATATTTGTTACGGGGTTGGTCTCCTTGCCAACAAATGTTAGTGGAGGGAGCTGATATGGAAGGCGGAGTGCTCTACTCAATGAATCAGTGTAGACAAGAGGGAGAAGAGAAATGTCATAGAAAAAAGACTGAATGTAACAAGTTGTCCAGCACTTACTCCTCGGGTAGAAGTGGGCAGAGGGCATGCTCTGGAATATCTCATATGGCTTAGGGGAACAGAAATAAGCCCTCTCATGGGTATTTCTCAATTTCAAGTGATCGAAGCTCCTAGTGATGTGGCTATCATTTGTGGGAGCCTGAACACAGTTCAGTCAAGCCCATGAGGGCTTTGGTTATCTTTGGGTGCCGAAGCGCTATCCAGCCAAGGCTTCCCAACAGGCTTCATCCATTTGCATGGGTCTAGGTTTTTTTGGCTAGGGTCCCAAAGGAGGCTTCAGTTGTTGAGAAGGCCTTAAGGGTTGACAGGGGTTACCTTCGACAGGTCTCATTAATTCTTTATGTATGCAAAATAGCAAACTACATTTTGCCAGCAAAATAACATTAATGTTTAACAGGTTCTTAATTCCTAGTCTCTTGTTTCTTACTCAGGGACTTACTCCCAGTTAACTAGATGATATTTTCCATTCGTAGCAGAGTGTTGGCACATAAAGTATGATCTGAAAGTATCCAGTTTCTGTTTAAGCCAACTGTGTTACATACAATGTCAAGAAAAATAAATCGTAGAACATTTACCACTGAATTTACTAGAGTTACTCTTCCTCCCTGAAATATAAATTTTTTTTCACAAAGATTTTATTTCTCTCTAGAACTAGTTCCATCTACTGCTAAGTTACTTTCTTTAGTTTCTTCATACTCTTAAGGGGTCAATATTCAGTTTAAGTTTATGGGCCTATAAGCTGAATATGATGCCTTTATTTCAGGACTTGTTCCATAAGCTTGAGCCTTTTTTGAAGTAGAAGCCCCTTATAAGCTGAAACATGTGGAAGGAGACTTATTGGGCTTACAAACTGAAGTCTCAATAAGCTAGCTTATTGAAGAAGCTTAAGCTCAGCTAAACATGCCCCTTAGTTGCGGACCTAAATATTTGATTGGAAATTCGCTCCCTTTGTGTAACTACTCAGTGAACATCAGTTTAGTTTTACACTTCAAATGAGAACATTTTTGCCTTATCACCATCCAATAAAACTCCATGTCCAGCATCGAGTTTCTATTTATTTATAAAGAGAAAATTGTGTTGAGCACCCTTTTGAACAAAGTTTCATCCAGCCCAAAAAAGACTCCCTAAATCTTTGCCTTGCCTTGCTCTCCTTTACCTCCTCGGGCCTTTGTACAGCAACAGTTTTACTGGTGAGTTGCAGCCTACTATTGGGAGTTGGACCAAGTTCAGATTCATCAACATGTCAACAAATGCGCTGTAGGGGCCGATTCCGCCAGACATTTGCGGGTGAATTGCCTTTTCCATGCAATTAGGCAATTGCGCTATTCCCAGTGCATGCAATCGATGCTTCCTAGAATCCCTTGGAAACTACAAGTCTCTTCCTGTTGGAGTAGACGCTGCATATCATCGACAATAAGTTTACGAAGATATTCTCCTGTGAACTTGTCGATAATTCCCTCGACGAAAAGCTCCAAGCACTGGATTTTCGTGGACTTGCCTATATGTACGTATTCGTTGACGGTATCAACAGGAGAGCCATACGACAACATACGCATTGCCGTAGTGCACTTCTGCAAAGGTGATAGCTCCTTACAAATGAGAGCATCTCTCCTTTCGTTGAAATACAGAGACCACTCCCTTAGAGCTTCGACAATTCAAAGAGAGGGGTCTCGCCATTGGAACCTTCTGCGAAACAAGTAGGTAGGGTAGATCGGAGCATCGGAGAAGTAATCCGCCATTAGACGGTTATGACCGCCTTCGCGATCTCTGTCGATGTATTTTCTAGTACCTCATCGGTGGTGGCGTGAGGTACCAGCGTCTATGTCGGCTTAAATATCAGTGAGAATGTGACGGTTGTAGGGCCAGCTCGCCCTCTATGAGTTCCGTTACAAAATCTTCAATTTTGTTGATGGCTTTCTCCTTCGCACTACTTGTTTGAGCTTGAGCCAGGCGACATTTTTGTGGAGAGTACTAGAATAGGAAATTTTTTTGGAAATTAAAGGATGGGAGAAAGAATAGTGTGAGATTTGTGAGTATGAGAGAAAAGAGCTCAACTATGCTCATTTGTAGGAAGAGGATGGTAAAATTTTTCTGGATTTTTGTTATTTTTCCTAATTTTTTTGCCATTTTTTACTTTTTTTGCCCTAGAAAACAATAAAATAATTGCAATAGCTATTTTTAATGGTTATATTGCAACGTTAATTTTTTTGAGTCACTGAAATGTGTCTCATGGAATAAATACCTCCAACTGCTAGATTTAAAGCTCACACAACAATGCACATTGACATGTGGGTCTAGTTCAAATTTGGGCACATTGTCAACCACTCTGTCCTTCAAAACCGATGTGACAATAAATAATTTCAATTGAACCTTAACGGCAACAATAGAAAACAACTCTCCAACTGACAGGTGGACCCAAAATCTTTTTGGGCCCACCTATCAGTGACTTTGGGCGGTTTATTGCGTGGCACGCTAGACGAGCGCACCCACACAACATTCATGCGTTTTGTGGGGCCCGTCGCTGCCGCATCGCTTTGCATGCCGTACGTATTAACTACGCACACCACCATTGACTAACGGGCTCAAAAATTTTTTGGCTCCACTTGTCAGTGTGTTTTTTGTCGGGTTGGCTAGGGTCGCTTCACGAATGGTGGGTCCCACAAAATGGGTCGTCAGGTGTCTTTAACTCCACTACCGCTACGCGTACCCGAGCATTGGTGGGACCCACCTGTCAGTAAACGAAGCGGCCGCTGTCTCACCATCTATGGCCGTACAACTTGCTCGCCCGCGTAGGTCCTACATGGCAGTGGGGTGCCAATCCAAACATCTGGAGTGGACTTAGCCTTATGTGCTAGCATAACGTGTAATGTGATGGGTACGGTGATGTGTACTATGATTAGGCTCATACGGCGACTCATGAGGGTGATGTGGACACTTAATCACCCACCAACAACCTTCTTGACCATTTAATCCTTAGAAGTCAAAAAGACTTGATTGCACTAGTTATTATCACTATGGGAGTTGATTGACACAAAAAATTACTTTTTGGGGCAAGATGAAACTTTGTTTATAATAGGGGGATGCTCAATGCAATTATCTCTTTTATAAATTAGCATGTTTTCTGGATGTCATCTTTGGATGGGAAAAAGTAGTCTACTTCCATGTTCTGTGTTGTGTTATTGACATTTCCAATCTGCTTATAGCCTGTCTTGCTATATCCATTTGTTCCCTGTTTCACCATGTTGTGTTCAGTACACAGAGTTGTCATATATTTCATGGTTGTTCATTAACTTCTGCTATACATGCTTTTCCTGCCCAAAATTGTCACACTTCCCTTTTCTGTTTATGTGCAGGTGCTGTCAAGGACTCAGTAGTTGGAGAGGAGCGTATAGCCAAATATTTGCTGTCTCTTCTAAATATTAGAAAAACACCTATACACTGGGAACGCTTGCTTCACAGAAGAGAAAAATCTGAAGAAGAGACATGTGACAGTAATGAAAAAGTTTGTAGAGATTCACTACGAAGGAGAAGGCGCTTGAATGATTCTGATGCCTTGTATGTTCAGGTATTAACTCTATCAACAATATTTTGCACATGTTGGTTGTTAGTGATTTCCTTGTACTTTGTGCTGATGGCTTTATCAGCCATTGGCTAATCAATTGCAAAGTAATTCTGAAGTACTTTCAGTACCTTATTAACTGCATAGTAGACAAGTAGACAAGCACCTATTCGGTAGTCATGACACCCTATGACGAGCAACTTTGTGCCTCCATATATGTACCGTCCATCCTGGCCTGCTACTACACTTAGCCACCATCAATACAACGGAAAAGCCTCTCTTTTGTTGTTTGTCATCACCAGAGCAGCCTGCAGCACAAATCTGCTGCCACCAAATCTTCCGGACATACAACTAGCAATATGGGTCATCCAGCTCTAGGGTGAGCTGTTTCTCTAAGAGGGAGAAATATTATGTATGGGCCCAATAGAATCAATTAGGATTCATTTGTTTCTAAATCAGGATTTATCTTTCTATGGGATAAGATTAGTTTCCATATTGTTAGGATATGTTTAGTTACTATATCTATTGATTAGATTCCATTGTTAAAATAGCCATGAGAAGCTATATATTAGCTATTTCGGTCTTTGTAACGCTTAAGTAAGAAATAAAGCAATCTTTTGTCCCCATCTCTCTCTTCCCTTCAACCTCTATTCTCTAATCTAGACACTACAGAGTACTCACTCCCATGTAGATCTACTCAAACCATACTCATGGGTTACTGTGCATTTCTCCATGGTGTTAACTATTACAATATGTGTAGTGTTAGAGGACATGTTAGAAATATTCGTTGTTCTTATTCTTAAGACTTACTTTTACTTTGTGCTTTACTTGAGGGTTACTCCTCTCTTTTTGTATATATTTTCTCAATTTCTGGTATAAGAAAAGATGAGATGGAATTATTCTCTAAAATTCCTAACATGGTATCAGAGCAAGGTTAGGTTAGACACAATTCCATCCTCCCGCCAACATGTTTCCATTGTCGGTGTACTCCCCCTGTTCCGTCCTTCGTCACAGATCTCGCCGCCGGCCTTCCCGTGCAGTGTCTTCCTCTACTGTCGGTCTTCCTCGAGCGCCGTCACAAGCACTTCACTTGTCTTGTCGCCGTTTCTCCGACTGGGATCTTGCCGCGGCTGTTCTTTGAGCACCGTTGCCACCGTCACAGATCTCGCCCGACGCCTCCCGACTCTTCTCTCCGCCGCCGACAGTGCCATCGCCGCAGTTGTTGCAGTCGCCATTGTACTCCTATAGATCCAGCGGCTTTTATTCGTCGCCGCTACTATTGCCGTAGGTGTTGCCGCTGAAAACCCTTGTAGATCTCATCACTTCTATTCCACCTCGTGCTTCAGAGCTTCTTATGCTCTAGAGCCGAGCCGAGTAGTCCTTGAGCCGAAGCTCCAAACCTGAGCTGAGCCAAAGCTCCAACGCAGAGCCGAGTCGAGCCATCCGTTCCTGAGCCAAACTGAGCCGACAATCTAGCGGCTCTGTTTGGTGGTTGTCTTCTGTTGACGACGATTCTAGCTCATCTTCTCCTGTTGCCGTGAGCTCCCGATCCCCTTCCATGGCTCCTCGTAGTTTGCAAATTTCGGTAATTGATGTCAAACTCACTGGATCTGACAACTACAAGTGGGCATGCCTCCTATCCTCTCTCCTGGAGGGACTTGACCTCCTAGATCACCTTCAGGAGACACCGAAACCTACAGTGCTGGCAGAGTTGGCTGCATGGAAGAATGAAGCCTAGGTATGATATGTGCTTCTCCTGAGTACTAACTCGGCCATCAGGATGAGCATCTCTGACCTGCCCTCTTGCTATCGGATCTGGACTTTACTTCAAAAGTGCTTCCAGCAGTTAGTCATGCATTGAGATCTATACTCTTGCGGCAACTGCTCCACCTCCAGCAAAGGGAGTTGTTGGTTGAGGCATTCTAAAGTCAGATCAGTGGGTTCTGGCATCTCCATGGCACCTCTGATGAGTTCTGCATGCACATCCTGTTATGAGATTAGTACATACAGACAATAGGAGAGGACCTTTGAGTTTCTCATGCGACTCTGTCCAGAGTTTGAGACTACTCGATCTTAGATTCTGAATCATGAGACTCCTTGTTCCTTGAAGGTGGCAATGTAGGCTATGGTAGCAGAGGATACACGTCACTGCTCTCTTGCCACTGTCCCTCTGTCTTCCCACAGTGTCCTGGTGGCTCATCACACTCAGTCCTCTTCAAGATGTCGCCAGTCCTCATCCTCTCGGCTGGCATCTTCTGATTCCCAGCAGGCTAAGAAGTGTACCTATTATTAGAAGACGGGTCATATTCAGACTAACTGCTTCCGATGGATTCGTGCTGGAAGGTCTGCCCATCCTATTGGTGCCGCTACTAGTGATGATCCACCTTCAGCTCCATCCTCTGCTTCTGCTCCTGCTATCGATCCTCGCCTCATAGAGATGGCACATCAAATTGTAGCTCTGAGCTAGCAACTCTCTCAGGCACAGGTGTCTCCATAGGTCATTCACACTACTGCATCTGCCTCGTCCAGACTTCCTGGTTCTGCTCCATCTTCGTCATTAGGTATTGGGGATGACAGTCGGGTTCTTGACTCAAGTGCCATTCGCCATGTCTAACCTGATAGTTCTGGCCTTCAGGACTGTCTCACAGTAGGTACCAGTTCCAAGATTAAGTTGGTCGAAGGTTTGTCATTACCCATGTTCTACAATAGCACCCTTCACAACTCAGTTTCATATTCTTGATGTCTACTATATACCTGGCCTGGCTATGCGACTGCTATATGTTGGCAGATCAGTAGTCATGGTTGTTTTGTTGGTTGACTCCTCTGCTTGCTATGTGCAGGATCGTCATATAGGGACCCTCATTGGAGCTGGCCATCGCCGTAGTGGCTCTAGCAGGCTTTATGTGCTAGACTATCTTCACCTATCTTCTTCATCCTCCTCGTTGCTATCGGCTTCTACTAGTCTTCTATGTTTTGCATCTGTTTGTTTCCCACAGTGGTATCATAAGTTAGGTCATTTATGTGGTTCTCGTCTCTTCCTTTTAGTCTGACAAGGTGTCCTAGGTCGTGTCTCCTTGGACCTTGATTTTGTCTGTACGAGTTGTAAGCTTGACAAGCAGCTACAACTCCCATATCAGACTAGTCAGTCTAGATCTAGGTCTCCTTTTGATTTGGTTCATGCTGATGTATGGGGCCGTGCTCCTTTCTCTTCAAAAGGGGACCACAGATATTATGTTCTTTTTGTTGATGACTACTCTCGATATATATGGCTCTATTTTGAGAGACATCATAGTGAAGTTGTCATGATTTACAAAACTCTCTGCTATGATATAGACTCAGTTTTCCACATCTATTAGAGTTTTTCATTTTGATTTAGGGGGGAGTATCTGTCCAATAGCTTTGAAGCGTTTTTTGCTTCTTAGGGCAATCTTCAATTGTCCTATCGAGGTGCCCGTGCCCAGAACGGTGTTGCAGAGTGCAAACATTGTCATATCATTAGCTCACACTCTTCTTTTAGTGTGTCATGTTGGAGAACGGGCTTGCTACTCTAGCGCAATTTCAAAAACTTTACCCGAAATCCGAAGAAGCTTGCAAGCAATAGATCATAGATCAAGAGATTTATCACTAGATGCGCGGATGCGACAATGCAGTAGCGGAAGAAGAGTCGATGTCGCAACCGGATCGTGACCAGCAGTGCAACAATAACAGCCGCACCTCTACGGGAGTCCACACGTCTGGAGAAGGAGCACCGCGTGTTCGTGTGCTAGCACCAGCGCACGCGGCTAGGGTTTTACGAGATCTATCTCGTGGATGGTGGTGCCTGCTAGAATAGATTAGATAATGAATGCATGCCAACCGCACCTCCTTTTATAGAGCCTTGCTGATAAGTTCTACTCAAATGCGAACCCTAATCCTAATGATAATCCCATTACCAACAGGAGACCCGTTTCGGATCCCATCTGAATTAATACTCCAGCCCGTTAAGTGTGTGATCCTATAAATTCGTGTATATTTGGACGTGACCGAAAACAACTTCCCGAATCACAAGTCATAAGCGGTCTCTAGCAAGACATTATGACTAACTGCATGTACACGAAGATCATATCCTACGAACCTATACAACTTATCATGGACTATCTTTTTGCCTTACGATACCAGATCGAACTCAAGGTCAGAAACGTGTCATCCTTGAATAACTTGGTCCTTTCTTGATTTTGTAATGGACTAACTTTTCCATAGTTGACTCAATTATATTTGGCACGGCCATGCACTTTCTTAGTCCAATTACATCAAGGACCCCAGAGATATCTCTCTCAAGATATGAGGGGCAAATTCCATCTCGACTATTCATTTTCAACCACATGGTTCATAACATATCTGTATGTCATCTTTATGACTACTCGGTTAAAAATAGCGGTTGATAATATCAAGTATGCTACTACACGTATGAAACCGTGATGATCTCAAGTCTAAAGATAAACCCAAATAATTGTTAGAAACCAACTGATGACACAAAAACTCAACAGTGTCTCAAGATGAGTCAATCCAACCAACATGTTCTCTAACATGTGTCCACGACATTGACTTGATATCTCATATCTATGGTCCGTGAAACTTGACTATCAATCAATGATCGTGCCGATTTATCTTGCATTATTATTCTATGTAATACTGAAAGTTATAAGCATCACTGATAATGGTGACAATACATATATCATAATAAAAAGTTCCACGAACAAATCACATATTTGTTTGATCAATAAAAGTGATACTATATTTAAGGAATGCAATGACATTTTATTCGTAACAATTGATGAACATATCATGATATAATCATCTCCATGATTGCCGCTAGAGCATATCTCTATCATGTCATGTTCGTTCTCACTTCTGGGCTGAGGCTGTTTCCACTTCTGTTTATTTGATAAACCTTCAGCCCTCCTCTATCCTTTCTGATCGTAGTCCAGGTGAGTGCCTCTTCTCCACAGCACCCCGCTATGATCATCTTTGAGTTTTTCGTTGCACCTGCTTCGTTCTTCTCCCTCCTAGAGAACGCACGAAATTGATAGCTTAGTTAGTCAAATGCATATTCCTTGGCTATAGTCTTGAGCACAAGAGCTATAAATGCTATGATCTGTCAGCTCGACGGATACAATTTTCTCATGATGTTACCATCATTGAGGATGTGCTGTCCTATTTTTCTCCCTCTTCCTCCCTTTCAGCTACATCTACCATAGATGATGTCTCTTTCCTCCATTTACTTTCGATGAGCCAGTGATACCTCCTCCACCTTCACATATTTCTTTCCCCCTTCTGCTTCACCTATCTCTTTAGAGTCTATCTCCCTTCTCATTACTTTCGTCGTTGTACTCGCTCTTTTGATGCTTTGTGACATGAGCCTACTCCGCTTGGCACTGGTCCTGCACCTGTAGTCCCTTGCGATCATCCGCTGCCATTTGAGGATATTGCTGTTGAGTTATCATCTGAGTCACCTCTGTGGTATAACTTACGGGATCACTCTACGATTGCTCAACTTGATCGTTTTAGCGTTGTTGGAGTTTGTCATATACAGCAACCAGCTACTTAGCAAGAGGCAACTAGTAGTCCGGAGTGGCATGTAGCTATAGCTGAGGAGCTTGAGGCTATGGCTGGGACTTCTACCTGGAAAATTGTACTTTGCCCATCTTATGCAGTTCCAATTACTTGCAAGTGGGTCTTCAAGGTAAAAACAAGATCATATGGAACTATTGAGCGCTATAAGGCGCGGCTTGTTGCTCGGGGTTTTCAGCAAGAGTATGGCCGAGATTATGAGAAGATCTTTGCACTTGTGGCTCATGTGACTATTGTTTGCACTCTTCTTTCCATTGCTGGAGTGCGTGGCTAGGTTATTTTTTAGATGGATGTCAAGAATGCTTTTTTGAATGATGATTTGTAGGAAGAGGTTTATATGTGTCCACCTCAGGGGGCTCAACTACCTACCTAGTCATGTTTGTCGACTGTGCCGTGCCTTGTATGGACTCAAATAGGGCCCCCATGCCTGGTTTAAGTGTTTTAGTCTGTCATTGTCGCTATTGATTTTACTCCCAGTCATCATGATCCAGCCATGTTTCTATATGCGGGCCCTCATTAAAGGACCATTCTTCTTTGTGTTGATGACATGCTTCTTACTGGTGATGATCGTGCTCATATTGCCTTTGTCAAGAAAAAGCTTAGTGTGCAGTTCCTGATGTCTTATCTAGAGCTACTCAGCTACTTCTTGGGCATTGAGGTTACCTCTTCTCACGGGATTTGGCTCTCCGAACATTGCTATATTCTGGACTTGTCTCGATTTGGTCTTATTGATGACAAGATTGCTACCACTCCTAAGGAGCTTCACTTACAGTTGTGCCCTATTGATGGTACTCTTCTCTCAGATCCGTCCAGATATCGCCAGCTAGTGGGCAGATTTGTCTATCTAGGTGTCACTCATCCTGACATTTCGCATGCTGTTGATGTCCTCAGTCAGTTTGTTAGTGCATCGACCTTGGTTCATTATGCTCATTTCCTTTGAGTTCTCCAGTACCTTCGCGGCACTTCTTCTCGCTACTCGTTCTTCTCAAGGGAGAGCCCACTGCAGTTATAGGCTTTCTCCAATGCCACCTGGGTTAGTACTCCATTGATTGGCGTTCAGTCACTGGTTATTGCATTTTTCTTAGTACTTCCCTTACCTGGAAGTCCAAGAAGTAGACTGTTGTCTCTCGGTCTAGTGCTAAGACTGAGCTGTGTGCCCTGGTGACTACCACAGCTGAGATTTCTGGCTTCAATGACTTTTGACAAATTTGGGTGCATCTGTTACTTATGTTACACCTCTGTTCTGTGACAACACTAGTTCTATTCAGATTGCCAGCATTCTAGTGAAGCACGAGCTCACCAAGCATATCATATCGGCACGGATGCCTTCACTCGCTCTCACACTCAATAGAATACCATTGATTTACGGTATCTTCCTTCAAAGATGCAAGTTGTTGACCTCTTCACTAATGTGTAGACTCACCACCAGCACTCCTTGCTCTCTAAACTCAGGCTTTTCGATCCGCCTTGAGTTTGAGAGGGGTGTTACATGTGATATTAGAGGATATGTTAGGAATATTTCTTGTTATTCTTATTTTTAGATTTACTTTTACTTTATGCTTTATTTAAGGGTTACTTTTCTCTCTTTGTAAGTATTTTCTCTATTTTGGTATGAAAAAAAGATTGTGGATTCATGGTTAAGTGCTCTAGTATTTTTCAAGCTGGTGTTCGGTATGCTGGCTTACTGGCTTATGAGCAAAACATAGTAAGCAGTATCCTGGAAATGGTGACAGGTACCTGTTTAACTGCTCTAGTATTTTTCATGCTGAACATCCAGTATTTTTCATGCTGGTGTTTAGTTTCCTGGCTTTCAGGCTTATAAGCAAAATACTTGGCACTTGGCATTATCCTGATAACCTGGTTATCAGGCACTAAGTAAAATGCTTAGTTTTCCTACACTAACTTGAGCATTAAGACACAGGGAGATGAGAGATGTTCAAACTGATTTAATTAGCTTGTGCTCCACCGGATAGATTTTTAGTGTAGAATGTAGCATATCAGAAGTAAAGCCCACCAGCTCTTCCCGAATGCTTGAATGTTTGTCAATTGTTATTGGCTGCATCCTTCTGGTAAAGGCAACCAGTATGTATATGACCTCTTTTTGACATGGTAGATAACATTTTTTTTTCCTCATTATTTTTGGTCAAATTTTTTTAAACATAAATTGGCTATGATGAGACTGATCCTTATTGGAGAAATCTTCGTTTGTATGAATTACATAACTCGAATTTCCCATTATCTCTAAGGATTCGGTGAAACCTTCTTTGAACAACAATTCTGGTATAGCTTAGTAGGTTATACTGGTTTGCCATTCTTACAAGCTAGGAGAAAGGTACCAGGTAGCATGCTCGGTTGGCAGGGGGAAAAAGTATCAGGTAGCATGGTTGGTGAGCTAGTAAATAACTTGAAACTAAGCAAAACCATAGGATAACCTATCGAGGGTTATATTTTCCAAAAAGGGTTACATTCCCTGGTTATTGCAATAGTCTATATCCCTTTCTTTTGCATAATATATGTAGACTAGAACATTTTATGATTGCAGAATTTTGAATATTATTAGTCTTTCACTGGTTGGTAGAAAGCTGTTATTGTTTCTATAATTGTCATCAAGCGACCTTTTGTCTGTTGTTTCATCTCTGGTGTACATCAGTTCCTTTTAGTGCTACTGATGTTCTTGTATATGTATGTGCGCTAGAAGCATAAATCAAGGGTATTTCCATCTTCCACGTCATTCTAACCCTGTGCAATGTTTCCGAGGTGCCCTAAAAAGGTGATGATATGGGTGGTTTGTTGAACTTTTCTTGGTGCAAGCACTTCTGCTTATAGGAGACATTGATAGTGGATGAAACTTAAGACTGACGTGCTGCCTAAGTGGTGGCTTGTGTGCAGTTGTGTGCCTCTGTAACTTGTTTTGGTGGGCTAGTTATGTTAGCATGCAAAATATCAGGGTTGTTTTTGTTAACTTGGCCCACTGGAAGCATAAAGCGTCATGTCTTAATGTGTTCCTAAGAATCATTGGGGGTGGGATTATGGTTGTAGACTTATATGATCATTCTACTTTTAGGTTGTCTTTGGCCACACGTACCATGAAAAGCATCCACTTGGATTGCACGCCATGTGTGGTTGGTCCAATGGCAGCATGCTTGGTTAGTTGAACATCCACCATGTGATCATGTACACTGCTCAGATCTTATTCTAACGTTGTTAGACAATTAACATGGTTTGTTTGTTGACTTGCCAATCATGCAATCCCCTCCCCACTTCCTCTATAGTGAATGAGTTTGCACTTGGAGGACCACTGGCACCCATTTTCAGCCAATTAGAGTTTTCATTCTTCAAACAAAAACCATGTTTTCTCTGGAACTCTGCTAGAGATTAGCCTGTGAAAATTGTTCAAAATTCTAAGTTATGAATGTCTTTCTAGTTTTTTAATTCGGAAATAATGTATTTTCTTAAATAAATGACTTCAAACTTGGCTCGAATCGGCAAGAGTATGCACATCTCGATATGGTGGCGGTTGGGCAAAACCCAGCCCCTTGCTGGGAAATCCAAGAACTGGTGGTTTCTTTTTCTGAGGCTACAGATTTTGCAGAGAATGTTGTTATCTTGCTCATAGGTTCATACTTATTTGCATTTTATGCTTTCTGCTGTCCTGGGCATATGGTTATAGCATTCATACCATTTCTACCGTACTGTTTGCGCATGTGATTGTTAGACCTAATTTTCTGTGCTGTTTGTACCTTGTACCTGATTGTGCTGTTTAACCTATTTTGGCAATCAATGAGTTCCTTTCCAAGTCATCTACTTTCCACAGGAGTTAATAAACCTTGTTCTTTGGTTCCAGGACTTGGTGAAGGAGGTCCAGAGAACACTGTGCACTACATTTAAAGACTTCACAGGCAACTTGGAGGAAGAGTGTGAGCTGGAAAGCCTAATAGATGAACAGCTAGCCGCTCTTCGCAAGGTGTTCAGGATACCTCACAAACTGTTCGACGAAACGCATGGTCTGGCCTCCAAGAAGTTGCTGACTCTGTTCAGAACTGGGAAACTTGGCCCTTTTGTCCTCGATGACCTTCCCAATGAGCCGTAAATTGGAGTAGGTTCAGGTGTCCCTTTTTTTGGCTGATTCCCTGATCTGGCCCGGAGGCCAGTAGCAAGCCTGTTTCCGGGTGATTCGGGCCCACCCTTAATTTATTTTTTCTTTATATTTTTATTAAATTCTTGTATTTCTTTAACCTTATATAATCACTAATTTGTATATTCTTTTAACATAGCACTCTGGCACATGTTTTAACATAGCAGGAATGACTAGTTCCTACTGGTAACCTGAACCTTGGACGGGTGCTTGACTTTGCCTGTGTGCATTCTTCGTGTTGTTTGGTGCAGCTAAAGCATTGTGATGGAAGAACACTTAGAACAGTCTGACATAGCAGTATGGCCAGCTGATAGTATCCAGGAGGCAGTTTTGTTCTGCCAAATATAACAATGTTGTTTAGTACTGTTTTTGGCTGTTCTGTGCTATCTTGGGTTTGCATGGTAGGCTTCCTCACTGGTTGAGCAAATATTATTTAGCGATTATCAAATATGATCAAATATGGGATGACACCAAGCAGGTTAAACAATGACTAGCCCTACATTTTACAATTAAAAATATTCTTTTTTTATGAAAATCTACCTGTTTCATGCCTGGTTCCTGTCAACTTTATTTTGTCAAAATATTTCCTACAAACTATACTCCTAAATATTTTTCAAATATAATGAAGTTTCATAATTAGATTCATCTTTTTTTGGTATGACTTGACTTGTCTAATGTACAAAAATTTACATCTGAATTTAAAATTGTTCGTACATGATGTTAGTTCATTAAGGAAATTGAATCATGTAGCCTCTCCTAATGATGGTTCCGATATCTCTAAATTTTCAAAAATTATGAAAAGTTTAGAAGGCATAGAGGAGACAAAATTGTGGAGCCCACAAAGTTTCAAAATCAAATATGGTCATATGTGGAAGAAATAGAAAAAAATTAGACAATATATATTTACTAGTTGATAATCTGGCCTTGTTTTTTTTTCCACATGTGGTCGAGTTGAGTTATGAAATTTTATAGAGGTTCATAATATTATACCATTTATATCCTCTAATTTTTAAAGAATTTTTGAGGATAAAAAATTTGAGAACTTGGAGATACCAACGCTTTATAAGGGGTACATACTATTAGATACTATAGGAAAATTATGATATAATACACACGCGCACACACAGAATGACTATGATACAAACATATTTAAGATACTCCACTTTTTTGTATATAAGACTTGTATCTTAGTCTCATCCAAATTGTATTTTTATATAAGAGTTTTGAATATCTTATCTACAAACACATACATATATATGATGATATTATTCTACAATCACTCATAAAATAATTATCCTATATCCATCTTGTGGAGCATTAGATGATGCATTGGAATCTGTATTTTACTATCAATAGTAACTAATTGATGGAAGTGGTTTTTGCACAATAGTAACTTTCCTTCCGGTGCATGACAACATGGTTTGTTAGAACTTCCTTAAACATCTCTAAAAAATAGAAACCAAATGCACAGATATCTTGGTTTGTTGTAAAATTATGTCATTTGTTAAAAATAATCACTTTCATCCCTTATATTATCAAAGATCAAAACATATTGAATTATCTGAGAATCGCCTAGGAGAGATCGACACCAACAATTGACAGTAATTTTTGAAGGGAGCAGTAGTAATTCGTGAACATTACTGTCATATTAAGATAAATTACTACCTAATGAATTGAGACTTACTAGTCTATATACTGAGAATTACTACAATCAATTTCATGCTTTTTCATCATGCTCCCTCACATTATATTTTAAATCATGATAAGATAAATTACTACTTTGGCAAGAATGCATCATCACCTCATCGAGAACAATAAGGACCATATAGGGTGTGTTTGGTTGCCTACATTTGGATTCAGCGTGACTCCCAGATGTAATTCTCGAGTGTTTGATTGCCTGTATTATTCCTCCAGCCTGACCTACGCGGTGCAACTTCTCCCGCAGCCTAGCCCGCGGGTACGCTCAATCCTGGCATTTCCCTCGGGCTGGCCCACGGATACGCACATCCTGGCTCCCCTCACGTCCTCCTCGCACCGTTAGGGTTACCTTTGCCTCCTCCTTGCATCTGCCTCTGCCTCTTCCCCGAAACGCCGCCTCCTCCTCTGCCTTCGCCTCCATCTCCGTCGCCGCTCCACCTTCGCCTCTTCCCCGACAACGCCGCCTCCACCTCCGCCCGAACCTCGTTGCCGCCTCCGCCTCCGCCTCTTCCCTGACAACGCCGCCTCCGCCTCCGCCTCCGCCTCCGCCCAAACCTCATTGCCATCTGCGCCTCCGTCGCCACCTCCGCCTCCGTCTCCGCCTCTAGATCTGCTAGGTCTGGTGCAGCCACTACTCACCGTGCCACCACCAAACCATGGCCGCAGCTCCGTCGACCACGGCTTCGCCGTGTACCAGCTCCACGAGCAGCTCCAGTGAACCCCGAGCTCGACACAGCTCAACGACGACAACGACAACTTCTTTGACCAGCTTCTGTGACGACCACTGCAGCCCATGACATCGACCATGACAAGCTTCCACATCATTCAAGTTAATTTCTTGTTTTTCATTGAACTGTTTTTCATTGAACTGATCACGCTGTGAATTTGAATTCTCTGTTCGGAGATGAAATTTTGTATATTTTGTCTGAGATAACAAATGAAATTGCTTAAGCTCCAATTTGTTTGCATGAATCTGAGATGTTAGTGAAATGAATTCCATTCCAAACATGCAATCAGTACTGTAAATTATATTTGGTTCACTGCATACTGTGGAAATTGTCGCCTTTATTTCAGTCATTTGAGAGGGGTAATCTCACCATATCACCACATCATACAACTAGAGTAACCACATACCAACTCATACAACCAACCAAACAGCATCTCCTCCATCCACCCACCAGAACTAGCCTCTAATACAGCCAATCAAACAAATTCAAAACTCATCTAGGATTCAGAAATTCAACCAACCAAATAACATCTTTATTGCATCTCACAGCCTGTTTCATCTAGCCTGTATACAGGCCAGTCTATCCTCATGCAAGCAAACAAACACACCCATAGAGCTTTCTTTCCTGCAACAGTTACGTCTATGGAATTTTTTTGATCCTTCTAGTTGATGGAAGTTTGCTTATACCTTTCAGTGGTGGAACGGGACTATAAGAAAGAGGAGCTAAGTAACCTTCCTTCCTATGGTCGTGGGAAATCATAGGAAGAGATAATAAAGAAGTCTAAGATATTCTAGACTTAGCCCAACCCTTATAGATGTTTATCCTGTAATCCTAATAATTACAATCACAAATCCTTATGATTGTAACACTTATCATCAAAAGAGTTCATAGTCGAATGGATTCTGTTATATAATCACCATGATCGTAGAGATGAGGTCGTAGTCAATGCACGACCAAATGTATACTATTTATCTGTACCTTGTCGGTGAACCAAAACCTGGAAGCATCTTTGAGACAAAGGGTTGGTCGAGAACCCATCTACCGACCACAGTCTAAAGGTCCTACGGTTAGATGGTAACGTTTATTCGACCATACCCGGTGGTTATGCTCATTCGACCATAACCTTTGGATATTGTGACCCTTTATTTCCCCAAGAATGTCATAACTCCTTGACATAGTAACCGTCAAGAAGGTAAATGCACAATCATTCATAAACGTGCAGCCACTAATAATCACACATTATGACTGGTGCATGTTCACCACCCATCGACCCTTCAATTATGTAACCGACAAGCTTTGACAAGCTATAAGGGGGGGAGGGAGGGAGAGAGAGAGAAGAAGAGGATCGAGAGAAAGAGATAGAGAATAAGAGGGAGGTTTTTAGTCAATTCAAGAATAACTCTTATTCTTCTCTATAATCCTTTACACTCTTAGTGAAATCACAACAGGAGTAGGGCTATTACTCAGTCTCCAAGGGCCCAAACCTATATAATTCTTGTGTCTCCGGTGCATCTATATTTACGGTATTTCCTCTGGTGATTGTTAGAAGTGCTTCCCTACGTTTCTATTAAATCTCATGTAAGTTCGGCTTGGAACCTTGTTCCAATTGTCGACAGCTGGCACCCACCGTGGGGCCCCATCAAAGCATTTTTCTTCATCACCTGAGGTTATCGTATCTATAGATCATCATGTCTTGTCTACATGATTCCGAGAATGATTTTGATCTTGAGGATTGTATCGACATCGACATGGATGATGATACTCTTGACGAGGATTATAACCCGAGTTAGTCACTTTTGCCGTTCTATAGTTGTCAGGGTTACAGAATGAGATTATTACTTCTTTATGGTCTCAGGCACCTAAGAGAGACAATATAATAGTCCAATATGTACTGGACACCACCCATTCCATGGTCTTGACTTGTGATGTCACGGGATTTGTAGTCTTTAGATATCCACAAACCCCAAAGTCGCAAGAGACTATGGTCTCACGAATACTGCAGACATGGAGATATTTTCCCGTTGTCGCCCAAGTTGTGAAGACTGTGCATTGTCATAGTTAATACGCGACCACGGTTTACTAGAGAGTTAAAACGACTGACGGTTATATAATTAGTCTCATTCAATCATATAAATAGTAGATGAGCCATTTTTCCACTACCGTCGTTTGAACGTTTTAAGTTCCTTATAACCGTTAAGAAAGTAATAAAGCACTAATGATCCAACATAATTACACATTATGGTTGGTGCATGATTACCTCTCGACGACCCTTCATTCTCGTAACCAAAGATTAGCGGCGAGCTATAAAAGGAGGATCACTGGGAGAGATCAGGACAAGAAGCAAGAGATTTAAGACACAACACTTTAGAACTAGCCACAGTAGATTTACATTGACTGTAACCTAAAGAATACAAGATTGTTCTTAGTTCATCTAAGAACATCCTTGATTCTCTTCTTGTAACCCTAATTTTACATAGTGAAATCATAACAGGACGTAGGGCTATTACTCATCATCAGAGGGCCCGAACCTGTATAAATTACTTTCTTCCTCTGATATAGCTATCATAATTTACCTGAGATTCACCTTAGATTGGCTTCACATCTTCTTGAACATTTATGTAAGTTTGACTAAGGAAGAGAGTCCCAATCGTCGACAGTTGGCGCCCACCGTGGGGCCTTATTTCAAAGTGTCTTTCTTCATCAGGAATTTTGGTAAGCCATGTCAGGAGTTTACGATTCCGAAAATGATTTTGATCTTACAGATTACACTGATCTTAACATGGAGGATGAAACTCTCTACATGGAAGAAAATGAAGTTCCCTCAGAGCCTGCTATTGAGGAGTATCCACAAAACTTGATCCATGGTCAAGAACCTGAACCGGCAGTACGTTCACCTTCTGTGAGTCCTACCACATCAAATGGTGAGTATGTGCCAGAACCCATCGTCCCAGATGATGCGGGAGATGAGGACCTTGAGTTCAGTCTGGAAGGTTTTGCTCCAAAAAACTTGAATTTTATCTTCAATTTTGAGTTTGACTCAGATGAGGAGATGCTCTCCCCGTCCGCGACTTCAGTTCCTCGGGAAGTTTCTATGCTTTCTGAGGAAACCCCTGAGCAACATGCTGCCAGGGAAGAATAAGAACGCAAACGGGAGGAAGATGCAACTCGTGAGCAGTGAGAGGCAGAGGTTCGTAAGGTTATAGAGCAAGCTCTGCAACTTGCACAATCTCCCCATGATGCCGCAGCTCGCGACCTGGTGCCTGGAATGTCTCGTCTGCAACATCATCATGGTCGCAAGCGGGATCAAACTCCCACATCAGCTCCAGCCTATCCTCTGATGGATGAAGCTACGATAACTCCCATGGCACCTCGAAGGAGCACACAGTATGGGATTCGAGTGATTGTAGATACTCTTCGCAATCCTCCTTCGGATTTGGCGAATGATGATAGAGTTCTGTTTGCAAGGATCTTGGCAAATAACTTCGATGAGGTGGCCACTGTTGTCACTCCGACATCATCCTCGTGATCAGCGACTTGTTCTCGTGAGAAGGACAATTATTATTTGAGCCAGGAGCGATCCTGTGGACACACTCCATCGGCCCGGCATCGTAAAACCAGGCGTACAGGTAACTCTAGTGACCTCCGTCGTGAGCCAGTACATTCCTGGTTAGGACCACGAATAGATTCTTCTTGCAATCATAATCGTGAACCGGTGCATTCACATTTGGGGCCACAGGTGAGTTCATTCCGCGATCTTGATGGAGGTTGCGAGGAACAGCAGCCACATCCTTCGTACGTAGGTTGCAAGGCTTTCTCGCCAGGATTAAGTGCAATAATCTGGCCAGATAAGTTTAAACCCGGAATAATCGAATGATTCGATGGGACTAAAAATCCTTCCAAATTTCTCTAGATTTACATCACTGCCATCCAAACTACTGGAGGTGATGAGCGGGTTATGGCGAATTATTTGCCAACTGTTATGGAAGGTCCATCACGGACCTGGCTGTTTAATCAGCTCAAAGGCTCCATTTACAATTGGGAAATGTTGTGTGATGCAATCCTTAATAATTTTTAAAATTGTTATCAAAAGTCTGGCAAGGAAGATTATCTTCATCGCTTGCGCCAGACCTCTACAAAGACTCTTCGCCAATTTGTCAAAAGATTTGTGGGAGTACGCAATACTATTCCCAATATTTTTGACAGCTCCGTCATCAGAGCATTTAAACATGCCATTTGATATCGGAGGTTTACTAAAGATTTGCTCATTCATCCACCGCGATCAATCGCGGACCTCTTTGACATGGCTGATCGTTATTCCGACGCAGCTGAGGCCGTTGAGTGGAATAAGATGGCGGATAAGGGAAATTTGCCGCCCCAACCAGGTCTCGAAGATAACAAGACGGATAAGTCAAGTAAGAAACCTGAGACATTTGCAGGCGGGAAATCCAAAAAGGTGAAGAAAGCTAGAACCAACCAATTCTGAGGGGTTACCTCCATTGACAAGTAGCCTCAAGAAAAAGGTAAGAAGGTACCGTTTAAAACTAACAAGGTTTCTCCAGCTGGTCACGGCGACCGACCAAAAAAACAAGCTAAACCGTAGGGATCGAAGAAATGGTGTCTGTTCCACAACACTTCCTCGCACAATCTCCAAAATTGTCGGACTTGGTTAAATTTATCAAGGTAAAACTCCTATGCCTACAGTGCCAGGTCAGGGACAAACTAGCGTGATCCGTTTGAGACATAGTCTTGGTTTTCGCACTAGGCTCACCCAGATTCTAATATGCGGAATAACGGGATCTTACTCAGAAATACCGAAACCCAAATGTTGATCGAAAACACAGTTCAAAGTAATTGCGCAACTCTTTATTTCAAAGAGGGCTTTTACACGTCGAACGTTATGCACACTTGCCTACGTCGAAGGAACTATAAGTGTTTAAAACTCAAATAAGTTCTATGACTTTTCGATAATCTAAACTAGTCCTATTACAAGGTATTTATAGTCCAATCGTATGAGTACATATCAGACTCAATAACCTAAACGTATTAGACTAATATAACTAACTAATCCTAAACATATAAACTTAGTTATATATTCGGATCAGATTACAATTCCGAACAGGGAACGAATTCCTTTTCATGGTCGCGGACCCATCCATGGCCGCGGAACCTTTCCGAACACGGTTAAGGTCGCGAAGTCGTATGCGATCAGGACTTGAAGATCCTCCCGGATCATGACTCCCTTGTTGAGAAGGAGCCAACCCCTGTTGCGACCTCTTGATCAAACTGCAGATGTGGCAATTGGGCTTGTCCATATTCTCTGGTGTACCACTTTGCCGCAAGTGCTTGTTGATCTTTCTGACCGATTTGAAAAGTCTCCTTTATGCCACTGCCGGTGGTAGTCACCTTCTTCTCCAGAATCACATCTTCACGTAGAGATTCGTCTCGTTGATAGACCAAGTCTTCAACAGATGGTACTATGGTATCTGGCTCATCATCCAGCATTGAAGGCTCAAAGAGTTTGAGGTGCTCAACATTGACAACCGAGTAAATATCCATGTATGGAGGTAACTCGAGTTGACAAGCATTATTACCCACTTTTCACAAAATCCGAAAAGGACCATAACGAATGGGTTTGAGTTTCTCACCTTCACCTTTAAGTCTCTCCTTACTCAGATGTAACCATACCATATCACCTTCTTGAAATTGCGCATCAACTCGGTGCCGATCATGTCGCGCCTTGTACTTGAGTTGAGTTTTCAGCAAGTTCTGTTCAACCTCACGATGGAGTCGTTGAATACCTTCCAGGAACTTTTGTGCTCGATCCTGATTAGATGCTTCCTTGCTGTTCTGTGCTGAGGTAGGGATCACAAACTCCATGTCGAATGGACTCTGTGGTAGAAATTCTAAACGGACCTCAAACGGCGACTTTCCAGTCGAACCATGCATTGCTCCATTAAAAGCAAACTACAGGTACGGTATGCTTTCATCCCAGGTCTTCGGGTGCTTCGAGTTATATCCTCTCAAAAGATGAACGATTGTGCGATTTACCACCTCGGTTTGACCATCAGTTTGCGGATGAAAAGCAGTACTCCTTTTTAGCTTGGTGTCCATCATTGTCCAGAGCGATCGCCAAAAGTGACTAAGGAACCGGGTATCTCGATCAGACACAATAGAAGTCGGCAGTTTGAAGTGTGTCCAAACGTTTTGAAAGAATACCCGAGCTGCTTCTTCTCCCGTGATAGTCTTTCGACAAGGTATAAGCATAATCATTTTGGAGAACTGATCAACGACCACGAATAGATAGTCGTTGCCACATCGGGTCTTAGGCAATCCTCCTAAGAAATCCATGGATATGCTCTCCCATGGTCGCGATGGAACTGGCAAAGGAGTGTACAAACCTAATTTTCGGTTTGCCTGTTTCGAGATGCTGCAGAGGCTACAGCCTCGAACAAAACTAGCCACATCTTGCTGCATACCCGGCCAGAACACATGTTGATGAAGATTTTGCAATGTCTTTGTCACCCCAAAGTGACCAGCTACCTTCGATGTGTGCGCTTCTCGCATCCATTGAATTCGAGGTGCTCCACGAGGTATGCAAAGTAAATTGCCCTTGTACAAGAGCCCTTCTCCCCAAACGAACTCTGTAGGTTTCCCTGTTTCAAGCTCAGTTAGTGCTGTTTGAAAATCAGGGTCTTCACTGTACATAGTGGCATAGTCATCATGACATGAGGGCTCGATCTGCATGAATGCTGATAAATAGAGGGTTGTAACTGGTGGTCTCGACAACATGTCCGCCAATTTGTTGTGTACGCCCTTCTTGTACTTAATCACCAGATTAAACTGCTGCAAATACGACATCCACTTCATGTGCCGAGCTTGCTGTAGCTTGGATTGAGTTTGCAAATATTGCAATGGTTGATGGTCGGTGTGGACAACAGTCACTTTACCCAAGAGATAACATCACCAATGTTTCACGGCCTGATGCAGTGCACACAACTTTTTGTCATAAGTCGGGTAGTTCTTCTGAGCTCCCTAAAATAACTCGGAGTGATATGCCACTGGTCGACCTTCTTTCATGAGCACTGCGCCCATCGCATAACCTGAGGCATCGGTTTCTAGCTCGAATGGTTTCTGGAGAATCAACAAAGCTAACACAGGTGCCTCGCTGATCTTCCTCGTCAATAAGAGAAACGTGTCCTCATGTTTCCCTGTCCACTCGAACTTTTGATCGATCCTGGTTAATCCATGCAATGGAGAAGCCATAATCAAGAAGTGTCGGATGAACTTCCGAAGATATTGGCATGCTCCCACAAAACTACGCACATCCGTAACTGTTCGCGGTCGCGGCCACTCACAAATCACTTTTACCTTATCGGGGTCGATTTGCAATGTACCGTTGCCGACCAAGAATCCTAGGTAAAGTAGAGTTTGTTGGCCGAACTCGCACTTCTTATGGTTGAGGCGAAGTCGATGTTGCCGAAGCTGTTTGAACACCTTTTCGACATGAATGAGGTGCTCATCCCACGAACGACTATAAACCAATATGTCATCGATGAACTATCTCAATACGTCATTCATAAGACGCATGAAGGTTGTCGGGGCATTGCAGAGATCAATCGGCATGACCAGCCATTCGAACAGACCTTTTCGTGTTTTGAACGCGATTTTCCACGTATCCTCCTCTGGAATGCTGACTTGATGATATCCTGACTTAAGATCCAACTTGGAGAAGACAACGGCATGCTTCAATTGGTCTAGTAGGTCGTCAATACGAGGAAGGGGGTACCGGTTCTTGATGGTGATCTTGTTCAGTGCTCGGTAATCGATGCACATACGCCAAGTCCCATCTTTCTTTGGCACTAACACCACAGAAGATCCACAAGGTGAACTACTCGGTTGAATGACACCATCGTTCAGCAACTCACCAAGTTGTCTCTTGATCTCTTCATTTTCCAATACTGAGTTGCGATACATACTCAGATTGGGCAGTGTCGCATCGGATACAAGCTGAATTTCGTGCTCGACTGGACGTTTCGATGGATGACCCTGGGTAGTCTTGAGATCACTGTATTTCTCCAGCAGTCCCGACAAATGACCAGAATCCTCTCGGCATGCCAACGACAATGCTGGTCGAGGACCATCACTTTGACCAATGGGTCGAATCATGACAAGCACATATTTGTGACATGCATTAACAATTGTTTGGCCTGATTTGCAGTAATCAAGTTCGAAGTGTTGACATGGATGTCTCTACTGATCAGGAACTTAACTACATCTTTGGTGAGGTCATACTCTTGCGCTCGCCGATGGAAGTGAGTGTCTCGATCATACAGATATGGATTCCCAAAGATCATCTGACAGATATCGATAGGGACAACATCGCATTGCACCTCATCGATATATCGTGCAGAGATCGCAAACTTCAACACACACTGACTCGTAATCTGTTGGTTCACGCCGGATGTAAACCAACCCAGCGGATATGATCGCGGGTGTGTGGTTGTCTTCAAACCAAGTCGCCGAACCAGTCCAGCGAAGACCAGATTCTTCTGACTTCCAGGATCGAATATTGCTGCGACCACTCCGTGATTCACCTGGATGTTGATGGTGAACAAGTCCTCCATTGGGTGATGGTCGTTCGGTGGATCTGAACCCTTCTCCTTCGGCATTGCCATCAGAGACAAGGTCGTATCCACCTCATTAATCGAATTCACTTGGACAACTTCTTCATCGGATGAAGTCGTAGTAGCCGTGGCTGTTCTTTTCTCTGGTCCATTTTTCTTTGGTTGAAGTTTATGATGAAGTTTGTAGCATTTGTCCTTAGTATGTCCCGCAACTTGACAATGTTCACAAAAGGCACCCATGCCCGATTTTGAAGCTTCTTCTTCGGACTCGGCTTTTTCTTTGTCAAGGTCGCATTTTTCTTCGTGCTTTTATCACTGCGGGATTTGTTCTTCTTCTCGATCGCCATAGCAGTTGCGCTAGCGGTCGCGATGTCTTGGACGTCGAGCAGACTTAGCTCAGTACTGATCGATTTATGAAGTCCAGATGTGTACTTCCGAAATACCTGAGGATCGGACAGTGAGATGCCGATGACCATTGCTTGTTGCTGAAACTCTATCGTGTAGTCTTGGACGGTCTGGTCGTGCCGTTGGTATAATCTGTGCCAACGCTCCCATCTCTCCTCAAGGTAACTCATCGGATAGAATTCTTGTCGTAGAAGTCATTTGAATTGACTCCACGCAAGGTCGTCAGCTTCACCATTGGCGACAAGGGTCTTCCACCAAGTCTTGGCGTGGTCCTTCATTTTCAAAGGTGCGAATTTCACCTTTTGAGTGCTATTGAACCCTTTCAGGTCAAAGTAGGTCTCAAGCTGGTCGATCCAAGAATCTAGTTTCTCGGCATCGATCACCCCATCATATATGGGTATATCAATCTTAGCGTCGACCTTAAAAGATCTGACAGCTAAGGAGATGTTGGCGAGGTTGTCGGTCTTGTGGTCGCCTTCGTCTTCATTTTTGTCTGTCCTGCACAAGTCTTCACCAGTCTTCACACCCATAACCTTCCCTACTTAAGGAGGTACAATCATGGCCTGCTGCTTAATCCAAGCAAGCACGGTTTCCATGTTGGTGGAGAGCTTAGCCACTTATTCGGCTAGGTTAGCTTGAACGGAGGTATCGTCAGACATTGTCGGAGACGGGGCTATAGGAACCGTCAATTGATCGCCTGGAGTTTCGCTGGAAGTTTTGTAACCTGGCGAGTCTTCACCATCCACAGGATAGGAAAGTTGCTCTGATACCAACTTGATCCGTTTGAGACCTAGTCTTGGTTTTCGCACTAGGCTTGCCTAGATTCTAATATGCAGAATAATGGGATCTTACTCGGAAATACCAAAACCCAAAGGTTGATCGAAAACACAGTTCAAAGTAATTGCACAACTCTTTATTTCAAAGAGGGCTTTTACATGTCGAATGTTAGGCACACTTGCCTACGTCGAAGGAACTATAAGTGTTTAAAACTCAAATAAGTTCTATGAATTTTTGATAATCTAAACTAATCCTATTACAAAGTATTTATAGTCCAATCATATGAGTACGTATCATACTCAATAACCTAAACATATTAGACTCATATAACTAACTAACTAATCCTAAACAATAAGCTTAGTTATATATTCGGATCGGATTACAATTCCGAACAGGGAACGAATTCCTTTTCATGGTCGCAAACCAATCCATGGTCGTGGACCCATCCATGGCCACGGAACCTTTCCGAACACGGTTAAGGTCGCGAAGCCGTATGCAATCAGGACTTGAAGATTCTCCTGGATCATAGCGGGAGCAAAGGCGCTAATGCGGATGAGGACATGCCATATCAGGTACTTAACAATCACGCTAATGTTATTTTTGGTGGTTCTTCATCTTATGTTTCTAAGTGTCAATATAAAAATGTCTGCCGTGAGGTAAACAGTACTGAGGTCCCTTTGGGAGAGCCTCAGTACCCCCGTTGGTTGGAGGTTTCCCTGATCTTTAGCCGGGAAGATTGCCCTAAAGGGTTGATGCGACCTCGGTGCCTCCCTTTGGTAATATCTCCTACCATTAGCAATGCTAAGTTAGGACGAGTGCTGGTTGATGGAGGGAGTTCACTCAATCTCCTATTCGCTAAGGCCCTCGACGAGATGCAAATTCCTCGTTCAAAGATAAAGCCAGTGGCACAACCATTTTTTAGAATAATTCCAGGTTCCTCAATGTTACGAATTGGTCAGATTTTGCTACCGGTAACACTGGGGGAGCCAACGAATTTTCGAACGTAATTAATTACTTTTGATGTAATTGATTTTGATTCTACTTATACCGCCATTTTTGGTAGGCCTTCTCTCACTAAGTTCATGGCGGCGACACATTATGCCTATCAATGCGTCAAGGTCCCAGGTCCTCATGGCGTGATCACAGTAAGGGGCAGTCAGCATACAACCCTAACTTGTGATCGAATTTCCCTGGAACTGGTCAATCAACTTCCTTTACGAGATGTTAAGGTTGCGACCTCGGCACCAGATGTGGTCAAAGGATCCCTGTGACTAGAAGAAAAACTCAAAATGGTTCCTCTATTCCCAGATGATTCATCTAGAACTGTTCGGATTGGATCAAACCTGGATGATAAATAGGAACTAGAGCTCATTGCTTTCCTCTAGGCTAACGTGAATGTGTTTGCGTGGAAAACCTCAGACATGCCTGGAGCCCCAAGGGAAGTAATTGAGCACAGGCTAGCCATTCAGCCTGGACAATGACCAATAAAGCAAAAACTCAAACGTTTTGCTCCGGATCGGCAAGAAGCTATTCGTTCGAAGTTAGATAAACTCCAACAGGCTGGTTTCATTCGTGAGGTCGACCATCCTGAATGGCTCACGAACCTAGTCATGGCCCTGAAATCAAACGATAAGTGGCGCATGTGCGTTGATTACACCAGTTTGAACAATACCTATCCGAAGGATGATTTTTCTCTTCTCTGTATCGATTAGTTGATTGATTCCACAATGGGTTGTGAAATGATGAGCTTCTTGTATGCTTACTCAGGCTACCATCAGATTAGCATGGCAGAAGAAGATGAAGAGAAGACTGCCTTCATCACTCCATTTGGTATTTACTGCTACATTAGAATGCCATTTGGGCTCAAGAATGCTGGTTCCACATACCAGCGCTTGATGCAAAAGACCTTTATTTCTCAGATAGGGCGTAATTTAGAAGCTTATGTTGATGATTTGGTTGTAAAGAGTCTTAAGAGCTCCAGTCATATAGATGATCTTATTGAAACTTTTTGTAATTTGAATAAACATGGAATAAAGTTGAATCCTGAAAAGTGCTCTTTTGGGGTTTCTTCGGGTAAGCTTTTGGGTTTCCTTGTTTGTTCTAGAGGCATTAAGGTTAATCCTAAAAAAATTCGGGCCATTGAGCAAATGCGATCTCCTTTGACCACGAAGGAAGTGCAAAGTCTAATTGGTCGAACGGCGGCTTTGAGTCGTTTCATTTCTCGGTTAGGAGAACGTGATTTACCTTTCTTTAAGGTTGTACGTAAACACAATGGCTTTCGATGGTTGGATGAAGCTGAAAAAGCCTTTCAAGAAGTAAAAGCATACCTCACTAGTGCTTCGGTGTTGGTTTCCCCTGTTAAGGGAGAAACGTTAATCATCTATTTGGCTGCTACTCCTCATGTGGTTAGTGCAGTTTTGGTCGCAAAAAGAGATGGAGTGCAACGACCAGTCTATTTCATAAGTGAGGTGCTTAATGGACCAAAGGAGCATCACCCAGAAGTCCAAAAGCTCCTTTACACTCTGTTAATGGTTTCTAGAAAGCTTCGACATTACTTTCAAGTACATACGATTTCTGTGCCATCATCTTTTCCTTTAGGGGATATTCTCAGGAACCCTGAAGTCTCTGGTCGAATTGCAAAATGGGCAGTTGAACTTGGGGCTTTCAACCTCCGTTTTACTGCTCGAGTAGAAATCAAATCTCAGGTTCTTGCAAATTTCGTGGTCTAATGGTCTAATCCTAAACCACAGGAACAAGACCAAGTGGATTTGGATACTTCTGACTGTTGGAAAATTTATTTTGACGGTTCTTGTAGTTTCCAACACTCGGGGGCTGGAGTAGTTTTAATAATACCTCAGGGTTATAAACTCCGGTATGTCATACAATTACACTTTGCTGCTACTAATAACGCAGTAGAGTATGAAGGTATTCTTGCTGGGCTTCGAGCAGCCGAATCCCTTGGAGTCCGTTGATTAGTGGTGAGGGGGGACTCACAGCTAGTCGTAAACCAGGTAAACAGGAGTACAACATCTTTGATGAGACAATGGGTCATTACCTGGACGAGGTGAGGAAATTGAAAAAATACTTCAGTAATTTCAAAGTCCAATTCATTCCGCGAAGAGACTGCTAGAAAACGGGCTCGCTACTCTAGCGCAATTTCAAATCTTTTACCTGAAATCCCAAGAAGCTTGCAAGCAATAGATCATAGATTAAGAGAATTACCACTAGACGCGCGGATGCGACAATGCAGCAGCGGAAGAAAAGTCAATGTCACAACCGGATTGTGACCAGCAGTGAAGCAATAACAGCCGCACATGGAAGTCCACACGTCCGGGGAAGGAGCACCGCGTGTTCGTGTGCTAGCACCAGCGCACGCGGCTAGGGTTTTACGAGATCTATCTCATGGATGGTGGTGGTAGCCAGAATTGATTAGATGATAGATGCATGCCTACCGCACCTCCTTTTATAGGGCCTTGCAGATAAGTCCTACTCAAATACGATTCCTAATCCAGAGCCTTGCAAATAAGTCGAACTCAAATGTGAACTCTAATCCTAATGGTAAACCCAGTGCCAAAAGGGGACCCGTTTTAGATCCCATCCGAATTAATGCTCCAACCTGTTAAGTGTGTAACCCTGTAGGTTCGTGTATATTTGGCCGCGACCAAAAACAACTGCCCGAGTCACAAGTCATAGGTGGTCGCTAGCATGTACACGAAGACCATATCCGATGAACCTATACAAATTATCATGGATTATCTCTTTGCTTCACGATACTAGATTGAACTCAAGATGAGAAACGTGTCATCCTTGAATAGCTCGGTCCTTTCTTGATCTTATAATGGACTAAACTTTCTATAATTGACTCTTAACTATATTTGGCACGGCCATGCATTTTCTTAGTCCAATTATATCAAGGGGCCCAGAGATATCTCTCTCAAGATATGAGAGGGGAAATTCCATCTCAACCAATCACTTTCAACCACATGGTTCATAACATATATGTATGTCACCTTTATGACTACTCGATTAAAAATAGCAGTTGATGATACCAAGTATGCTACTACGCATGTATGAAACCGTGATGATCTCAGGTGATGCGCCAATTGACGAGGATTGACACCCGGGTCACTTCTAATAAACTTCTGGTTCAAGACAGGTTCGAACCAGACATGTATCTGGTAATGCGAACTCAAGCTATTCTGAGGGGCATCACCACGAGGTCGCAAGCTTTACGCGATCAGGTCACAGCTTTACGCGGTCAGACCGTAAGCCTTGCGCGGTCAGAAGTTCGTAGGCTATACGCGAACTACACATTCGGAATATTGCGCGGTCAGCCAATATCCCGCGGTCAGAACATCTGCCGATCAGGATACTTGGGATCCATCTATTCGGTTGTCCATACAACAGGATATTCTAGGTATCCCGAAGATTCCTACACGTGGAGAATCAACCGTCAGGAGGTTAACACGTACAGTTATCCATGAATAACACGTGTTTAACCTACGTGGAGGTTAAGAGCAGTTCCAAAAACCGCATCCAACCGTCCGTGCAACCGATTGATGCAGTTTCCTTCACATGGCACCCTTTCAAACAATATAAAAGGATGGCATGGGACATCAATCAGGGGAGAGAGATCATCCGAAACATCAACCGAGGGATCGGAAGATCAAGAAACCAAAAATCATCTAAGTTAGCCAAGTCTACGGCCCACCAGATATAGCATTTTAGTAAGCCTTCTTTGGCTTATCCTTGTACACTTTTACAGGAAAAATCCTCGCCTGTGAGGACTTTTCCCTCCATTTGTAAACCTTTTACCACACTTAGTGAAATCTCAACAGGACGTAGGGCTTTTACTCCCACCATCGAGGGCCCGAACCTGTCTAAACTCTCTGTGCTCCTGTTCACCATTGTTCAGCATACCTTCCCGAAGGGTCATCTTGAAAGGTCTCACAATTACAAATTTTGCATAAGTTCGGCTGAGGACTCCAAGTCCGAATCGTCGACAGCTGGCACCCACCGTGGGGCCTTTCTCAAGGCGTCCTAATTGAAATTCGGAGGTTCGCTGAAACATGGCTGGAGCATATGATTCCGAGAACGATTTTGATCTCGAGGATTATGCTCATATCCCAATGCCTTCTCCAAGTGATCCCGTTCCGATGGAAGAGGTCGAAGGTCAGAATCTTCCACAGGGTGAATCATCTCCCCAAGTCATGTCAATCGACTAGGAGGTAACTAGCACAAGGTCAGAACCCGCAGAGGTTCTTAATGTGCTAGGTGATGAATCCGGCCCGTCATGCGATCCCGCTGAGGGAAAGTATGATGGTGACCCTGAAGTTAGCCCAGGAAGGTTCGACCCTGATAACCTCCACCGTCTCTTTGATTTCGAGTCCGACTCGGGACAAACCGAGATGTTCTCCCCATCGGCGACCTCTCTCCCTAGGCAGTTTGCTGCGTTGTCGGAAGAAACTCCCGATCAACAGGCTGCCAGGGAAGAACAAGATCGCAAACAGAAGGAGGAACAAGATCTCGAGCAACAGAACAACGATCTACGCAGAACTGCCCTAGAGGCTCTTCAAGATGCGCAGGCTCGTTACGATGCTGCCCCGAGTTCTTCTCGACGGTCGCGTGGTCGTAGACGTGACCAGACTCCTTCCTTACCACCGGAGCATTTCCTAGTGGACGAGGAAACAATAACACCTGGTGCCCCTAGGAGAAGTACCCATGGTCGACTGCGATCTATCGCGGAAGTCATGCGCAATTTTCCTCCTACGGTCACGGATGCGCAGAGACCGGTCTTTTACAGGATCCTGGCGGAAAGACTGGATGAGGTCGCATCCGAGGCGACCCCAACGGCCTCATCCCGCTCAGTGACACATTCTCGCGAACGAGATGGTCCTCATTCTGGCTCTGGTCGACGGAGTTACCCGCCACCTTTACCGTCCTGACAGGACAAATATCGGCGAATGCAGGACTCTCGCAGTAGGGATCGAGTTCCCGTTCACTCTCGTTTGGGACCCCGAGTAACCTCGCCATTAAGTGAGTTTGCTCGAAACCCGACCGAAAGTCGCAGGACGGTTCACGGTCCTTACGTTGGTTGCAAAGCTTTCTCGCCTGGCCTACGAGCAGTCGTTTGGCCCGATAAGTTTCGACCAGGGGCCATTGAGAGGTTTGATGGAACTCAAAACCCATCTGAGTTCCTTCAGATCTATATTACTGCCATCCAAGCAGCAGGAGACGATGACAAGGTCATGGCCAACTACCTGCCAACAGTCCTCGTAGGACCGGCTAGAACCTGGTTGTTCAATCAGCCTGAGGGTTCTATCTATAATTGGGAAATGCTATGTGATGCCATCCTCAGTAATTTCCAAAACTGTTACCAAAAGCCGGGTAAGGAGGACGACCTGCATAGACTGCGGCAAACTTCAACCAAAACACTTCGGCAGTTTGTCAAGAGGTTTGTCGGGGTAAGAAATACCATCCCGAACATATCTGATGGCTCCGTAATCAGGGCATTTAAGCATGCCGTTCGATACCGGAGATTCACTGAAGACTTGCTTATCCACCCTCCTCGATCAGTGGCCGATCTGTTCGATATGGCTGATCGATACTCCGATGCAGCCGAGGCAGTCGAATGGAACCGAATGGTTGAAAAGGGGGACCTACCGCCCCAACCAGGCTTCAAGGATGCCAAGAAAGAAGATTCAAGCAAAAAGCCGGAGTCTTCACCGGGTGGGAAGTCAAAAAAGTCGAAGAGGAACCGCTCTGGGCAGTACCGTGAGGTCGCGGTCGCGGAGAAACCACCTTCGACCAAAGGTAATAAGTCTTCTTTTAAAAGTAAAACTGCTTCTGGTGGCCGGGATTCCGACCAGCCAGAAAAATCAACTAATCCGCAGGAGGGCAAGAGGTGGTGTCCACTCCACAACTCCGCAGGCCACGACCTCAAAAACTGCAGGAGTTGGTTGAAACAGCAGGATGATTTCTACCAAGGAGCTGGGCCAATGCCAACCTTACCGCCTAAAGAGCAGGCGTGCGGGGTTAGAGACGTCGACGGAGACGAAGAAATGGCTTACCAGGTACCTCAAAATCATGTTAATGTCATTTTCGGAGGTTCCTCCTCTTTCGTTTCCAAAAGACAGTTTAAAACCTTTTGCCGAGAGGTTAACCAAACGGAGACATCCCTTGGTGAACCTCAATATCCCCGTTGGTCGGATATGCCTTTGACGTTCGATCGCGCTGACTGTCCTGTGGGGCTAACTCGACCATTGAGGCTACCTCTGGTTATTACCCCAATCATCAGTAACGCGAGAGTCGAAAGGGTTCTGATTGATGGGGGAAGTTCCCTTGATCTTTTATTGGTCAAGACACTCGACGAGATGCAAATTCCTCGTTCGAAGATCAAGCCCATAATCCATCCGTTTTATGGGATAATCCCAGGCCCCTCCATGATGCCATTGGGACAAGTGGTCCTCCCAGTCACTCTGGGAGAACCAGATAATTTCCGAACAGAATTGGTTACTTTCGATGTAATCGATTGTGATTCAGCTTATTATGCAATCTTTGGCAGGCCAACTCTTGCTAAGTTCATGATGGCAACGCACTATGCTTATCAGTGCGGTAAATTGCCTGGCCCCAAAGGTGTCATTTCGGTCCGAGGTAGTCGCAACGTGGCGCTCACGTGCGACCGGCTATCTTTGGAGATGGTCGATCAACTTCCCATCCGGGACGCTCAGGTCGCCACTGTCGCCACCGATGCGATCAGGGCTGCTCCTCGACCAGATGAGAAACTCAAACAAGTTCCCTTGTACCCAGATGACCCATCCAAGACAATTCGGGTTGGGTCAGCCCTGGATGACAAATAGGAACTCGACCTCGTTGCTTTCCTCCGGGCTAACGCAGACGTGTTTGCGTGGAAACCGTCCGACATGCCCGGTGTCCCAAGGGAAGTAATTGAGCACAGGTTAGCAATTCGACCTGGACAACGACCAATAAAGCAAAAGCTCAGGCGTTTTGCCACCGACCGACAGGAAGCCATCCGAGAAGAGTTAGACAAACTCTTACAAGCCGGGTTTATCCGCGAAGTGAATCACCCGGACTGGCTCGCCAATCTGGTCATGGTCCGCAAGTCAAATGGCAAGTGGCGCATGTGCGTCGACTATACTAGCCTCAACAGTGCCTGCCCGAAGGATGACTTTCCCCTTCCCCGCATCGACCAGCTGGTTGACTCCACTGCGGGCTGCGAACTGATGAATTTTCTGGATGCCTACTTAGGATATCATCAAATTAGCATGGCAGAAGACGATGAAGAGAAAACTGCCTTCATCACCCCGTTCGGCACATACTGCTACGTCAGAATGCCATTCGGTCTCAAGAACGCTGGTTCCACGTACCAGCGCTTGATGCAAAAGACCTTTCTTTCCCAGATAGGGCGTAATCTCGAAGCATATGTAGACGACTTGGTTGTAAAGAGCACCAAAAGATTGTCTCATTTGGACGATCTTGCTGAAACCTTCTGTAACTTGAATCGCTTTGGAATAAAATTGAACCCGGAGAAATGTTCTTTCGGGGTTTCTTCAGGAAAGCTTCTTGGTTTTCTTGTGTGTTCCAGGGGCATTGAGGTTAATCCTGATAAAATCAGAGCTATTGAACAAATGAGGTCGCCCTCGACCATGAAGGATGTTCAACGCCTGGCTGGTCGCATGGCGGCTTTAAGTCGCTTCATATCGCGATTAGGCGAAAGGGGACTACCTTTCTTTAAAGCCTTGCGGAAACATCATAACTTCACGTGGTCTGACGAGGCCGAAAAAGCGTTTCAGGAGGTAAAAACATATCTATCCAGTCCGCCAGTATTGGTGTCTCCTGAAAAGGAAGAACCATTACTTCTGTATTTGGCGGCCACCCCACACGCGGTCAGCGCAGTTCTGATCGCGGAAAGGGAAGGAGTACACAGACCCGTCTACTATGTGAGCGAAGTACTTCATGGTCCTAAGGAGCGCTACCCTGAGGTCCAGAAGATACTTTACGCACTACTGATGGCTTCCCGTAAGCTACGACATTACTTTCAAGCACACAAGATCACAGTACCCTCCTCTTTTCCTTTAGGGGATATTGTTCGAAATCCAGAAAAATCTGGTCGAATCGCTAAATGGGCGGTCGAATTCGGTGCCTTCGAAATCCTTTTCACCCCTCGCACGGCGGTTAAGTCTCAGGTTTTGGCCGACTTTGTAGTCGAATGGACCAACCCTGAGCCACCCGTGCAGTTGGCGAAGGAACTGGAGTGCCCCGATTATTGGACAATGTACTTTGACGGCTCCCGTAGTTTTCAACACTCGGGGGCTGGAGTGGTCTTAGTTACGCCTCAGGGCGAACAGCTTAAGTATGTTATTCAACTACACTTTGTTGCCACCAACAATGCAGCAGAGTATGAAGGTCTTCTTGCAGGGCTCCGAGCAGCAAAATTCCTCGGAGTCCGTCGATTAGTGGTGAGGGGGGACTCACAGTTGGTCGTAAACCAGGTAAACAAGGAGTACAGCACCTCCGATGAGACAATGGCTCATTACCTGGGGGAAGTGAGGAGATTGAAAAAACACTTCAGTCACTTCGAAGTCCAATACATCCCGCGAAAGGACAACATTCTCACAGACCAATTATCCAAAATTGGATCCTCACGCTCATCCGCTCTGGCAGGAGTGTTCATTGAACACTTGGACCATCCTTCGATCATGACTTCGGTCGAGGATGATCCGGCAATAGCCTTCGTTGCCAACCTCGGTCAGGAACAAGATTGGACTCATCCATTGAGGGTCTATCTTGAACATGGGACCCTACCCGAGGACGAAACCAAAAGCGATCGGTTAATTCGAAAGGCGCGTCTGTACAAACTCATAGATGGGGTTATGTACAGAAAGGGTACTCAAGGAGTATTCATGCGCTGCATATCTCAGGAGGAAGGGAAATCCCTCCTGAAAGAAATACATGACGGTGTATGCGGTGCACACGCGTCATACCGAACACTGGTCGGAAAAGTTTTTCGACAGGGATTCTACTGGCCTTCGGCACTCGATGATGCCAAGTTTATGGTCAAGATGTGTCCACAGTGTCAGTTTCATGCAAGACAGGTTCATCAACCTGCTTATGCATTGCAAACTATTCCTCTCGCATGGCCCTTCACGATCTGGGGAATGGACATCGTCGGTCCTATGCCACAAGCGGTCAATGGATACAAGTTTTTGTTCGTAGCCATTGACACGTTCACAAAGTGGATTGAGGCCGAACCAGTACGAAATATTACTGCATCAGCCGCACAAAAGTTCTTTCACAAGAACGTTGTGGCACGATTTGGTGTTCCAAACCGTCTCATCACAGACAACGGTTCTCAGTTCGCTAGCGGTCTTTTCCTAGACTACTGCGATCAGATTGGGACCAAGGTGTGCTTTGCTTCCGTGGCACATCCACAAAGCAATGGTGCCGTAGAACGGGCCAATGGGCAAGTATTGCAAGGCATCAAAAAACGTGTTTTTGATCGCCTCAAGACCCGCTCGGGGGCTTGGGCAGACGAGCTCTATACTGTTCTATGGGCACTACGGACTACCTCTAGTCGAGCCACCGGTGAGACACCCTTCCATTTGGTCTATGGAGCCGAGGCTGTGTTGCCTATGGAAGTAAGTATTGGATCTGTTCGCACGAATCAATTCGAACAGGTCAACCAATCCGAACAGCGATCGCAAGATCTCATCCTCCTAGAAGAACGGCTTGATCGCGCCCTGATTAAGTCCGCGGTATACTTGCAGGCTCTACGCAAGTATCACAGTAAAAAGGTGCGACCACGTGATCTCAACGTTGGCGACTTGGTTTTACGAAAAATTCAAGACCAGTCTAACCGCAATAAATTCTCCCCAAAATGGGAAGGACCATACACTGTTGTCTCAGTGCCGCGGCCAGGATCTGCGCGGTTAGCCATGGAGGATGGTCGGATTTTGTCCAATACTTGGAACATCGATCAACTTCGCAAGTTTTACGTGTAAGTATTCCAATCACTTTTTTCCTGTTCAATTAGCATCTTTTCATAAAAAGCATGTCTTGTTTTCATACAATGAGTGTTTTTCTTTAAGCCCAAATTATACAAATTCGACCTGGGGGCTGATCGCCGGCGGTTAGGTTATTACAGCATTTTTCAACCAGATTCGCTGGTCAATCTCATGATCACTTCCAGATAAGTCACTCCTAAATAAGCCGTTTCTCAACGCACACGGGACTATCTGGCAAGTCTTCGGTCATCTGGGTGGCTACCAGTTTGCAATAAGGTTAAAATGTTATTTTAATCTTGACCATCGGCTTGAAGCACATATCCCTGGTCATCATACTTATGTTTTCCCCTCTGCTTAAAATACTAAGGCTCCAGTATTCACAAAACAGAGGCGGGGGCTAGAGGAGTATACTTATAGTATGAAACTTATGATGTGAATATGCACTTTCTTTTGAAAAAATAGTTTTACATACATGGCATTGTAATTACAATTGTTGGGTTACAAAATGTAAGGATCATTCGATCCTCAGCTCAGCCAAGAGTTTGTCAACGAAGGGCTTAACTTCTTCAATAACGGCGTCAAGCAGTTCTTCACTCTCGACCTCAACCGGTCCCACCAGCGCGCTCAGATCCGCATCTGGGCCATGGTGAAGTCGAACCCGGCTGAGTACGGCAGAAGCGGCTGATCGGACTCTCGTCCTGATTATCTCTTCACGTCGCCGTAAATCTCCAGGGAGATATTCGAGCAGTGATTCTGCTTGAGTTGTGAGCAGTGATGCCCAATCGCTGACACTTGGGTCGTTCTTCCTCAACTCTACCACGTTGGTATTCAAAAGGCTGGCCACGGCCTTCAGTTTTTCGAAGACCAGTAGGCTCAACTCTTTGACCGCTCGGTCGGTATGGTTGAGCGAGGACTCGAGAATCATCTTGTCCTGGCCGAGCTGTGTAATGCGACCTGCTTGCGCTATACAGAGAAAAGAGGTTATTAACAAGAAACGGTTTTAAGTCTTCTCAAGTTGAGAATCGACTTACCAGCATTCTCAGACTGAAGTTTATTGATTTCAGTCCGTAGTTTCTTGAACTCTGTAACTAAGTTCAGCCTCATCTTGGCTAACTCTTTCTTCAAGAATGTAACCTCTCTGCAGCAAAATCAAGTCAGTCATAGATAAAGCCTACTTATATTAACAGAAGAGTGACGATCCTCACTTGCGCAAGCCGTCACGATCTTTTTGAACAGCCGCCATGCTAGCCATTGCAGCATGCGACTGACTTGTCACCCATGACAAGCCTTGTGATACAAAGCAAGAGAGTTAAGTATGCTCTAAAGGCGATTCAAGCGCCGAAACAGGGGTGATCATACCTTCATGAACTTGTTTAAAGTAGCATCATCCATGCTAGCAGGAATCCTTGCTAGCGCGCCGGAAGTGCCTGCGACAGGGACAGTTGCTGGGAGTGCCGGCCGGACGCCACCCCCAGAGGCCACTGGTGGTGACCTAGTCCCTATACTTGTTTCACCTCCCGCGGTCCGGACGACTTCCTGAACCACGGGAGTAGAGCGCTCTTCATTAGAGGCTCCCTCATCAGCCCTAATTTCAACCTCCCCAGTGGCGGTTGAAGGGTTAGGCGCTGTCTTCTTTTGCCTAACAGGAAGAATGGGTCAGGCAACTTTTATCTAAGATTACTGTCAAGTAAGAGCTCTTACCTTATTTGAAATCCTATTCGTTCCTGGGACTTCTGGGAAAATTCCCCTGGCGAAGGAGAGCCGTCTCCGGTTCTTGCCTTCCTTATGGTAAACAAGGCAGCACCCCCCTAGAAATGTCATGTTACAAGCATATTCTTAGGGAACAGGTAAAAACACATAGGTCTTTACTTGGGCCACCGGACTAACTGGTGGGGCTGCGTCCGAAGGCCTTGGCGATTCCTGAGTTGCTGGAACCGTCACAACCGGCCTTTGTTCGTCTACCTCCTCCTCTGCCTGCGGAGGAGGAGGATTTTCCTCTCTGGAATCCCCAGTGGTCCCAGGGGGAAGCTCTCCTCTCTGTATGTACATTAACTTATCAAATGTGCAGAAAGAGCCATAGAGGGAATGATCGAAAAGATTCTTTACCTTAGTCGTCCCTTCGACCAGGGAAGCAGAGATGATTGACCCTGAAACCTCGGGGGCTTCAGGAATTGGAAGGTCACCCGCGACCACAAGATCCTCGGCGGTCGCAGGGTCAGCCACGGCCACCTCTTCGACAGCTGTGGTCTCTGCGGGGCAGCTTGGGGCATCGCTGGATGGAAGATCCGCGATCTTCCTCCTTCGAAGGATCAGAGGAACGTCATCCTCTTCCTCCTCGCTCCCCTCTCCCTGTACGACGAAGAAGTGATTCCATGTCGCGCCTGAAAAAGTAGCAGGAATGCGATATCTTACCGCAGTCTTTCTTGCGGAACGAGGAACGCTTCGTGAAGACCCCTCCCCAGGGTTCAGCTTGGTCTTCTTAGGGGCAGGACTCTTTGTCCTGGGTCTCTGAGAGACCTTCTTCACGTTCCTCGCCGTCGGCTTCTTCAGAGAGCCGACATTTTCACCTGGGAATGTCGCATCCGCAAACCTCCCTAGGAGCTATTCTCATTCCAATGAGATTGATTAGTGCTGGACATACATGAGACCTACAAAACAGAGGCCAAGTGGAAAGTGTACCTTTCGGCGCTCCTGTTTAAGGTCGTCGCCGGCATGAATCAAGCTTTGAGGGCGAGGCGATCCCTTGGGGCCCTCTACCTCGGCGTTGTACGCCCTGAGGAGGTAGTTAGTCCGCCCCTCAATCTCAGCTGAGGGCAGGACTGTTCCCAGATACGAGTTAAATTGATACATTTCAAAAATAACATAAAAGGATTTCAATGTCAGAAATGAATACCTTCGTTATAGTCTAGGGTAGTGTCCGCCATGGACTTGATCTCCCAAGCTGGATGAGCCCTTTCACGCAGGGGGCTCACCCGGTTCTTCACAAAGTCTCGGATGACGTCACGTGCCGTCAGCCCTTGTTCGACTAAGTGAAGGATCACCTCGGCATGCTTCATGAACTCCGCGTTCATCGCCGGGAGAGTATCCAACTCGCTCGGCTTCTCCGGCCGCGAGTTCTCAAACCACAACCCGCTCTCGGTCGGCGGGGTGCAGTAAAACCATTTCTGGTGCCACCCGTGCACTGAGTCTCGTAGGGGTGGGGAGGGATACTCCTTTTTATCCCTCAGCCGGAAGTAGATGCATCCGGCGGCGTTGGTGCTCTTCGACCACGCCGAAAAGTAGAATCGTCGGAAAAGATCCACGCTGGGATATATTCCGACGAAGGCTTCACAGAGATGCTGGAATACTGCAAGGATCAGCATCGCGTTGGGGTGGAGGTTGATCAGTTCCCACCCGTAATGTTCAAGGATATCCTTAAGGAACCGACTCTCAGGGAATCGGAACCCGCAACGCAAATACTCCTCAAAAACCACCAACTCGCCTTCTTGGACAGTTGGGGTTTCTCGGTCCTTCTCCGCAGGTCACCAATTAATGAGCAACCGCGGGGAAAGGATCTCCTCCTTCTCTAGCGCCATCAGGCTCTCCTCAGAATGGTGAATGGATCTGCTCCATGACGCCATTTTTGGTGTAGAATCAAAGGGGAAGCTGGCGATTTGGGGAAGATGAAGGCCGAAGAAAGTGAGGGTTTTGAGCGGCGGGAATTCTAAGGGTTTTTTCGCGGCTGAGTGGCTTCCTCAAGAAGCTACCTACTGCTTTTTATAGACCCAAGGCGACGCATTAATGAGTAAACGGCTCGTTTCAAACGTTCCATTGAATGCTTTATTCATTTCCCATAATGGATACTGTCTCTGATGGACCCGATAAAGAACTCAGGAGTTGGATCTGAAACAAAAAGACTTCTTTGTTTTGGAAACTGAAAGTGTAAAAGGACTGAAAAATTTTCAGTACTTTTCAGAGGACGTTTTTCCTTTTTATACTTTGAACATTTTTTTCGAAAAAATCATATAACTCAATTTTTGACGTACCGGAATATTTCTAATTGGGTTATGGTTTTATCGAAATCATGTTTTAAGCTGAAATTTTGATTCTAATCGGAGTGACGGCCTGACCGAGTCCCAACTCTGGTCGAACCTTAGTTCTGACCGCGGCTTTGAAACTGATCGCGGAATCAGGGCAGGTCGCGGTGCCTTTTTTCTTAAAAGTGATTTTGATCGCAGAACTAAAATTTCCTGTGTATGAATGGTCGCGAACATAAAGTTCATGGCTATATTTTCGTACAGAAGATGTGAAGAATATTTCATGAGAAATAAAGAACTTTTATTTCTTACATTCTTTACATACAAAAGGGATGCAGTCGATCAAAACATCGACTTGCTCCGAAAGAAGTTTACAAAGTTCTCCAAGGGACATGTTGTTGTCAGTAGGATCTACACTGACAACCCCCAGGGAACTAGCAACTACCCTAAGTCTATCTATATCGTCCCTAACAACAGACGCACTATTATCCCTAATCAAGTCAGAGAGTTCTCGCTGTTGCTGAGCGAAGTCCCTCTCTCGACGGAAATGGTGCGCCTCTTCTCGGGATCGATCAAGACATTCTGCTAAACGCAGAATCTTCGAGGCCATCTCCTCGGTCTTCTTCTCCAGGGCATTCTTCTCTTCCAGAAGGGTCTGTCCGGAAGGAAGAGATGGAACAGCAGAAGGCTGATCGCTGGGGCCTCCTACCTCCTGCATTTTGCAAAAGTTAGTTATACTAACTAAAATTATCAGCAAAAAAGGGAGAAGAATTGTTACCTGTCCCGGTGCATAACCCGTTGATACACTCATCTTGGGAGGAAGATCATCATATGGTGGAAGAGCAACCTCCCCAGAAGAAGATTGCTTCGCCAACCCAATATGGCAATCATCTGATCGAGGGATAGTCACCGCTTGCCGATCAGGATGTTGATCACCCAAAAGGATGGGGGAATTGGATGTGAAAGGATCTTTTTCTAAGGATAAAGGCCTAACTTGCCGAGAGGCATGAACGGGGAGGGTCAAAGGAACTGAAGGAAGAAAGAAACTCGCTACGTCCTTCACCTTTGTTCCACTGGAAGATCCTTCGTCAACCTTGGGTTTCTTCCTTAAGGGAGACAGGACTTCATTCGTTTGAGACCCTTGTTCGACAATTTCCCCTTCATCGCTCTCAATCTCGATGATTTCATGATCTGCCATTGGGAGGGGTATGTGAAAAGGAAGAAGGCAGGATAACAAGAAAAGGACTTAGGCGTGAAGGGAAATTATGAAGCTTTACAAACTCAAGAATCTGGTATTTATAGCCGCCTGGGTGACGGTTTGCATTCCAGGCGCCTCGGGTTTCGTCAAAGCATTTACAATTTTACCTCGAGATAAAAACAATTCTACGGCGCTATCATTACCCGTCACGTAATGTCAGAACCCGTCTTGAAAAACCAACCGTTTTCACTTAGTGCGCCACTAAGTGGAGAAGTTAAAGGGCCGGGTTAAAAATCCAAGGCACGGTTTTTTAAATTCGAAATAAACACGTCTCTCCGTTTTCTTCGAATTTGGGGGCTAGCTGACGAGGATTGACACCCGGGTCACTTCTAATAAACTTCTGGTTCAAGACAGGTTCGAACCAGACATGTATCTGGTAATGCGAACTCAAGCTATTCTGAGGGGCATCACCACAAGGTCGCAAGCTTTACGCGATCAGGTCGCAGCTTTACGTGGTCAGACCGTAAGCCTTGCGCGGTCAGAAGTTCGTAGGCTATACGCGAACTACACATTCGGAATATTGCGCGGTCAGCCAATATCCCGCGGTCAGAACATCTGCCGATCAGGATACTTGGGATCCATCTATTCGGTTGTCCATACAACAGGATATTCTAGGTATCCCGAAGATTCCTACACGTGGAGAATCAACCGTCAGGAGGTTAACACGTACAGTTATCCATGAATAACACGTGTTTAACCTACGTGGAGGTTAAGAGCAGTTCCAAAAACCGCATCCAACCGTCCGTGCAACCGATTGATGCAGTTTCCTTCACATGGCACCCTTTCAAACAATATAAAAGGATGGCATGGGACATCAATCAGGGGAGAGAGATCATCCGAAACATCAACCGAGGGATTGGAAGATCAAGAAACCAAAAATCATCTAAGTTAGCCAAGTCTACGGCCCACCAGATATAGCATTTTAGTAAGCCTTCTTTGGCTTATCCTTGTACACTTTTACAGGGAAAATCCTCGCCTGTGAGGACTTTTCCCTCCATTTGTAAACCTTTTACCACACTTAGTGAAATCTCAACAGGACGTAGGGCTTTTACTCCCACCATCGAGGGCCCGAACCTGTCTAAACTCTCTGTGCTCCTGTTCACCATTGTTCAGCATACCTTCCCGAAGGGTCATCTTGAAAGGTCTCACAATTACAAATTTTGCATAAGTTCGGCTGAGGACTCCGAGTCCGAATCGTCGACACCAATGGATGCCGATCTTCTGGTGAGAGGGTACGTTTGGTTGGGTGGAACGTGACCTAGGCGAAGCGGCTACCAATCCAGACAGGCGTGGACGCCGGCAATCGTCAAACCACGATCACAATTTGTTATCAACCATGCCAAACACGGCTGACCTGACCACGAAGGTCGATTCCTGCGATGCAACCAAAGAAACACAGCAAGAACAAGATAAAAGCAACTAAATTTGCTGGAATTAGACTAAGCTCACACAGTTTGGGGTTCCGAGCTCGTTCCTGATGATCTAGCCGATACAAAAGGAATCGAGGAAGTCTCACACGCGTAGTGGATAATTAAACAAAACAAAACCCGAGCAAGAAGAAGGGTAGCGGCGGCCTTAAATAGAGCAGTGGCCAGAGGAGGGGCGCTGGCCACGATGGTACCCACACACACGCAACCCTAGGAATACATGGGCTTTTGGCCCAAAGAAGAGGTGACGCAGCACTTGGTAGTTTCTGTCCCGTGGTGCATTTTGGCGATTTCCGTCGTTCCTGGCCAAATCTGGCAGTGGGACTAGAATCATTGGAAATCTTAGGAGATAAGCTTTTCGTGGAGTGGTGGATCGTCGAAAATGGATTTCGGATGCGAAAGTTAAGGCCGTTTGAAGTTGGACTGCTACTGGACTGCCGAAACGGGCTTTTCTGCGACTTGGGCTTCGACGGTGACTTAGGCTTGGAGTTGGACCTTCCTTGGGGCATTGAGGCTTCTAGCATGAGGCTTTGGACTACTGATGAAGGCTTAAAAGGCACGGCTTGTGGATTGAGGCCTCTATGCGTCGAAAAAGTAGTAGGGAAAGGAGCGGCGGTCGCAACTTTGTCAGCGATGTCCTCATCATCAGGTCTAAAGACAAACCAAAATAATTGTTAGAAACCAACTGATGACACATAAAAACTCAATAGTGTCTCAAGATGAGTCAATCCAACCAACATGTGTCTATAACATTGACTTGATATCTCATATCTATGGTCCGTGAAACTTGACTATCAATCAATGATCATGCTGACTTATCTTGCAGTATTATTCTATGTAAGGCCGAAAGTCAGAGACGTTTAGAATACGTATCACTGATAATGCCGACAATACATATATCATAATAAAGAATTCCACGAACAAGTCACATACTTGTTTGATCAATAAAAGTGATACTTTATTCAAAGAATGCAATAATATTTTATTCGAAACAATTGATAAATATATCATGATACAATCATCTCCATGATTGCCTCTAGGGCATATTTCTATTAATCTCCCACTTGCACTAGAGTCTAAGTATATATGTATCGAATACCCATTGCTCTAGGGCATATCTCTATCAATCTCCCATTTGCACTAGAGTCAATCATATAGGTATTGAATACCCATTTCTCTAGTGTGCACCTCATGCTTTGGTTGCGGGAGAGGCTTCGTCAAACGATCTGCCACATTGAAGTCTGTATTTACTTTTCATATTTTCACATCAGCTCTACTAATAAACTCTCGTATAAGGTGATATCGCCGAAGTATATGTGATAATTCTCATATTTGTGCATATTTTCTAGATATTTTCCCCTCATTCATACTCATTTTAGCCATAAAGATCATCAAATACTCAAATATATTTGTATTGGCTGTTGTTCGACCCCGACTGTGCATTCGATTTATTTTAATCGCAGGTCGATGCAATTCGAGTAATTTATGGTTGAAAGGATGAGCTTCATCGACTGGATCTAGCGAAGGGACGATTCTGTACAGAAGTATGTGTCGTTACAGACGCATAGGAGCTGACCGCGTCAAACTCAGAGTCTCCGGGAGTTTAGAGCAGCTAAACCTAACAGCCTAGGACCTAATTGCAATACCCTAAAAATCCAAGCCCCTAATTGCAAATCGGCCAAGACAAAAAAAACTTCAAACCCTAACTCGGAAGGATGCCATTGTAATTTCCTAAAAATTTGAAGGCATTTCTGTAAAATAACCAAAACAATCACAAAACCCTTTTCCGTCCAAAAACCCTCACTTCTTCTCTCCCAATCCCGACGAGCTTGCCGCCACCGACTAAGTCCACGCCGGCGGTAAACCGCCAGTATTCTTCCCCGTTCTACCTCCCCCTTCTTCCTCTTCTCCCTCTCTGGTGAGCCCCGGATCATCTCCCCCTTCATCCCCTCTCACCACATTTCGTCTCCTCCTCTCTCATTCGGCTTCACCGCCGGCGAGCTCCTCTTTTCTCTCCTGCCTCCTTCCTCTTTCTTTTTCCTCCCTTCTTTTTCCTCTTCGTTCCTCCCTCTCTCCACTGCTCCGCTCCTGCGCCGGATTCCCCCGATCCCGGTACCGCCGCCCCTCGCCGATCTCGCCGGATCCGTCGCCTTCGCCCCGCGCTACGCCGCCGATCCCGTGCTACATCGCTGATCCACCGGCGCTCCACCGCGCCTCCCACACCGATCCTCGCCGCCACCCCACAGCCGCGCTGCGCCGCCCACCTTGCGTTGCCGCCGCCCAAAAACCTGCTCCGCGGCCGCCGATCCGCCGCCTCCCGCGCTGATCTGCTCCGGTGCCGCGCCGCCATCGCCTATCTCGCGCGTGCCGCCACATCCCAAGCCGCCGCCGGTCCAGCGCTGCGCCTCGACATCCCACAGCCGGATCCACGTCGCTGCCTCCGCCCTCTGTGCATCTCCAACGCCACGCCGCGCGGCGCCACCTCCGCTCTGCCACGTCGCGTGAGCCACCGTCGGATCGCCCGATCCCGCCACCTCCATCACCGATTTGTTCCGACGGATCTGCCGCGCCGCCCTAGATCTTGCTGGATCTAGTGCCACTCCTCCGACCACGAGCAGCTCCAGCCGACAGCAAGCTCGACCACTCCTTCGACCAGCTTCTCCAACGGCCACTGCAGCCCATGACGACCATAGCTACAACGAGAGCACCCTCTCCGGTGACGTCCAGCACAGGGCTTCAACAACTCCACCTCGCCAGCGTTCTTCACCGAATCCACATCCAAATGGGCAATGATTCCTCTCTCTGAATCTCGTTCTCTCCTTCACCCCCAAATTGTATTCCTGTGATGCATGTACAGAAAAGGGCACTAGGTCTGAACTGTGATGAATCAATGATGTGTGAACTGATTGTAGGAGTTTATTGAATCTGGTAGAATTCTTGTGATTGATTTTGTTAGATACTTTGCTTCAGATTTGTTTTGTTATTTGAGCTATGCCCATCTGGGAGCCGTTAATGTGATCATTCCCTGTTGCATTGCTTTGAAGATGCTTAGTTCATCGCAATCACTTGGTGTTAAATTCTCTGTCTGGTTCTTGTTGGGATTTTATTAGACTTCATGAATTCTTCCAGGGCTCGTATAAATGAATAGATTGAGGGTATGAGGGTGAAAGTTTCATTGCTTGATCTCTGCTGAGCAGAGAATTGTCGTTCAGTTGGGTTTTTTGAGGTCTTGTGCATTATCTCAGTTGTGAGGTTTTGTTGTTTGGTTGTAGTTGTGATTGAGTGCTGATGGGGAATGGTTTGTGCTATCTTTGTGTGCCTATTCGTTGATACCGTTGAGAGACGTATTCGTTTTAGTCACTTTCGTTGTCCTTTTTGCGGAACCACTGAACGATACGTTTCTATCGCATATATTCACGATGCGCGTACAGATCTATCACTAACTAATGGTCGGGCTGTGTTCTTACCTCTCTCTCTTTATTTCTTCTGACAGCTCTCTCTCTTTCTCTCGTCTGATTTATTTTAGTTTCTTATCCACCGATTTAGTCTAGTTTTACGCACTTCGCTTCTCTAGTCCTTGAGGAAAGAATGATATAGAATACTCGCCTTACTGCGTCGTCCTCGTTTTCTTGCGAGACGGTCTAGGCCGGTATCAAATTTTGGCGCCATTGCCGGGGATTAGATTGAATGCGAGCGTGTTCAACTGACTAGATCTTTTATTTTTGTTTATTTTTGGTTTTTGTTTGCGTCTTTTTCCGCCCCTTTTTCCCTCCCCGCTCTTTTATTTCTCGCACTTCTTCTTGTTCTTTTCTTGTTGATTGATTGATTCACATTGATTGAGGATATGGATGGTTACCATTCTTTTTGTGATGCATGTGACAATCTTAGTGCTAAATTAGATGATTTGTCTGGTCAGATTGATACAGCTCTTCGTGGATTATTTGCTCATGTTAGCGCTGATCCTATATGTTGTATTTGTGGTATACGAGGTCATTCGCCCGCTGCTTGTAAGCGTGGTCGAGCATCCACTACATATCATCCTGGATGGCCTACATACCCAAATACACCGTACAGGAACAGCCACCCTGCTATCTCATCATCTTCTCCTAGCTATCCTTTTCAGGATTTTAGGTACGGAGAGCAGCCCCTATGTACGTCATATCAGCCTCCGTACTTGTCACATTAGTAGTACTCATAGCAGCCTCCTGCATACGAGGGTACATCTAGACTTGAGGCACTGATGGAGGACATGATCAAGAAGTCCGAGCACTACCTTGCACAATGTTCAGATGTGGACGCATTTGAGGCCATCACACCCATGACATCTATCCTGGAGACCGTCATGGAGAGACCACAGTTGTGAGCGACGAGCTTTGACCTGATCTTGTTCCTTCGACGTCGCATCAGTACGCTTCACCTCCTATTGATCTGCACATGTGTGATGATGATGGTGAGCTTGTTTTCGAGACACCTCTGCGTCCGTTTGAAACGTTTTCTTTTGATGATCCATTGACAGACGGACTAGAGATGGAGAGTGTCAGTTTTGAGGTTGCAGAACAGTAACACCCTGGTTTTGGGGGTGAAAATTTCTTTTTCATGAAAATCATGCATGCATGTATCTTGGTAGTAGTAGCCAAATCTCCCAGTTTAAACTAGATCTATTCCCCAAGAATTTCAAAATCTGTCTTGTAGATCCCATTCAAGATCAGATTGCTCAGATATGACCTACCATCTATCCTGAATATAAAAGCCTTCAGAAGCCAGATTCAATTTCATCTCTAACTCCCAGAATTATCAACTCCTTTCTGTTTTCGAAAACGGAAATATATTATATCACCCTAAATACCTTGAGTTTCAGAACTTCAGATTTAACCAAATCTTGACCAAGTTCAGACCAAATTATATCAGGAACATGATCAAGGATATGCCAGTACCTTAATCCAAAAAGTTGACAGCCAAATTCCCTCATTTAAGCCCTTTTCGCAAATTAGTCCAAACCAAAAATCAGCAAATTGCATTTCAGTCCAGCTTGCTATTTCGACCAGAGCCGCCGGCACAGTGTTTGACCGCAGCTTCGCCGCGATCTTCGCCGCTGGTCCTCGCCTGTGCTCGAGTTCACTTGCACTTGCATGTGCACACGTGTCCGCGCCAAAACCGTCGCCGTGGCAGCCCCAACGACCAGCAACCGCGTGTATGCGCGACCAGCAGCAACCGCAGCAGCCTTTTATCAGCAACTCCGCGCCACGTCGCCTCGCCGTGCCAGTTTTGTCGTCACCGCTTTGCATCGTCCAGTGTGAAGTCCCAACGAGCCGACAATTTGAACAGTGCAGAGCTGCCTGCTTGCCGTCCCATCACTGCCGCTGTTTCTTCACCGTTGTCACCACCTCGCCAGGTCACTTCAGCTATTGCAACTCTCGAGGCAAACCAGCCGTTGCAAGCTTCGCCGTGCCTATTTAACCAACCTTGTACCCAGTAGCCTCTTCGCACTTCACCAGCATCCACTAAATCGCTATCTCCACCATCTTCGTCTTCTTCTCCGGTGAGCTCAGAAGAGGGAGCACGGTGCTAGCTCAAACCTCTGCACCAACCTTCAAATTAAAGCCATAAGTGAGTCCCCCTTATCCATCTCTTTGTGTGGTAGCATTTAATTGCACTCCAGTGACCTCTAATGCCGGCGATTGCCGGAATTCTCAAAATCCCTATTTCGGCAATGCCGATAGATTTAGCCCGAATCAACTCTTTTATTAGTAGATTTTTATGATCAGTAGCCTCATCCAAGCAAGCCTGTGAACCTAGATTTCAAATTTGAGTTTGATTGGAACTTTCCCCAATTTTGCGCACCACCGGCGACCGGCTCATGTTGCCAGGCCGCACCACCGATTCTCCGACCAAATTGACCCTACCAAAGGATTCCCCTTACTGCCCTATTGCTCTCACCACGAGCAATTGATCTCTAAAGCTGTGTATCAATTATGCCCAAATCTCACTTCTTCTTCTCCGATCACGTCGACGAACTCCTCACCGGCGCCGCCTCAGCCAAATTCCTCTTCAACTCACCATCTGTAGCAACCCAGGAACCTACCCATGCTCTTGATTTTGAGATTGAACCACCCAGTCGCCTTGTCACCGTTGAGGTCGATTCTTCTCCGGCGCAGTTCGCCGCCACTCGCCGCCGTTCTATCTCCAGCCCAATCCAATGCTCCAGATGATACTAGTTAGCCCCATCTAGCTCCAACAGCCTCGATTTCCAGATACGCAACACCAAATCGCCATTTGGGTGTTTTACCCCTCGTTGTCGTGCCGCCGGTGTACCACCCCGTCGCCACCGGCCACCACCGTTGTCGTCACTTTGTCCAATGCCTTTGCTTCGACCTCCTGAGCATATTTCTCTTCTACCCTGACTTTTGGTTCTGTGCAAAATCGCCAGTTTCAGCTATGCCAAGAATCTGTCCAGAAACTGTACCTTGCCATGTCACCACCGTCCTTCCTCGCCACCGTTCATCACCGTCCGGCCATCTCAGCTCCTGAAACCACCTCCTTTGAGTTCCTGTTTCTTCGCCAACCTCCTAAACATAGTTGGCGAAGCAATCAAGCCCTAAATCGATTAAATCACCAAAGCCCTAGTTTTGGCAGTGTATAGACACCCAGTTCATTGTGACCAGGGGTTTTTTTGCTAAATCTTTGACTTCTTGGACTTTCCTGTGAAAACCACTTTGTCAAATAGCTACCTTGCTGCATTATGCACCTTATGCTTGAATCAAATCTCTTTTTGGCTACTGGGAACTATCCAAACCTTGTCAATGCCACTTCTTGGGCATTGTCAGCCCTTGTCAGCCTATGTTAGCCAGTGGCATTGAGCCAGTTTGACCCCTTCTGGGTATGCAAACTGAAATCCACTTTGTCCCCTAAGCTTGTAGAGCTATGTTCTACATTTTACTCAACTACCACACCTTGAGATAAGCCCTCTAGCATTCTTTGAAGCTATGTTGGGCCCTGAACTGAATGTCGACCTATTGACATTCATTGTTTTTGAGCAAACCAGCCGCGGACTTGGTGTCCATATTGCTTCCTTGAAATGCTAAGAGCCTCTAACACTCATCTTTAGCCCAGACTCTATAGACTTGAGAGTTTAACTCAATTTCAGCTTCCAAATCCTGCCTGTTCCAATATCGCCGAGAGTATTTCTTCTTTGCATGTTGCATATAGATCATTAATGTATTTAAATGGATTATGATTCTTTTTTGCTTGGTTGATCTTTGATCAAAGCAAGAGCCTGAGTATGAAGATTTCGTCGCAGAACCGACATCGACTGCTGTACCTTACGACGCGAAAGGCAAGTCATATTCTTGAACATACTGAACTTATATTTTAAAGAATTGGTAAGATATTAACTTGATTATAAAGTAAGTATTGCATGTGATGAGAAAAGAATGATTTGGCAATACTAGGCTAGATGCTTGTTAAATGTGGAATAATATTATAGTGAGCCATAACTAGTATATATATGTATATATATATTTTATATTCATGAAATAAAACCCCTAGCCGTGACCAGGATTTTGGTATGGAATATGGTAGCACTGGATGTGCATGGGTTTTTGGTATGATCTGGTCAGTGGCATATAAGGACTAGAACCTTGTGTTGTGCGTCTAGTGGCATGAAAAACATATTCACCGCAAGCCTGGTATGGGACAGGCCTGAACAAGTAGTATGCGGATCACACATGAAACCCCTATATGACATGTACACGATTTACACGGAGTGCGGCTCCAACACATATCACTGGATGTGATTGCACGCTGACCCTGGATGGGAAGATGCCAAATTAGAGGGGGTGGTGTAACCCACCACAACTGTGGGGTTTGAGTGAAACCACAGGGTCTGGGGTGAATTGTGTGTGAAACATGGCAAAAGTTCTTGTTATCTCCACCTTGCCACTCGCACATGGTTGTGAGGAAGGGTCTAATCATTTGATAGGATGGGCATAAAAATGGAATATCTTGCGGGTAAATTAGTATCTCTCTGCAGAGATAAAAATGTATTCGAATACTCTGAGCTCCCGGTTTATAGGAGTCTGCTGCGGTGGATTAAATCCACGGGGTGTGGCACAAGTATATATTTTCTAAATAAAATTTGATAAGTCAAGATTACCCAAATGACATGTGTTGTCATGATAAGGGGTGCTGCCGTGGGCTGTTGTGTGTCGACGTGTCGCGGTAGTACCATAATTTAGTGAACATGAATAGCAATGCTATTCTATGAAAAGTGCTGCCATGAATATGAGCATGAGATGTGAAAAGCAAGAAAGAAAAGTATTTTGAAAACCTTTCCCTCCTTTCCTACTAACATAGGTTCATATCATCTATACTATATGTATATCTACTCTTACCTATGACTTGCTAAGTACGAAAGTGCTCACCCTTGCAACCTATCATCAAATAGATGGAGTGCTTTGTGATCAAGACGAAGCCCTGGAAGAGTTCATGGATCCAGAAGGAGGAGAGCCGATTCCACTGGAGCCCTGATGTGTTGTTCTGCTGTCAACTTCTTACTGTGGGGGATTCGCCTAGCTTCTGCCGCGTAGTTGTTATTTTGTTTTGACCATTTGTGCTGTGAAGGCATTGTATTACCTTTTTGATGTATCAGGCCAGAAGGCCATACTGCTTATGTTATTTTTTAAGTTACTCTGCTGTAATGAACTCCTGTGCTTGACTTATCCTGGGAAGGCAATGGTATGTATGTATGGGTCCAGCTGCAGCGAGATGGGTCCCCACGAGAGTAGTCATGGTACCCTGTTTGGGGTGCGACAAATTCTTGGTATCAGAGCAGCTTGAGAACTTGACTGTAGGACGACACCTGTAGGAATTGGCTGCGCCAGGAAGGCGTAATTTATCTAAAAAAAATTATTTTTCCAAAAATCCTATTTTTGAAAAAGGAGCCTAGTAGCTTCTAAAATTCTTGATTTCGAAAAGTCTTACTTGGATTTTTCTAAAAACTCGGCAAGGTGGCGAGAGCGCGTATTGCTTTCATAAGGTTCCTTGGGGGTTGGGCTATGTTGCTTCGGCACATAGCCTAGTTCTTGGGGATAGAGCCTTGTTCGAGTAGTTAGTCGACCGTCGTGGAAGTTTAGCTGGGAAAGGGTAGTGTAGATAAGAGCAGGTGGATGCTTTTGATAGCTTTTGTGCTTCGCCGTTGCTTTCACAATGGTTAATTTGTGATAATATGGCTAGAAGCCTAAGTGTTGTGTGCATTAATCTAGTTGCATTAATTTTTGCATTATTGCCTTAGTTGTCTCTTAGTTAGTTAGATACATCTGCCTTCTCTTCAAAGCCACCATGGTTGATACCAGAAGAAGATCTCAGAATGGCAGGGAAGAACGAGAGCAGACCCCACCAGAAGAAGAACCAATGAGGAGAGGATCTCCTTACCAACGAGGAACTCAGAGTTCAAATCCATCCCAAGGAGAGCAGCCAAGTCTACAAGAAATTCTTTTGTCCATGGAGAGAAACCGACAGGAAACTCAGATTGCCCATACCCAGTTATTGGCCCAGATAGCTAGAAGTTGCCTATAGAGGGAACCACCGTTGGTGCTAGACTGACAGACTTTCAGAAGACTAGACCACCAACCTTTTCTAGTGCAATCGACCACATGGTTGCCGATGATTGGCTAAGGGACGAGGAAAGAAAGATAGTACGCTTCGCAGAAGGACATCAGCATTACTTGCAGTACCAAATTGCCTCCCATGAGTCTACAGAATTCCAAACATTAGTGAACAGAGCTTTGAAGGTAGAAAAGAAGAATATAAGGGAAGAGAGCTGGAAGCGAAGGATGCTCCAACAAGTGCAGCCACAACTAAACTCAACTAGATGAGAGCCCCTACCGCCTCCAGTTTTCAACCATCATACCAGACTCCCAGACTAGTAACAATGTTGTGCCCCAACTGCAAAGGAAATCACCTTCAAAAGGATTGTCCTCATCCCCGTGTTCAGTGCTATCATTGTATACAATAAGGACATCGCCGAGACTGCTGCCCATGGATTCAACTCCCAAAGTTCATAGCCAGATCTCAAGCAGGGACACAGCCGATAGCACCCAGAGCCTTGACATCACCACTGCAGAACCTCAGGGGAAACATACCAGGAAGAGGAGCCATGACTACCAGAGGCAGAGGAAGAGGAAGAGCATCGATGGTAGCCCGAGGAGGCAGATTGAATTACACTTCCATCCAGGTGACAGGCAACGCCACTGACATTCTCCTAGGTAGATTTCTGATCCAGTCTACATCTACCTTAATACTGTTTAATCTTGGGGCTACAAACTCATTCATATCAAAAGTTTTTGATCTAAAGTGGGAATGCATATAGTACCCCTAGAGTACTCTATGGCTATACAAACTCCAGGAGCTAAGCTACCTGTATACTCAGTTTGCCAAGATATAACCTTCAGTATAGAAGGGGTAGAGTTTACGACAAATCTGTTAGTATTAGAACTACAAGGCCTAGACATTATCTTGGGAATGGATTGGTTGTCCCAACATAAGGGTCTAGTAGACTGCAAGGAGAAAACCCTAAGCCTTGTTAGTGCCCAAGGGGAGAGAATCCTATTCCTTGCGGAAAGGTCATCAGCAAAGGAACCGCAAGGATCCATTCAGACATTGCAGAGGGTATGCTTGGAACAAGTGCCTGTAGTACAACAATACCTCGACGTATTTCCAGAAGAGCTTCGAGGAATGCCACCCGATAGAGAAGTAGAGTTCACCATCGAGCTTAAGCCAGGGCAGTGCCCATAGCAAAACGACCCTACAAAATGCCAGTCACCGACTTGGAGGAGCTCAAGAGTCAACTAGAAGATTTGGAGAGCAAAGGATTCATTAGACCAAGTGCATCACCTGGGGAGCTCCAGTCTGTTTGTAAAGAAGAAGAACGGAGCCCTAAGTGCGTGGATTACCTAGCATTGAATGAGGTGACCATAAAGAATAAATGTCCACTGCCAAGGATCGATGACTTCTTTGATCAACTCCGAGGAGCCAAAGTATTTTCCAAGATAGACCTGAAGTCAGGATATCATCAGCTGAAGATTAAGGAGGGAGATATACCCAAGACCACCTTCACCACCAGATATGGGCTATATGAGTTCACAGTAGTACCATTTGGCTTGACCAATGCGCCAGCAGCTTTCATGAATGTCATGAACAACACATTTATGGATTTTCTAGACCAGTTTGTCATAGTGTTCATAGATGACATTTTGATATACTCCAAGAGCCCGGAGGAGCATGAGCAACATCTACACCTAGTCTTGGGAAGACTACGAGAGAGGCAGTTCTATGCTAAGTTTGACAAATATGAATTTTGGATGACGAAGATCGCATTTCTGGGACATGTGTTAATGGAGGAAGGAATTTCGGTGGATCCGGTTAAGAGTACTGCAATCAAAGAGTGGAAACAGCCCACCACCGTACCAGAAATTAGAAGTTTCTTGGTAGCAGGCTATTATAGGAGATTTATTGAAGGATTTTCTCAGATTGCTAAACCCCTTACAAACCTGCTAAAGAAGGACGTTGAATTTGAATGGATCGCAAGGTGCGAAGAAAGCTTCCAGACGCTTAAACAGAAGTTGACAATAACACCAGTCCTTACATTGCCAGATAGCAAGGAAGACTTCATAGTATATTGGGATGCTTCGAAGAAAGGAATAGGCTGTGTGTTAATGCAGAAAGGCTAAGTAGTGGCTTACGCTTCACGTCAACTGAGGTCACATAAGACAAATCATCCCACGCATGATTTGAAGTTAGCAGCAGTAGTCCATGTGTTGAAAATATGGCGACACTATCTAATTGGAAACAAGTGTGAGATCTATACGGACCACAAGAGCCTCAAGTATATTTTCACGCAAGCAGAGATTAACATGCGTCAACGCCGTTGGCTAGAATTGATCAAGGATTATGACCTCATCATTTATTACCATCCAGGGAAGGCTAATGTAGTAGCCAATGCCTTAAGAAGGAGAGCTTATAATCTGCAAGAAGGAGCTTTGCCAAGTAACCCACACCTGCGACGGGAAATTCAGAACCTTTCGCTAGAAGTAGCACCACAAGGAAAGTTAACTCCAAGGTACATTGGACCGTTCAAGGTAATCAAGAGAAAAGGGGAAGTGTCATATAAATTGGAATTACCCCCAGGGTTAGCAGGAGTGTATGATGTGTTTCATGTCACTCAGCTTCGAAAATGCTTAAGGGAGCCAACTGACCGGATAGAAGCTCAAGATGATTCTGAGGGACTTCCTTTTGACGACAGGGAGTGTGTTCATCTTGATCCATCAAACACCACCCCTGTGGAGGTTCTTCCTACCCCAGACATCACGCCATCAACTATTCAGGTAGATCTGAAACCCCTCTCGTATCATTCTGAGTTTTTTTAGTTCTGATGAGACTATTCATATCCCTTTGAGTTTTCATTCACCCTGTATTGACAAATGCCATCCTCATGATATGTATTATCATTCGATCTACATGATAGGATTTTCATTAGTTGACCTTTTGGAGGGCCTTGTCCCAAACATACACACGTGCTTGTTCTTTCTTGATCTTATTTGTAGGTTAGCACGTGTGGCTTCTCGACCACGACCAGATTTTCTCCGAGTCGATATTCCTTGGGATCCAGGTGGATTCCCAAGCATGCTGATTCTGTCTGGAGGGTGGACGTGGAGCTTCTACTACGTCCCTCACTAGCCCCTCCTACACCTGCGCTTCAATTCTCTATCCTTTGAGGGTCGAGCTTCCGAGCTAAAAGAAGCACTTCTCGGGAGGCAACCCGAGTCATTCTTTTCCTTCTAATTCTTTTCTTTTTATTTTGTAAATTGTAGTTAGTTTTTCTTTCTTTTTCTCTTTTCAGGACCTTCTATCATCCGTACATGTGCATGAGATCTTTGGAATGGCTCGTCGTCACGATATTGTCTTCACCATATACCCGGTGAGCTGTCTCGGACCTCATGTTACCCATTTGTGCACAAACTTACTTTCTTGCATCCACCCAACCTGTTTTGCATTCTTGTATGCATCGAGACTATGCATGTTTTAAGCTTGGGGGGAGTGCATTCAAATCTGAAATTAAACTTTGGGTTAAATTTTTCAAAAATTTGGATGATTTTAGACTGAAATCGGGCATGTGTATGTATGAGCTTCAATTCTCTATATTTGTGTAAATGTTGTGATTTATGACTATTTGTGCATGCTTATACTTGTGTATGCGATTGTTGATTATCCAGCCGTGTGGGCTCATATATTGTGTGCATGTGATGTGTTGGGGGAAATCTCCACGCGGTCAAGTCCAGGTAAGTTCATGATTGCCCGGGGACAGTGGCCTCCGGTGCCTGCCCCGGGCGCCGCCTTTTAGGCCCCCGGGACCGTGCCCCCCGGGCATGTCCCGGGCGCCGCCATCAGGCTCCCGGGACCGTGCCCCCCGGGCATGTCCCGGGCGCCGCCATTTGGCCTCCAGGACCGTGCCCCCCGGGCATGTCCCGGGCGCCGCCTTTTGGCCCCCGGGACCGTGCCCCCCGGGCATGTTCCGGGCGCCGCCATGTGCCCAGGGACAGTGGCCTCCGGTGCCTGCCCCGGGCGCCGACTTTTAGGCCCCCGGGACCGTGCCCCCCGGGCATGTCCCGGGCGCCGCCATTTGGCCCCCGGGACCGTGCCCCCCGGGCATGTTCCGGGCGCCGCCGTGTGCCCGGGGACAGTGGCCTCCGGTGCCTGCCCCGGGCGCCGCCTTTTAGGCCCCCGGGACCGTGCCCCCCGGGCATGTCCCGGGTGCCGCCATTCGGCCCCCGGGACCGTGCCCCCCGGGCATGTCCCGGGCGCCGCCATTTGGCCCCCGGGACCGTGCCCCCCGGGCATGTTCCGGGCGCCGCCATGTGCCCGGGGACAGTGGCCTCCGGTGCCTGCCCCGGGCGCCGCCTTTTAGGCTCCCGAGACCGTGCCCCCCGGGCATGTCCCGGGCGCCGCCATCAGGCTCCCGGGACCGTGCCCCCCGGGCATGTCCCGGGCGCCGCCATTAGGCTCCCGGGACCGTGCCCCCCGGGCATGTCCCGGGCGCCGCCATTTGGCCTCCGGGACCGTGCCCCCCGGGCATGTCCCGGGCGCCGCCTTTTGGCCCCCGGGACCGTGCCCCCCGGGCGTGGCCCGGGCACCGCCATGTGCCCGGGGACAGTGGCCTCCAGTGCCTACCCCGGGCGCCGCCTTTTAGGCTCCCGGGACCGTGCCCCCTGGGCATGTCCCGGGCGCCGCCTTTTGGGCTCCCGGGACCCTACTCTCCGGAAGAGGTCCCGGACGTCACCGCCCTTCTAAAAGGTAAAATCCCTGTTTGATTATCACGTGCAGGTCACGCGAGGGATGCCTCGGGAATCAGCGACCACCTGTCAAGCATCCGAGGCGTTTGACCGGGAGAAGGACGGTCGTACCCTTCAATCCGACGGTGGCTCCTGGGGTAGTTTAGGTTTTTTGCTTCTTTTTGGGGCTATAAATAGCCCTTGTACCCCTCTGTTGTAAAGGATCAGTTCATTATTATTTGGAATAGCTAATCTCACAGACGTGCTCCGGAAGCCTCTCCCCCGGAGAGAGCCTCCCCAGCCGACTCCAGTCGGGAGCGCGTCGACAGGACTAGGGCCCCCACCGGGACCCGAACCTGTATAAATCCACGTGTCAATTCTTGTGTTTGTCCGGCGGGGGATGACCGGTTACTCGGTCAACCCGCGCTGCGTGATCTCCGCTAGGATCGTCTTCAAAACCTGCCGGGGTATTCTTAATACCACGACATGATGTATCTTCTGTATTGAACTGTTTGTCTGACAAGCTAATTACAAGAGAGGTCATGTCGAAATTTTTCTTGAATTATGTTTAAATTTCCCACACTAACCATGTTTCGAATATTTTTGCAAATTTGAGTGCTAATTTTTGCATCCTTGTTACCATGAATATCCTGTGTATGTAATATTCAAGAGACTAGTTTAGGTCATTTACTTGCTTGATTTATGTACATATCCTCCTGGATATCACTTCTAGTTACTTAAACCATGTCTTTACAAACATTTGCAAAATAAGGTTGCAAATGCTGCTCTCTACCTAGTAGGCAACTTCCATTTCACCGCTTAATAAAAACTCCTCTACTCTCCGCTCCTCTGAGCTAGTCGATGTTTGACTTGTTTTTGCATTATTAAAATGTTAGCTTGTTCATTGATCATCAAATTGAGCTCATGAGTGTGTTGATCACTCTATGGAACACATCGCCTAGTGCGATGGACCTAGGGTAGAGTATGAAGAGACCCGCAATTTAATAAGTTGAATGAGAAGGAGCTAGCTAAAGCACCAGATTTCGAAAAAAGTTTTCAATAAGGTTAGAAAGTGATTAGCATGATGTCTAGGGACGCTAAATCATGTAATCATTGCAATTATCTGATTTCTAAACTCTTCATTTGATATTCATATGCTAGTATATACATCAGTAACTCGTCTGTTTTTTCACTCATTCTTGCTAAATTCGAGATATGATTGGTCATGCGTAATTTATACATGATTCATAATCATTTGCGACCTTTTCTTTGAACCTTATTGTGTTTGCGGAATAAATAGTTATAATACATTAGATTGTCGCATTCATACATCAATTGCTGTCCTTCTTCATTCTCTGATTTTATTTTGCTTGAGGAAGAGAAAAAGTTCAAGTTTGGGGGATGATAATTCTCATATGTGTGCATATTTTCTGGATATTTTCCCCTCATTCATGCTCATTTTAGCCATAAAGATCATCAAATACTCAAATATATTTATACTGGCTGTTGTTCGACCCTGGCTGTGCATTCTGTTTATTTTAATCGCAGGTCAACACAATTCGGGTAATTTATGGCTGAAAGGATAAGCTTCATCGACTAGATCTAGCGAAAGGACGATTCTGTACAGAAATATGCGTTGTTACGGACGCGTAGGAGCTGATGATCGCATCAAACTTGGAGTCTCCGGGAGTTTAGAACAGCTAAACCTAACAGTCTAGGACCTAATTGCAATATCCTAAAATTCCAAGCCCCTAATTGCAAATCGGCCAAGACACAAAAACTCCAAACCCTAGTTCGGAAGGATGCCATTGTAATTTTCTAAAAATCTTAGGACCTTTATGTAAAATAGCCAAAACAATCACAAAAACCTAGCTCGAGCCGCCCAAAAACACTCGCTTCTTCTCTCTCAACCTCGGCGAGCTTGCCGCCGTCGGCCAGGTCCACACCGGCGGTAAGCCGCCAGTCTTCTTCCCCATTTCTACCTCCTCCTTCCTTCCTCTTGTCCCTCTCCGGTGAGCCGCCGGTCTCTCTCACATCATTTCGTCTCCTCCTCTCCCGTTCGTCTTCACCGCCGGCAAGCTCCCCTTTTCTCTCCTTCCTCCTTCCTCTTTCTTTTTCCTCCCTTCTTTTTCCTCTCCGTTCCTCCCTCTCTCCACTGCTCCACTCCTGCGCCGGATCCCGCGCATGCTGCCGCCCCTCGCCGATCCCGCCGGATCCGTCGCCTTCGCCCCGCTCTACGCCGCTGATCCTGTGCTACATCGCTGATCCACCGGTGCTCTACCGCGCCTCCCTCACCGATCCTCGCCGCGACCCCCACAGCCGCGCTGCGCCTCCCACCTCGCGGTGCCGCCACCCACAAACCCGCTCCGGTGCCGTCAATCCGCCGCCTCCCGCGCTGATCTGCTCCGGTGCCGCGCCGCCATCGCCTATCTCGTGCGTGCCGCCACATCCCGAGTAGTCGCCGGTCCAGCGCCGCGCCTCCACCTCCCACCGCCGGATCCACGTCGCCGCCTCCGCCCTCTGTGCATCTCCAACGCCACGCCGCGCGGCACCACCTCCGCTCTGCCATGTCGCGTGAGCCGCCGCCGGATCACCCGATCCCGCCACCTCCATCACCGATCTGTTCCGTCGGATCTGCCGCGCCGTCCTAGATCTCGCTGGATCTAGTGCCACTCCTCCGACCACGAGCAGCTCCAGCCGGCAGCAAGCTCGACCACTCCTTTGACCAGCTTCTCCAACGGCCACTGCAACCGATGACGACCATAGCTATAACGAGAGCACCTTCGCCAGCGACGTCCAGCACAGGGCTTCAACAAATCCACCTCGCCAGCGTTCTTCACCGAATCCACATCCAAATGGGCAACGATTCCTCTCTCTGAATCTTGTTCTCTCCTTCACCCCCAAATTGTATTCCTGTGATGCATGTATAGAAAAGGGAACTAGGTTTGAACTGTGATGAATCAATGATGTGTGAACTGATTGCAAGAGTTTATTGAATTTGGTAGAATTCTTGTGATTGATTTTGTTAGATACTCTGCTTCAAATTTGTTTTGTTATTTGAGCTATACCCATCTGGGAGTTGTTAATGTGATCATTCCCTGTTGCATTGCTTTGAAGATGCTTAGTTCATCGCAATCACTTGGTGTTAAATTCTCTGTCTAGTTCTTGTTGTTGGGATTTTATGAGACTTCATGAATTCTTCCAGGGCTCGTATAAATGAATAGATTGAGGGTATGAGGGTGAAAGTTTCACTTCTTGATTTCTGCTGAGCAGAGAATTGTCGTTCAGTTGGGTTTTTTTGAGGTCTTGTGCATTATCTCAGTTGTGAGGTCTTGTGGTTTGGTTGTGGTTGTGATTGAGTGCTGATGGGGAATGGTTTGTGCTAACTCTATGTGCCTATTTGTTGATACCGTCGAGAGACGTATTCGTTTTAGTTGCTTTTGCTGTCCTTTTTGCGGAACCACTGAATGATACATTTCTATCGCATGTATTCACGATGACGCGTATAGATCCTGCACTAACTAATGGTCGAGATGTGATCTCACCTCTCTCTCTTTATTTCTTCTGACAGCTCTCTCTTTCTCTCGTCTGATTTATTTTAGTTTCTTATCCATCGATTTAGTCTAGTTTTACGCACTTCGCTTCTCTAGTCCCTGAGGAAAGAACGATATAGAATACTTGTCTTACTGCATCGTCCTCGTTCTCTTGTGAGATGGTCTACGCTGGTATCAATATGCTTGGACTTTTGATGTGACATTGGTTCCTTAGCTTGAGTGTGGCTCCATTATTATCACAATAGAGATCCACCGGACTAACAATGCTAGGTACCACACCAACTTCAGAGATGAACTTTCTTATCCAAACAGCTTCCTTTGCTGCTTCAGAAGCATCTATGTACTTGGCTTCTGTGGTAGAATCAGTGACTGTCTCTTGCTTAGAACTCTTCCAGCTTACAGCTCCTCCATTGAGGCAAAACACAAACCCAGATTGCAATCGGTAATCATCCTTGTCGGTTTGGAAGCTAACATGAGTGTAACCATTTAGAATGAGCTCTTCCTCACCTCCATAAACCAGGAACACATCCTTAGTTCTTCTCAAGTACTTCAGGATGTTTTTAACAGCTATCCAGTGACTCTCACCCGGATTTGATTGGTATCGGCTCATAGAACTTAGAGCATAAGAAACATCTGGGCATGTACAAAGCATGGCATACATGATAGAACCAATAGTCGAAGTGTATGGAATCTTACTCATTCGATCTTGCTCATTAGATGTCATAGGACATTGACTCTTGCTAAGACTAATGCCATGTGACATAGGTAAGAAACCTCTCTTGGAGTCTTGCATGTTGAACCGATTCAACACCTTGTCAATGTATGTACTTTGGCTTAATCCAGTTAGCTATTTAGATCTATCTCTATAGATCTTAATACCCAGTATGTATGCTGTCTCTCCCAAGTCTTCCATAGAGAAACTATTTCTCAAATAAGACTTGATAGATTCAAGCATAGGAATCTCATTTCCGATCAATAGTATGTCATCTACATACAAAACCAGAAATGAATGTGCGCTCCCACTAACCTTCTTGTAAACACAAGGTTCATCTTCATTTTTGATGAAGCCAAATTGTTTGATTGTCTCATCAAAATGAATATTCCAACTCTGAGATGCTTGCTTCAACCCATAAATGGATTTTTGAAGCTTGCATACTTTCCCAGTATTTTGTGGATGAATAAAAACTTCAGGTTGTGTCATGTACACATCCTCACTTAGATTTCCATTGAGGAAAACTGTTTTAACATCCATTTGCCATATCTCATAATCATGGTAGGCAGCAATTGCTAGGATGATCTGAATTGACTTTAGCATAGTGACCAGTGAGAATGCTTCATCACAATCAATTTCTTGAATTTATTTGAAACCTTTCGCAACCAATTGTGCTTTATGAATGTGAACATTTCCATTCATGTCAATCTTTTTCTCAAAGACCCATTTACACTCAATTGGTTTTACACCATCGGGTAAATCAATCAAGTTCCAAACTTGATGAGTATACATGGAGTATATTTTGGATCTCAAGGTGTGAAGCCATTTCTCAGAGTCTGGGCTCATTATTACTTCCTTATAAGTCTTGGGTTCATCATTGTCTAACAATAATATATCCCGTCGTTCCATGGTAAGGAACATGTATCTCTTAGATACATTATGGACCCTTTCAGACCTATGTGGGGCTGGTAGTCCCACAATTGTTTCTTGAACAATTTGTGGTTCTTCTTGAAACTCAGTGGGAGCTGAAACATTTTCCAATGGTTCTTGAATTTCTTCAAGTCGCACTGTACTACCACTAATTTCTTTTGTGAGAAACTCTTTCTCAATAAATACACCATTACAAGCAACAAACACTTTGTTGTCGTCCTTCTTATAGAAGTAATATCCCTTCGTTTCCTTGGGATACCCCATGAAGAAGCACTTGTCTGATTTGGGTGTGAGTTTGTCAGACATCAAACATTTCACGTATGCCTCACAGCCCAAATCTTGAGAAAAGACAAACTAGGTCGCTTCCCAGTCCATACCTCATATGGTGTCTTCGCTACCGTTTTTGACGGAGCCCTATTTAAGTTGAACATAGTAGTTTCTAGCGCATATCCCCAAAAAGATAATGGAAGATCGACTTGGCTCATCATTGATCGAACCATGTCGAACAAGGTTCGATTCCGTCGTTCAGACACACCATTTCATTGAGATGTCCCTGGCGGTGTTAGCTGTGGAACAATTCCACATTGCTTTAAATGATTTCTAAATTCTTGGCTCAAATATTCTCCTCCACGATCTGATCATAGGAATTTAATTTTCTTGCCACGATGATTATGTACTTCATTATGATATTCTTTGAACTTTTCAAAAGATTCAGACTTTTGCCTCATTAAGTAGATATAATCATATCTACTAAAATCATCAGTGAAAGTTATGAAGTATTGGAATCCACCTCTAGCCATGGTGCTTAGTGTTCCACATACATCAGAATGTACCAGGGCCAATAAATCACTTGCTCTTTCACCTGAATCGATAAAAGGTGTCTTTGTCATTTGCCAAGTAAACAAGATTCGCACGTGTCGTATGATTCAAAATCAAATGAGTCTAGAAGTCCATCTTTATAGAGCTTCATGATGCGTTTCTCATTTATATGACCTAAATGACAATACCATAAAAAGGTTGGATTCAAATCATTTGTTTTGAGCTTTTTAGTATTTATGTTGTAAACAGAACTTCAAGATTTAAAACTGACGAGGATTATCACCCGAGCTAGTTTGGTTAACACATGTCGGGTTCAAGTCAAGTTCGAATATGATATGTGTCTATGTGTCTTAGGAGCTGTTACCGTTGCCGATGGACACAGAGTTTGTTTATGATCTCAGCCCTTGCATGATCATGACGCCGCAGACAATGCGCGGTCAGAGAGTCGCTGACTACATGCGACCAGGATAACTCGGGGGTGTTTGAGTCTTTACCAAACACGTTCCCAGGATTAAAGATAACTTCTCCCACGTATGAAGACAACCACCAGAAGGTTAACATGTGCGGTTATCCATGAGTGCACGTGCTTAACCGACGAAAGAGATGGGTGTGGTTATACGAACTGCACCAGGACAATCGTCTCGAACCACTTCGCATCTGATGTTCTTTTGTTCACTATAAAAGGATGTTTGATGCACGATGTAGAGGGCGATTAAGCAAGACCACGAGTCAACAAAGCTTGAAGACTTAGGCATAGTTAGATAGACAGAAATATAGAAGAGATCATCGTCTGTGATAATCTCTTCTCATTTGTAAATCGTTTTGCTCCTATTGTGAATTCCTAATAGGATGTTGGGCTATTACTCCCACCATCGAGGGCCCGAACCTGTATAAATTGTTGCGTCCCTACTGTCATTGCTTACCCTAACTTACCTGATGGCACATTGAAAGGTCTCACATACAACTCATAAATCTGTGTAAGATCGATAGAGGACCCCGAGTCCAAATTGTCGACAGTTGGCGCCCACCGTGGGGCCTTTCTCAAGGTGTTCTTTCATCAGGAGATTCTGTAAGTCATGTCTGGGGCGTATAATTCCGAGAACAATTTTGTTCTCGATGATTACACCCATATACCAATGCCCTCGCCTAGCGATCCCGTTCCAATGGAAGAGGTTGATCGTGAAGATGTTCCTGAGGAACATTATGAGGATGTGTCTTCTCCCACCCATATCATATCTATCGATCAGGGGACAGAGAAGATAAATCAAGAACCCCATGTGAGTCCTACCACTTTGGAGGCTGAGTCTATACCATGACACGCCGCTGTTGAGGATATAGATGATGATAACCAAGAGTTTAGCCTTGGGAGGTTTGATCCCGACAACCTCCAGTATCTCTTTGACTTCGAATCTGATTTAGAACAAATAGAGATGTTTTCTCCTTCTGCGGCCTCGCTCTCCAGAGAATTTGCTGCTTTATCAGAGGAAACTCTTGATCAGCGAATTGCTAGGGAGGAGCAGGAACGCAGGCAAAAGGAGGATCAAGATCACGAGCAAAGAGATAACGACCTCCACAGGACTACCCTGGAAGCCTTGCAGAATGCTCAATTTTGTTACGATGCCGCACCTAGTTCCTCCCGTCGTCCTCATGGTCGTAGGCGAGACCAGACACCTTCTTTAGCCCCGGACTATTCACCGACGGATGAAAAAATGATGACACCTGGCGTGCCCAGGAGGAGTACGCACGGGGCGACTTCATTCTATCGTGGACGTCTTGTGTAATTTTCCTTCTAATGTCGAAGACGCGGACAAACCAGCTTTTACTAAAATCCTGGCAGAGAAGCTGGATGAGGTTGCATCTGATGCAACCCCAACAGCATCATCTCAGTCTACGATTCGCTCCCATGAGAGGGAGTATTCTTACTCTAGTCATGGTAGGCGTAATCGATTACCACCAGGATCAGTTTGGCACAACAAAGCCAGGCGAGTTGGAAATTCCTGCGATCGAGATCGCGTTCTTGTCCATTCTCGTCTGGGACCGTGGGGCGTATCTCCGTGGCGTGAGATCGCCAGTGATCAGGTTGAAAGCTGCAGAACTCTCTACAGTTCTTATGTTGGTTGCATAGCTTTCTCACCAGGCCTCCGAGTGGTGGTCTGGCCAGACAAGTTCAAGCCAGGACAATCAAAAGATTTGATGGAACTTAGAATCCATCCAAGTTCCTTTAGATCTACATCACCGCTATTCAAGCGGCGGGTGGGGATGATCATGTCATGGCAAATTATTTGCCAACGATCCTTGAGGGGCCGAAGAAAACTTGGTTGTTCAATCAGCCAGAGGGTTCGATTTATAACTGAGAAATGTTGTGTGATGCTATACTCAACAATTTCCAGAACTGTTACCAAAAACCTGGCAAAGAAGATGATCTTCATCATCTGCGCCAAACTTCTACTGAGACTCTTCGGCAGTTTGTCAAGAGATTTGTTGGGGTGAGGAATACCATTCTGAATATATCTGACAACTTCGTTATTAGGGCATTTAAACATGCCGTGCGATATCGGAGGTTTACTGAAGATCTACCTATCCACCCCCCTCTGTCAGTAGCCGACCTCTTCGACATGACTGACCGATATTCCGACGCGGCTGAGTCCATGGAATGGAATAGGATGGTGGATAAAGGAAACTTACTGCCTCAGCCAGGTCTTAAGGATGTGAAGAAGGAGGATTCAAGTAAGAAGCTGGAATCATCATCAGGCGGAAAATCAAAAAAGTCCAAGAAAAACTGAACTGGACAATACCGGGAGGTTGCGGTTGCAGAAAAGCCACCACCAGGAAAAGGTAACAAGTTTCCATTAAAAAATAAGACCTCTTCTGGTGGCCGCGATAGCAACCAACCAGGAAAACAAACTAATCCGCAGGGAAGCAAGAAGTGGTGTCAGTTCCACAACTCTTCGGGACACAATCTCAAGAACTGCAGGAATTGGTTGAAGCAACTAGACGACTTCTACCAAGGAATTTGTCATTGTATTGCGAATAACCCGGTAGGTTCTACAAAGGTTCCTAGCGAATGAAAAGCGACGCGAGCTAACTGCGTGATCGGTTCTCTCCCGTCGCGCCAACACAGAGAGTGACACAAGGGTTTATACAGGTTCGGGCCTCAGTGGAGACCCTAGTCCTGTCGACGTGCCCCGACATGGTCCCGGGGGCCCCTATAACTGGGCCAGTGGAGGCCCGGGACATGGTCCCCGGGACTGGGCCAGTGTGTATCATCCAAATTTCTGCTACCTTTTTAACTTGCCAGTCAGCATATCTTCATTGGATTCTCGGATGTCTCAACCCCATTTTTGATCTCTTATATCAGAATCATGATCCTAGGTATGCCACTACCTTAATTTAAAAAGTTGGCAGCTAAACTCCACCTTTCATACCATTTTCGCATTTTAGTCCAAAAGTATTTCAGATTGATCCTTTTCAGATTTTCTCAGAAGCCTGAAAAGGCTAAAAGCCACAAATCAGCTCCAAACCTTGATCTAATTTAGGGAATGTCTCCAAATCGCTATTCTGAACAAGTTTCCCTTATGTGAGATTTCCAAAATCTCATCCTAAGATTCAGTTTTTAGCCTCACCAAAATTCAGGCCCTAATTACCCAACTTACCCTAATCTTTCTGTTTTCATTTTGCTTAAGACCTGATCAAAGATACTTAATCATGTCTTTTATCCTTGTATACCTGCTTTCTGAATTTAGTAAACCCATTTGGCAAAATCAGTTTCAGCCGAAACCAAGTATATTTCCAGATTTACATTTCAGTCCAACAATCAAGTTCCAGAAATTGCAGATCGGCCCAAGACTTCTTTTTCAGCCCCTTATTTCGAACAGCCGCTGCTGTCTCGACCAGGTCGTTCGACCACGACCAGGCCAGCACCCGTTTCGACCGTGATCGGTGCCGCCCGCCGTGATTCGTCGCCGCCGGTGAAGCCCTGCCGTTGCCAGCTTCGCCTGAGATTCGCCACCATGTGTGCATGTCTGGTTGTCCACTGTGGAATCGCTGCAGCAGCGCCAGCAGCGCTGTTCATTTTGTGTACGCGCGTGCCTGCTGCTGTTAGAGGCTTTTTGCCACATCGCCGCCATGCCGAAGCCAGCCACCCCGTCGCCCTGCTCTAGCCGGTTTTGGCGCGATCCTCTCCTCTGGCAGAGCCACTGCCTATTTAAGCCCTCCCCCTCGCCCAGAGTTTCTTCACACCACTCCAATAGCCACTAAGTTCCAGCCCTCGTGTTTCTTCTTCATCTCCGGCGAGCCAACAGAGAGGAGTACGGTGCCAGCCCGTTTGGCTGCACCAGACCTCAAATTGATCACACCGGTGAGTCCCTCTCACCCTCCTCTCTGTGCTGTAGCTTTTAATTTCATCCCGGCGGACCCTGTCGCTGGTGATCGCCGGAACTCACTTAAACCCCTGTTCTGAAAATGCCGTTTGTTTTAGCCCAAATTAGCTCACCTTTATGTGAGAGCTTATGACCAGTAGAGCCTCCTTAGCAGGCCTGTAAGCTTGGATTTCAAATTTAACCTCAAATTGAAGCTTTCCCCGAATCTAAGCGCCGCCAGGATCTGGCTCACGTCGCCAGGCCACGCCGGCGACCCTTCGGTCAAATTGGCCGTGTCTGTAGCTTTCTCTTGTCCCCCTCTCACTCTCCAAGCAAGGAATTGACTTCAATCTCCTTGTGTCAAAAACCCCCAAATCCAGTGCCTTCTTCTCCAGCACCGGCTGCCGGATTTTGTCCCCAGCCAATCTAGCCAGCACCACCTTGTCCCTTAGCTAGGTGTCAACCCCCTGTGCATTTCGTTCCACTAGCCCGACCTCTAGATCTGCCCAAATTTGAAGTTATACCCTTGCCAAGTTCTTGTCCAGAACTGTGTCTGTGCCGTGTCGCCGCCGTAGTTCATCGCCGTTGTTCGTCATCGTCCGGCCACTTCAGCCCCTGAAACCATCGCCATCATGTTCCTGGCATCCACGCTTACCTCCTAGACATAGTTGGCGAAGAGTTTGAAACCCAGAACCAGATTTACCACTCTGCCCTATTTTTTGACAGTGTTAGTGCAGTGTTAGTGCATGTCAGCCACTGGCATTAGCCTTTTTTGACCCCTTCTGGTTCAGCAATTGAAATGCCACTTTGTCTACTAAGAAATGCCACTTTGTCTACTAAGTTCATGGAGCTATTCTCTACAGCTTACTCTACTGTCACATCTTCAGAAAACTCACCTAAAGCCGACCTAAGGCCGTGCCTAGCCATGAACCGAATGTTGACCCTTCGATGTTCGACCCCTTTTAACCCATTTCTCCGAGCAGCGCTCAAGTATCCTTGTCCAGATCTTTTCCCTGCATGCGTGTTATATTTTACTTATTATTTCCTATAGAAACTATTTTCTGTATGTTTCTGTGGTGCGATGTGTTGAATTGCCTCGTTGTTGTGTGCGAGAATAGAGCAAGAAGCAGAAGAGTCAACAGAAGACTTCGGAGAACCCTTAGAGCCGTCAGACCCCACACTGCAAGGCAAGTCTCAACCCCTTGATCATGTCTCGCCTAATATTTTGAAATGAAGTATGTTAGTTGTTTTCAAGTATATGCATGCCTTACATTCAAATGAGGGTTATGTTCAAATAAAGTGGATAGATATGACCTAAATAATTGTGAAGCCCCTTTTGTGATTGAATATCCATGCACCCTTATCACCCTAGGACATCATGCTTAGGTATGCTTATGCTCAAGATTATATGTTAAATGCTAAATGGTCACATGTGTGAAAAGTATGTTCAAAACCCATTTGTGAAAGAAAATGTGATTGGAATCGATAGTGAGGATGGTTTGGTTGGTTGGTGCTGTGTGCACATTGGGAATGTGAAAGACTCCTCACTAAAGATTCATAAGGACAAGAACCTTGTGTTGTACTTCTATGCGGCATGAAAAACGTACTAACCACTTGCCCGGTATGGGACGGGCGCAACATAGTAGCTTTCTCGGTATTAGCTTTTTCCTGCAATGGTTGTCGGTCCAGTTTCTTGAGAGGAACTGGTGGGCCACAGAGGGCCACGAGTGATGTGAGCTAATGAGTGAATCAGGCGTATTGAAGGAAGACGCCCTACGCCAGGATTCTGAGTCGTGCGCGGCTGAATCCATAGGCTATGTGTCTTGCGGGACGATAGGCCAAGGCTAGGAAGAATTGGCTGTGGGGAGTACCCACAACGGTAATAAGGACTGAAATGTCTATTTACCGGGCAGGGAATTGTTAATGCTAGGATTGTAAATTGTTGTGTGATCTTGGTCTTGTCACATGCGTAAAAGTCGCATGGAGAGGTACTGACTTGAAAGCTGAGTGATCGGTGGATTAAAGTGGTACACCTTTGCAAAGTTATAAAAAGTATCGGATACTCTGAGCTCCCAGGTCATGGAGTCTGCGCGCGGTGGATTCTATCCATGTCGATGCAGCATAAATAGCTTTTGGGAAGGTTTTTCATAATATTGATTAAAGTGGTGACTCATGGAAGACCGCCACGCATAACATTTTCTGAGAATCTAGTTTAGGATTTTTAAAGCCCCGCTTTTCGAAAGCAAAACTTTTTCTTCAAAATTAAGAGTGAAAATCTAGTCTATAAACCAAAGAGCCCATCTTTTGGGAATTTCCCCCTCATCTATGTACCTGCATTCTTATTTGAGACTTGTTGAGCACTATGTGGACAATGTGCTCACCCTTGCTTTTACAAACAATTTAGAGGAAGGTTTCATTGATCCCGAGTCCTACGGTATTGAGCCCAATATGGAAGAAGAAGAAACCATCCCCAAGGATCTAGCTTACTAGAGGGTCACTTACCAAGTTGAGTCCGATGTGGAGGAAGCCCATGCAACACCGCTGCAATTGAAGATGAAGATCATTGAAGCCCTTTTGCTTGTTGTTGTTGTTTTATTCAGTGCCGACCTTTGTGTTGAAGAAAACACCTTAATTTTGTATCAACACTAAATTGCGTCATTTTGGCGCTATGTCATTATAATGTTGGTCCTTGTGATTAGCACTTGTTTTATTTACTTGCATTGTTATATAATGCATCTTGTTGTTGTGAGCTTTCAATGTGCCATTCTGAGTGCAACCCACCTGGGCGGTTGCCACCGGATTCCTCAAATGAGGGTCCCACACAGTGGCGGCGCCCGGGACAAGGTCCCGGGGGCGCATCTCACCGGGCTAGTTGGCGCCTTATCACGGGACTGATCGGGCGGAGATTTCCCCCAACAGTAGCACCCCATGCCCTCCAGGGACATGCCCTGTCGTGGTATTGCGAATACCCCGACAGGTTTTGTTGAGGTTCCTAGTGAAGAAAAGACGACACGAGCTGACCGCGTGACCAGTCCTCTCCCGTCGGGCAAACACAGCGAATGACACGAGGGTTTATACAGATTCAGGCCTCAATGGAGACCCTAGTCCTGTCGACATGCTCCAAACTAAAGTTGGCTAGGGGTGTTCTCTCAGGGAGAGATGGCTCCTAAGCACGCCTGTTTGGTTTTGTGTATTAGAGTAAAAAATGAGTTCTCTCTCCTTACATGAGGGGTTACTAGGGCTTATATAGGCCCAAAAGATGCAAAAAAGACTAACTACCCAGCCACAACCGTTGGATTGGAGGGCACTAACGTCCTTCTTCCGATCACGGGGCTTAGATGCTGATGAGGACATCACCCCTAACGATGCATCTATTCTTCCAACACCCGTTGTGCAAGGACCAATAACAAGGGCACGTGCACGTCAACTAAATCACCAGGTGAGCTCGTTTCTTAGTACACGAGAGAATATTGACAAGAGCGAGTTACTACCTAATAATATTGTGCTTGTGCTTAGGAATCATGGTGTTGATCAGCGAGGGTGTCACTTTGCACCAAGACGGGTCGGGAATCAAGTCTACCGCGAGCTGGAGTCCGGGTCGGCCACGGCGGAGCAGCTGTCTTCAAACGGGCATAGCAGATGAATACAAACTCCGTTGGGGCGTTCAAGTACATTACGGAGAAGCCCTCGACGAGACCTTTCCAACGGATCTGGTCCCATGTCCAAAATCCTTCTGAGTCAATTACAATCGTCAAAACAAGTGGAGACCAGATTCTGTTGGGCCGTGCGGTGCTGCGTCACCTGTCTATTGGGCTTCGGCCCGTGTATCCCGCGTGGGGGAGTGCACCCCAAACCCTAGACGCCACCCCTCTCGCATATTAAAACCTTGTAGCCGTCATTGTTAGACTTGGGTTTTGCTTAGAATTTTTCTGCTGTCGCAGTTCGCCATCTTTCGGTTTGTGGAACCCCAACACTTCCTGATCTTAATACATACTTGCAATTCGAGATTGCTTCTTCTGTGTTCTTGCACGTGTTCGATTCGCTTGTAGGAACAGGCCTTCGTGGCTAGGTCAACCGCGCCTCGGTATGGTTGATAATGAACGGAGCAGTGGTGTAACGATTGCAGGCCTAGATCGGTTCTGGTCGAAAGTCGGGTCGTCAACGTCGGGTCTCCACCAATCGAACTATCCCCTACCTGTCAGAAGATCGGGACCCCGTTCCTCATCAGATGCTTGACAGGTGTCCCCACCAATTCCCGAGGTGCTTCTCGCGTGACCCACCACCGGGGGCCCTTGTCTACGGGAAAATGGCGACGCCCAGGACAAGGGGCACCGGGGGCCTTGTCCCCGGGCAAAGGGCAGGACCCGAGACAAGCCGCCGGGGGCCTTGTCCCCGGGCAAAGGGCGGCGCCCGGGGCAAGAGTCAGTGGGAACCTTGCCTCCGGGTAAATGGCGGCGCCTGGGACAAGCCGCTGGGGGCCTTGTCCACAGGAAAATGGGTCCACCGGGAGCCTCACTTTACCTGGACTTGATACCGAGGAGATTTCCCCCAACAGTAGCCCCCCATGTCCTCCGGGGACGCTGTTCGAGTCCCCGGTGGGGATGGTTCATATTATCGGGAACATCTCCTTCGGGTTGGATTTCCGGCGCCTTGTCGACGCTTCGATCTTTGTGCCAGATAATTATGGCGGCGCCGTCGGTCATCATGATGCCGCGGCCTTGAGCGTCGCGCGCCGTCAGCAATAAATGCCTCGCGCAGTTTGAACCGTCATTGCTTCGTCTCCCACACGTGCGCCCTTTCAGTTTGCGCGTGTCATTTCAAACGGATGGTCGATATTGATCAGGTGAGCTATGTGGCGACCATCGGAGTCGCGCGGGAGCTCTATAAATAGGGCTTCGAGGGCCCCCAGAGGTCTCATTCCAAACTTCAAGCCTTCTTCTTCTCTCCAGCACTCTAGCCTCCCGGTAGCTTTCTCTCGGTAGCTCTCTCTAGGTAGCTTTCTCCCGAGGATCCCGATGGCTCCGAAGGGTCGCGGCAAGGTTGTCGATGTTCCCCAGGAGGAAGTGGACTTCCTCCGGGTCTCGGCGTTCAACGCGGGGGACTTGGAGTCCCTCGTGGAGCGGGGGTCGTCGCGGACGGGGACATCCGGATCCCCTCAAAGGATACCGCACCGCGCCCCCGGCCCAGAGAGGTCATCGCCTTCAAGGCGTTCCTCGAGGCTGGTCTCCGGCTTCCGGCACATCCTTTGCTTCAGGAGTTCCTCCGGTGGTATGAGGTGGTGTTGAACCACCTCACTCCCAACACACTCGTCCAGCTGGGTCTCTTCATCTGGCTGTTTGAGATGGCCACTGGGCGAGAGCCGACAATTTGGCACCTCCGGTACTTCTACGAGCCTTCCGCGAGAGGCTCGTGCATCGTCCGGGGAGGACCGATGTCCGCCTATGGCTGCATCATGATGCAACTTCTTCCTTCGCGGGTAGAGGAGTACCCGGTGGCGGCCTCCCGGGATCATTGGGGTGACTGGCTCCGGAGATGGTTGTATCTCCGGGTGCGAGACTCCGGGCTCACCTACTCCCCGGAGCCCCCTTCCTACCGCCGCTCGTCCACTCCCAAGCCCCCGGTGTGGACTCCCAAGGAGTTGGAGCTCCTCGGCAAGGTCGCTAGCGCCCGGGGCCGGAGGTCCATGAGGGATGCTGCCGAGGAGTTGGCACTCCTCAAGCTCTCCCCCTTCTCCCACGGGTGGAGAGGGATCGGACTGTGTCCGACTCTTTGGCCTCGGCAAAGGCCGGTCACCCGGCGTAAGTATCCGGTAACTCGCCTCTTTACTCAAGTTTTTTGACTAACACTTGTTCTTGCAGTCCGGCCGTATCCATCCGCCCGGGAGAAGGCGGAGAACATCCTCGGGAGGTACTATGCTGACGAGCACGAGAGGGTTGTGTGTGTCATCGGGGAGGGCCCTTCCCGCAATTTTGTGGCGGAAGCCTTTGGGCTAACGTTGCCGGTGAGGCAGCCCCTCCCTACCCCCGAATTCCACAAGCGGGGGAAGGGGGTCACCGGGGTGCCTGAGCCGAAGCGTGCTAAGGCACGAAAGGCCCACGGTCCGGCGACTGTGTCGGACAGTCCGCCCGGGGGGACGCCTGGGGTAGACCTAAGGCTCGGATGTGCGCAAACCACGCCGAGGATCCGGGCGACGTCCCCCCACCCGGAGGTGGAGCACGACGTGCCCCTCAGTTCGGGGGAGAAGGCGAGGGCCGCGAACGAGGCGGCCCACTCTGACTCGGCGGACTACCTTCCGTCCCCTTCTCCGTTCTGCTTCCCCGGTGGATCCGGAGCTACCGGCTCTGGTACGTCCGGAGGTTCGATTCGCGGAGGTCTCACCCCCGCGTGTTGAGTGGAAGGTAGACGAGGGGGCGAGTCCTTCAGCTTGTTCAGACCACGGTGCCTTAGGGGCTCCGCAGCCCGGGTGGGGAAAAGGGCTCCTCATTCCCCCCAGGGGCCCCGCTCTTCCAGCAAGTTCGTCCTCCGATTCTTCAGAGACCGAATCCTCGGCGCCCATGGCCTTGGCCAAGGCCAGCCCGATCCGCATCGTCCCCGGAGACTGCTATAGGGGGCCCTCGGATGGGGATCGATTTAGCACCGCCGAGAGAGAGACATCGATGCTATCTTCGGACGAGGCCCGGTGGTTCACCGCGGGTCTCCAAACCCAGAAGGTTGTCGACTACGTCCAGCGGGGAACCATTCGCAAGTGTAGCTCCGAATTGGTTTCTCTCCATCTCCAGGTAAGTTTTTCGGGTGTTTTAGGCGCTTCCCCTGGTAGGTTGTCTAAAAACCCAGTTTTTGCAGGCGGCGGCCCTCGCCCAAGGCATCGAGAACCGCTATGAGGCGGCCTTACAGGACGCACGGGTGACGAGGATTGTTACCCGAGCTAGTTTGAAGTAATGCATATCTGGTTCAAGACAGATTTGAACCAGACAAGTGTTCGGAGGTGTAGCTTCTAGGCCCCTATAGAGTGTTTTAATAATTAATGACAACTGCAAATGCTATACTAACGTTACCTGCCTAGTTGTGTCAAGAAGATACTTAAAAGACATGTTAATGAAAGGCAAAGAAAGAGCATCATGATGAAGAAAGGGCACTGATCAAAAGGGCAAAGGTACGAAATAGGATCTTTTCCACTTTTACCGGTCTAAGGTGATTAGAGAAGAATTTTGACCGGATTATAGGATAGTTGCCGTACTATTAAGAGGAGCATGTGGTGTATCACAAAATACTTCATCTATGTGCCACAAATCATAAAATCAACTTGCATTGCATACTAGAAGGTCACATCCTTTGAGAATGCTTATTTCAGCTCATTTCTGTCTCAGTCGGTCTGACCGTTTGTTAGGCCGGTCTGACCGAGAAATCGGTCTGACCGAGTTGTAAACTACGGTCTGACCGATTGGCCGGTCTGTCCGTAGTAGAGACCAAGGTCAGACTCCTGGAACCTCTTGTTTTATCCTTCTGGTATTTTGAGCTATTACGGTCTGACCATTTGTTAGACCGGTCTGACCGCGAAATCGGTCTGACCGTGTTTTTGAACTGCGGTCTGACCGTTTGGCCGGTCTGTCCGTATATATCGGCCTGACCGTATAAGGTGTCCAGAAACTATGTCGTCTCTGGACAGTTTCACGGTCTGACCGAAATATACTACGGTCTGACCGTATGTGTGCCTGACAAGGGCAGTTGAGCATTTATTGCGCCTGTTTAATGCCGTTGCAATTGCGGCGGTCTGACCGAGCTTGTGCCTGCGGTCTGACCGCCAGGTGATCTTTTTCTCCCAACGGCCTGTAACGGTTATATTAATTGTGGGGGGTATATATACTCCCATGCACGGCCCTGTTCAGAACTTTTGGCATAATCTTTAGCATTGTCATCATCCTTGAGATCCTAAGCTAGTTTCATACACTCTAGGGTTCAAATTCTCAAATTTGTGAGAGTGTGCATTTGAGATCTTCTAGTGCATTGCATTGAGATCATTGAATCAATCGTGTGGCACTAGAAGAAGGCAAAGTGATCATCACCGGCTTGTTACTCTTGGAGTTTGCCGGCTCCTAGACGGCTAGGAGAAGGGTTTTGGAGAGCTCTTCAAGGAAGATTGTGAAGAAGCCTCAAAACGTCTTGTGAAAGGGTTGAGCACACCTTGCCGGAGCGGTAAAGTGCATCCTTAGTGAAATCGAGGTTTGGATAACTCATCACACTAATCCGGCTCAAGATCTAGGTCACTTCTCGAGAGAAGGTTGACTAGATAGAGGAGCGGTTAGAGATTTGAGTTTGCCTCAACGTGGATTAGGGGTGATCGGCAAATCACCGAGACCACGGGATATATCCTTGGGTTGAAATTGCTCTTTGCTCATCGTGTGTTATTTATTTTGCCCTCATTTACTACAAATTGTTTGATTTATTGTAATTTGCTAAAATCGCCTATTCACCCCCCCTCTAGTCGATATCCTAGATCCTTTTCAATTGGTATCAGAGCAAGGACTCCATTTTAGAGGATTTAACCATCCCGGAGTAGGATAAAGATGGCTAGTGAGGGTCGGATCAATATTGGTAAACCACCACTCTTTGATGGATCTAACTATACTTATTGGAAAACTAGAATGATGGTCTATCTTAAAGCCATGGGTGGAAAGATTTGGAAAGTGGTGGATGAGGGGTTTGCAATTCTTGATGAAGATGACATGTCCAACTTAGATAGAGATAATGCCTTAGCTAATGCTTAAGCCATGAATGTTCTTTATAGTGCTCTAAATCTAGGTGAATTTAATAGAATTTGTAAACTTGAAACGGCCCATGATATTTGGAGAAATCTTATGGATATTCATGAAGGAACCTCGATGGTCAAGGATGCTAAACTATTTGTCCATAAGGGCCAATTTGAAAAGTTTGTCATGTTGCCCAATGAAGATGTATCGGAGATGTTTAACCGATTAAATAACATCGTAAATGAGTTAAAAGGGCTTGGTATGGATGTCACAAATGTAGAGTTTTGTCATAAGTTTCTTAGAGCTTTACCTTCTAAATATGATACAATTGTAACCTTACTTGTGCGTTCGAACTTGAAGAGTGTGACTCCGTTGGAAGTCTTGAGTGAGATTCTCACTCATGATATATTCAAGAAGTCTCAAGAAGAAGTGAAAGATGAGGCTTCCGACTCCAAGAAGAAGAACATTGCACTCAAAGCTCAAGTCTCCAAAAGGGAAGACAATGAAGAGGAAAGTGATGAGAGAGACACCGATGAGGAAATGGCTCTCTTCGTGAGAAAATTCAAGCGGTTCATGAAGAAAAGATATCAAGGGAAATCTTTCAAGAAAGGACAAACATCCAAGAGGAATCCATTTGAAGAGAGAAGATGTTTTGAGTGCGGTGAAAAGGGTCACATCTCCACTCAATGCAAAAATAAGGAAGAAGAAAAATCAATGAAGAAGAAGAAGTATGAAAAGGAAGGAGAAAGCAAGAAAAAGGTTTTCAAGAAATATTATAAGAAGAAGGATGGACAAGCTTGCTTCATTGAGTGGGATTCGGATGCTTCAAGTTCCGATTCCGATGATGAAGATGAAGCGTCACCCAAAGGACTCGCCGGGGTAGCTATCAAGGAAGCCCCATCTCTATTCTCCACTCCTCATTGCCTCATGGCTAAAGGAGAATCAAAGGTATCTTGTGATGAAAATGAATATACTTATGATGACCTAGTTGAGATGATCACTGATTTTGATGACTATATGAGTAAGGAAAAAGAAAAATTCAAGGAATTAAAGAAGAGATACAAAGCTCTTCAAAATTCCTATGAGGAGCTAAACACATCTCATGAGAGTCTCAAAGAAACTCATGAGATGCTCAAGGAAGCTCATGACTCTCTAATTACTCATAAAGCCAACAAATCGAGTAATGACATAGGCATCACTTGCAATATTTTGAATGATTTGCCCATGATGTCTACTTCTAGCATATCTACTTCTTGTGAAGACTTAAATGAATTCCCTACTAGACCTAAAATTGAAGATAATGTGCTTAGTCTTGAAAACAACGAACTTAAAGAAGAAATTGAAAAACTAACCAATGACCTAGCAAAATGCTATGTAGGAGAATCAAAATTAAGACATCTTCTAGATAGTCAAAGATTTTCCTTAAGAAAAGAAGGACTAGGTTTCATTCCCAAAAAGGGTAAACATGCTTTTGTTCCAACTAAAACCGTTTTTGTAAAAGAAAAGGGATATTGTAACAAATGTAAAAGTTTAGGTCACATTGAAAAGAATTGCCATGCTAACAAAAGCATTTCATCTCCTATATTCAATTCTTGCTATGTATTGAAGAAAATGACAAATGGTGATATTAAAGCCAAATTTGTTGGAACCCCAATCATTGGTGCCAAAAAGAAAGCCATTTGGGTCCCAAAATCCTTGGTAACTAACCTCCAAGGACCCAAAAAGGTTTGGGTACCTAAAAGAACCTAACTTTGTTTTGTAGGTAAATTACAAGGCGGGAGGACAACATTGGGTGCTCGATAGTGGATGCACTCAACACATGACCGGTAATCACAACATGTTCTCCTCACTAAAGAACAAAGGTGCGGAATATGACAAGATCACGTTTGGAGACAATAGTAAAGGAAAGGTAAAGGTTTAGGTAAAATTGCCATCTCAAACGACCTCTCCATATCTAATGTATTGCTTGTTGAATCTCTAAACTTCAACCTCTTATCCGTAGCTCAACTTTGTGATCTTGGATTCATATGTGCATTTTATCCAAAAGAAGTAATTATCACTAGCATTGATGATAATAAGTTGATTTTCAAAGGTTTTAGACATGGCAACCTCTATTTAGTTGATTTCAATTCAAATGATACTAATCTTGGTACATGCTTGTTTACAAAATCTTCCAAAGGTTGGCTATGGCATAGAAGGCTTGGGCATGTTGGAATGAAACAACTAAATAGACTAGTTAAACATGATTTGGTTGTTGGACTAAAAGATGTAAAGTTTGAAAAAGACAAATTATGTAGTGCTTGCCAAGCCGGAAAACAAGTTGCAAACTCACATCCAACTAAAAGCACAATGTCAACTTCGAGTCCACTTGAATTATTCCATATGGATTTATTTGGACCAACTTCTTTTGTGAGCATTGGTGGCAATAGTTATTGCCTTGTCGTTGTAGATGATTTTTCTAGATATACATGGATATTCTTTTTGCATGATAAGTCAATTGTGTTTAACACTTTCAGAAGCTTTGCTCAAAGGGCCGAAAATGAATTTAGCTTTAAGATCAAGAAAGTGAGAAGAGACAACGGCTCCGAATTCAAGAACACCAAGGTTGAAAATTGGTGTGATGATAAAGGCATCAAACATGAGTTTTCGGCCAAGTATACACCGGAGCAAAATGGAGTAGTCGAACGAAAGAACCGGACATTGATAGATATGGCAAGGTCTATGCTTTCGGAGTACAATGTTTCAGACACCTTTTGGGCCGAAGCAATCAACACCGCGTGCCATGCATCAAATCGTCTTTATTGTCATCGACTACTAAAGAAAACTCCTTATGAGCTTCTCATTGGAAGGAAACCAAACATTTCCTACTTCCGAGTGTTTGGGTGTAAGTGCTATATCTTGCGGAAAGGTACACGCTTATCTAAATTTCAAAGTAAATGTGATGTAGGATTTTTGTTAGGATACTCATCAAATAGCAAAGCCTATCGTGTCTACAACCAAAACTCCGGTTTGGTTGAGGAGACACATGATGTTGAATTTGATGAGACTAATGGCTCTCAAGAGGAGCAAGAAAATTTGGATGATGTAGGTAATGAAGGGTTGAGAGTGGCAATGAAGAACATGACCATTGGGGATATCAAGCCTAAAGAAGATAGTGATCAAGATGAAGATCCATCCACTCATGCTATCCCCTCTTCATCAACTCCTCAACACGAAGATCAAATAGTTGAAGTGGTCAATGTGGAAGACTCCTCTCAACAACAACCGGAAGTACCTTCTACCTCTACTTCACAAATCCCGATTGACCATCCAAGAATTCATCACTCAATTTCCAAAGATCACCCCGTCGATCAAATTGTTGGTGACTTGTGTAAGGGTGTTCAAACTCGTTCTCGTCTTGCTTCATTTTGTGAAAATTACTCCTTTGTTTCCTCTTTTGAGCCCACACTTGTAGATGAAGCTTTAAAAGATCCGGATTGGGTGAATGCTATGCATGAAGAATTAAACAACTTCACCCGCAACAATGTGTGGGAATTGGTAGAAGAACCAAATCCGGATGAGCATAATGTCATTGGAACCAAATGGATTTTCAAGAATAAACAAGATGCAAACGGAGTGGTAGTAAGAAACAAGGCAAGATTAGTGGCTCAAGGATACACTCAAGTTGAAGGTTTGGACTTCGGTGAAACCTTTGCTCCCGTAGCTAGACTTGAGGCTATTAGAATCTTACTTGCTTTTGCTTCATCTCATAATATTAAACTATATCAAATGGATGTCAAAAGTGTATTTTTAAATGGAAAAATTAATGAGTTAGTATTTGTTAAACAACCTCCCGGATTTGAAGATCCTACAAAGCCAAATCATGTGTATAAACTATCCAAGGCTCTTTATGGTCTTAAACAAGCACCTTGTGCTTGGTATGAAAGACTTAGAGACTTTTTAGTTTCAAAAGGCTTTAAAATTGGGAAAGTTGATACTACATTGTTTACTAAGAAAATTGGAAATGATTTCTTTGTATGTCAAATTTATGTTGATGACATCATATTTGGATCTACTAACCAAGATTTTTGCGAGGAATTTGGTGATATGATGTCCAGGGAATTTGAGATGTCTTTGATAGGTGAATTAAGTTTCTTTCTCGGACTACAAGTTAAACAACTCAAGGAAGGAACTTTCATCAGTCAAAACAAATATGTGAAGGATCTACTCAAGAAGTTCAGACTTGAAGAAGCAAAACCAATCAAGACACCAATGGCCACAAACGGACACCTTGTCTCTGACGAAGGAGGTAAACCGGTAGACTCAAAGCTTTATAGATCATGATTGGTAGTTTATTATATCTTACTGCTTCTAGCCCCGATATTATGTTTAGTGTTTGTATGTGTGCAAGATTTCAAGCCTCTCCTAAAGAAAGTCATTTAATGGCCGTTAAGCGCATTTTGAGGTATCTAAAATATTCATCTAGCATAGGGTTGTGGTATCATAAAGGTGCAAAATTCGAATTAATTGGATATTCTGATTCCGATTATGCGGGATGTAAAGTGGATAGAAAAAGCACCTCTGGCAGTTGTCAACTATTAGGAAGATCTTTAGTATCTTGGTCCTCTAAGAAACAAAACTCTGTAGCTTTATCAACCGCCGAAGCGGAATATATTTCCGCGGGTAGTTGTTGTGCACAATTGCTTTGGATGAGGCAAACATTGGTGGATTATGGAATAAAATTCGAAAAAGTGCCTCTTTTGTGTGATAATGAGAGTGCGGTGAAAATAGTCACAAACCCAGTTCAACACTCTCGGACCAAGCATATAGATATCCGACACCACTTCCTTAGAGATCATGTTAGCAAAGGTGATGTGGTGGTGGATAATGTGAGAACCGAAGATCAATTAGCGGATATATTCACTAAGCCCTTAGATGAAAGTCGTTTTTGCAAACTTCGAAATGAGCTTAACGTCATTGATATATCAAATGTGGCTTCAATTGTTGGACTCATATTGAATGTGCTTATATTATCTCTTGGTTGCTTAAACTTCCTCTTTTAGAGCTTTTTAGGCTCCTTTATCGGCAATTGAGTGAAAAGAACCAAAAACATGTTAAGTTGTAAGAAAAATACTTCCCCTTTTGGTGACATTGCCCATATTTTACTTATAATTATCTTATAGTTATATATATGTCTCTCTCAAAATCTCTTGAGCTTCAAATCAATCAAAATCTTCCAAGAAATTCAGTCCTTCCAGCGATCTGACCGAACCATATGCGGTCTGACCGAATGCATCTCCAGAGAGCATCTTAGATTCCTGTTTCCAGCGGTCTGACCGGCACCCTTTCTACGGTCTGACCGAATTTTCATGACCAGAGACCTTTTTAACCCGAATCTCTTGTCCTTTTTGCCTTTCTTCCCCACTTCTGTCTCTTTCACGTGCGCCTCAAATTCTTGGATTCTTCCTCTCCGGTCAAACCCTCATCAAGCTCGGACAAACCGTGGTTCAAAGATCATCATCAAATCATGTCTTCTAGGTACATTGCTCAGATTCCTCTTTGTTTTTCATTTTCTCTTCTGTTCATCTAGTGGTTTAGGGCAAATGTGATGAATCTGGTCCAAATCTGTTTTTCTCTTGAAATTGATTCATCCAGTTGATGCAATGAGTAGTCTCACACATATATCTATCTACATTGCACCCTAGAATCAACAAAATCCCAGAAATCATGCCAAACCCTAACTCTACGGTTGCGCCGGTCTGACCGCCCCTGTTTCGGTCTGACCGACTGCAACAGCAGAGCCAGGATGTCCAGTTCTGTTATCATCTCTTTCTTCGTCATGCTTTCCTATTTCTTGTATCTTACCTGCTGTATATCTTTCAAATCATATAGTGGTCGAGGTACTCAAGGCGCTGCCTCCATTCGGACCAACAAGAAGAAATTGGCTAAGCGGCCGAAAAGGGTTCTACCCTCGAGTAGCAGCGACAGTCACGATGATGACTGGGTACCCTCGGCCGGTGATTCAGAGACCGAGCAGTCGTCTCATCGGGGTGGATCTTCTCATGTGGGCATGGATATCGAAAGTGAGGACGATGAAATAAACGTCCACGCTTATCAAGGCCCGAAGAAGAACTGGACGTCGAGCGACTACACGAAGGCGAGGACCACCTATGCCTACGATCATGCAAATGACGCCACGACGCCTCACTTCTACACGATGACGCAGCAGGATGCCTTCTACGGTCATTTGGTCCACAAAAACATCTTCGAACACAAATGGATCGAATGGGCCTATGTTGTGAATCAGCCCATCATGGCTCCCTTGGTGCAGATCTTCAAGGATATAGGGCTGTATGACTTTGTGGAGCACAAGTGCCCATGGAACGCCACTGCCATCAGACAGTTCTATGCTACAGTTGAGATCAAATGGGCGGACCAGCAGATTATATGGATGACAGGGTCTAGGTGCTATCAGGCCACCTTTGAGGAGTTTGCTGCGGCAAACAAGCTAAACTATGAGGAGCTGAAGGAGGGGATCGACATGGAGGAAGAGGATTACCTCCATGAGGACGACTGGCTCCAGTTCTATGAGCAGCCGGGAGGTGGACAGCGGATTGTACCCGGTACTGTTACCGGTCTCAAAGTCCTCCCCGCTGTAGTCAACAAAATTGTACGAGCCACGATCCATCCAAAGAGTGGAAACCGAGAAGCGGTCCGGGATTACTACTGGAACTTCATCGACCACATCCTCCAGAGTCATCGGATCAACATTGTCTCCTTCATATTGAAGACAATTGAGGATGTCTCGGCAGCCACTCTACCAAATCTCTACTATGCTCCATATATCATGTCTTTGCTGCTCCAGAAGACAAAGTTTCCTCGCGGTTCTTGCGACATCAGGCATCTCGGCTATAAGCCGTTCAGTGTCAACCCGCGCGTCTTAGCTCGAGGCCAAGGAGCACAGCATCAGCAGCATCAGCAGCAGCCGGCTCAGCCTATGCCTCCTCCTCCTCCTCCTCAGGCTCAGTAGGCACCTCAGTCGAGCCAAGCCCCCGCCTGGTTCTCTCAGTTCCAGCAGCAGTTCCATCAGCCCATGATGGATCAGTTTGCTACTCTTCTTCAGGGGCTTGAGCTCACTCGTTCGGACTTGGCGGCCTTGCATGATTAGTTCTAGACCTTCTCTTCGCGCCAGGATCAGTTCGAGCAGCGCTTCGACACCTTCTCCACTCACTTCTACACTCGTTTCCCACAGACTCCTCCTCACCATCCTCCCGATGATGATGCTCTAGCTGATTCTTAGCTTTTTATGGCAATTGATGCCAAAGGGGGAGAGAGAAGAGAGTAGAAGAGTAGGAGAGAGATGAACCTTAAATGTAATTGAAAACTCTTGGATGAAAGAACTTTTGGTGTATAGAAGTTTTATTTTAACTTGTTTAATTGAATGTCTAGTTTATGACTTATGTTGGTTGACTCACTTGTGAGATTGGTACTTCTTTGAATATGAGATATGCGTATAATAGTTACATATGACCTTGTGATTATGAAATCATGTGTAGAATTGAATGCCTTATTTGTGATACTTCATGATTCTATAGTGGATGAATTGAGATTGCATCTTATTCACATGCTTGAACTCCACTAAAATGCCAAAATTCTCTTATTCATACATTTAGGGGGAGTGTCTTATTCTTCGATGCTTATTGTAAAATTCTCTTTATGCTTAAAACTCTTTCATCTACTCTTTATGTTGTCATCAATTACCAAAAAGGGGGAGATTGTAGCTTCTAGGCCCCTATAGAGTGTTTTAATAATTAATGACAACTGCAAATGCTATACTAACGTTACCTGCCTAGTTGTGTCAAGAAGATACTTAAAAGACAGGTTAATGAAAGGCAAAGAAAGAGCATCATGATGAAGAAAGGGCACTGATCAAAAGGGCAAAGGTACGAAATAGGATCTTTTCCACTTTTACCGGTCTAAGGTGATTAGAGAAGAATTTTGACCGGATTATAGGATAGTTGCCGTACTATTAAGAGGAGCATGTGGTGTATCACAAAATACTTCATCTATGTGCCACAAATCATAAAATCAACTTGCATTGCATACTAGAAGGTCACATCCTTTGAGAATGCTTATTTCAGCTCATTTCTGTCTCAGTCGGTTTGACCGTTTGTTAGGCCGGTCTGACCGAGTTGTAAACTACGGTCTGACCGATTGGCCGGTCTGTCCGTAGTAGAGACCAAGGTCAGACTCCTGGAACCTCTTGTTTTGTCCTTATGGTATTTTGAGCTATTACGGTCTGACCGTTTGTTAGACCGGTCTGACCGCGAAATCGGTCTGACCGTGTTTTTGAACTGCGGTCTGACCGTTTGGCCGGTCTGTCCGTATATATCGGCCTGACCGTATAAGGTGTCCAGAAACTATGTCGTCTCTGGACAGTTTCACGGTCTGACCGAAATATACTACGGTCTGACCGTATGTGTGCCTGACAAGGGCAGTTGAGCATTTATTGCGCCTGTTTAATGCCATTGCAATTGCGGCGGTCTGACCGAGCTTGTGCCTGCGGTCTGACCGCCAGGTGATCTTTTTCTCCCAACGGCCTGTAACGGCTATATTAATTGTGGGGGGTATATATACTCCCATGCACGGCCCTGTTCAGAACTTTTGGCATAATCTTTAGCATTGTCATCATCCTTGAGAGCCTAAGCTAGTTTCATACACTCTAGGGTTCAAATTCTCAAATTTGTGAGTGTGCATTTGAGATCTTCTAGTGCATTGCATTTAGATCATTGAATCAATCGTGTGGCACTAGAAGAAGGCAAAGTGATCATCACCGGCTTGTTACTCTTGGAGTTTGCCGGCTCCTAGACGGCTAGGAGAAGGGTTTTGGAGAGCTCTTCAAGGAAGATTGTGAAGAAGCCTCAAAACGTCTTGTGAAAGGGTTGAGCACACCTTGCCAGAGCGGTAAAGTGCATCCTTAGTGAAATCGAGGTTTGGATAACTCATCACACTAATCCGGCTCAAGATCTAGGTCACTTCTCGAGAGAAGGTTGACTAGATAGAGGAGCGGTTAGAGATTTGAGTTTGACTCAACGTGGATTAGGGGTGATCGGCAAATCACCGAGACCACGGGATATATCCTTGGGTTGAAATTGCTCTTTGCTCATCGTGTGTTATTTATTTTGCCCTCATTTACTACAAATTGTTTGATTTATTGTAATTTGCTAAAATCGCCTATTCACCCCCCCTCAAGTCGATATCTTAGATCCTTTTCAGGAGGTCCGTTGCTATGATCTCAGACGACCTGAGAACCGCGGACACATGGTCGCAGGCTTTGCGCGATCATGAGATCGCATACGTTGTGCGCTCAGAAGGCCGCAGGTAGTGCACAGTCAGGAGGCCGCAGACAGTGTGTGGTCAGAAGGTCGTTGACTACTCTCGACCAGGATGACTTGGGATTGCTTAAGCTCTACAACAAGTATATCCCGAGAATCACGAAGATCTTTCCACGTATGAAGACAACTGCCAGGAGGTTAACTTGTGCAGTTATCCCTTAATTGCACGTGTTAAGCCTGCATGGAAGTTAAGTGCGGTTATTAAAACTGTACCCAAGCAACCGTTCAAAGCCGTTGTGCATTGGTGCCCTTTCGACCAGTATAAAAGGGTGAGCGAATGTACAAGACAAGGATAGATCGAACAGATTTGAGAGATCAACAACAACGAGCTTCCATAAGTTAGTTTAGTCATTTTTTAGACAATCACATGGAAAAGATCGTCGCCTGTGATGATCTTTTCCCCAACTTTGTAAACCTTTTTTCCATACATAGTGAAATCACAACAGGACGTAGGGCTATTACTCCCACCATCGAGGGCCCAAACCTATATAAATCTCTCTGTGCCCCAACTGACATTGCTCATCATCCCTTCTCGGTGGGACACCCTGAAAGGCCTCGCAACTCACAAATTCTGCATATGTTCAACCAAGGACCCCGAGTGCGAATCGTCGACAGCTGGCGCCCACCGTGGGGCCTTTCTCAAGACATTCCTTTTCTATCCGGAGGTTCGGTGAGCCATGTCTGGGGCATATGATTCTGAGAACGACTTTGATCTCGAGGATTATCCCCACATACAGATGCCTTCACCTAGTGATTCTGTTCCAATGGATGAAACCGGGGGCGAAGATGTCCTGGAGGTCGATTCGACCACTCAGGTCATGTCTATTGACCAGGAGACAACAGACGCAGAACTGGAACCCACTGTTGTTCCTACTGCGTTAGAGGTTGAATCCGGTTCATCGCACGACCCTGCTGAGGGTAAGGGCGATGTTGATCAGGAATTTAGCCCGGGGAGGTTTGATCCTAATAACCTCCACTGTCTCTTTGATTTCAAGTCTGACTCGGAACAAATAGAGATGTTCTCTCCATCGGCGACCTCGTTCCCTAGGCAATTCACTACTTTATCGGAAGAAACTCCGATCAGCGAGTTGCTAGGGCAGAACAGGAGCACAAGCAAAAAGAAGAGCAAGAGCGCAGACAAAAGGAGGATCAAGATCGCGAGCAGCAAGATAACGAGCTCCGCAAAACAGCCCTAGAGGCTCTACAAAATGCGCAAGCTCGTTACGACGCTGCTCCTAGTTCCTCCGGTCGTTCGCATGGTTGCAGACTTGACCAGACACCTTCTTTACCCCCGGGACATTTACCGGCGGATGAGGAGACGGTGACACCTGGCGCACCCAGGAGGAGCACGCATGGGTGGCTTCAATCCATCGCAGAGGTCCTGCGTAATTTTCCTCCTACTGCCACAGATGCGCAGAAACCCGCTTTTGGCAGGATCTTGGCGGAAAGGTTAGACGAGGTCGCATCCGAGGCGACCCCTACAGCCTCTTCCCGGTTAGCGATACGTTCCCATGACAGATAATACTCTAACTCTATTTCTGATAGACGGGATCGTCCACCACTAGTGCCGTCTCGGCATGACAAAGCTAGACAGGCGGGAAATTCTTGTGATCGGGAATGAATTCCTGTCCACTCTCGCTTGGGACCACGCGTGGCCTCTCCTTCAAGTGAGGTCACTCGAGATCAAGTCGAGAGTCGCAGATCCATCCATGGTCCTTATGTTGGTTGTAAAGCTTTCTCGCCCAGCCTTCATGCGGTCGTTTGGCCAGACAAGTTTAAACCAGGGGCCATAGAAAGATTTGACGAAACTCAGAATCCATCGGAGTTCCTTCAAATTTACATCACTGCTATTCAGGCAACAGGTGGCGATGACCGTGTCATGGACAACTATTTACCTACAGTCCTCGAGGGACCGGCAAGAACCTGGCTGTTCAACCAGCCCGAGGGTTCAATATATAACTGGGAAATATGGTGCGATGCCATCCTCAACAATTTCCAGAATTGCTATCAGAAGCCGGGAAAAGAGGACGACCTCCATCGACTACGACAAACATTGATCGAAACTCTTCGTGAGTTTGTCAAGAGATTCGTCAGGGTGAGGAATACCATCCCGAACATATCTGATAATTCCATTATCAGGGCGTTTAAACACGCCGTTCGATATCGGAGGTTCACTGAGGATTTGCTCATCCATCCCCCTCGATCAGTTGCCGACCTTTTTGATATGGCTGATCGATATTCCAATGCGGCCGAGGCCATTGAGTGGAATCAGATGGTGGACATGGGTAACTTACCGCCTCAACCAGGTCTCAAGGACGTGAAGAGAGAGGATTCGAACAAGAAGCCGGAATCTTCATCAGGAGGGAAGTCAAAGAAATAAAAAAGGAGTCGAACTGGGCAGTACCGAGAGGTCGCGGTCGCAGAGAAACCTCCACCAACCAAAGGTAACAAACCTTCATTTAAAAATAAAACTACTTCTGGTGGTCACAGTGCCGACCAACCAGAGAAGTCGACTAACCCGCAGGAAGGCAAGATGTGGTGTCTACTCCACAACTCTGCAAGCCACGACCTCAAGAATTGCCGGAGCTGGTTGAAGCAGTTGGATGACTTCTACCAGGGGATAAGACCAATGCCGACCTTGCCACCAAAGAACAGACTTGCGGGCTAAGAAACGCCAGCGGGGACGAAGAAATGTCCTACCAGGTACCTCGTAATCATGTCAATGTAATTTTCGGAGGTTCCTCCTCTTTTGTTTCTAAACGGCAATTTAAAGCTTTTTACCGAGAGGTGAACCAAGCGGAGACCCCCCTTGGTGAACCTCAATACCCCCCCGTTGGTCGGATACTCGTTTGACGTTCAATCGCTCTGATTGCCCTGTGGGGCTTACTCGACCATTGAGGCTACCTTTGGTCATTACCCCGATTATCAGCAATGCGAGAGTCGAAAGGGTCCTAAACGACGGAGGTAGTTCCTTGGACATTTTATTGGTCAAGGCACTGGACGAGATGCAAATTCCTCATTCGAAAATTAAACCCATAATTCATCCATTTTATGGGATAATTCCTGGTCCCTCCATGATGCCAGTGGGACAAGTGGTGCTCCCGGTCACGCTGGGTGAACCAGATAACTTCCGAACAGAATTGGTTACTTTTGATGTAATTGATTGTGATTCGACTTATAACGTAATCTTTGGCAGGCCAGCTCTTACTAAATTCATGATGGCTACGCACTATGCTTACCAGTGCGGCAAGTTGCCTGGCCCCAAGGGCGTTATTTTGGTTCGAGACAGTCGCAACGTGGCATTGACATGTGATCTGTTATCCCTGGAGATGGTAGATCAGCTTCCCCTCTGAGAAGCCTAGATTGCCACAATGTCTACTGATATGATCAAAGCCACTCCTCGACCAGATGAAACATTAAAATTGGTTCTGTTGTACCCAGATGATCCATCCAAGACAATTTGGGTTGGATCAGGCCTTTCTTTCCCAGATGGGGCGTAACCTTGAAGCTTATGTAGACGACCTGGTCATAAAAAGTTTAAAAAGTTCATCTCATTTAGACGATCTTGCTAAAACCTTCTGTAATTTGAATCGATTTGGAATAAAGTTAAACTCGGAGAAATGTTCTTTCGGGGTTTCGTCTGGAAAACTTCTTGGTTTTCTTGTTTGTTCCAGAGGAATCGAGGTTAATCCTGAAAAGATCAGGGCTATTGAACAAATGAGGTCTCCCTGACCATCAAGGATGTTCAGCGCCTAGCAGGTCGTATGGCGGCATTGAGCCGGTTCATATCGTGACTAGGCGAGAAGAGACTACCTTTCTTCAAAGCTCTGCGCAAACACCATAATTTTACTTGTTCCGATGAGGCCGAGAAAGCATTTCAAGAGTTTAAAGTATATTTATCCAGTCCGCCGGTCTTGGTTTCTCCCAACAAAGAGGAACCATTACTCCGTTACTTGGCGGCCACACCTCACGCGGTCAGCGCTGTCTTGATCACATAAAGAGAAGGTGTGCACAAACCCGTCTACTACGTAAGCGAAGTACTTCATGGTCCTAAGGAGCGGTACCCTGAGGTCCAGAAGATACTTTACGCACTACTGATGGCCTCCCATAAGCTGCGACATTACTTCGAAGCACATAAGATCACAGTGCCCTCGTCTTTTCCTTTGGGGGACATTGTCCGGAATCCAGAGAAATCTGGTCAGATCGCGAAGTGGGCTGTGGAACTCAGAGCGTTTGACATCCATTTCGCTCCTCGCACCATGGTCAAGTCTCAGATCCTGGCCGACTTCGTGGTCGAATGGACTAATCCTGAACCGCCCGTACAGGCGTCCAAAGATCTGGCATGTCCCGATCACTGGACAATGTATTTTGATGGCTCTCACAGTTTTCAACACTCGCGGGCTGGTGTGGTCTTAGTCACGCCTCAGGGCGACCAACTGAAGTATGTCATCCAACTACACTTAGTTGCGACCAACAACGCAGCAGAGTATGAAGGTTTATTGCAGGACTCTGGGCAGCAAAATTCCTCGGAGTCTGTCAATTAGTGGTGAGGGGAGACTCACAGCTAGTCGTAAACCAGGTAAACAAGGAGTACAACACCTCTGATGAGACAATGGCTCATTACCTGGGGGAAGTGAGGAGATTGGAAAAACACTTCAGTCATTTCGAAGTCCAATACATCCCGTGAAAGGACAACATTCTCACAGACCAATTATCCAAAATTGGGTCCTCAAGCACATCCGCCTCGGCAGGAGTGTTCGTCGAACACTTGGAACATCCCTCGATCATAACTACGGCAGAGGATGATCCGGTAACAGTCTGCATTACCAACCTCAGACATGAACGAGATTGGACCCATCCATTGAGGGTCTATCTCGAACACGGGACCTTGCCCGAGGACGAAACTGAGAGTGATCGGTTAGTTCAAAAAGTGTGTCTATACAAACTTATAGATGGAGTTTTGTATAGAAAAGGTACTCAAGGAGTATTCATGCGCTATGTGTCCCAAGAGGAAGGTAAATCCCTCTGGAAAGAAATTCATGACGGTGTATGCGCTGCGCACGCGTCATTCCGAACATTGGTCAGGAAGGTTTTTGTCGCGCCCCGCACAGGGTACCACGACTACTCCCGTGGAGACCTAGCTCACTGCAGCTGGCCTCATACATACATACCACTGACTTCCCAGGATAAGTCAAGCACAGGAGTTCATTGCAGCAGAGTAACTTACAAAATATCATTGATAAATAGTATGGCCTGCTGGCCTGATACAACAAGAGTAATACAGTGCCTTCACGGCACAAATGGTCTAATTAAAACAAAAGACAACTACTCGGCGGAAGCTAGGCGAAACCCCCACAGTCGTAAGAAGTTGACAGCAGAACAGCACACTTCAGGGTTCTGACAGAAATGGCTCTCTTCCTTCTGGATCCACGAAATCTTCCAAGCCTTCATCTTGGTATTGTAGCACTCCATCTATTGTTGATAAGTTGCAAGGGTGAGCACTTACGTACTCAGCAAGTCATAGGTAAGAGTAGAGATACATATAGTAGAGATGACATGATCCTATGCTATTGAGGAAAGAGTGAAGGGTTTTTCCCAAAATACATTTCTTTCTCAATTCTTACTCAACTTCTGATCATACCCATGGCAGTAAATAAATCATATTGATGGTGATACATATATCCCATATTCAAGGCGATATAATCTCATATCACATTATTTATATTCAAGCCTTTCAATCTTATACTCATAACAGTATTTCGTATACTTTAGGGCATAAATCCACATGCCTCTTAGTTATCACATGATCACTAAATTATGGTACTACCGCGACACGTCAACACATGACAGCCCACGGCAGCACCCCTTATAATGACAACACATGTCATTTGGGTAATCTTGAACTAACAAATTTTAATTTATAAAACAATACTTGTGTCACACCCCGTGGATTCAATCCACCGCGGCATACTCCTAAAACTTGGGAGCACGAAGTATTCGAATACATTTTTAAACTCTGCAGAGATGTACCTCTTCTTAAATCCACTTTTTCACTCGACTTCCAAGTCGGGCCAACTCCATGCGACTTATACGCATGTGACAAGGCCGAGATCACACAACGTTTTGCAGTCTAGTATTAACAGCATCCCTGCCCGGTAAGTGGACAATCCAGTCCCAAGTACCGTTGTGGGTCCTCCCCACTGCCTTACTTCCTAGCCTGGGTCTATGTTCCCGCAGGACACATAACCTCTTTTGATTACAGTCGCGCACGACTTAATCTGGCGTAGGGCGTCTTCCTTCTTTACACCTTATCCTCTCATAATTTTTCTGATCTCACACCACTCATGGACGAACTGCGTCCCACCAGTTTTCAAGCGAGAAACCGGATCGACAAGCCATGCAGGGAACTGATAATACTAAGAAAGCTAATAGGTTGCGCCTGTCCCATACCAGGTAAGTGGTTGGTACGTTTTTCATGCCACTAGACGCAAAACACAAGGTTCTAGTCCTTACATGCCAGTGACCAGATCATACCACAAACCATGCACCTTCAGTGCCTGCACATTCAGTGCAGCCAAGCACCTCCAGTGCTACCACCATTCCATACCAAAATACTGGTCACGGCTAGGGGTTCTATTTCATGAATATAAATGTACATGTTTATACCTTTATTAGTTCATGGCTTGCTATCTTAACAAGTTCACATTTCTCAAGTATTCAATCTATCACTGCCATAATATCATTGATCTCAACACATGCAATATTAATGAGGTATCTACTCATGGAATAGCATAGCAATTCATAAAATATGGGTTTCAATATGATCAAAGTATGACTTGCCTTCCGCGTCGTAAGAAACAGCAGTTGATGTCGGGTCTGCGACGAAGTCTTCGAACTCAGATTCTTGCTCTGAACAAGGATCAAACAAGCAAACAGGCATTACAATCAATCCTACTCTTACTATTCCACTATATGCGGTAATGCAAGGAGAAACACTTAGGCGATACAAGATTTGGAAGCGATTAGGGTTAAACTATGGAAACCAAGGTTAAGATTAGTTGTCAAGGGTTTACAAGGTTCCAAATGTTCCAAAATATCAGAATGATATCAAGGCTGCTGCTGGTTCGCTCAAAAACAGCGAACGCCTTTAGGTCGACATTCGGTTCAAGGCATCGACATAGGGTCGATGGATGATAGAGGGCTCAACTCAAGTTGTGACAGTAGAATAAAATGTAGATCACAACATCAGGAGTCTAAGGGACAAAGTTATGTTCAGTTTGCATACCCAGATGGGGTCAAAATGGCCCAATGCCATTGGCTGACATAGGTTGACAATGCCCAAGAATGGCATTGACATGGTTTGAACAGTTTCTAGTAGCCAAAATGGGTTTTTATTCAAGCATATGATGCACAAGGTAGTGAAACAACTGTTTGACAAGGTAATTTTTGGTTTGCATGACCAGAGGTGGGTGAACAGGGCTAATGCCACTGACTGGCATAGTTTGACATAGAGTTGACATGGCCAGAAACTAGGGTTTGCCATATCTTTTGATCTAGGGCTCCAAATGATGCACCACTTTGTCTGGTAGTTAGGCATTTGTAACAGGAACAAATGTCTCAACAGGATCTAGGGCAGGAGATGGCCGGAAAGTGATGAAAACTGGCAAGGAAGTTGACTGGCCTGGAGCACATGCAACATAAACAGTGCAGTAACTAGGGCATAGCTATATCTCACGATCTAGGCCGAATTGGTAGTCGTGATAGAAGACAAAGTTGCTCAGAATGGTCCAAAACATCTAAATGGCAAAGTGGTTTGAGCTGGAGTGGCTGGATTTGGAAGATACTGGCTGGAGAAAAGATGAACTTAAATCTGTTTTGGGCATTTCTGATTTAAAGTGATTGAACTCAATTCCTTGCTTGAGTATGGTCCTCAGGGTACTAGAAATGCATTGGTGAAGTTAGATTAACAGATTGCTCAACAGAGAAGCTAAATCAGCAAGTACAAGTTCATGTTCATGGCTAGAAATTGGGGGTTTTTGATTTACAACGAATTTGTTCAAACCAGTAGCTCAGGGGTCTTAAGTGAGCTATTCTAAGCATATTTCACTACTGGCTCGAAGATCAATTCATTCTGGAATGAAATTAATTGCTCGCCGGAGCTACTGGAGTAAAACTGAAATTGCCGGCGACTGAGGGTATTTAGACTAAATTCCAAGCTCGAGAAGCATGAGGGGGATGAGGGAAGCTCACTGGGGGTGTTGGATCGAAGAATGAAGTAGTGGAGAAGCTTGGCACCGTGCTCCCTCTTTGCTGCTCACCGGGGAAGAAGAAGACACAGTGCTGCTGCTGGTTTTCTGGTGTTTTGGAGTGTGGTGAAGTTGGCTAAGTCCCAGGGGGTATAAATAGGCAAGCTGGAGGTGCTGCAACGGCTAGAAGCGCACGGGGAGTTGAAGCCGGCAAGGAAGTGACAGGAAGCGACTTCACGGCGAGCTGGTGTCGAGGGGACTGGTTCAGCGGCCGTGAACGCTTTACAGGTGATGTGAGGGCAAGTTGATGGCTGGCCGCGGCGAGTTCTCCACGTGGCGCAAAGCTCCTGCGTCGACCGTTGCTGGTGGCGTGCAAACGGGAGAAAACGATGGCTGTGAGTTGCGCCGGGGAAGATCCACAGTGGCCAACAGTACTCGCACACGTGGCGCTGTTCAGCTGGTGAAGATGGCGACCACGGCTGGCTTCCACGACTATGGGCTACTGTAGCAGTGCAACGGGGCGTGCTTGAGGTCGAAGCTCCCGTGCTCGTGCGCTGTCCCAGGTCGTGGTCGAAGCAAGACAGCAGCTCGAGGTCGAAGCAACAGTAGCTGGTCGATTGCACTGCTTTGGTCGAAGTCGAAATAGCCCATCTGGTCGTGAACAGCAAGATCTGGTCGAGCCAGGGGTATAAGTGTAATGATTTCGGTTGAAAAGTGGACTGAGTTGTAATTCTGGTCTTAGAGAAGCTTAATCTGGAATTTGATTTAATGGATGAGTATAATATTTCTATTAATACTCATTTAGCTCAAATCTGGAGAAAATTTGATAAGGTTTGAGGGATTTCACCTATTTTCGAAAATAGGGTAAACTTAGGGTAAAATAGATCTGGATTTTGTCGATCTTAAATTCTGGTGATTGGGGAGAGATTTTGAAGTTTAAACAGAAGGGAAATATGTATCAAATAGCATTTGGGAGGTGTTCCCTGAAGAAATTCTGAGGTTGGAGTTGATTTGTGAATTTTAGCCTTTTCAGGCTTCCAGGTAAACAGAAAAGGACTTATTCGCAATAAAATTTGGACTGAACTGCGAAAAGTGTTTAGATGAAACAATCTGGTTCCCAACTTTTTGGAGTAAGTTGAGGGTATACCTAGGAACATATTCCAAAAGTTACTTGAGTCTGGATAGGGTTAGATCATGATAACTCAGTTATCTGGGATCTGGGGTACTTAGGGTAAATCTGAATTTCCTGTTTTCGAAAACAGAAAGAGACTTAGGTACTGGGAGTTAGGGTTAGAATTCAATTTGGTTCCTGAAGACTTTTATCTTCAGAATAACTGGTAGGTTAAATCTGGATGGTCTGATCTTGATCTGGATCTAGAGAATAGATTTGGAGATTTTTAGGGTTTGGGAGAGATTAGGGTTTAGCTGATCTGGCTACTGCTACAGGGATACATGCATGCAGGATTTTATGCAAAAACTTTTCACCCCCAAAACCAGGGTGTTACAGTTTTCCGACAAGGATTTTACTAGCCTTCGGCACTTGATGATGCCAAAAATATGGTCAAGACATGTCCTCAGTGTCAATTTCATGCGAGATAGGTCCATCAGTCTGCCTACGCTCTACAAACCATCCCTCTAGTATGGCCCTTCGTGGTTTGGGGGATGGATATAGTTGGTGCTATGCCACAAGCGGTTAATGGATACAAGTTCTTGTTCGTAGCTATTGACACGTTTACAAAGTGGATCGAGGCCGAACCAGTACACAATGTCACTGCTGCTGCTGCACAAAAGTTCTTCCATAAGAACATTGTGACTCAATTCGGTGTTCCAAATCGTCTCATCACTGATAATGGTTCCCAATTCGCTAGCGATCTTTTTCTGAACTATTGCGACCATATTGGAACCAAGGTGTGCTTTGCTTCTGTAGCTCATCCGCAGAGCAATGGTGCCATTGAACGTCCCAACGGGCAAATATTGCAGGGCATCAAAAAGCGTGTTTTTTATCGTCTTAGGACACGCTCGGGGGCTTGGGTAGATGAGCTCTATATCGTTCTTTGGGCACTACGTACTACTTCTAGTCGAGCCACCGGTAAGACACCTTTCGATCTGGTATACGGAGCTGAGGCTATGTTAGCCATGGAAATTAGTATTGGTTCTGTCCGAACGGATCAATTCAAACAAGTTGATCAGAACGGACAATGATTACAAGATCTAATCCTCCTAGAAGAAAAGCGTGATCGAGCTTTGGTCAAGTCCGCGGTGTATTTGCAAGCTTTGCGCAAATACCATAACAAAAGGGTGCGACCACGTAGTCTTCACGTGGGTGATCTAGTTTTACGTAAAATACAAAACCAATCTAATCGCAATAAATTTTCCTCTCAATGGGAAGGTCCCTACACTGTTGTCTCGGTGCCGCGATCAGGATCGGCTCGGTTAGCGATGGAGGATGGTCGAATCTTATTCAATACCTGGAACATCGATCAACTGCACAAGTTCTACGTGTAAGTTTCCAACACCTTTTCCTTTTCCATTAGCATGATTTAACAAAATCAGTACTTCTGGTTGTTTCATGTGATAATTATTCCTTTTGCCCATATGTTACGAGTATGACTCGGGGGCTGGTCGCCGATAACTGTAACACTATAATACCTTGATCGGATTCGCTGGTCGATCTCGTGATCACTTCTAGACAAGACACCCCTCAATAAGTCGTTTCTCAACGCACACGGGGCTTGCTGGCATGTCCTTGGTCATCAGAGTGGCTGCCAGTTTGCAATAAGGTCAGGTGTTGTATCGAACATGGTTATCGGCCTGGTCGGATGACAATACCTAAAGTCACAGTCCTCTCTAGGTATTCCTGTTCATCGTTACACCCATATTTTTCCTGCGCTTATGATACTAAGTCTTTAGTATACATAATCTCAGGAGGGGGCTAGGGGATTATGGTCACAACATGAAACAAAAAGAAGTGCTTTTCTTTCAAAAATTAAAGCATACATATGCATTGTATAGTTATCTCTGTACAGGTACAAAATTTACAGTAAGCCAAGTTCGGTCAAGAGATTTTCGACTAAAGGCTTGGCTTCCTCCATTATGACTAAAGGCTTGGCTTCCTCCATTATCTCTGTACAGGTACAAAAGTTGTCTCTGTCTTCGCTCTCGATCTCTGCCTCTCCCACCACTGGATTTAGATCAAGATCTGGGTCATAGTGAAGACGAAGTCTGTAGAGGATGGCGGAGGCTGCCGATTGCACTTTTGTCTTTATCGCCTCTATTTGACGTCTTGTATCTTCAGGAAGATACTCGAGGAGTGATTCAGCTTGGGTCGTGACCAGTGTGGTCCAGTCACTAAGGCTAAGGTCGTCTTTTTTGGTTTCGACCACATCAGCTTTTAGCAAACCGGCCACTATCTTCAGTTTTTTGAAGATGTCTTGTTGAACACTGCTGCAGGCTGAGAGTGATGCATTCAAGTCCTTGTTCACCTTGCAGACAGAGACAACTTTCGAGTTTTGCAACTCGATGGTCGCCTGGAGATCCTTCTTCTCTTGGCAGAGCTGGCTTATTTGGTCATCTCGTGCTGTAATAAGAGACCATCACAAACAGTTCGCATAACAAGTCAATTCATTATGGTCGGAAGTGCACTTACAGGAGAGCTGCGACCGTAGTTGTTTGAGTTCTTTCTCCAAGTAGGAGATCTTAGTGACTGCCCTAATCTCCTGGCTTTCCTAATCAGCGAGGCTTCTGATCAGAGAGGCATTTTCTCTATGACAAAGGAGACAATTATTAAAATATGACTAAAATTCAGGCAAATGAGGATACATCTTCCTTACCGCTGCAAGCGACTCATTTCTTGTTGGGCGACCTCGATACGCTTCGCTACAGCAATCGACCTGGTCGCCACATGAGTCAGTTCCTATGACATGGAAGGGGATCAGTTTCAGAACCTGGGTATTCCTATGCTAATGCGAACTTAAAAATTACATGAGGTGTTCCGCATACCTCAACATACTCTCTGAACGAGCCGCTTTCTGATTCAGCCAAAGGCTGAGTCTCTAGACTCGCCTTATCGCCAACTGGAGTGGCAGATGAGTTTTCCTGCTGAGCCTCCTCCATGATTGGTGTCTCAGATTCCAATTTCTGTGATTGGACTTCTGTAGCCATCCCCTCTACAATGGCACGAAGAACTTCCTCGGCCCTGGGGATGGGACTTTGCTCGCCCGTGACCTCTGTAGCAGGAGAAGCTTCAACACTTGCAGAGGTCACTGGGGCGCTTGGCGTTGCATCTCTCCGCCTAAGAAAACAAGAGAATCATCGGTTAGAATGTTTTCAGTCGATCACTTCAATATGACCCTATCTAAACGGGAGAAATTCTTACCTTACTTGAAACACTATCCATTTCTGGGATTTCGAGGATGATTCCCCGGGAAAAAGAGGACAGTCATCATCTGTCCTAGTCTTCCTTTTCCTGAATAGGACTTTGTCCTTTTTTCCCTGTGTGCATGCAATTCTATAAGAACACACCTGAGGAATGATGGAAACCAAGACTGTAATGATCCTTACTGGGGTGACTTCTTCTGTCGGTAAAGATGAAGTCATTTGTCCTGAAGCTTCTTGGACCATTGGCACTAGAACTTCATCCGCAACCACAAGATCAGTAGTGGTCGCGGGATCCTGTTCAGCCATCCCCACTCCTGTCATCAGGAGTGGAGTACTCACCGCCCCAAGACTGGCATGAGTCCTTCTGTGGCGACTAAGAGGAATGTCGTCTTCCTCTTCCTGTATGAACATAACTCAATAGATGTCCATAGATGAATGGAAACATTCAGGATTGTAAGAAACCTTACCACAATTGCCCCTTCTATCAGAAAGGGAGGTGTTGTAAGACCTGAGGCTTCATAAGCTTCAGGCACCGGGATTTCACCCGTAACCACAGGATTATCGGTGGTCACGGGGCCCATTGTAGCCATCTCTGTCCCTGCAGTCAGAGACAGGACTTCGCCGATTTGAAGGGAAGCCGACCCCTTTGGGATGCTTGTTCCCAAGAGGTCGATCGCCTTCCTCTTGCGGCGAACTAGAGGAATGTTATCCTCCTCGTCCTCGCTCCCTTCACCCTGTATGACTAAGAAGTAATTTCTACTCGTACTTGGGGTTACAGGGGATACTGAATATCTTACCGTAGTCTTTTTTGCGGTTGTGATTTTCTTCTGTGAAGAAGCCTCTCCCAGAATCTTCTTAGGTTTCTTGGGAGCAGATTCCTTTGCCACGCGCTTCAAAGGGGTCCTCCTCACCCTCTTTGTGGTCGGTCCTCCCGAAGGTCCAACGTTGTCAGTCGGACGCGTCGCCTCAGCAAACTTCTCTAGAAGCTGTATCATTCCAAATGCTCTTGGTAATACAGGACAAGTGGATGGTTTGCAACAGATCTTGTTAGGAAAGGTCATACCTTTCGGCGCTCCTGTTTGAGATCGTCCCTGACGTTGATTAGGCTCTGGGGGCGAGGCGATCCCTTAGCTCCCTCCACAGTGGCGGTGTACGCCCGAAGGAGGTAGTTTGTCCGTTTTTTGATCTCGGATAAAGAAAGAGCTGTGTCACAAACAAGCATGTTAACAAATACAACATTTTTTGTTCAATAAAAATGTATGTTTTGTTGATTAAAGGACATACCATTATTGTAGTCCAGGGTACTATCCGCCATGGACTGGATTTCCCAAGCTGGATGAGCCCTTTCACGCAGGGGGCTTATCCAAATCTTCACAAAGTCGCGTATGATGTCGCGCGCAGTCAAGCCTTGCTGGACTAAGTGAAGAATGGCTTGGGCTTGTTTCTTCTGCTCTGCGCTTAGAGCAGGAAGGGAGTCCAACTCGCTGGCCTTCTCCGGTCGGGAGTTCGTGAACCACAGTCCGCTCTCTGACGGAGGGGTGCAGTAGAACCATTTTTGGTACCACCCGTGTACAGAGTGCCGGAGGGGCGGGAAGGGGTACTCTTTCTTCTCCCTTATTCGGAAGTAAGATGCACCCGGCGGCATTGGCACTCTACGACCATGCCGAGAAGTAGAAGAGTCGGAAAAGCTCCACGCTTGGAAGCACTCCGACGAAAGCTTCACAGAGGTGCTGGAAGATCGCCAGAATGAGAACCGCATTGGGATGGAGATTCACTAACTCGAACCCATAGTGTTCCAAGATTCCCTGTAGGAACTTGCTCTCTGGGAATCGAAACCCGCAGCGCAGGTATTCCTCAAAGATCACCAACTCGCCCTCTTGGACGATTGGGGTTTCTTGATCTTTCTTCACTGGCCGCCAGTTGATCAGTAGCTGCAGAGGGAGAATCTCTTCCTTCTCAAGTGCCACCAGGCTTTCTTCTGTGTGGTGGACAAATCGGTTCCAGGATGCCATTTCTTGTGAACGATTGGGAAGAAAGGTGGTGACTTTGGAGGCGACGGAGATGAGGAATGCAAAAGAGGGTTTTGTGCGGCGAGAAACTCTAAGGCAAATGAAGGGTTTTGGTTTGTGAAGCTTCCTCCGGAAGCTACCTTCTTCTTTTATATGGCCGAGACAACCATTCGTCGAATATTTTATTAATTTCCCATAATGGGTGCCTTCTCTCTGGAAACCCGTCATGCACTCCCTACAGTGAATCTGGAACAAAATATATTTTTTATTTTTTGTTTCAAATTCGGGGGCTAGGGTGCACAAAAAAACACAAAAATTTTGCAAAGATTATGGAGGAAATGATCCCTCCCGTCTTTTGTAAATTAATTTTTATGTGTTGATCACAATGCAGTTCTGTGATCGTCTCAAGATTTGCAAGTTGATCGCAATGCAATTCTCTAATCGCTGCAAGTAGGTAATCGCAACGTGTACGATTATCACTCGATTAAGGCATTATGTTTTGATTGCGGCTTCCGTTCTGATCGCGGCTTCAGTTCTGATCGCAATACCAGTATTGGTCGCGATATAACACATTAATGCGTTTCTGATCGAAAAACTTGTTACTTCGGATTTACTTGTGTGTATATGGTCGCAAAAGCATTCCTTGTGACCATGTTTTTGCACAGAAATCGTAAAGAACTTTAATTCGGGATTATAAGTCTTGCATAATCCTTCTTGAGAAATCAAAGTGTGCATGGTAAAGAAATTTTTATTTTTGGCAATCTTTACATATAAAAGGGATACAGGCGACCAGAGCATCGACCTGATCCGAGAGAAGTTTACAAAGTTCTCCTAGGGACATATTGGCGTCAGTAGGATCTACACTGGCTGCCCCAAGAGAACTGGCTATGGCTCTAAGCCTATCTACATCATCCCGAATCAGAGAAGCACTACTATTCCTGATCGTATCGGAGAGTTCTCGCTGCTGTCGAGCATAGTCCCTCTCCAAGAGGAATTGGTGCGCCTCTTCGTCGGAGTTGTCATAACATTCCCACTAGAAGGCGGATCATCCTGTGAAGCCTGATCAAGAGCAGCTACATTGTCCGCTCGCGACAATGTAGGGGTTCCTCTATGGATCCCCAAAAACGATGTTCCAACTTGTGGGGTAGCATGCACAGGAAGGACTATAGGAGCCAAAGGAAGAGAGAGCAATGATGCATCCCTAACCTTTGCACCTGTAGCTGCAACACCACTGGAGGATCCTTCGTCAACTTTTGCTTTTTTCTTCTGGGGAATTTGTTCTTCGTCAACCTAAAAATTTTTCCCAAAGTACACTACTTTGAGAATGACCACGATAGGAACTGGAACTAGATCTTTTGAAGGTACGTACCTTCTGGTCGAAGTCAAGTTCTAGTAACTCTTCATCACTCTCAATCTCAATGATGTTCTTGGAGACCTGATCTGCCATTGAGATGAAGACGGAAGAAAAGAAGAGATAGCTTTGGAAAGGACTTAGCTGAGAAAGAAGTTGTGAATTTTAGGGCTAAGAGGCTTCGGTATTTATAGCACCCACGGGTGATGGTTCATTTTTTGAATGCCTCGAGTTCTTAAAACATATTTACGGTTTTATCTTTGGTTAAAAAACAAATCAACAGTGCTATCACTACCTGTCAAAAACAACCCGGAACCCGTCTCGGGAAAGAAACCGCCACACTTAGTGTGCCACTAAGTGGAGAAGTTGAAGCGTCGGGTCACTTATCCGATGTAAGATTAAAATTTGAAGTAAATATATCTCTTCATTTTCTTCAAATTTGGGGGCTAGCTGACGAGGATTGTTACCCGAGCTAGTTCGAAGTAATGCATATCTGGCTCAAGACAGATTCAAACCAGACAAGCGTTCGGAGGTCCGTTGCTATGATCTCAGATGACCTGAGAAGCGCAGACACATGGTCGCAGGCTTTGTGCGATCATGAGATCACAGACGTTGTGCGGTCAGAAGGCCGCAGGCAGTGCACGGTCAGGAGGCCACAGACAGTGCGCGGTCAGAAGGTCGTTGACTACTCTCGACCAGGATGACTTGGGATTGCTTAAGCTCTACAACAAGTATATGCCGAGAATCACGAAGATCCTTCCACGTATGAAGACAACTGCCAGGAGGTTAACTTGTGCAGTTATCCCATAATTGCACGTGTTAAGCCTGCATGGAAGTTAAGTGCGGTTATCAAAACTGCACCCAAGCAACCGTTCAAAGCCGTTGTGCATTGGCGCCCTTTCGACCAGTATAAAAGGGTGAGCAAATGTACAAGACAAGGACAGATCAAACAGATCTGAGAGATCAACAACAACGAGCTTCCATAAGTTAGTTTAGTCATTTTTTAGTCAATCACACGGAAAAGATCTTCTCCTATGATGATCGTTTCCCCAACTTTGTAAACTTTGTTTCCATACATAGTGAAATCACAACAGGACGTAAGGCTATTACTCCCACCATCGAGGGCCCGAACCTGCATAAATCTCTCCGTGCCCCAACCGACATTGCTCATCATCCCTTCCCAGAGGGACACCCTGAAAGGCCTCGCAACTCACAAATTCTACAAAAGTTCGACCAAGGACCCCGAGTCCGAATCGTCGACAGCGGGACAAAGCCACGACCTCAGCGATCGAGAGGGACGAGGCTGATGAGGACATCCTTCGCATCAACGATCGATCAGAAGCACTTTGCTCTCGATCAAAAGAACTCTGTGCATAATCAGCATTGCTCAAGGTCGCAACACTGCTCATGGTCACAGCCAATCAAGCCTGAAGACACATGGTCGCAACCTGAGGACCATCCAGTCTGCCGATCAAGCATAATTGTTCAGTGACTTCAACTAAGCGCCAATTTCAGTACAGATGTCCAAGTAGGTCGTGTTAGTCCTTGTTGGAAAGGTAATCAAAAGAGCTTTCCAACGCATCAAGAATCATCGAATTCTGACATCGTATGCAACCAGGAGACCCAAAACAATGGCAAGTGCATGAGGGGGAAGCGTCCTGTTCGGATCCGTGAAAAGTAGCTCGGGAATTTCTTTTTATAGTTTGTTAGGATTCTATTATGTTTCAAATTAGTTTAGAATTCTGGTTTTAAACCTTCTATCTTTGTAGACACTGCCCTCTATAAAAGAGAGGTATGGTCATAGTTTTGAGACAACCACGAATTGAATACACAAATATTTTCAGAGAAGCTTTTGCTCTTGTTCTAGGGTTTGTGCTCATATGCCACTGCCTAGAATTGGGAGTTATTCTCTTTACGATTGTTCTTGTAATTTCTTCGTTGATTGCAGGAACAGTGCGTCTACTTTTGCGTGGTCAAGTAGACAACGATCAAAGCGTGTGGTTGGGCGAATTCTTTTGTCGCAGGTTGCTGTATTGACAGTGGTTGGCGCCATCGGTTCGTCAGGTTACACGAATCAACGAGTTATCAACGATCCTACATCGTGAAGATCGGGCACCCCGTATCAGAGGCTCTCGGGGAGCTTGCCCGCCTTCGTGCTCAACTCGTTTCCTCGAGGACGCCAACGCCCGACTCCGGAGAGAGGCTAAGGTGTGGGAGAGTGCTCACCATGAGCTCGAGGGCTCCCACTCCCGGGCTGTCATGGAGGCGGGCCACTCCGTTCACTCAGCCCTTGAGGGGCTTGGGCTAAGTCTCGGCCCAGGAGGTGGCTCGGGAGTGGCTCCAGCGACGTTTACGGAGGCTATGCGCTTTCTCGATGCGCAAGTCTCCGTCATCCTAGAGGCTGTCGACGCACGTGCCCAGGGTCGGGCCGTCCCGGTGGTGGCTGCGGTCGTGGCCCTCGTCGAGCACCAGGGGACCGGTGCTCGTGTTATCAGGGGTCGGCTTCCCCGGAGCTTCCCTAACTTCTTTGAGCTGCAACGGCAGGAGTTAGAGGAGTTGGCAAGAGGTTTCTACGACATGGTCATCTGGGCCCGATTCCCAACTTCTGCGGTCCCGAGGGCGAGTACCTCGGCTACGGGGGGGACTCCCAGGGGGGGGGGGGACGGCGACGGGAAAGCATCTTAGCTCCAAGTAGTGAGCTTTGCTTTGCCTATAAATAGCAACCCCAGAGCAGCTTCTTCATCTTTAGCAGTGCTCTCCAAAGCCCCTGAAGCAATTAAACCGTATTTCTTCTCTGCTGTCGTCTTCTCCGGCGAGCCGCCGAGGAGGTTGACGACGCCAGCTCGCCTCGCTTCACCAAACTCCAAATTGAAGCCACCAGTGAGTTCCCCACATCTTATTATCTGTGCTGTATCATTTAATTGAACTCCCGTGCACCTCATCGCCGGTGATCGCCGAAATTGCTAAAAGCCCTGTTCCAGCTTTGCAACTCAATTCAATTCGAATTAGCCTTCGATTCAATAGACTAAAATGATCTGTGAACTGAGTTTAGCAAGCCTGTAAGCTCAAAATCCTCAATTGAACTCCAATTGAAGCTTTCCCAAAATTTGAATTTTACCAGAAACCAGCTCACGTCACTAGGCTTCTTCGATGAACCTCCTGTCAAATTGACTTCACCAGTAGCTTCCTCGTATCCCTCTATCACTCTCCAAGCAAGGAATTAGGTTCAAACCTCCTGTATCAAAAACCCCCAATTCCAAAGCCTTCTTCTCCGGCACCGGCCACCGGAAATCTGTTCCCGGCCGATCTAGCTCCAGCCACCTTGTCCATTAGATGAATCTTGATCTTCTGAGCAATTTTTTCTACTAGCTCAACTTCCAAGTCGGCCTAAATTGAAAGTTATAGATATGCCCTAATCTCTGTCCAGTGCCAAGATTTGAAACTTCAGCCACTGTGTTCTTCGCCGATTTTCATTACTTTCCGGCCATCTCCTGCCCTAGATCCTGTTGAGTGAATTGTTCCTGTTATCAAAGCCTACCTCCCAGACAAAGTGGTGCATCAATTGGAGCCCTAGATCAAAAGTTATGGCAAACCCTAGTTTCTGGCCATGTCAGTCCAATGTCAGTCTATGCCAGCCAGTGGCATTAGCCCTTTTCACTTCCTTCCAGATGTGCATTTTGAGCACGAATTTGTCCCTTAGACTCCTGAGGTTGTGATCTACAATTTCTTCTTCTGTCACAACTTGAGTTGAGCTCTCCAACAACCATTGATCCTTTGTCGAGGCCTTGAACCGAATGTCAACCTAAAGACATTCGTCGATTTTAGGCAAAACAGCTGTGGATTTAATATCATTTCCATACTCTGGAACCCTAAAAGTCCCTAGCACCCATTTTCAACCCTAATTCTATGAGTTAACCCTAATCAGCTTCTAAACCCAATTATTCTGGAATCATCAAGACATTTCATCTTTGCATTATTGCATGTAGTATAATAATGTATTGAAAAGGTTGTGATTCTTGGTTGCTTGTTTGATCTTTGCTCAAAGTTAGAGCCAGAGTTCGAGAACTTCACTGCTGATCTAACATCAACTGCTATTTCTTACGACGCGGAAGGCAAGTCATAGTCTCATCTTGAACCTATATTTTATGAATTGCTATGATAAGACCTTGAATATAAATAGTATTGCATGAGAATGGTTGAATTATGAATTGGCAGTACTAGGCTGGATGCCTATGAAATGTGAAAAGATCAATTAGTGAGCCATGAACTATTATATGTACTTATATATATATTCATGAAATAAAACCCCTAGCTGTGACCAGAATTTTGGTATGGATGGCTATAGCACTGGAGGTGCTTAACTACAAAGGATAGCAGGCACGGAAGGTGCATGGTTGTGGATGGTCTGGTCACTGGCATATAAGGACTAGAACCTTGTGTTGTGCGTCTAGTGGCATGAAACACGTGCTAACCGCAAGCTTGGTATGGGACAGGCCTGAACAAGTACTTATGCGAATCGCACATGAAACCCCTGCATGAGATGCGCTGTGATGCACGATTTGCACGGAGTACGGCTCCCACACATATCACTGAAGGTGATCTTGCACGCTGACCCAGTAATGGGAATATGCATAGGGGTGGAGGGAGTACCTGCCACAACTGTGGTTCGCGAGAGATCTACAGGGTCAGGGGTGAAATGTGAGTGACACATAACAAAAGTTCTTGTTATCTCCACCTTGCCACTCACACATGGTTGTGAGGAAGGGTCTAATCATATTGATAGGATGGGCTTGAAAGTGGAATATCTTGCGGGTAAATTGGTACCTCTCTGCAGAGTTAAAAACGTATTCGAATACTCCGAGCTCCCTGGTTTATAGGAGTCTGCTGCGGTGGATTAAATCCACGGGGTGTGGCACAAGTATGTTTTCTAAATAAAATTTGATAAGTCAAGATTACCCAAATGACATGTGTTGTCATGATAAGGGGTGCTACCGTGGGCTGTCGTCTGTCGACGTGTCGCGGTAGTACTATAATTTAGTGAACATAAATAGCGATGCTATGTTATGAAAAGTGCTGCCATGAGATGAGATGAGACATGAAAGAAGAGATTATTTTACAAACATCCATAATTCTTGACTAGTCTAGGTTCATAACAACACTACTATATGTATCTACTCTTACCTATGACTTGCTGAGCACGTAAGTACTCATCCTTGCCAACTTCAACCCAGTAGATGGAGCGTATCAAGATCAAGAAGAAGGTGTGGAGAACTTCTTGGACCAAGATGAAGGAGAGCCAGATCCGCCAAGTCCCTGATGTGTTGTTCTGCCGTCAACTTCTTACTGTGGAAGGGACACCCATCATCCGCTGTGTAGAAGTTTTTATTTTGCTTTAACTAAACCTTGAATGCCGCGAAGGTATTGTAATCTTTTTATGTAATATTAAGGCCAGTAGGCCACACTGCTTAAATATTTTGTAAGTTTTTCTACTCCAATGTGAATATACTCCTGTGTTTGACTTATCCTGGGAAGTCAAAGTATGCATGTATGGGACTAGCTACAGCAAGCTAGGTGTCCAAGGGAGTAGTCGTAGTCCCAGTTTTGGGATGCGACAGAGGGCAAGGAGGCAAGGGTCCCCCCCTGCCCATGCTGGTCGAGGAATGCGGCGAAGTGTTGGAGCAGTTGGTGGCATTCCCGGGTGGCATTCCCGGGTGGCATGGGTATTGGACTTGTGGAAGGTACACCACAGGCCTTCCCTGCCTCCTACCGCGGGGCTTTCATGGCCGCGGGACAACGCCCCCCCAGGACCTTTTGGCTTGGGGAAGGGGCGGTTGCCCTTAGAGGCATCGCGCGAGCCGCCTCCGCCCTCGAGGACAAAGGTGTCCCGAGGTTGTGGCTCGCTACGATTGCCCCTCTTGGGGCATTTGAGGGGGTCCCTAGCTTCTTGGTCGGCGGGGGCGGGGACTCCCTGGTTTTTCTTGCAGAGGTCATCCTGCTCCACCCGAGCGTACTTCTCGAGTATGGTGAAGAGCTCGTCGGCGAAGGAGGGGTAGCTTCGGGAGAGCCTCCGGTGGAGCTCCTCGGGGAGGATCCCGCTCTTACACACCTCAATGACTGTGGAGTCAGGGACGTGAGCTACTTTGCTCTTGACCTGAGCAAAGTGCTTGAAGAAGCTGCGGATGGTCTCCCTCGTCCTCTGTTGGACAGTGTACAACTGCGAGGAATCCAGGGGGTGCACGTAGTTCCCCTTTAAGTTTGCGCAGAACTCGCGTTTTAGCTGCACAAAGGACTTGATGGAGCCGGCCTTTAGGTTGTAGAACCACGAGTGGGCGATCCCAGTCATGTAGAGGGGGAAGACATTCCATTGGACTGTCTCATCCCCCCAGCCGCCGAAATGGCTGTGGAATACACCTGCACAAACTCGATCATTGTAGTGCTCGATGTGTGGCGGACGGTAAGGCTGTGACCATTGAATGCACCGGAGTCAGCGGCACAATGGTTAGTTAGCCCCTTCCACCTCTCGGGGGGAGTCCTGGTCACTGTCCCCTTTGATGGGGGACGCGCGTTCGTTGTCAGAGTCGGGGAGGGGCCCAAGAGGTCCGCCGACATGGCTGTAGCGCCATTTTTCCTCCGGGTTAGTCAAGCTGACCTCCAGGATGTCCGGGCACCCCCTAGCGGCGGTTGGTTCTTTAGCGGGTCTCTTGCCTCTGCCAGAGCGGGAGCGGAGCTCCCCTCGTCGATGACCCGGGGAGGCTCCGGGTGGCCGTGCGAGGGAGCCTCCCCAGACCTGGTGGTACTCATTTGCTCGACCTCCTCCCGGGTGAAGTGGACTTGATCTACCGGGGGAGCCCTCGGGGGCGGCTCCGGGGGAGGAGGGAGCTCATGCGCATCCACTGCGAGCGTGGGAGGCGCAACCGGGGCGTGGGCGGAATCCATTACCGTGCGGTCCCCGGGAATGCCGTTCGAAACCGGAGAGTGGGGGTCCTGACGGGGAAGGTCCGGCGACGGCCCGGGAGTCGTCCGGCGGGCCACCTCCGGAACGACGGGCACAATCGGCGGGGAGAAGCCGGCTTCCGTTCTCGGGAAGACCCCGGACGCGGAGTGAATCATCGGCATGGGGAAGACTCCGGGGATGGAGTAAGTCCCCGGCATCGGGAACGCCCCCGAGGTCGGGAAGGCTCTAGATGGCGGGCCCGCCGGAGCGTAACCCCCGGTGGAACCACAAGCCCCGGGAGCGACCTGACCTCCGAGGGTCGGAGGGGCCACCAGGTGTCCCATAAACGGGGCATTGCCCCCATGAACGGGAACTGTGGGTAGATGGGGGCCGGAGTTGGCCCTCCACAAGAGCTTCGAGTAGCGCATCTCGAGAGGCCGGGGGAGCCACCGGGGGAAAGCCAGTCCCCCCAGGAGCATCCGAGGTCACCGGGCCAGACTCGGAGCCCTTTCCACTAGAAACTACTAGAAGAGTTAGGGGTGGTACATGGGTTTGGCCGTGTCCAGGCGGCAGCACCGGGACGGCCGCGCTTTGGAGGGGTGGCGCCGGGCCACTGGGACCGGCGTCACCAGGAAGGGCGCGAGCCCTCATTCTTGGGGGAGCCATGGCGATTTGTCGTGAGGTCCCCACGGATGGCGCCAACTGTCGTGGTATTGCGAATACCCCGGCAGGTTTTGTTGAGGTTCCTAGCGAAGAAAAGACGATGCGAGCTGACCGTGTGACCGGTCCTCTCCCGTCGGGCAAACACAGTGAATGACACGAAGGTTTATACAAGTTCAGGCCTCAATGGAGGCCCTAGTCCTGTCGACGCACTCCCAACTAAAGTTGGCTAGGGGAGTTCTCTCAAGGAGAGATGGCTCCTAAGCACGCCTGTTTGGTTTTGTGTATTAGAGAAAAAAATGAGTTCTCTCTCCTTAGATGAGGGGTTACAAGGGCCTATATAGGCCCAAAAGATGCAAAAAAGACTAAACTACCTCGACCACAACTGTTGGATTGGAGGGCACTAACGTCCTTCTTCCGATCACAGGGCTTAGATGCTTGACAGGTGTCCCCGCCAATTCCCGAGGTGCTTCTCGCGTGATCCTCACGTGATCCTCACGTGACTCGGCACCGGGGGCCCTTGTCTACAGGAAAATGGCAGCGCCCGGGACAAGCCACCGGGGGCCTTGTCCCCGGGCAAATGGCGGTGCCCGGGACCAGCCACCGGGGGCCTTGTCCCCGGGCAAACGGTGGTGCCTGGGGCAAGCCACTGGGGGCTTACCCCGGGCGAACCTTGTCCACGGGCAATGGGCGGCGCCCGGGGCAAGCCACCGGGAGCCTTGTCCCCGGGCAAATGACTGTGCCCGGGACAAGCCACTGGGGGCCTTGTCCCCAGGCAAACGGCAGCGCCTGGGGCAAGCCACTGGGGTCCTTGTCCCTGGACAAATGGGGGCGCCCGGGACAAGCCGCTGGGAGCCTTGTCCGCGGGTAAAGGGCGGCGCCCGGGACAGGAGTCACTGGGAACCTTGCCTCCGGGTAAATGGTGGCGCCCGGGACAAGCCGCCGGTGGCCTTGTCCTCGGGCAAATGGGTCCACCAGGAGCCTCACTTTACTTGGACTTGATCCTGCAGAGATTTCCCCCAACATGCCCTAAGTCCCCTGAGGGGATGGTTTACATCACCTGGAACATCTCCCCCAGAGAAGGTCTCTGGCGCTTGGCGACGCTTTGATTTTTGCACCACGCACATATGGTTGCGCCGCCGATAATCATGACATCGCGGGCCTTGATTGGCGTGCACCGTTGGTCATGATGGCTTCACACGGATCGAGCGTGGGCGCGCCGTTTCCCGTGCGTCCCTTCGGTTTGCGCACGACGTTTGAAATGGGCGGCCCCGATTGACTCCGAGGGGCCACGTGTCGCCCATCGGGGCCACGCTTAGGCACTATAAGTAGGATCTCGGGGGGCCCAGAGAGCTCACATCCAAGCCTTTGCCTCCATCTTCCCACCGGCGATCTCAGCCTCTCCTGGAAACCCAACCCCTAAAAGTTCTCCCCGGAAGCCTAGACTCCCGGAAACTTAGCCGCCCCCCGGAGACCTAGATGGCTCCTGAAGGCCGCGGCAAAGCCACCGATGTGCCCCCAGAGGAAGTCACCGCGGACTTCCTCTGGGCTTCCGAGTTCACCTCGGGGGACTTGGAGTCCCTCGTGGAGCGGGGGGTTCTCGCGGACGGGGACGTCCTGATCCCCCCGAAGAAGGAGACCACGCCTCGCCCCCGGACCGGGGAGGTGGTTGTCTTTGAGACCTTCATAGAGGCTGGCCTTTGGCTCCCAATGCATCCATTGCTCTAGGAGTTCCTTCGGGAATACGGGGTGGCGCTCAACCACTTGACGCCCAACACCCTCGTCCAAATGGGCCTTTTCATTTGGTTGTGTGAGACAGCCATCAGACGGGAGCCAACGCTCCGGCTGCTCCAGTACTTCTACGAGACCTCAGCGAGGGGCTCGTTCATGGTCAAGGGTGGGCCGGAGTCCTACTTCGGCTCCATCATGATGCAACTCCTACCGGCCCGGGTGGAGGAGTACCCGGTGGCGGCTTCTCGGGATCACTGGGGGGACTGGCTCAGAGATGGTTCTATCTCCGGGTCTGGGACTCCGTGATGAAGACACGGATGCCCGATCTTCTGGTGAGAAGGATAGCTTCGATTTGATGGATAGTGACCTTGGCGATCCGACTACCAACCAAACAAGACTGGATGCCCTGGCAATCGCTAAACCACACTCACGAGTCGTTATCAACCGTGCCAAGACGTGGCTGACTTGATCACAAGGATTGATTCCTGCAAGCAACCGAAGAACAAGCAAGAACAAGATAAAAGCAATCTGAAATTACAAATATAGATGAAGCACACGATAAATTTGAGGTTGTGTAACTTGTAGTTGTTGGTCTTGCTGACACAAGAATACAAGGATGAAGCTTCACACATGAGGAAAACTAATCTAAAAAAAACCTGAGGAAGAATGGGAAGGGTGACGGCCATATGTAACAAGGGTGGCGGCCAAGGAGGTGGACGTGAAACCCTAGGGGTACACGGGCCTTGGGCCCAAATTAGAGGTGGCACAGCACCCGGTAGAATCTGTCCATGAATTATTTCATTGATTGTGGGCGATCCAGATGAAATTTGGCTGTGGGGCCAGCTCCATTGGAAAGGTGGCGTCGTGGGCTTCTCCGTAAAGTGCCCATTCACCCCAAACGGACTCCGTACGTGGCCTGGGCATCCGTTTGAAGTTGGACTGTTGCTGGATGGCCGAGCTGGACTCGCGGACGAGTTAGGCTTGATCTTGGGCTGGGCTTGATGCGTCGTGGGTTGCTCCACCTTTGACTTAGCTCGTTGATCCTCCGGTGTGGGCATAATGAATGGCTCAACACATGGATTGATGCCAACTTGCCGTTCTCCTTGATCTTCTCGTGGCTGCGAGGAAGTAGTGGAAGAAGTGGATGGTACCTTGTTCATATCCGAGCTAGTGATGTCCTAATCATTCTCCCCTTCTTGAATTTGAGTCGTCCTCAACTCAAGCATAATCTCCTGCAAAAGGTTAGTACCAACATGAGGCAAAGCAACATGCATATACTCCCCTTCTTGAAAGCTATCCTATAGGTTCAAAGGAAAACTAGAGGAACTTGACGTGAAATGATTAGTGCTATGGAAATCCTCTAGTTGATCACATTGTTGCTTGTTATCACTTTCATGCAAAAGATTAGTCACAAGTGGGGACACGACAAGAGGCCGTTTTTCCAAAGAAAATTCTTCACCCTTGCAATTATAGACATTAATTTCAGATATATGTCTTTCATGTTCAATTTGATTTTGAGCCTCACAAGCAAGATTAAACAATTGAGACAAAGAATTATATTCCTTAGCAACAGGAATGTCCTGAATTGCCTTATCAAGCCCACCTATGAATCTAATCTCCTTAGCTTCATCGTTTCCTGTAAACCACAAGGCAACAAATATGTTTCTAATTCTTGGTAGTATCCTATTATAGTGTTATTACCCTGTTTTACATGTTGTAGTTTCTTAAATAAAAATTCAGCATAGAGTTTACTAACAAATCTATCTCTCATAAGCCTTTTCATGTCTTTCCAGATGTGAGGTAACTTATTACATGCACACAAATCCTTCCACCACATTGATGCAAAAATAGTTAAAGCACTAGCGGCACTCCTAATCTTTCGTTTATCATAGATTTTATATTGCGCAGAAATTTTGTCTACTGCTATTTCCCAATCAATATATGCATCAGAACGAAATCTGTTATAAGAAAGATGGGTTGGAATGATTTTACCTGTACTCGTGGGGAACGATGCAGCAATGGTAGTGTGGCTCTCTTGCAATCTCTCCCTATGGCGGAACATATCAATTTGTGTTTCAATCTCCTTCTTAAATTCATCACCTGCCATTATTAGTAGAAAACAAGAAACACACAAGAGTATATTTCCTTATCAACTACTAGGTGGCGGACAAGGAACAAAAATCACTCTTGCTCAAGCTTCTTATCTAGCTCTTACAAGTTCTTACCGAAGCGAACAGGCGGTGCAATCGGTGGCTGATTCGTGATAACTTAAACTCGAGTGTGAGCAAAGCGATTGCAAGGTGCTGTACTAGTATGGTTAGTAGATGGCAGAGCTTGGATAGGCTATTATATGTGTAGCAACAATTTAAGATCAATAATGCAAGATTGAAAATTAGTCCAAAGTAATAGTCAATGTGCTGGAACTAGCCTAGACTCAGACCTAGTTCAAGCAAGCAACTAGCAACACAAAGGACTAAAACCAAAAGATGCACCACAGAAAATTCTCCTCTTTTGCTACACACATTTTTTTCTCTTATTTTTTTTTGTGCGGCTCCTTTTTTTTTACACATGCCTTTTTCTTACTTCTTTTCCTTTTAATGAACAGTGCGACTTTTGTTGCACTTAACTGCCTTTTTATTTTCGGCTGCACAACTAGGATAGAAACGTTGTTTAGCAATTTCGAGCCCCAAGAACTCCGAATTAGAGGATCTAGTAAACACCAAAGTTGTAGAGGATTATTTTATCTTTCCAAAAAGTATAAGAACATCAAAAATAGTGTTGGAAATCAAAAGATATGACAATTTTATCGAAGCTGTCTCAGATTGAGCAATTTGAATCCGAATTGGACTAGAATTTGAAGATTACACAACAAATTTTGCCCAAATTTTAGCATGATGAAAATGGACGAATTTGAAGATTACCCCAACTAACTTTTTGTGGGATTTCTCTCAACGATTCCAGAAAGTATAAATTTATCCCAATCTAAGTTCGGATGAAAGAATTATGATGAAAATACCGAAACAGATCTGTTAGATTCAAACTCTACACCATTGACATTAATGGCCCAATATCTCATAGATGGAAGCCGAATCTGACTTCGACCTCAACAGTAAAATTGTAGAGCATGATCTGATGTTTCCAGCAAGTACAAGAATGTGAATATATGAGTTCGTATGAAGAAGATATGATGAAAACGACAAAGTGGACAGCGGCAGATTAGAATTGGACGCGATGATGAGGAGATCGACGTGCAATTCGACTCCGCGACGAGATGCAAGACTAAAACTAAACCAAGACTAAAACTAAAAATCAGCACTCGACAACGATGGACAATAATTCAAAGATACAAACTGACAAGAACGATGCAAGGCTAATGACGATGGTTTAGACAGCGGAAAATAAATCTTTTTGTAGGGCAATTTTCTAGACTCTAGGTATGAAATCAATCTACTGAACTAAGATAGATAAATTCTCATCAGTCAACCGGAAGCTCTGATACCAACTGATGAAGACATAGATGCCCGATCTTCTGGTGAGAAGGATAGCTTTGATTTGATGGAGAGTGACATTGGCGATCCGGCTACCAACCAAACAAGATTGGACGCCCTGGCAATCGCTAAACCACACTCACGAGTCATTATCAACCGTGCCAAGACACAGCTGACCTGATCACGAGGATCGATTTCTACAAGCAATCAAAGAACAAGCAAAAAACAAGATAAAAGCAATCTAAAATTGCAAATATGGATGAAGCACACGATAAATTTGAGGTTGTGTAACTTATAGTTGTCGTTCTAGCCGACACAAGAACACAAGGATGAAGTTTCACAAAAGCTGGCACCGTGCTCCTCTCTGTTGGCTCTTCAGAGACAGAGAAGAAACATGAGAGGGGCTGGAACTTAGTGGCTACTGGAGGTGTGAAGAAGCTCTGGGCGAGGGGGAGGGTTTATATAGGCAGCGGGCTGGGGCTTCGAGACTTGAAGCGAATCGAGCAGGATATGGCGTGACTGGCGACGGTGGCGGGATCGAGACGGTGTTGGGACATGGCAGCGGCTCTGCTAGAGAAGAGAATCACGCCAAATCCTGACTGCAGGAGGGCGACGGGATGGCTGGCTTCGGCATGGTGGCGATGTGGCGAGAAGCTTCTGACGGCTACAGGCACGCGCGCGCATGGAATGAGATGGCGCTGCTGGTGGTCATCGGTCGTTGCCATGGTGGATGGTTTTGGCGCGACGTGAGCACCACGCGCGGACATGTCGGACACGATCACAGGTGGAGACGAGTGCTGGCCGGCGGCGAATGCTACGACGAACGGCGCTGGTCGAACGGCTGCTGGGGCCTGGTCGGAACAGAAGTGGCCTGGTCAAAAGGAGGGGTTGGAAAAAGAAGTTTGGACTGGAACATAATTTCTGGAACTTGATTTTGGACTGAATTGTGAATCTGGCAATAAACTTGGTTTCGGTTGAAACTGGCTTTGCCAATTGGACTCACTAAATTCAGTAAGTAGGTTTGTAGGGATAGAAGACACAATCTGGTGTTTTTGATCAGGTTTTGAGCAAAACGAAAACAGAAAGATTAGGGTAATTAGGGTAATCAGGGCTTGAATTTTTGTCAAGGATGAAATCTGAGACCTAGGATGAGATTTTGAGATTTTCTTTGAAGAGGATTCTGTTCAGAATAGCAATTGGGAGATGTTCCCTGAATCAGATCAAAATTTAGAGCTGATTTGTGGCTTTTAGCCTTTTCTGGCTCGTGGGAAATTCTGAAAAGGATCAATCTGAAATACTTTTGGACTAAAATGCGAAATGGCTTAAACAGTGGAGCTTAACTGCCAACTTTTTAAACTAAGGTAGTGGCATACCTTGGGTCAAAATTCTGAGATAAGAGATCAAAAATGGGGTTGAGACATCCGAGAATTCAATGAAGATATGCTGACTGGCATGCTAAGAGGTAGCAAAAACTGGGATGTTACAACCTACCCTCCTTAAGAATAATCTGGTCCTCGAGATTCTGATTAGTCTGAGAACAGGTAGGGGAAATTCTGACGCAACTCTTCCTCTCTTTCCCATGTTGATTCTTCCTCTGTGTGATTATTCCATTGAACTTTGCAGAATCTGATGGTTCTTGACTTCAATTTCCTTTCACTGACCTCTAACATTTTAACTGGGTATTCCTGATATGTCAAATCTGGTTGAACTTCAGCTTCTGTAGGAGACACTTGCTTTGTTGGTTTCCTCAGACATTTCCTCAATTGAGATATGTGAAAAACATCATGAACTCCTGCTAGTTCAGGCGGTAGCTCCAATTTGTACGCTACTTCTCCTCGTCTTTCCAAAATCTTATATGGTCCAACATATCTTGGGCTTAATTTTCCCTTCATCTGAAATCGTCGGACTCCTTTGTAGGGTGTCACTTTGATGTACACATAGTGGCCTATCTCAAAAGATAGCTCTCTCCTTCTGCTGTCGGCGTAGCTCTTTTGTCGAGATTGGGCTGTCTTCAATCTTTCTTGTATAATCTTCACATGAGCAGTGGCATCTTCCACTAGTCGTGGTCCCAAAATTGTTTCTGACCCACTTCGGTCCAATATAGTGGCGTGTGGCACTTCCTTCCATAGAGTGCTTCATAAGGAGCCATCTGCAGACTCGCTTGATACTATTGTTGTAGGTAAACTCTGCGTATGGTAGAAATTGTTCCCAAGAATTTCCATAGTCCAAGGCACACGCTCTCAACATGTCTTCTAGAATCTAATTCGCTCTCTCTGTTTGGCCTCCAGTCTGTGGGTGGTAAGCAGTACTAAACTTCAATCTTGTTCCCAAGGACTTCTGCAATTCTTCCCAAAACTTTGACACAAATTGCGCTCCTCTATCTGAGACAATTGTCTCTAGTACTCCATGCAGAACGACAATCCTGGTAAGATATAGCTCTGCTAGCTTACTTGTCGTGTACTGAATCTTTACTGGTAGAAAGTGAGCTACTTTCATCAATCTGTCGATTATAACCCATATAGAATCCTAGCCTTTTTGGGTTCTTGGTAAACCTATTACAAAATCCATTCCAATTTCATCCCGTTTCCACTCAGGGGTTGGCAGGGGTTGCAGTGGTCCTGCAGGCTTTTGATGCTCTGCTTTTACCAGTTGATAGTTGTCACATGAAGCTGCAAACTCGGTGACTTCTTTCTTCATTCCTTTCCACCAAAATCGATCCTTTAGATCTTGGTACATCTTCGTACTGCCTGGGTGGATAGAGTAAGGGGTACAATGGGCTTCTTGTAGTATTATGTCCTTGATTTCTCAGTCGTTTGGGGCACAAATTCGATTGTGATACCATAAAATTCCTTGTTCATCCTCACGAAGGTTGATGGTATCTCCACACTTCGCATCCTCTTTCAACTTCTGAACCTTCTGATCAATTTCTTGGGCCTTTCGAATTTGATTCTTCAACTCGCAATCTACTCTTAATGCGGCGACAGTCCCTTGTTCAAGAAACTCCAAACTCAACTTTTCAAAATCTTTATGTAATTGGGGTGGCACTTCCAAGGTCTTTGGTTGATTGTAGTAGGACTTTCTGCTCAAAGCATCTGCTACCACGTTTGCTTTGCCGGGGTGGTAATGTATTCCAAGGTCTCATATTTAATGAGTGAAGATATACTTCAGACTTTTATGGTCCGTATAGATTTCACATCTATTCCCTAGCGGAAAGTGTTGCCAAATTTTTAGTGCATGAACAATGGTGGCTAATTCCAAATCATGCGTTCGGTAGTTCTCCTCATGCGATCACAACTGTCTTGATGCATAAGCTACAACTCTTCCTTCTTGCATAAGAACACAACCTAGTCCTTGCTTTGATGCATCACAATAGACTTCAAAGTCCTTCTTGTTGTCTGGCAACGTAAGAACAGGTGCGATTGTCAATATCTTCTTTAGCTCTTCAAAGCTCTTTTCACACCCCTTAGTCCAGTCGAATGGAACATCCTTCTTCAGTAGTCTGGTGAGCGGCTTAGTAATCTTGGAGAATCCTTCGACAAATCTTTGGTAATAACCGGCTAATCCTAGGAAACTTCTCACTTCAGTCACTGTTTCTGGTTGCTTCCACTCCATGATAGCTTGAGTCTTTGACGGATCCATAGATATCCTTTTGCCAGAAATGATGTGGCCTGGAAAAGAGATTTCTTTCAACCAAAAGGTACACTTACCAAACTTGGCATACAACTGATGTTCTGCCAGCTTTTCTAGCACTATTCTGAGATGTTGTGTGTGCTTTTCTTCTAACTCAGAAAAGATAAGAATGTCATCGACGAATATAATGACAAACTTGTCTAAGAATTCCATAAGGACTTTGTTCATGAAGTTCATAAACACTGTTGGTGCATTTGTTAAACTGAATGGCACCACGGTAAACTCATGTAGTCCATATCTCGTTATGAATGTAGTCTTTGGGATGTCCTTTTCTCAAATCTTCAATTGATGATATCTGGACCTCAGGTCAATCCTCAAAAATATCTTAGCTCCTCTGAGTTGATCAAAGAGATCATCAATCCTTGGCAGAGGGTACTTGTTCTTGATTGTCATGTCGTTCAGCTTTCGGTAGTCGACACAAAGTCGTAGACTGCCATCTTTCTTCTTGGCGAAGAGCACAAGGGCTCCCCAAGGTGAGGAACTCATCCTGATAAACCCTTTTCTTTCCAATTCTTCTACTTGCTTCCTTAACTCCTCTTGCTCTTCACTCGTCATGCGTGCAAGCTTTCTTGCATACGGAGTAGATCCAGGCTTTAATTCAATTGAGAACTCTATATCTTGATCTGGTGGCATTCCAGGAAGTTCTTCGGGGACAACTTCTAGGTATTCATTCACTATTGGAACCTTTTCAAACTCAATCCCTTCCAAACTGTCCAAACTGTATACTTGGTCGTTCACTATGGACCTTTCCGTGTAGAATGTGACTTGTTTTCCTTGAGCGTTCATCAGGGTTATTGCTTTCTTCTCACAGTCCATCTAACCTTTATGCTTCGCTAACCAGTCCATTCTAAGGATAACATCTAATCCTTGAAGGTCCAAAACTAGCAAGTTCGCTAGGAATTCTATGTTGCCAATACTAAAGGCGATATTTCTACAGATAGAGTTGACAGGCATCCTAGCCCCGGGGGATTGGATTAAGATAGGAAACTCTAATGCAGATACGGGTAACTCATTTCTGAGCACAAAAGTTCTTGACACAAAAGAATGAGTAGCACCAGGGTCAAACAATGCAACTGAAAGTTCAGAATGGATCAAGATCCTACCGATCACAACATCATATGCTTCTCCTGCTTCAACGGCGGATGCATAGTTGAGTCTGCCACGACCTGCGGCAGGCGCTCCTCTTCCTCGACTATTCTGGATTCTTCCTCCTCCGGAGGGTGGAACACCTCTGGCAAAGCCTTGAGTTGGAATAGGGGGTCTTGCAGCTTGAGCTCGGGCAACGTTGAACGACAAGTGTTGCAGTGGACAAGTGTCCTTGCGATGTCCCTTTCTTCCGCAATGAAAGCATTCTACATTCTTCATGGGGCAATCTTTGAAGAAATGGTTTCCTTTACATCTGGTACACTGTTGTGTTGTAGCTAGCACAGGCCTCTAGGGTCTCTGTGGCGGTCTGAAGGCTGGCCGATAAGCGGGCATCGGTCTTCCTCGATTAGCATTTCCTTGATAAGAGTTGGGCAAAGCCTTCCTCTTCCGGTCTTCTTCGATCACTCCCCTCTTTTCTTCTATTTTGAGCAGTCGATTAATCAGAACATGAAAATCTGTAAACTCATGGGATGACAGCTGGTATTGCAAGGAGTTTTGTAGACCTTCGCAGAATCTATCGATCTTTCTCTTCTCCGTTGCAATATCTTCGGGAGCGTACCTTGCCAGTTGAATGAATTCGTGCAGGTACTGTTTTACAGACTTGTTTCCTTGTCTTAGATTCATAGACTCTCGGCGCTTTGCTTGAACAACTCCTTTTAGGATGTGGTACTTACGAAATTCTTCCTTGAACTCATTCCATGTGATTGAATCTCTGTTGGAGTGCACAGTCTGATAATTTTCCCACCAGGCGGCGGCGGGTCCAGCTAGTTGATGTGATCCGTACAGAAGTTTCTCCTCGTCGCTCCACCTAACGGTGTTCAACTTTCTTTCCACATCCCTTAGCTAATCGTTGGCCACGATGGGGTCCTCGGTACTTGAGAAGGTTGGAGGACGCGTTTTCTAGAAATCAGTTAACTTCGCACCAATTGCTGGTCCTTCAGTTTGTCTAGACGCTAAATGTTGCATTAACTGTCCTAAGATCTGATTTTGCACAGTTGTTGACTCTTGTTTGTTTCGCTCCATCCATATTAGCACGTCATTGATGTTGCCTCCTTGTGGCATAGTTGATGATGGTCCTGGTCGGTCTGGGTTAGCACGGTCTCTTGTTCCTGGCGTGGCCCTTGCATTGCTAGGGTTTCCTTCAAGTTCTCCTTCTTGGGGTATTCCACGCGTATTAACCATCCTATTTAAATAGGAGTTCAAGGATAGAGATGCTGATTCGAAAAAAATCACACACAGGGATGCAAGCAGAATGCTGACATTAACTCAAGAGGTAAGGATAAGATCATGCAAAACGCCTTTTTCATAAATCATCTTTTAAAAGATACAAAGCTTTTTGCCTCATCGGCTTACAGAGTTCATCTAACAACCAGCACAGAAGCATACATCAACCATAACTAAGAACAACCACTACACCAAAAGAAAGATCTAACATCTGCTGGGTTAGGCACAAAAGGTCAAGCCAAAGGAAGTCTGGGATCACTCATTGGCATCAGAAGAACCACAATGCTCTACCTCCTCGGGATCCTCCTCCTGGTCATCATCTGCATCCATCGGATCCAGATCCAAGTCCTCATCATCATCCATGTCGCTGTCGATATTGACAATCTCCTTCCCTTTTCTGTTGGGGTTCTTCTTCTTTTCTGCGGTGCTGGGAAGTTCGAGTGCATGACCGTTGATGACAATGCCGTGTGACGAAGGTGTGAAACCACTAAGGTACCCCTTCAAGTTTCCCACTCTCTTGCGAGCGGTAATCCTTAATCTTGGACGGCTTTTCTTGACAGCGGACTCTGAAGCATTAGGATCCTTCTCTCCACTTGATTCGGCTAACTCCTGAATTTTCTTCTCCTTCTCTTGGAGACTTGTAAGGTTCTTCACAAGCATGCCCTCAAGACAATGGCGGTCGTCACGAACACGCTCATACTCACGAATTAGGCGGGTGTATCCAATCTCCAAGGCGTGAACAACATATCGGGTCTTCATCAGAATGGCATCCTCTCAGTCGCTGGATGGGAGAACGACTCGGTGCTCTGACCTGGGAACCTGATAGGGCACAAAGCGATAGAGGGAATCTGAAAGGTAGTCACTGTATACCTGCCGGATGGTACCTACAGCACGACGGGCAGCATCTAAGATGGCATCATATTCTTCTTCTCTGCGGGCTTGATGTCTCACTGAACCTCTCCCATGCTCGGGGATCTTATAGATGATCACTGAAGCACTATAACCGAAGGGTCGTCCATCGACCTCATCTGACCAAACGCAATATACTGGCCTCTGACTGTCCCATGCACCAAGGAATTGTAGCATCATCCACAGGAGTAGCGCCCACGATCCAAGCTCGTCACCATGAAAGAATCTCCTACCGGAAGCCATCTGGGAGACAGAACAAAACGGCACCTATGAGTTAAAACGAAGTCTAAAACCTTTTTCAAATAATCGAAAAACAACACGTTTTTCTTAAACAAAATAGGTTTTCGCAGACAGACTTAGTCAAAGAACTAGCGATCTTTTAGGTTCAAGGGACGCCAAGGTCTATCTAAGGGTCACGACCTACAGTCGAGCCTTTGCTCTGATACCAACTTCTATGGGACCCTCATTTGAGGAATCTGGTGGCAACCGCCCAGGTGGGTTGCACTCAGAATGATACATTGCAAGCTCACAACAACAAGATGCATTATATAATAATGCAAGTAAATAATACAAGTGCTGCTCACATGGACCAACATTACAATAACATAGCGCCAAAATGACGCAACTTAGTGTTGATACAAAATCAAGAAGTTTTCTTCGACACGAAGGTCAGCACAAAATGAAACAACAACAACAAGCAAAAAGGCTTCAACGATCTTCATCTTCAACTGCAGCGGTATTGCATGGGCTTCCTCCACATCGGACTCCACTTGGTAAGTGACCCTCTAGTAAGCTGGATCCTCGGGGGTAGTTTCTTCTTCTTCCATATTGGGTTCAAGATCGTAGGACTCAAGATCAATGCATCCTTCCTCTAAATTTTGGTTGCAAAAGCAAGGGTGAGCACGTTGTCCACATAGTGCTCAACAAGTCTCAATTAAGAATGCAGGTATATAGATGGGGGGGGGGGATTTCCAAAAGATGGGCTCTTTGGTTCATAGATAAGGATAGAATAGTTTTTCAATCTAAGTTTTGAGGAAAAGATTTTGCTTTCGGAAAGTGAGGCTTTTAAAATCCTAAACTAGATTTTCAGAAGATGTTACGCGTGGCGGCCTTCCATGAGTCACCACTTTAATCAATATTATGAAAAACTTTCCCAAAAACTACTTGTGCTGCATCGATGTGGATAGAATCCACAGCGCGCAGACTCCATGACCTGGGAGCTTAGAGTATCCGATACTTTTTATAACTTTGCAAAGGTGTACCACTTTAATCCACCGATCACTCAGCTTCCAAGTCGGTACCTCTCCATGCGACTTTTACGCATGTGACAAGGCCGAAATCACACAACAGTTTACAATCCTGGCATTAACAATTCCCTACCCAGTAAATAGACATTCTAGTCCTTATTACCGTTGTGGGTACTCCCCACAGCCAATTCTTCCTAGCCTTAGCCTATGGTCCCACAAGACACATAGCCTATGGATTCAGTCGCGCACGACTCGGAATCCTGGCGTAGGGCATCTTCCCTCAATACACCTGATTCACTCATTAGCTCACACCACTCGTGCCCCTCTGTGGCCCACCAGTTTCCTCTTGAGAAACCAGACCGACAACCATTGCAGGGAAAAGCTAATACCGAGAAAGTTACTATGTTGCGCCCGTCCCATACTGGGCAAGTGGTTAGTACATTTTTCATGCCGCATAGAAGTACAACACAAGGTTCTTGTCCTTATGAATCTTTAGTGAGGAGTCTTTCACATTTCCAATGTGCACACAACACCAACCAATCAAACCATCCTCACTATCGATTCCAATCACATTTTCTTTCACAAAAGGGTTTTGAACAATACCTTTCACACATGTGAACGTTTAGCACTTAACACCTAATCTTGAGCATAAGCATAGCCTAAGCATGATATCCTAGGGTGACAAGGGTCCATGATATATACGAACACAAGGGGCTTTCCAAGGAATTAGGTCATATCTATTCATATTCCTTCAACATAGAATTTAACCTAAACATAAAGGATGCGTATACATTAAAACAGAAATTAGTCTAGTTTACTCAAAATACTGGGGGAGACATGATCAAGGTTAGAGACTTGCCTTGCAGTGTAGGGTCTGACGGCTCTAAGGGTTCTCCGAAGTCTTCTGCGGACTCTTCTGCTTCTTGCTCTATTCTCGCACACAAACAACGAGACAATTCAACACATCGCACTATAGAAGCATACATAAAATAGTTTCTATAGGAAATAATAAGTAAAATATAACATGGTATACCCACTACGGAGGTCGCGGGAGAGCCAAGCCCTATTCCCATCGCCGAAGAGGTTCTTCGGGCCATCGTGGATGGAATGGCAGAGGAAATTTGTTCCCAAGGGACGGAAACCGAAGTCCCGGTCATAGAGGGGGAACAACAGGAAAAGTCATCTACTGCCCTTACCATGGACACAACATGTCCTGAGGTTAGACCTCATGCTGATGTTGAGAGCGACTCAATCAGCGATTACATAGACGTATGAACAATTTTTATTTTCCAACCTGCAAAAAATTCTGGAACATTCAAGTCTCAAGAGCAATTTCTTATTGTGTTCCAGGACTTGACCCGAGTGGTGACCAAGTCAACAGCTATGGCTAGAATAGTAAGTATAGTGCTCTTTATTCATGTTAACTTGAATCCGTATTTAAGCGTAACTGGTTGTCCTTCTTGATACAGAGAATATACCTTTCTGAACAAGAGCATGGCTGATCGAGAGAATCAAGAAGAAGCTGCAGCTGCGAGATATTCTTCTTTGGAGAAGGAACTTCGCGACGCGCAGTCAAAGCTTGCTTGTAAGTACAGTCCCGACCAGAAGAAAACTTCACATGATATGAGCTTTACTTATAGTAAATGTTTACTGTGTTTGTACAGCACAAGAGGATCAAATAAGCCGTCTTTCAGAAGAGAACAGAAACCTTCAGACGACCATCGAGTTGCAAAGCTCGAGAATTGATACTGCCAGCATGGAGAATAAGGGACTGAATGAAGCAATTTCCTCCTGCAGCGGTACTCAATCAGACATCTTTGAAAAGCTAAAGATGGTGGCCACTGTGCTAAAAACAGATGTGATCGAGTCTCAAAAAGACAATCCAAGCCTTAGCGAGTTAGCCACACTGGTCGCGGCCTAAGCCGAATCACTCCTTGAGTATCTTCCTGAAGATACCAAACGGCAGGAAGAGGCTCTAAGGTCAAATGTCAGATCTGTAGCCTCTGCCATTCTCTGCAGATTACGATTCCACCACGGCCCAAATTTGAATTTGAAGCCGATGGTAGGAGATGCAGAGATCGAGAGTGATCGATCTGAAGAAGTCAAGCCTCTAGTCGAAGACCTATTGAAAGAGCTAGGCCTCATTTGATTTTTTGTAATGATATCTTGTTGTGGGAAATCTCTGCGAGACTAAGTCCAGGTAAGTTGCTGAAAGGGATCTAGGATATCGACTAGAGGGGGGTGAATAGGCGATTTTAACAAATTATCAATAAAACAAACAATTTAGATAATGAGAGCAAATAAATAACACAAGATGAACAAAACTCAATATCAACACAAGGATATATCCCGTGGTCTCGGTGATTTACCGATCACCCCTAATCCACGTTGAGGCAAACTCAAATCTCTAACCGCTCCTCTATCTAGTCAACCTTCTCTCGAGAAGTGACCTAGATCTTGAGCCGGATTAGTGTGATGAGTTATCCAAACCTCGATTTCACTAAGGATGCACTTTACCGCTCCGGCAAGGCGTGCTCAACCCTTTCACAAGACGTTTTGAGGAGTCTTCACAATCTTCCTTGAAGATCTCTCCAAAACCTTTCTCCTAGCCGTCTAGGAGCCGGCAAACTCCAAGAGTAACAAGCCGGTGATGATCACTTAGCCTTCTTCTAGTGCCACAAGATTGATTTAATGATCTAAATGCAATGCACTAGAAGATCTCAAATGCACACTCTCACAAATTCGAGAATTTGAACCCTAGAGTGTATGAAACTAGCTTAAACTCTCAAGGATGATGACAATGCTCAAGATTATGCCAAAAGTTGTGAACAGGGCCGTGCATGGGAGTATATATACCCCCCACAATAAATATAGCCGTTACAGGCCGTTGGGAGAAAAAGATCACCTGGCGGTCAGACTGTAGGTATAAGCTCGGTCAGACCGTCGCAATTGCAATGGATTTAAACAGGCGCAATAAATGCTCAACTGCCCTTGTCAGGCACACACACGGTCAGACCGGAGCCTATTTCGGTCAGACCGTGAAACTGTCTAGAGACGACATAGTTTCTGGACACTTTATACGGTCAGGCCGAAAAATACGGACAGACCAGCCATACGGTCAGACCGTAGTTCAAAAGCACGGTCAGACCGATTTCACGGTCAGACCGTCATAACACAAAACATCAGAAAGATAAATCAAGAAGTTCCAGGAGTCTGACCTAGGTCTCAACTACGGACAGACCGACCTTTTAAAGGAATACACTATACTTAGACATAACGTCGGTCAGTCCGAGAGTTCTATTCGGTCAGTCCGTGAAGTCGGTCAGACCGACTGAGACAGTGCTGAGCAGAATTGAGCTGAAACAAGCATTTTCAAAGTATATGACCTTCTAGTATGCAATGCAAGTTGATTTTATGATTTGTGGCACATAGATGAAGTATTTTGTGATACACCACATGCTCTTCTTAATAGTACGGCAACTATCCTAAAATCTGGTCAAAATTCTTCTCTAAACACCTTAGACCGGTCAAAATGGAAAAGACCCTATTTCGTACCTTTGCCCTTTTGATCAATGCCCTTTCTTCATCATGAGGCTCTTTCTTTGCCTTTCATTAACCTGTCTTTTAAGTCTCTTCTTGACACAACTAGGCAGGTAACGTTAGTGTAGCATTTGTAGTTGTCATTAATTATTAAAACACTCTTTAGGGGCCTAGAAGCTACAGTTGCGTCACATTCGCCCGGGGACGAGGCCTCTGGCGCCGATGCCGGGGACCGCCATTTGCCTGGGGACATGGCCTCCGGTGCCTCCCCGGGTGCCTCCTTTTGGTTCCCGGGACCTGGCCTCCGGTGCCGGTCCCGGGCATCGCCATTTTGGCCCCCGGGACCTGGCCTCCTGCGCCGGTCCCGGGCGCCGCCATTTGCCCGGGGACATGGCCTCCGGTGCCTCCCCGGGCACCGCCTTTTGGCTCCCGGGACCTGGCCTCCGGCGCCTCCCCGGGCGCCGCCATTTTGGCCCCCGGGACATGGCCTCCGGCGCCGGTCCCGGGCGCCGCCATTTGCCCGGGGACATGGCCTCCGGTGCCTCCTCGGGCGCCGCCTTTTGGCTCCCGGGACCTGGCCTTCGGTGCCGGTCCCGGGCGCCGCCATTTTGGTGCCGGGACCTTGCCTCCAGTGCCTCCCCGGGCGCCGCCTTTTGGCTCCCGGGACTTGGCCTCCGGTGCCGGTCCCGGGCGCCGCCATTTTGGCCCCCGGGACCTGGCCTCCGGCGCCGGTTCCGGGCGCCGCCATTTTCCCGGGGACATGGCCTCCGAGGCCTCCCCGGGCGCCGCCTTTTGGCTCCCGGGACCTGGCCTCCGGTGCCTCCCCGGGCGCCGCCATTTTGGCCCCCGGGACCTGGCCTCCGGCGCCGGTCCCGGGCGCCGCCATTTGCCCGGGGACGTGGCCTCCGGGGCCTCCCCGGGCGTCGCCATTTTGGCTCCCGAGACCTGGCCTCTGGCGCATGTCTCGGGCCTCATCGTCCTCCTAAAGGTAAAGTCTCGAGTTGTTTATCACGTGCAGGTCACGCGAGGAGCGCCTCGGGAATCAGCGACCACCTGTCAAGCATCCAAAGAGTTTGACCGGGAGAAGGACGTTGCTACCCCTCGATCCGACGGTGGCTTCCGAGGTAGATAGGTCTTTTTGCTTCTTTTTGGAGCTATAAATAGCCCTTGTATCCCTCAGTTGTAAGCAAGGTGATTCGTTTTATTGGAATAGCCAAAACTCATAGGTGTGCTCCGGAAGCCACTCCCCCGGAGAGAGCCTCCCCAGCCGACTCCGGTCGGGAGCACACCGACAGGACTAGGGCCCCCACTGGGACCCGAACCTGTATAAATCCTCGTGTCAATTCTTGTGTTTGTCCGGCGGGGGAGGACCGGTCACCCGGTCAACCCGCGTCGCGTAATCTTCGCTAGGATCGTTCACAAAACCTGCCGGGGTATTCGCAATACCGCGACATATCTCTCAGTAACTATACCTCTAAAATTACATTTATAACATGTGAATGCGCGCCTTAAATTTTTGGAAAAGAATGATACTTTCTTCGTGATACTTTCTTCGTTTCATGGCATGATCATATCCTCTTAGCCCCCTTTTCAGAAATCACCAATACTCCAGATTTAGTATTATAATTTCTGGGAAAATATGGGCATGATGAATATCCAGGAAAATACTTTAACTTAAATATAATCATCCGATCGAACCGATACTGACCCCAATACAACACACTACTACAGAAATGCATTCCACTAACCCATATCTTCTAACGGTTATAAGAAATCTGGGAAAAATCCAATAGAATAGGACGACAGCGGCGGAGAAGAGGATTTTTACTATCGGTTACACACTGGTCCACTGGTAGTGAAATGCAAACATTTTTTACTATCGGTCAATAATGTACAAACCGATATAATATATGAAATAGTACTATCGGTTTTTCATTCATAACTGATAGTAAAATTACTCACTTTATACTATCGATTAGTAATGTACCAACCGATATACACTACTACAGAAATGCTTTTCACTATCGGTTAAAAATCCACTCTACTATCGGTTCTCTTACCGATAGTGATCGGCACGATAGTAGAGGTGCAGCACACTTCTATCGGTTCAAAAACCGTTAGTAAAATATCTACATTCCCAACGTTCACTAATCGCTATCGAATATTTCTTCTATCGGCTCGAATTCAAACCGATAGTATTGTATAAGTTTTTTCTATCGGTTCGTATATAAACCGATAGTATTGTTTAGGCTTTTTCTATCGGCTAGGATCTAAACCGATAGTAAAGTTAATTTTTTTTCTATCGGCTCTTATATAACCGATAGTATTGTCTGGACATAGTTAGTATTGGAAACTTTATTCTATCGGTTGTTATATATAAACCGATAGTATTGTGTAGACACAGTTAGTACTGGAAACTTTATTCTATCGATTGTTGTATATGAACCGATAGTACTGATATATTTATTCTATCGGTTATATTATATAACCGATAGTATTTTGTAGACACGTTTAGTACTGAAAACTTTATTCTATCGGTTTCTGCATATGAACCGATAGTACTGTAATATTTCTTCTATCTGTTGTAGTATATAACCGATAGTAATATTAGTTTTCCTATCGGTTATGTACTGGCACGGTTAGTACTGGAATCATGCACATATACATACAGCTATACAGAGATACATTGGATCATTCACAAATACACCAATATTTACAAATATTCACCAATATTCACATATTGAATTTGTTCACAAATACACTAATACAGTAATATACACATGCATTGGACAGATTGAATTTATGCACATATTGATCGAGTTTATTCACAAATACATCAATGAATTTATTCACATATTGAGTTTATTCACAAATACAGCAATCAACACATTCAATATATATTCACAAATATAGCAATCAACACAAGTCAGTTACTATCGATCGTTGATAGCCACTTCTTCCATGACATATTGAGCCCAAATTGTTCACAGCTCCTTCAATTGAGGCAACTCATATTGCTCTTTCAACATGGCGCTCTGCATATATGCGTGTATGAAGTAAGGATCGTACGTCACATCCAATTAAAGTTCGACTTTGAGTCAGGAAAAATGGTTACCTTAGGGAATTGGGCAAAGTTTGTCCTGATCAGGTCATACATGAATCTCATGACATAGAAGCCACATTCCCACGATTGTGGCTGCTGATGGCACTGGAAAAATTGCATATGCAAAGACATAAACCCACATTAACTCGAAAGAACTAATTAAGCTTAAATTAAAAGACTCATCATGAGTACTTCCATCCGTATTAATTACCTCATATTCTTTCCAAGAAATTGTTGTGCCCTTCGACGCGTCATGCCTCCCTCCAGCACTAGCATAATTTTTGAAAGCCCTGTATTTAATTTAGCATTGCCGGTTAATATGTTATCATTAATTAGCTAGTCAGAGAAAAATTTAAGACAACTATGTTACTTACGCGTCTATGTGCCATGTGAGGGTGAAAACATGCGCCACCTTGTCGCTCATCGAATCGAGGTAATAGACCTCATTCATCCATGGGCAAATGACGACGAGGACCCAGTGGCCCCTACATTGCATATATAAGCGAACCGTTTCATACATATGTTAGGCGTAACATACAAGAATGAGTTAAATTAGTAGGAAATGCACTAACCTTTGGTGGTACGGCGCAAGGATGAACTCTCGGTCCTGCTGTGCTAGTAGTGCCCTTGATATGTATTCCTCCGCATGTGCTTGGTCGTGCTCTAGCATCGTGAGGCTTATTTTCTCTGGGTCGAGGAAACCCACCTTGTCACATGCCCTCATCGACGCCAGCCTATACATGCACCTGGATGCAAAGTAGACATTAGTAAGTAGTGCATAAAAAGTGATTAGATTTATGAAACGAACTGTGATAACTTCAGACAACAGCAAACTCACAGGACTCCAGTCCGTATGATGGACATATCAAGCTCCCGCCAGTTGAGGAGGTCGAACAAATCCTCGTGGGCCACCGATATGCTCCCGGGCTCACGGTGAAAATGGGCTGGCCTGAAGTGAACCAAGAAGTTGATGTGGCGCCTAGACCGGGTCAGGTACCACTCGTGGAGACTTCTGGTTATTTGATCCATATTGCGCAGAAGGTACTCGACACGAGTGGGGACCCGTTCTTGAACGTACCCGGCTGGCTTTGTTTGGCCTTGCCTTTGGCCTTGCCGTTGCCTTTGGGCGGGGAGCGAGTGTATACCTTCGAAGGTTGGGGTGTGGTGCCGCCGGCCTCATTTGATGGCGAAGGGTTTGAGGCCGTCGGAGGAGGCATGGGGGCCGAAGGAGTTCGCTCATGTGTTGTGGCGAGGGTGGTGTCCTCAGGAAGTGAGCTGGTATCCATCGTCCACTTTAAGTACAAACGCATAAGTTAGATTTTGCAAATTGAGTATATTAACTGAATTGTAAGCTAGAATGGCTAGGGTTTACCTCCTGTAGTCTAACACCCTTCTTGGGCCACTGTATGTACGAGCCCAATGCCTCGCCAATTGTCCGCATTTCGTCCGTTGGGACGGGCAGCGGAAAAGAGCTGTAGCCCGGGAGGGCCATGTCCACCTGTACCTTTGCGAATCCAGGCTCCAGAGGTACGCAGTGGATCCGGACATCCTCCCAAGACTGGTATATGACCCCGTTTGCAACCGCAACAGGTTTGTCGCCTATGTTGATCAATAGGCTATAGCTCTCCGGCTTCTGCAATTTGCAACAATTATTACAGGTTAGCGAAACAATTCTAACGTAACGGGAGTGGCATCAGCCGAACTGCATATATAGCTCAAGAGTTGCAATACCTCGATCAGGTCCACCAGATCCACGTGAACCTTCGAGCCGACACTACTCGGCCTAGCAGCGTCGACCTCGGCAGCTGGATCTAAACCCTTGGACTGCACAACTCGGCTGAGGCGTTCATACTTCTCGTTCATTTGAGCGAACATGTCCGCAAATTGTGCAGTCACATCTGCCCGTTCTTCTGAGATAGCTCCACTTCCCTTTCCTTCCAGCTGCCAGCCTTCTTCGCCTTTTGCCCGGGCTCCGAGAAGCCTTCCTTCCATGGCACCACAGCCCCCACGGTTCGCGTCCGCCCTGGATGCTCCTTGTTCCCTAGAGCCCGAGTAAGGATGTCGTTCTCCCTATGAGGACTGAACAATCCCTCGGTCGCCTCCTTTGAGCAAGAGATCTGTTACATTGAAAGCTCTCCATTGTGAGGAAGAAATATATACAAACTTGTGCGCACACTAGTGATCATAGTTAGCCAACTTACGAGTCGCTGCATGACCTCAACATCCCTGGGGTTTGGGAACGCCACAGTCCCCGTGGCCGACACGGTCCCTCTGGCTAGCCACTAGCGCTTGCATCGCTGATCGCGGATCTCAGAGAGTGGTAGGTCAGGGGAGTCGACGAAATTCGACGCCTCGTCTTCAGCCTTCTTCCACTGCTCCTCCTTCCCCGCATAGCCGCGAGAGCCGAGCCAGTGTGGGTGGTCGTTCCTCCTCTGGATTGCCCTGTTCTTCTCGCTGAGGGTCTTCGTACCAGAAACAAGAAAATTAATGCACCACTGCTTACTGCATACAATGGTGTAACCAAGCAAAGGAACCATAGATACCTTGAACTCAGGAGTCCCCTTCTGTTGGGCGAATTGCTCCCATACCTCCTCCGTTATGAAGGGGTACTTCTCGCATGGAGATTCGCCTTTAGCGAGGAAGGTGCTGACGAGGATGCTCTTAAAGGTTTTCCACGTGTTGTTCATGTCCTTCAAGCAAGCTATCTTGGGACCATCGTCCGGGATGTTCCACTTGGCCTGTTTCAAATGGTGCATATAAGTAGGACTTACCTAATCTCTAGGATAAACCAAGGGAATGTGATTACTCAAGAGTTCAGTGATTTTGATTAATTCTACCTTCACTTCCGCCCACAGCCTATCCCCTCTCGTCGGCCTTGACGTCCTTCCAGCTCTGGATGGTGATCTTCACCCTTTCCTTTGCCAACAAGCCAACATAGGCAGCATAGTGCCCGGCGTTCTTCCCGATCGGTCTCCCGAACTGGTTGAACTCACATGAAAGATCCGCGTGTTTGGCCAAACGACCCAACATCGTCGGGCCTCGCGCCTTCCTCTTGCGCTGGGACGAGGCAGCGCCATCTACGTTCGCCCTCGCCGAATCACTACTATCAGCCGAGGAAGATGCCGACATGGCTTTACCTAAAATTCCATGAAGAAACCATCAATTGATATGAAGAAAGGTACATGACAAAGTTCATAACTAAAATTGTTGTGCCCTACGCTAGTCTCTCTGCATGAACATAAAGTCTGTTGAAATTTAAATGAACCAAAATTTCAGATGAACATTAGAAAATGGGAAGTAATTAACAGAAAATTCAGATTAGCAGTGCAAACTAAGACATACTCTATTTCCTATCGGTTTTGAAAGGAAAACCGATAGTACTAAGGTTTGTATTCAGGAAAATTTAAAAGATTAGCAGTGCAAACTATGCTAATCTCTCTGCAGGAAAATAAAGTCTGTTAAAATTTAAATGAACCTAAATTTGAGATGAACATTAGAAAATGGGAAGTAATTCACAGAAAATTCAAATTAGCAGTGCAAACTATGATGGCACTACTATTTCCTATCGGTTTTCCAAGTCAAACCGATAGTAATCAAGTTTGTATTCAGTAAAATCTATAAGATTAGCAGTGCAAACTATGCTAGTCTCTCAGCAGGAACATAAAGTATGTTAAAATGTAAATGAACCAAAATTTCAGATGAAAATTAGAAAATGGGAAATAATTAACAGAAAATTCAGTTTAAGGTATTTACTATCGGTTCTGAATAAGAAACCGATAGTGGACTACACTGTATGACAAATTGCTACTGATTTTCATCAATTCTGTCATTCTCATAGCTATCAATTTTGTAGTTCATGAATTTTACTTTAGGTTTATATTTGTAATCCATTGAACGGGATATGAACCATTGCATACAAAATTAAGCAATACACGCGAGCGATTTGGTCAAGAACACTTACAGTCGATCATGGAGTGGCCGGAGGCGGTGGCGCAATGCAGTGCCGGAGGCGGTGGAGAACCAGATTCTGAACGGCAATGGTGGCGCAGAGGAGCGAAGAAGCGAACGTCGGCGAATCTAGGGTTTTCCGCGCGAGTATTTGGAAATTGGAATGTGATCAGTTGCACTGGAGGAAAAATCGTGCAAGGTTATAACCTAATAAATGAATATTTACTATCGGTTCATAACCACCAAACCGATAGTAAACTAAGAAACAGGGGCTCATAACACAGTATAATCACTATCGGTTGTAAACACTAAACCGATAGTAAACTAAGAACAGGGCCTCATAACACAGTATAAATTACTATCGGTTATGAACGATAAACCGATAGTATAGTTTAATTTCATATCGGTTTCACATTTATAACCGATAGTAAAATACAATGTTATTGACCCTAAAGGATTTCCCTTAGAAGAATTACAGAGGATCTCAGTACATCATTTTGCATTGTATTTTACTATCGGTTTTATGACAATAAACCGATAGTATATGTTAATTTCATATTGGTTTGGAGGTTGAAACCGATAGTAAAATACTGTTAAATTGATCTAAAGGTATTTCCTGAGAACAATTACAGATGGGTCTCAGTACATCATTTTGCACTTGTAAAGACACCTGAAACCCCATGCAAATGACTTCTAATAATTTTGAAATAAATTAACAGTAAAGACCAATCACGGAATGAAAATTTGCAGTTTTCATATATATTTGTGAAAAGAATCAATTATTGCTCAAATCAAGTATATACTCTAATTGAAATGAAAATTTGCAGAAATGATTCTCAATGCATCACGTATGTTTTCCCAAAGAATTTTTGAAAAATGATTTGAAGAATTCTTCGATTAAAGATCCAAGTAATATACGTCACTTACATATTGCAAATTAGTCAAGAATGGTTGTCCACCCATAATCCTTCTTCGTGGTCGTCTCGCAGGTAACTTGTTTCATCAATATCTTCGGTAGGGACAGATTGAAGGATTCCATCTAAAAATGGAGGTAGTTCGTCGAACTGATCGTACTCTTCTTCATCCACAACGTCTTCGACCCCAACAATATGTCTCTTACTGTGAAGGACAACGTGCAACTTTGGGTTGGCCGGGTCAACGATGTAGAACACCTGTGTGGCTTGCTCAGCAAGTTTAAATGGATCATCTTTGTGTGCGACTCTACTGAGATCGACGAGAGTAAACCCATAATTGTCGACTTTAACACCTCGAGGGATTTCGACCCATTGGCATCGAAACAGAGGAATCTTAAGTAATACATAATCGAGCTCCCATATTTCCTCAATAACACCGTAATATGAGTCGAGTGCCCTTACTGCCCTAGCATCCTCCGAAATAGCAAGTAGTGTCACTCCACTACATTGCATAGTACTCTTCTCGTCCTGAATTCTTGTGTAAAATGAATAGCCGTTGATGTCATACCCCTGCCAAGTCCCTACAGTAAATCTAGGCTCTCTGGCCAACCATGTAACATCTTCATCTACATCGCCCTCAGAAGCTTGCAGGACTCTATTTTTGATCCACCCAGCAAACTTCCTATTATGTTCTCTGGTGACCCAAATCTCTGGCTTCGAGGGATTCTGTTTCCGTAACATTTCCTTGTGCTCGTGTATGTATGGCTCCACCCCCGTCATGTGCTGTAAGACCCAAAAATGGGCTTTTGCATACAGATCACTAGAGGGGACGACTGCTTTAAATCCAATCGTTCCAATGCCCTGAAGCCTGCCCTCATGCCGGGATGTAGGAACGCCAATTGGGTCAACCCCGGCCATATAGTTGGTGCAAAATTCGATCACCTCCTCGGCAGCATAACCTTCAATGATACTGCCCTCAGGCCGATGTCGATTCCTTACATATCCCTTCAAGATACCCATAAATCTCTCAAATGGATACATGTAGCGCAGGAACATGGGTCCACAAAACTTAATTTCTCTGACAAGGTGAACAATTAGATGGACCATAACATCAAAAAAGGATGGAGGGAAATACATCTCCAGCTGACAAAGAGTGGTAGTCACATCGCGTTGCAAATCGTCCAGTCCATCCATGTCAATTACCTGCAAGGACACAGTTGTAGCAAATATTCAGATCCAAAAAATCTGACAAGCTCCACGAATGGAGCTAATTAACTTGCTAGGAGTACACGCTTACGTACGTACCTTGCCAGATATTGTGTTGAAGAAATAACATAGCTTTGTAATTGTCTCTCTGACTTTGACTGGGAGAATGCCTTTGATAGCAATGGGAAGCATTTGTGACATCAGTACATGACAATCATGGGACTTCATACCAACCAGTTTCAAGTCTTTCATGGACACAAGTTTTTTCAAGTTCGCAGAATACCCGCATGGAACTTTGACACCATGTAGGCATTGACAGAGTTCTGTTTTTTCTCTTTTTGACAAAGTATAGCAGGCCGGGGGGAGGTATGTCCGCTTTCCCTTCTCCAACGGTGCAAGCTCAGTCCTTATGCCCATGTCGAGCATGTCACGGCGAACGTTGATGCCATCTTTCGTCTTTCCTGGAATGTTCAACAACAAACCAATCAAACTGTCACAAACATTTTTCTCTACGTGCATGACATCAATGCAATGTCGAACTTATAAGTGCTCCCAATATAGCAGATCCCAAAGAATCGATCTCTTCTTCCAAACATTTTTTCCTGGAGGTTTAGAACATTTACCGAACTCAACTTTGATGTCCTTCACGCGCAAGTAAAGCTCCTTACCAGTCACAAACACTGGGGCTGATCCTTTCTCAGGCTTCCCATTGAATGACTTCGTCTTCTTACGGTAGGCGTGATGCATCGGAAGGAATCTGCGGTGACCCATGTACACTGTTTTTCTACAGTTCGATAACCATATGCTTTCAGTTTCATCCAGGCAAATAGGACAAGCCTTGCCTCCTTTCGTACTATACCCCGACAAATTTCCATAGGCCGGGAAATCATTTATGGTGCAAAATATCATGGCCCGCAACATGAAATTCTCTCGCTTATGTGCATCCCACACCCGCACCCCTTCGCTCCACAATTTATGTAAGTCCTCGACTAACGGTGATAGAAACACGTCAATATCATTCCCGGGTTGTCTGGGTCCTGAAATTAGTAACGACATCATGATGTACTTGCGCTTCATACATAACCAAGGAGGAAGATTGTAGATGCATAAAAGAACAGGCCAAGTGCTATGTCGACTGTCATATTTCCATGTGGATTCATACCATCCGTACTCAGCCCAAACCTTATATTCCTCACTTCGCCGCCAAACTTACCGAATGTTCTGTTAATGTTTCTCCATTGAATGGAATCAGCTGGATGTCTTAGTTTTCTGTCTTGTTTCCGACCTTCAACATGCCAACGCAAGTACTTCGCATCTTTCGGATTTGCAAACAGCCGTTTCAATCTGGGAATCACAGGCAAATACCACACAGTTTTGGCCGGAAGCCCTTTCTTTACCTCATCACATCCATTGTGATAAATTCTGTCCCCATGCTTATACCGCGATGCACCGCATCTTGGACAAACATGCAAATCCTCGTACTCATTACGGTACAGAACACAATCATTTGGGCATGCATGTATTCTTTCGATTTCCATTCCCAACGGACACAATAGTTTTTTGGCCTGGTAAACCGATCTTAGCAACTCATTTCCCTCTGGAAGCATGTCCGCTAACAGATCCAATAGCGCCGTGAAACTCTTATTGCTCCAACCGTTGCTTGCCTTCAAGTTATATAATCTCAACACAGCAGACAACTTTGTAAATTTTGCACATCCGGGGAACAAAGGCTTCTCAGAATCAACAATTAGTTTCTTAAATTTAGCTAAATCGTTTTCGCTGTAGTCTTCTTCTACATCACGTAACATTTCATCTAAATTGTCGTCATCTACATGGACTTTCGAATGAACATTACCAATGTTCTGATCATGCTCGTCATTACTGCAATCCACTTCCGGGTGCTGCTGAGTGGTAGCGGTGCTCGTTTCCTCAAGATCTTCACCATGCCATATCCAACGGGTATAGCGTGCGTTAAAACCACGACGAATCAAATAACTCCTAATCTGATCAGAGTTGCCGAACCTTTTTAAGTTCATACAATCTATACAAGGACAATGCATATCTTTCTCTCCCTTCTTCACCTTTTCTTGCTCAGCAAATTTAATAAACCCATTCACACCCTCCAAATACTCAACAGTAGTACGTTTTATTCCATACATCCAATATTCTTGGTCCATCTACAATTATTTCACAAAATTGACAAATTCAAATAAATAATTAATGACTCAGGGCATGCATATATGCATGAAACATAATTAGCTAGGCCATATGTGTGTACATGAGCTGCTTAATTACATTAAATGGATTTGTATATATGAAACCCTAATTAACTTGATGCATGCATTAATTGGAAGAGCCAGCTAGCTAGCTGCTTAAATTCAGCAAGCTATAGTTAGCTAGCCAACCTAGCCTTCTAGCTAGTTTGGAGATACATGTATCTAGTTTAATGAATTGCAAGTAGAGAGAGAGAGGGAGAGTGCATGTGAAAGAGTGATCGAGAGAGAGAGAGAGGTGATGAGAAGATGACAATACCGAGGGGGATGGAAATATGATCAACCTCTCAGCTAGCTTCTCCAGATCACTCTAGCTTGGAGTCGTGCGCGGCTGAAATGATTCCAACATGCAGAGCGCAAAGCAGGGGTCGACCTAATTAAGTTGTCCAATTTTACTATCGGTTCAAAAACACAAAACGATAGTAAAATAAGGTCCCCACTGTCATAACCATTAGTTTATATGAAGTCATTTTACTATCAGTTTTTTTATATAACCGATAGTACTATTTAATATATTACTATCGGTTAGTACAGGAAGAACAGATAGTAAAAAGTCAGTAATTTCACTATCAGTTCCGCGAAAAAAACCGATAGTACTATGTAATATATTATATCGGTTGATACAGTAAGAACCGATAGTATAAAGTGAGTAAATTTACTATCTGTTACGAACGAAAAACCGATAGTACTGTTTTAATATATTATATCGGTTGGTACAGTAATAACCGATAGTATAAAGTGCGCAATTTTACAATCAGTTAAAAATGGAAAACCCATAGTACTATTTAATATATTATATCGGTTTGTACAGTAATGACCGATAGTAAAAAGTATTTGCATTTCACTAACGTTAGACTAGTGTGTAACCGAAAGTAAAATGCTCTTTTCCACCCCTGTCGTCCTATTCTATCGGATTTTTCCCAGATTGCTTATAACAGTTAGAAAATATGGGTTAGTGGAATGCACTTCTGTAGTAGTGATAATATATTAAGTAGTACTATCGGTCTTTCATTCGTAACTGATAGTAAAATTACGTACTTTATACTATCGGTTAGTACTGTACCAACCGATATAATATATTAAATAGTACTATCGGTTTTTCATCCGTAACTGATAGTAAAATTACTGACTTTTTACTATCGGTTCTTACTGTACTAATCGATATAATATAGTAAAGTTTACTATCGGTTATATAAAACAAACCGATAGTAAAATGACGTCATATAAACTAATTGTTATGACAGCGGGGACCTTATTTTACTATCAGTTTGTGTTTTTGAACCGATAGTAAAATTGTACAACTTAATTAGGTCGACCCCTGCTCTGCGCTCTGCATGTTGGAATCATTTCTACTGTACGTGCGTCCACGCTCCAAGCTAGAGTGATCTGGAGAAGCTATCTGAGAGGTTGATAATTCCATCCCCCTTGGTATTGCCATCTTCTCATCACCTCTCTCTCTCTCGATCACTCTTTCAGACTCTCCCTCTCTCTCTATTTGCAATTCATTAAATTAGATACATGTAGCTCCAAACTAGCTAGAAGGCTAGGTTGGCTAGCTAGCTATAGCTTACTGAAGTTAAGCAGCTAGCTAGCTGGCTCTTCCAATTAATGCATCAAGTTAATTAGGGTTTCATATATACAAATCCATTTAATGTAATTAAGCAGCTGCACACACATATGGCCTAGCTAATTATGTTTCATGCATATATGCATGCCCTGCGTCATTAATTATTTATTTGAATTTGTCAATTTTGTGAAATAATTATAGATGGACCGAGAATATTGGATGTATGGAATAAAACGTACTACTGTTGAGTATTTGGAGGGTGTGAATGGGTTTATTAAATTTGCTGAGCAAGAAAAGGCGAAGAAGGGAGAGAAAGATATGCATTGTCCTTGTATAGATTGTATGAACTTAAAAAGGTTCGGCAACTCTGATCAGATTAGGAGTCATTTGATTCGTCGTGGTTTTAACGCACGCTATACCCGTTGGATATGGCATGGTGAAGATCTTGAGGAAACGAGCACCGCTACCACTCAGCAGCACCCGGAAGTGGATTGTAGTAATGATGATCATGATCAGAACATTGGTAATGTTCATTCAGAAGTCCATGTAGATGACGACAATTTAGATGAAATGTTACGTGATGTAGAAGAAGATTACAGTGAAAACGATTTAGCTAAATTTGAGAAATTAATTGTTGATTCTGAGAAGCCTTTGTTCCCCGGATGTGCAAAATTTACAAAGTTGTGTTCTGTGTTGAGATTATATAACTTGAAGGCAAGCAACGGTTGGAGCGATAAGAGTTTCACGGCGCTATTGGATCTGTTAGCGGACATGCTTCCAGAGGGAAATGAGTTGCCAAGATCGGTTTACCAGGCCAAAAAACTATTGTGTCCGTTGGGAATGGAAATCGAAAGAATACATGCATGCCCAAATGATTGTGTTCTGTACCGTAACGAGTACGAGGATTTGCATGTTTGTCCAAGATGCGGCGCATCGCGGTATAAGCATGGGGACAGAATTTATCACAATGGATGTGATGAGGTAAAGAAAGGGCCTCCGGCCAAAATTGTGTGGTATTTGCCTGTGATTCCTAGATTGAAACGGCTGTTTGCAAATCCGAAAGATGCGAAGTACTTGTGTTGGCATGTTGAAGGTCGGAAACAAGACGGAAAACTAAGACATCCAACTGATTCCATTCAATGGAGAAACATTAAAAGAACATTCGGTGAGTTTGGCGGCGAAGTGAGGAATATAAGGTTTGGGCTAAGTACGGATGGTATGAATCCACATGAAAATATGAGCAGTCGACATAGCACTTGGCCGGTTCTTTTATGCATCTAGAATCTTCCTCCTTGGTTATGTATGAGCAAGTACATCATGATGTCGTTACTAATTTCAGGACCCAGACAACCCGGGAATGATATTGACGTGTTTCTATCACCGTTAGTCGATGACTTACATAAATTGTGGAGCGAAGGGATGCGGGTGTGGGATGCACATAAGCGAGAGAATTTCATGTTGCGGGCCATGATATTTTGCACCATAAATGATTTCCCGGCCTATGGAAATTTGTTGGGGTATAGTACGAAAGGAGGCAAGGCTTATCCTATTTGCCTGGATGAAACTGAAAGCATGTGGTTATCGAACTGCAGAAAAACAGTGTACATAGGTCACCGCAAATTCCTTCTGATGCATCACGCCTACCGTAAGAAGAGGAAGTCATTCAATGGGAAGCCTGAGAAAGGATCAGCCCCAGTGTTTGTGACTGGTAAGGAGCTTTACTTGCGCGTGAAGGACATCAAAGTTGAGTTCGGTAAATGTTCTAAACCTCCAGGAAAAAATGTTTGGAAGAAGAGATCGATTCTTTGGGATCTGCCATATTGGGAGCACTTACAAGTTCGACATTGCATTGATGTCATGCACGTAGAGAAAAATGTTTGTGACAGTTTGATTGGTTTGTTGTTGAACATTCCAGGAAAGACGAAAGATGGCATCAACGTTCGCCGTGACATGCTCGACATGGGCATAAGGACTGAGCTTGCACCGTTGGAGAAGGGAAAGCGGACATACCTCCCCCCTGCCTGCTATACTTTTTCAAAAAGAGAAAAAACAGAACTCTGTCAGTGCCTACATGGTGTCAAAGTTCCATGCGGGTATTCTGCGAACTTGAAAAAACTTGTGTCCATGAAAGACTTGAAACTGGTTGGTATGAAGTCCCATGATTGTCATGTACTCATGTCACAAATGCTTCCCATTGCTATCAGAGGCATTCTCCCAGTCAAAGTCAGAGAGACAATTACAAAGCTATGTTATTTCTTCAACACAATATCTGGCAAGGTACATAAGCGTGTACTCCTAGCAAGTTAATTAGCTCCATTCGTGGAACTTGTCAGATTTTTTGGATCTGAATATTTGCTGCAACTGGATCCTTGCAGGTAATTGATCTGGATGGACTGGACGATTTGCAACGCGATGTGACTACAACTCTTTGTCAGCTGGAGATGTATTTCCCTCCATCCTTTTTTGATGTTATGGTCCATCTAATTGTTCACCTTGTCAGAGAAATTAAGTTTTGTGGACCCGTGTTCCTGCGTTACATGTATCCATTTGAGAGATTTATGGGTATCTTGAAGGGATATGTAAGGAATCGACATCGGCCTGAGGGCAGTATCATTGAAGGTTATGCCGCCGAGGAGGTGATCGAATTTTGCACCAACTATATGGCCGGGGTTGACCCAATTGGCGTTCCTACAACCCGGCATGAGGGTAGGCTTCAGGGCATTGGAACGATTGGATTTAAAGCAGTCGTCCCCTCTAGTGATCTGTATGCAAAAGCCCATTTTTGGGTCTTACAGCACATGACGGGGGTGGAGCCATACATACACGAGCACAAGAAAATGTTACGGAAACAGAATCCCTCAAAGCCAGAGATTTGGGTCACCAGAGAACATAATAGGAAGTTTGCTGGGTGGATCGAAAATAGAGTCCTGCAAGCTTTTGAGGGCGACGTAGATGAAGTTGTTACATGGTTGGCCAGAGGGCCTAGATTTACTGTAGGGACTTGGTAGGGGTATGACATCAATGGCTATTCATTTTACACAAGAACTCAGGACGAGAAGAGTACTATGCAATGTTGTGGAGTGACACTACTTGCTATTTCGGAGGATGCCAGGGCAGTAAGGGCACTCGACTCATATTATGGTGTTATTGAGGAAATATGGGAGCTCGATTATGTATTACTTAAGATTCCTCTATTTCGATGCCAATGGGTCGAAATCCCTCGAGGTGTTAAAGTCGACAATTATGGGTTTACTCTCGTCGATCTCAGTAGAGTCGCACATCAAGATGATCTATTTATACTTACTGAGCAAGCCACACAGGTGTTCTACATCGTTGACCCGGCCAACCCAAAGTTGCACGTTGTCCTTCACAGTAAGAGATGTATTGTTGGGGTCGAAGATGTTGTGGATGAAGAAGAGTATGATCAGTTCGACGAACTACCTCTATTTTTAGATGGAATTCTTCAATCTGTCCCTACCGAAGATATTGACGAAACAAGTTACCTGCGAGACGACCACGAAGAAGGATTATGTGTGGACAATCATTCTTGACTAATTTGCAATATGTAAGTGACGTATACTACTTGGATCTTTAATCGAAGAATTCTTCAAATCATTTTTCAAAAATTCTTTAGGAAAACATACGTGATGCATTGAGAATCATTTATGCAAATTTTCATTTCAATTGGAGTATATACTTGATTTGAGCAATAATTGATTCTTTTCACAAATCAATATGAAAACTGTAAATTTTCATTCCATGATTGGTCTTTATTGTTAATTTATTTCAAACTTATTGGAAGTCATTTGCATGGGGTTTCAGGTGTCTTTACAAGTGCAAAATGATGTACTGAGACCCATCTGTAATTGTTCTCAGGAAATCCCTTTAGATCAATTTAACAGTATTCTACTATCGGTTTCAACTTCCAAACCGATATGAAATTAACATATACTATCGGTTTATTGTCATAAAACCGATAGTAAAATACAATGCAAAATGATGTACTGAGATCATCTGTAATTGTTCTAAGGGAAATCCTTTAGGGTCAATAACATTGTATTTTACTATCGGTTTCAACTGCCAAACCGATATGAAATTAAACTCTACTATCGGTTTATTGTTCATAACCGATAGTGATTTATACTGTGTTATGAGCCCCTGTTCTTAGTTTACTATCGGTTTGGAATAATAAAACCGATAGTGAACAATGCCAACACTGCAAACCCTAACTTACATGTTTTTACTATCAGTTTGGTGGTTATGAACTGATAGTAAAGATTCATATATTAGGTTATAACCTCGCACGATTTTTCCTCCAGTGCAACTGACCACATTCCAAATACTCACGCGCGGAAAGCCCTAGCTTCCCCGACGTTCGCTTCTTCACTCCTCTGCTCCACCATTGCCGATAGCAATTTGGTTCTCCACCGCCTCCGGCCACTCCCCGAACGACTGTAAGTGTTCTTGACCAAATCGCTCGCGTCAATTGCTTAAATTTATATGCAATGGTTCATATGTGGTTCAATGGATTAGAAATATAAAACTAGAGTAAAATTCATGAACTACAAACTTGATAGCTATGAGAATGACAGAATTGATGAAAATCACTAGCAATTTGTCATATAGTGTACTCCACTATCAGTTTCTTATTTAGAACCAATAGTAAATACCTTAAACTGAATTTTCTGTTAATTATTTCCCATTTTCTAATTTTCATCTGAAATTTTGGTTCATTTAAATTTTAACAGACTTTATGTTCCTGCAGAGAGACTAGCATAGTTTGCACTGCTAATCTTATATATTTTACTGAATACAAACTTGATTACTATCGGTTTTACTTGGAAAACCGATAGGAAATAGAGTATGTCATAGTTTGCACTGCTAATCTGAATTTTTGTTAATTACTTCCCATTTTCTAATGTTCATCTGAAATTTTGGTTCATTTAAATTTTAACAGATTTTATGTTCCTGCAGAGAGATTAGCATAGTTTGCACTGCTAATCTTTTAAATTTTCCTGAATACAAACTTGATTACTATCGGTTTTACTTGGAAAACCGATAGGAAATAGAGTATGTCATAGTTTGCACTGCTAATCTGAATTTTCTGTTAATTACTTCCCATTTTCTAATGTTCATCTGAAATTTTGGTTCATTTAAATTTTAATAGACTTTAGTTCCTGCAGAGAGACTAGCATAGTTTGCACTGCTAATCTTTTAAATTTTCTTGAATACAAACTTGATTACTATCGGTTTTACTTGGAAAACCGATAGGAAATAGAGTATGTCATAGTTTTCACTGCTAATTTGAATTTTCTGTTAATTACTTCCCATTTTCTAATGTTCATCTGAAATTTTGGTTCATTTAAATTTTAACAGACTTTATGTTCATGTAGATAGACTAGCGTAGGGCACAACAATTTTAGTTATGAACTTTGTCATATTCCTTTCTTATATCAATTGATGGTCTGTTCATGGAATTTTAGGTAAAGCCATGTCGGCATCTTCCTCGGCTGATAGTAGTGATTCGGCGAGGGTGAACGTAGATGGCGCTGCCTCGTCCCAGCGCAAGAGGAAGGCGCGAGGCGCGACGATGTTGGGCCGTTTGGCCAAACGCGCAGATCTTTCATGTGAGTTCGACTAGTTCGGGAGACCGATCGGGAAGAACGCCGGCCACTATGCTGCCTATGTTGGCTAGTTGGCGAAGGAAAGGGTGAAGATCACCGTCCAGAGCTGGAAGGACATGAAGGCCGACGAGAGGGATAGGCTGTGGGCGGAAGTGAAGGTAAAATTAATCAAAATCACTGAACTCTTGAGTAATCACATTCCCTTGGTTTATCCCAGAGATTAGGTAAGTCCTGCTTATATGCACCATTTGAAACAGGCCAAGGGGAACATCCCCGATGATGGTCCCAAGATAGCTTGCTTGAAGGACATGAACAACACGTGGAAAACCTTCAAGAGTGTCCTCGTCAGTACCTTCCTCGCTAAAGGCAAATCTCCATGCGAGAAGTACCCCTTCATAACGGAGGTATGGGAGCAATCACCCAACAGAAGGGGACTCCTGAGTTCAAGGTATGTATGGTTCCTTTGCTTGGTTACACCATTGTATGCAGTAAGCAGCGGTGCATTAATTTTCTTGTTTCTAGTACGAAGTCCCTCAGCGAGAAGAACAAGGCAATCCAGAGGAGGAACGACCACCCACACCGGCTCGGCTCTCGCAGCAATGCGGGGAAGGAGGAGCAGTGGAAGAAGGCTGAAGACGAGGCGTCGAATTTTGTCGACTCCCCTGACCTACCACTCTCCGAGATCAACGATCAGCGATGCAAGCACTGGTGGCTGGCCAGAGGGACCATGTCGGCCATGGGGGTTGTGGCGTTCCCAAACCCCAGGGACGTCGAGGTCGTGCAGCGACTCGTAAGTTGGCTAACTTCCTGGTTGGAATCATAGAGTGTGGTAGAAAAAACTATGATCGCTAGTTTGCGCACAAGTTTGTATATATTTCTTCCTCACAATGGAGAGCTTTGAATGTAACAGATCTCTTGCTCGAAGGAGGTGACCGAGGGATTGTTCACTCCCCATAGGGAGAACGACATCCTTACCCGGGCTCTAGGGAACAAGGAGCATCCAGGGCAGACGCGAACTGTGGGGGGTGTGGTGCCATGGAAGGAAGGCTTCTCGGAGCCCGGGCAAAAGGCGAAGAAGGCTGGCAGCTGGAAGGAAAGGGAAGTGGAGCTATCTCAGAAGATACGGGCAGATGTGACTACACAATTCGCGGACATGTTCGCTCAAATGAACGAGAAGTATGAACGCCTCAGCCGAGTTGTGCAGTCCAAGGGTTTAGATCCAGCTGCCGAGGTCGACCCTGCCATGCTGAGTAGTTGCGGCTCGAAGGTTCACGTGGATCCGGTGGACCTGATCGAGGTATTGCAACTCTTGAGCTATATATGCAGTTCGGTTGATGCCACTCCTGTTACGTTAGAATTTTTTCGCTAACTTGTTATAATTGTTGCAAATTGCAGAAGCCGGAGAGCTGTAGCCTATTGATCAACATAGGCGACAAACCTGTAGTGGTTGCAAACGGGGTCGTATACCAGTCTTGGGAGGATGTCCGGATCCACTGCGTACCTCTGGAGCCTGGATTTTCAAAGGTACAGGTGGACATGGCCCTCCCGGGCTACAGCTCTTTTCTGTTGCCCGTCCCAACGGACGAAATGCGGACAATTGGCGAGGCATTGGGCTCGTACATACAGTGGCCCAAGAAGGGTGTTAGACTACAGGAGGTAAACCCTAGCCATTCTAGCTTACAACTCAGTTAATATACTCAATTTGCAAAATCTAACTTATGCGTTTGTACTGAAAGTGGACGATGGATACCAGCTCACTTCCTGAGGACACCACCCCCGCCACAACACATGAGCGAGCTCCTTCGGCCCCCATGCCTCCTCCGACGGCCTCAAACCCTTTGCCATCAAATGAGGCCAGCGGCACCACACCCCAACCTTCGAAGGTATACACTCGCTCCCCGCCCAAAGGCTAGGGCAAGGCCAAACAAAGCCAGTGGGGTACGTTCAAGAACGGGTCCCCACTCGTGTCGGAGTACCTTCTGCGCAATATGGATCAAATAACCAGAAGTTTCCACGAGTGGTACCTGACCCGGTCTAGGCGCCACATCAACTTCTTAGTTCACTTCAGGCCAGGTCATTTTTACCGTGAGGCTGGGAGCATATCGGTAGCCCACGAGGATTTGTTCGACCTCCTCAACTGGCGGGAGCTTGATATGTCCATCATACGGACTGGAGTCTTGTGAGTTTGCTGTTGTCTGAAGTTATCACAGTTCGTTTCATAAATCTAATCACTTTGTATGCACTACTTACTAATGTCTACTTTGCATCCAGGTACACGTATAGGCTGGCGTCGATGAGGGCATGTGACAAGGTGGGTTTCGTCGACCCAGAGAAAATAAGCCTCACGATGCTAGAGCACGACCAAGCACATGCGGAGGAATACATATCAAGGGCACTACTAGCGCAGCAGGACTGAGAGTTCATCCTTCCGCCGTACCACCAAAGGTTAGTGCATTTCCTACTAATTTAACTCATTCTTGTATGTTACGCCTAACATATGTATGAAACTGTTCGCTTATATATGCAATGTAGGGGCCACTGGGTCCTCGCCGTCATTTGCCCATGGATGAATGAGGTCTATTACCTCGATTCGATGAGCGACAAGGTGGCGCATGTTTTCACCCTCACATGGCACATAGACGCGTAAGTAACATAGTTGTTTTAAATTTTTCTCTGACTAGCTAATTAATGATAACATATTAACCGGCAATGCTAAATTAAATACAGGGCTTTCAAAAATTATGCTAGTGCTGGAGGGAGGCATGACGCGTCGAAGGGTATAATAATTTCTTGGAAAGAATATGAGGTAATTAATATGGATGGAAGTACTCATGATGAGTCTTTTAATTTAAGCTTAATTAGTTCTTTCGAGTTAATGTGGGTTTATGTCTTTGCATATGGAATTTTCCCAGTGCCATCAGCAGCCACAATCGTGGGAATGTGGCTTCTATGTCATGAGATTCATGTATGACCTGATCAGGAGAAACTTTGCCCAATTCCCTAAGGTAACCATTTTTCCTGACTCAAAGTCGAACTTTAATTGGATGTGACGTACGATCCTAACTTCATACACGCATATATGCAGAGCGCCATGTTGAAAGAGCAATATGAGTTGCCTCAATTGAAGGAGCTGCGAACAGTTTGGGCTCAATATGTCATGGAGGAAGTGGCAATCAACGATCGATTGTAACTGACTTGTGTAATATATATTGAATGTGTTGATTGCTGTATTTGTGAATAAACTCAATATGTGAATAGATTCATTGATGTATTTGTGAATAAACTCGATCAATATGTGAATAAATTCAATCTGTTCAATGCATGTGTATATTACTGTATTAGTGTATTTGTGAACAAATTCAATATGTGAATATTGGTGTATATTTGTAAATATTGGTGTATTTGTGAATGATCCAATGTATCTCTGTATTGCTGTATGTATATGTGCAAGATTCTAGTACTAATCGTGTCGAGTACATAACCGATAGGAAAAACTACACAGTACTATTGGTTATATACTACAACCGATAGAATAAATATTCCAGTACTATCGGTTCATATACAACAACCGATAGAATAAAGTTTCCAGTACTAACTGTGTCTATACAATACTATCGGGTTCATATACAACAACCGATAGAATAAACCTACACAATACTATCGGTTTATATACGAGCCGATAGAAAAAATGTACACAATACTATCGGTTTAAATCTGAGCCTATAGAAGAAATAGTCGATAGCGATTAGTGAACGTTGGGAATGTAGATGTTTTACTAACGGTTTTCAACCGATAGAAGTGTGCTACGTTTCTACTATCGTGCCGATGACTATCGGTAAGAGAACCGATAGTAGAGTGGATTTTTAACCGATAGTGAAAAGCATTTCTGTAGTAGTGACATCCGACCTTATTACGAACTGGCAGCCACTCGAATGATTAGGAACATGCCAGTAAGTCCCGTGTGCGTTGAGGAACGGCTTATTGAGGGATGCCTTAGCTGGATGAGACCACGAGATCGGCCAATGAATCCGGTTAAGATATTTGTACCAAGATGATCATCGGCGATCAGCCCCCGAGCTAGGCTCGGTATAGGTATGGCAAATAAAGAAAACAGACATAACATGAAGCGAAGAAGAGTACTCACGAAGTTTTTGTTAAACTATGCTAATTGAACAGGAAAAAAGATTGGGAAACTTACACATAAAACTTGCGCAGTTGATCAATGTTCCATGTATTGGATAAGATCCTATCATCCTCCATTGCTAACCGGGCCGATCCTGGTTGCGGTACTGAAACGACAACGTAAGGGCCTTCCCACTGAGGAGAGAACTTATTGCGGTTAGATTGGTTTTGTATTTTTCGTAAAACCAGATCATCCACGTGAAGACTATGCGGCCGCACCCTTCTGCTGTGATATTTTCGCAAAGCCTACAAATATACCGCTGACCATATCAACGCTCGATCTGATCAATCTGGTCGAATTGATTTGTTCGGACAGAACCAATACGGATTTCCATAGGTAACACCGCCTCAGCGCCGTATACCAATTGGAAAGGTGTCTCACAAGTGGCCCGACTACAGGTAGTGCGTAGTGCCAATAGATTGGAGTAGAGTTCATCCACCCAAGCCCCCAAGTGCATTTTAAGGCGATCAAAAACACGTTTCTTGATGCCTTGTAATATTTGCCCATTGGCGCGTTCGACAGTACCATTGCTCTATGGATGAGCTATAGAGAAAAAGCACACCTTGGTTCCAATATTATCGCAATAGTCCAGAAAGGGTCCACTAACGAATTGGGAACCGTTGTCGGTAATGAGACGACTTGGAACACCAAATCGAGTAACGATGTTCTTGTGAAAGAACTTCTGTGCCACAGCAGCGGTGACATTGTAGATTGGCTCAGCCTCAATCCACTTCGTGAACGTGTCAATGGGTACGAACAGGAATTTGTAACCATTAACGCCATGTGGCATAGGTCCTACAATATCCATCCCCCAGACCGCGAAGGGCCACGCTAATGGGATAGTTTGCAAGGCATACGCGGGCTGATGAACCTGTCTGGCATGAAATTGACACTGGGGGCATGTCTTGACCAAATTCTTGGCATCATCGAGTGCCGAAGGCCAGATGAAGCCCTGTCGGAAAGCTTTTCTGACCAGTGTACGAAATGACATGTGCGCACCACACACACCATCATGGATTTCTTTCTAGAGGGACTTTCCTTCTTTTTGAGTAATACAACACATGAATACTCCTTGAGTACCCTTCCTATACAGAACTCCTTCTATAAGTTTGTATAGGCGCGCTTTTCGAATTAACCGATCGCTTTCGATTTCGTCCTTGGGCAAGGTCCCATGTTCGAGATAGACCCTCAATGGATGAGTCCAATACCCTTCTTGTCCGAGGTTGGTAACGAAGACTGTTACATGGTCATCTTCGATGTAGTCATGATCGAAGGATGCTCTAAGTGTTGAACGAACACCCCTGCCGGAGCATATGTACGTGAGGACCCAATTTTGGATAATTGGTCTGCGAGAATATTGTCCTTGCACAGGATGTATTGAACTTCGAAATGACTGAAGTGTTTTTTCAATCTCCTCACTTCCCCAAGGTAATGAGCCATTGTCTCAATGGAGGTGCTGTACTCCTTGTTTACCTGGTTTACGACTAGCTGTGAGTCTCCCCTCACCACTAATCGACGGACTCCGAGGAATTTTGCTGCCCTAGCCCTGCAATAAGACCTTCATACTCTGCTGCGTTGTTTGTAGTAACAAAATATAATTGAATGACATACTTGAGTTGGTCGCCTTGAGGCGTGACTAAAACAACTCCAGCTCCCGAGTGTTGGAAACTTCGAGAACCGTCAAAATACATTGCCCAATGGTCGGTGTCCGACAAATCTTCGGACTCTTGCATCGGAGGGTCAGGGTTAGTCCATTCGACCACAAAATCTGCAGGGATCTGAGACTTGACTGAAGTGCGAGGGGTGAAATGGATGTCAAACACTCCAAGTTCCACAGTCCACTTCGCAATTCGACCAGATTTCTCCGGGTTTTGGATTATATCTCCCAAGGGGAAGGACGAGGGCACTGTAATTTTATGTGCTTGAAAGTAATGTCATAATTTGTGGGAAGCCATCATTAGTGCGTAAAGTATCTTCTGGACCTCAAGGTAACGCTCCTTAGGACCATGAAGTACCTCGCTTATGTAATAGACGGGTCTTTGCACACCTTCTCTTACTGCAATCAGGACGGCGCTGACCGCATGAGGTGTGGCCGCCAAATAAAGAAGTAGTTGTTCCCCTACAACTGGGGAAACCAACACCGGCGAGCTAGATAAGTATGCTTAACTGCTTGGAATGCTTTCTCCGCTTCATCCGACCAGGCAAAACCATGGTTCTTGCGGAGAGCTCTGAAGAAGGGAAATCCTCTTTCGCCTAGTCGCGATATAAACCGACTTAAAGCCGCCATGCAACCTGCTAGGCACTAGACTTCCTTCATGGTCGAAGGAGACCTCATTTGCTCGATCGCCCTGATTTTCTCAGGATTAACCTCTATCCCTCTTGAACAAACGAGAAATCCTAACAGTTTACCAGATGAAACCCCGAAAGAACGCTTTTTCGGATTTAATTTTATTCCGAATCGGTTTAAATTACAAAAGGTCTCAGCAAGATCATCTAAATGAGTCAAGCTTTTTAAGCTTTTTACAACCAAGTCATCTACGTAAGCTTCAAGATTACGCCCCATCTGGGAAGAAAAGGTCTTTTGCATCAAGCGCTAGTACGTGGAACCGATGTTCTTGAGACCAAATGGCATTCTGACGTAGAAGTAGGTGCCAAATGGTGTGATGAAGGCAGTCTTCTCTTCATCTTCTTCTGCCATGCTAATTTGATGATATCCTGAGTAAGCATCCAGAAAACTCATCAGTTCGCAACCCGCAGTAGAATCGACCAACTGATCGATGCAGGGAAGGGGAAAGTCATCCTTCGGGAAGGCACTGTTTAGGCTGGTGTAATCGACGCACATGCGCCACTTACCATTTGACTTACGGACCATGACCGGATTTGCAAGCCACTCTGGATGTTTGACTTCTCGAATAAACCCGGCTGCTTGCAGTTTATCTAACTCCGCGCGGATAGCTTCTTGCCGATCAACACAAAGCGCCTAAGCTTCTGCTTTATTGGTCGCTGTCCAGGTCGGATTGCTAACCTGTGCTCAATTATCTTCCTTGGGACACCGGGCATGTCGGATGGTTTCCACGCAAACACATCTGCATTAGCCCTGAGGAAGGTAACGAGCTCGAGTTCCTATTTGTCGCCCAGGCCTGACCTAATCCGAATTGTTCTAGATGGATCATTTGGGCATAATGGAACCAGTTTTAGCTTTTCCTCTGGTCGAGGGGCGACCTTGATCGTATCAGCACCCGTGGTGGTAACTTTGACATCCCGAAGGGAAAGTTGATCCACGAGCTCTAGTGATAACCGATCGCAAGTCAATGCCACGTTACGACTACCTCGGACCGAGATCACGCCTTTGGGGCCAGGTAACTTGCTGCACTGATAGGTGTAGTTCATCGCCATCATAAATTTAGTAAGAGTTGGCCTGCCAAAAATCGCGTTATAAGCCGAATCACAATCAATTACATCGAAAGTAACTAACTCTGTTCGGAAATTATCTGGTTCACCCAGTGTGACCGGGAGCACCACCTGTCCCATTGGCATCATCGAGGGATGATCCGTTTGAGACCTAGCCTTGGTTTTCTCACTAGACTCGCCCAGATTCTAATATGCAGAATAGCGGGATCTTACTCGGAAATACCGAAACTCAAAGGTTGATCGAAAATACAGTTCAAAGTAATTGCACAACTCTTATTTCAAAGAGGCTTTACACGTCGAACATTAGACACACTTGCCTACGTCGAGGGAACTATATGCTGGATATATGATCTAAGACTGTAATAATATTCGATGATCTAAACTAAACCTATTACAAGGTATTTACAGTCCAATTGTATGAGTACGTATCAGACTCAATAACCTAAACGTGTTAGACTCATATAACTAATTAACTAATCCTAATGGATAAATTAGTTACATATATTCGGATCGGTTTACAATTCCAAACAGGGAACGAATTCCTTTTCATGGTCGCGAACCCATCCATTGTCGCGGACCGATCCATGGTTGCGAAACCTTTCTGAACACGGTGAAGGTCGCGAAGCCGTATGAGATAAGGACTTGAAGATCCTCCCGGATCATGACTCCCTTGTTGAGAAGGAGCCAACCCCTGTTGCGACCTCTCGATCAAACTGGAGATGTGGAAATTGGGCTTGTTCATGTTCTCTTGTGTACCACTTTGCCGCACGTGCACGTTGATCTTTCCGACCGATTCGAAAAGTCTCCTTTGTGCCACTGCGGGTGGTAGTCACCTTCTTCTCCAGAATCACATCTTCGCGTAGAGGTTTGTCTCGTTGATAGACTAAGTCTTCAACAAATGGTACTATAGTATCTGGCTCATCATCCAGCATTGAAGGCTCGAAGAGTTTGAGGTGCTCAACATTGACAACCGAGTAAATATCCATGTATAAAGGTAACTCGAGCTGACAAGCATTATTACCCACTTTCCGCAAAATCCGAAAAGGAGCATAACGAATGGGTTTGAGTTTCTTACCCTCACCTTTAAGTCTCTCCTTACTCAGATGTAACCATACCATATCACCTTCTTGAAATTGTACATCAACTCGGTGCCGATCATGTCACACCTTGTACTTGAGTTGAGCTTTCAGTAAGTTCTGTTCAACCTCACGATGAAGTCGTTGAATATCTTCCAGGAATTTTTGTGCTCGATCCTGATCAGATGCTTCCTTGCTATTCTGTGCTAAGGTAGGGATCACTAACTCCATGTCGAATGGACTCTGTGGTAGAAATCCAAAACAGACCTCAAACAGTGACTTTCCAGTCGAACCATGCACTGCTCGATTAAAAGCAAACTGCAGGTACGATATGCTTTCATCGCAGGTCTTCGGGTGCTTCGAGTTATATCCTCTCAAAAGATAAACGACTGTGTGATTTACCACCTCAGTTTGACCATCAGTTTGCGGATGAAAAGCAGTACTCCTTTTTAGCTTGGTGTCCATCATCATCTAGAGAGATCGCCAAAAGTGACTAAGGAACCAGGTATCGCGATCAGACACAGTAGAAGTCGGCAGTCCGAAGTGTGTCCAAACGTGTTGAAAGAATACCCGAGCTGCTTCTTCTCCCGTGATAGTCTTTCGACAAGGTATAAGAATAATCATTTTGGAGAACCAATCAACGACCATGAATAGATAGTCGTTACCACATCGGGTCTTAGGCAATACTCCCAAGAAATCCATGGATATGCTCTCCCATGGTCGCGATGGAACTGGAAAAGGAGTGTACAAACCTAATTTTCGGTTTGCCGGTTTAGAGATGCTGCAGAGACCACAGCCTCGGACAAAACTAGCCATATCTTGCTGCATACGCGGCCAGAACACATGTCGGTGAAGATTTTGCAACGTCTTTGTAACCCCAAAGTGACCAGCTACCTTCGATGTGTGCGCTTCTCGCATCCATTGAATTCGAGGTGCTCCACGAGGTATGCAAAGTAATTTGCCCTTGTACAAGAGTCCTTCTCGCCGAACGAACTCTGTAGGTTTCCCTGTTTCGAGCTCAGTCAGTGTTGTTTGAAAATCAGGGTCTTCACTGCACATAGTGGCATAGTCATCCTGACATGAGGGCTTGATCTGCATGAACGTTGATAAACAGTGGGTCGTAACTGGTGGTCACGACAACATGTCCGCCAATTTGTTGTGTACACCCTTCTTGTACTTAATCACTAGATTAAACTGCTGCAGATACGACATCCACTTCATGTGCCGAGCTTGCTGTAGCTTGGACTGAGTTTGCAAATAATGATGCAACGGTTGATGGTCGATGTGGACAACAGTCTCTTTACCCAAGAAAAAACACCGCCAATGTTTCACGGCTTGATGCAGTGCGCATAACTCCTTATCATAAGTCGGGTAGTTCTTCTGAGCTCCCTGGAATAGCTCGGAGTGATATGCCACTGGTCAACCTTCTTGCATGAGCACTACACCCATCACATAACCTGAGGCATCGGTTTCTAGCTCGAATGGTTTCTGGAGATTCAGCAAAGCTAACACAGGCGCCTCGCTGATCTTCCTCTTCAGCAAGAGAAATGTGTCCACATGTTTCCCTATCCACTCGAACTTTTGATCAATCCTAGTTAATACATGCAATGGAGAAGCCACAATCGAGAAGTGTCAGATAAACTTCTGAAGATATTGGCATTCTCCGACAAAACTACGCACGTCCGTAACTGTTCGCGGTGGTGGCCATTCGCGAATCACTTTTACCTTATCCGTGTCAATTTGTAACGTACCGTTGCCAATCATTAATCCGAGGTAAAGTAGAGTTTGTTGGCCGAACTCGCACTTCTTATGGTTGAGGCGAAGTCGATGTTGCCGAAGCTGTTCAAACACCTTTTCGACACGAATGAGGTGCTCATCCCACGAACGACTATAAACTAGTATGTCGTCGAGGTAAACGATCACAAAGTCATCGATGAACTGTCTCAATACGTCATTCATAAGACGCATGAAAGTTGCCGGGGCGTTGCAGAGACCAAATGGCATGACCAGCCACAGGAGATCCACAAGGTGAACTACTCGGTTGAATGACACCATCGTTTAGCAACTCACCAAGTTGTCTCTTGATCTCTTCATTCTCCAATACTGAGTTGTGATACATACTCAGATTGGGCAGTGTTGCATCGGACACAAGATGAATTTTGTGTTCGACTGGATGTTTCAGTGAACGACCCTGGGTAGTCTCGAACAGATCACTGTATTTCGCTAGCAGCCCAACAAACGACTAGAATCCTCTCGATACGCCAACAACAACGCTGCTCGAGTAACCTCACCTTGACCAATGGGTCGAATCATGACAAGCACATACTTGTGACATGCATTGACAATTCGTTTGGTTTGATTTGTGGTAATTAAGTTCAAGGTGTTGATGTGGGTGTCTCTACTGATCACGAACATAACTCCGTCTTTGGTGAGGTCGTACTCTTGCCCACGTCGATGGAAGTGAGCGTCTCGATCATACAGATATGGACTCCCAAAGATCACCTGACAGATATCGATAGGGACAACATCGCATTGCACCTCATCGATATATCGTGTAGAGATCACAAACTTCAACACACACTGACTTGTAATCTATTGGTTCACGTCGGATGTAAACCAACCCAGCAGATATGGTCGCAGGTGTGTGGTTGTCTTCAAACCAAGTCACCGAACCAGTCCAGCGGAGACCAGATTCTTCTAACTTCCGGGATCGAATATCGCTGCGACCAGTTCGTGCTTCACCTGGATGTTGATGGTGAACAAGTCCTCCGTTGGGTGATGGTCGTTCAGTGGATCCGAACCCTTCTCCTTCGGCATTGCCATCAGAGACAAGGTCTTATCCACCTCATTAACCGAATTCACTCGGACAACTTCTTCGTCGGATGAGCTGTTCTTTTCCTTGGTCTGTTTTTCTTTGGTCGAAGTTCAGGATGAAGCTTGTAGCATTTGTCCTTGGTATGTCCCGTGACTTGACAATGTTCACACAAGGCACCCGTGCCCAATTTTGAAGTGTTCTTCTTCGGACTCGGCTTTTTCTTTGTCGAGGTCGCACTTTCCTTCATGCTTTTGTCGCTGTGGGATTTGTTCTTCTTCTCGATCGCCATAGTAGTTGTGCTTGCGGTCGCAATGTCTTGGACGTCGAACAGACTTAGCTCAGTACTGATCGATTTCTGAAGTCCATATGTGTATTTCCGAAATACCTGAGGATCGGATAGTGAGATGCCGATGACCATTGCTTGTCTCCGGAATTTTATAGTATAGTCTTGGACGGTCTGGTCGTGCCGTTGGTACAATCTGTGCCAACATTCCCATCTCTCCTCAAGGTAACCCATCGGATAGAATTCTTGTCGTAGAAGTTGTTTGAATTGACCCCACGCAAGGTCGTCAACTTCACCACTGGCGACAAGGGTCTTCCACCAAGTCTTGGTGTGGTCCTTCATCTTCAAAGGTGCGAACTTCACCTTTTGAGTGCTACTGAACCCTTTCAGGTCAAAGTAGGTATCAAGCTGGTCGATCCAAGAATCCAGTTTCTCGGCATCGATCACCCCATCATATATGGGTATATCAATCTTAACATCGACCTTAAAAGATTCGACAGCTATGGAGGTGTTGGCGAGGTCGTCGGTCTTGTGGTTGCCTTCATCTTTATTTTCGTCTGTCCTGCGCAAGTCTTCACCAGTCTTAACACCCATAACGTTCCCTACTTCAGGAGGTACAATCATGGCCTACTTCTCGATCAAGCAAGCACAGTTGCCATGTTTGAGGAGAGCTTAGCCACTTATTTGGCTAGGTTAGCTTGAACGGAGGTACCGTCAGACATTGTCAGAGATGCGGCTTTAGGAACCGTCGATTGATCGCTTGGATTTTCACCAGAGGTTTTGTCACCCTGGCGAGTCTTCACCATCCATAGGAGGCCTGGCTTGAACTTAGCCGTCCAGACGACCGCACGGAGGCCTGGCGCAAAAGCCTTGCAGCCTACATATGGACTGTGGAGAGTTCCACGATTTCCAGCATACCCACGAGCGGTTTCGCGCGACGGGGATGCTCGCGTGGTCCCAGACGAGAATGCACAGGAATTCGATCTTGATCCCGAGAGCTTCCTACGCGCCTGGATTTGTCATGCCGAAGTGATCCAGATGGTAATCGATTATGTCTACCATGACTGGGGTAAGAATACTCCTTTTCATGGGAACGTATCGTAGACCAGGAGGAAGCTGTAGGGTTGCCTCAGATTCAACCTCATCCAGTTTCTCTGCCAGGATCATAGCAAAAGCCAGTTTGTCCATGTCAGTGAGGGTAGGAGGAAAATTACGCAAGACCTCCGTGATAGATCGAAGTTGGCCATGCGTACTCCTCTTTGGTGCGCCAGGTGTAATCATCTCTTCATCCGCCGGTAAATGCTCTAGCGGTGAAGAAGGCGTCTGGTCGTGCCTGCGACCATGTGGGCGACGGGAGGAACTAAGGGTGGCATCATAACGAGCCTGCGCATTTTGGAGAGCCTCTAGGGCTGTCCTACGTAGTTCGTTATCTCATCGCTTGCGGTCTTGATCCTCCTTCTGCTTGCGCTCTTGTTCCTTCTTTTGTCTGCGCTCCTATTCTTCCCTAGCGATCCGCTGATTGGGATTTTCTTCCGACAAGGCGGCGTACTCTCTAGGGAGTGAAGCTACAGAAGGAGTGAACATCTCTGTTTGCTCCGAGTCGGATTAGAAGTCAAAGAGAGAGTGGAGGTTGTCGGGATCAAACCTCCCTGGACTGAGTTCCTCGTCACTGCCATCCTGGTTCCTGATGGGACCGTCGCCTCCTCGTGAAAGGAGATTCCCAACTCGCGGTCTGCCAAATGGACAAGTCTTACTTGTGCCATGACACGAACCTGAGCTTGTACCTGGGGGAGGTGCACAAGATGGAGAAGCAGTTTGAGGGTTTGGAGGCCCAGCATATCCCTCGGAGGGACAATGACCAGGCCGACGCCTTGGCCCAGGCGGCCAGTGCCCGGGAACCTCTCCCCGGGAGTGCCTTCCTGGAAATCATCGCGAAGCCCTCGATGACCTCTCCGGACGTGGACCATGAGTCCCTCACCCAGAGGTCTCCAAAATCGCCTGAGCAATGCCCTGGATGGATCCCCTCGTCTTCTTTATAAGGGGGGAGGGGGACCCTCCCAGTGAGACCGAGGCGAAACACCTCCGTGCCAAGACACAGGCATACCTCTTACTAGAGGGGAAACTCTACAAGCGAGGGGCCTCCGCCCTTCTCCGCTGCCTCCCGCGAGCAGAAGGACTTCAACTCCTCGAGGACATCCACTCGGGGAGCTGTGGGTCTCACCTGGCTCCACGCGCTATCATGGCAAAGGTCATTCGCCAGGGCTTCTATTGGCCCACAGTGGTCCACGACGCACGAGATCTCATCTCCGCGTGCGAGGCCTACTAAAAGATGGCGAAGGGCTTCAATCTGCCCTCCACAGCACTGCAAACCATCCCCATCACTTGGCCCTTCGCGCGCTGGGGGATAGATCTCCTACGTCCCTTCCCCCCAGCGCCCGGGAGCTACAAGTATGCGGTTGTCGCGGTAGACTACTTCTCCAAGTGGGTGGAGGCTGAGCCCTTGGCCAACATCACCTCCCGAGCAGTACAACAGTTTTGCTAGAAGAACACCGTGTGTCTCTTTGGGGTCCCCTGGGAAATCACTGTCGATAATGGGACCCAATTTGACTCCGCATACTTCTGGGAATTACCCGAAGGCTTAGGGATTACCCTCTACTTCACCTTTGTGGCTCACCCCCAGAGCAATGGAGTCGTCGAAAGGGTCAAGAGTGTGATCCTACAGGGGTTACGCCGGTGACTCGAGCAGGCCACCGAGCCGGGCAGAGGAGCTTCCGAGCATCCTCTGTTCCGTGCACACAACCCCAAGCCAGGCGATGGGGCGCACGCCCTTTTTGCTCGTGTACGGGGCGGAAGAAGTTCTCCCCTTGGAGATTGGCTTCCGGTCGCTGCGGGTCGAGCTCTTAGACGGGGCTACAACCGTAGCGTACCAGGCCAACGAAGCAAACCAAGGGCTGGATGTCAACCTCGTCGAGGAGGAGCGCGTGACCGACCCCCAAGCCCAGGGAAAACTTTCCCCCAAGTGGGAAGGCCCCTACAGGGTCTCTGCGGTCCTGGGCTCGGGGGCTTATAAGCTCTCCAACCTCCAAGATCAAGAACTGAAGCATACATGGAATGTAGTCTTGCTTCGCAAGTTCTATATCTAGCCTCCGGGCTTACTCTCTCCCCTGTCGCGACTTCACAGGGGGAGGCGCTCTAAGACACTGTGTTCACTATTCCCTCCCCCACCGCAGCGTTGCGGGGGGAGGCGTTGTATTTCAATTTCTATCAATACAAATGGCTTTTTGGTCAACTGGAATTTTTCGCAGCCTAAAAGCCCCTACGACGGGAGCCCCACTGCAGTAGGGCGGCTTACAATCACCCCTCGTGGACTGAGGGGGTAAGCGGCAACCCAGTTCTTAAGGACTGTGGTAACGAGTCATATTGAGAGACTAGTCTACCCTCAAACACTCAGACTCGTCATCGGGCTTATCCTCCTCCGGGAGCAAATTGTCTCCTCAGTGAGACGGAATTCTTTGTTTCTTAAAAATTATCTACTCAGCTCACCGTTCTCACGGTGACTGGGGGATTTTCTCACCAGGATCTCCAGAAAGTTCCCTCCCGGAGGCCCTTTACCCAGTTCCCCGTTCCCACGGCGACCAGGGGATTTTTCACCGAGGTTTTCGAAAGTTTTCCTCCGGGGGGTTCTTTACCGGAGGAATTTTTTCACCGGTCTCGGGAATTTTTTCGACAGGGGGCTTCGTAACCCCGGTGGTCTTTAACGCCCGGGCCTCTTCGTTCCTTACCCACAACACGCGGAGCGAAGCTACACCCCGCTGTGGGAGGGGGTGACTCGTGCCCGGATAGGTGAATATTTTTGGAAAATTTTCAAAACAAAAACAAGCAAACATAGCTTTATTGATACATTTAACCGGGGGACATCCCCCCCCGGTGTGTATTCATACAACATGTAACCGGGGGACAACCCCCTCGGTAGGCCAAGATGTCCCGGGGACGACAAGCCCTGGGCAAATACAAGATACAATCCGGGGAGTTAAGCTCCCACCGAAACTACTCCAAAGGACAACCCCCTCCGGGAGGTGGCTACACCTAGTACTCTCGGAGGCCTTGTGATAGTTCCCGGGAAAGGTCCCGGTACAAGCTCCTTATGCGCCTCTGGGCTTCTCAAAGCAAGTTCGCGGGCCAATACTCGTAGCTGGCCGGAGGGCGTATCCTAAGTGGGGGGACCTTCCGGGACCCTGGTCTCGGAGAGGACAGCTCAGTGCGACTATTGTCGAAGTTATCCAGGTGCCACTCCAGCCATTGCAACCGGATCGGCTCCTGGGAAGCATTTTCACCACACCCCCCAGTGGCAAGACTTAGCAAAATCAGGGCTACTTGGGCATCTCCCAGATTACCTTCTCTGGGACCCAGAAGCCCCTTCTCGGGAGCGAGCCCCCAGACCACCGGGGAGCCCCCCGTGTTAAGGCGTTCAAGCCTCGGAAACTCTCCCCTGGGAGCAAGATCCTGGGGGACTTGTTCATGATGAGTCGACACTTAGCAAAATATTCGTTTCATTGATTGAGCAAAAATTTTTTACAAGTCTCTGGGACTTCCTCTAAGAAGCTACCGGGAGCAAAAATCCTAGCAAAGCAAAAAAGGAGCTATCTAAAGGCCCCGGGGGGAGGGGGAGATTCATACTTGCCTAGTGCTGTCTTGTGGGACCCTCATTTGAGGAATCCGGTGGCAACCGCCCAGGTGGGTTACACTCAGAAATGGTACATTGCAGCTCAAAACAACAAGATGCATTATATAAAAATGCGAGTAATTAAAAACAAGTGTTGATCACAAGGACCAACATTACAATAACTTAGCGCCAAAATGACGCACTTAAATGTTGATACAAAATTAAGGAGCTTTCGACACAAAGGTCAGCACAAAATGAAACAACAATAGTAAGCAAAAGGACTTCATCAGTCTTGGTCTTCAACTGCAGCGGTGTTGCACGGGCCTTCTCCACATCGGACTCCACTTGGTACGTAACCCTCTAACAAGCTGGGTCTTCAGTTTCTTCTTCTTGTTCCATATTGGGTTCAAGTCCGCAGGACTCAGGGTCAATGAATTCTTCTTCTAAATTTGTTTGTAAAAGTAAGGCTGAGCACATTTTCCACATGGTGCTCAATAAGTCCCAAATGAGAATGCAGGTATATACAAATGGGGGGAAATTCTCAAAGAATGGTTCTTTGGCTTTATATATATATATATATATATATATATATATATATATATATAGAATAGATTTTCACACTTAGTTTTGAAGAAAAGATCTTTATTTTCGAAAGCGGGGCTTTTAAAACTCTAAGCTAGATTTTCAAAAAATGTTATGTGTGGCGGTCTTTCATGAGTCACCACTTTACTTAGATTTTGTGAAAAACTTTCCAAAAGCTACTTGTGCTGCATCGACGTGGATAGAATCCACCACGCGCAGACTCCATAACCTGGGAGCTCAGAGTATCCGATACTTTTTAAACTTTGCAAAGGTGTACCACCTTAATCCACTGATCATTCGGCTTTCAAGTCGGTACCTCTCCATGCAACTTTTACGCATGTGACAAGGCCGAGATGACACAACAGTTTACAGTCCTAGCATTAACAATTCCCTGCCGGTAAATAGACAGTTAAGTCTCAAGTACCGTTGTGGGTCCTCTCCACTGCCTTACTTCCTAGCCTGGGTCTATGTTCTCGCAAGACACATAGCCTCTCTTGATTACAGCCGAGCATGACTTAATCTGGTATAGGGCGTCTTCCTTCTTTCCACCTTTTCCTCTCATAATTTTTCTGAACTCACATCACTCACGGCCCTCATGGCCCACCAGTTCCTCGCAAGAAATCGGACCGACAACCATTGCAGGGAAAAGCTAATACTGAGAAAGCTACAAATTGCGCCCATCCCATTCCGGGCAAGTGGTTGGTATGTTTTTCATGCCGCATAGAAGTACAACACAAGGTTCTAGTCCTTATGAATCTTTAGTGAGTAGTCTTTCACATTCCCAGTGCGCACACAGCACCATCCAATCAAACCATCCTCACTATCGATTCCAATCAACTTTTCTTTCACAAAAGGGGTTTTGAACATGCTTTTCTCATATGTGACCATTCAACATTTAACATTCTAGGGTGACAAGGGTGCATGGATATTCAATGTCAAAAGGGGCCTTACAGTTATTTAGGTCATATCTACCATTTTATTGGAATATAACTCTTATTTGAATCTAAGGCATGCATATACTTGAAAATAGTTGACATACTTTGTTTCAAAATATTAGGCTAGACATGATCAAGGGTTTGAGACTTTCCTTGCAGTGATGGGTCTAGCTGCTTAGATGACTCCTCAAAGATCTCTTCTGCTCCTTCAACTTCTGATTCCATGGCGGACACAAACAACACATACACACTATATAAGCACACAAGTACTAGAAAATAATAAATAAATATATCATGCATGCAGGAGAAAAGGTTTGGACAAGGTCACTTGGTTTTGATTGAAGAGATAGGCTCAAAAGGACTTGAATGTCGAAGGGCTGACATTCAGTTCATGGCTAGACATAGCCCTAAGTTGGTCCTAGGTATGTTTTCTGGAGATGTGACAGTAGAAAATATTGTAGAACATGGCTCCAAAGGCTTAGTGGACAAAGTGGCATTTCAATTGCTCAAGTGTAACAGGTCTAAATCACTCAATGCCACTGGTGGACATGCACTGACATAGTGCTGGACATGGCCAGAAACTAGGGCATGGCATAACTTTTGACCTAGGGTTCCAATTGATGCACAACTTTGTCTGGGAGTTAGGCCTTGATAACAGGAACAAATTACTCAACAGGCCCAAGGGCAGAAAGTGGCCGGACCGCGATGAACGGCGTCGATGAACTACGGTGGCGACACGGCATAGATAGGGTTCTGGACAAAACTTGGCACGATCATAACTATTGATCTATGCCGATTCAGGTTCGAGCTAGTGTAGTAAAATACTCAGGTGATTGAGGCCTAGCTAGATGACAAGGTTGCATCAGCTGGTTCAGCCGGAAAACAAACTCCAGTGATCAGAGTCAAAGACGAAGGCACTGATTTGGGCGTTTTCGATCTAAGGTGTTTGAAGTCAATTCCTTGCTTGTGAAGCATCTAGGGGACAACAGGAAGCTATTGGGGTGCTCAATTTTGCCAGGGAATGGCTGGAGAAGCACGACGGCCTTCTCCGGCGAACTGACAGAATCCGAAATTGGGGATTCTTTGCTCGGGCCAAAATTGGGTATTCTAATCTTGCGGGCTTACTTCTCCTAGCTTACTGATCGTCTTTCTCTACTGGCATGTGGATCAATTTGGCTCGAATCGCTCGGCGTTAGGGGAACAGGGAAAAAGACAATCTCGGCGATCGCCGGCGCTAGGTCTCGCCGGGGTTCAATTAAAAGCTATGAAATGGACAAGAAGGTGAGAGGAACTCACTGGTAGCTTTGGATTGGAGAGGGAAGCTACGGTTGAGGCCAGCATCGTGAGCTCCAGAAGTGGCTCGTCGGGGAAGAAGATGAAGGCAAGCTCTGGTGCTAATGCTACGGGGTTTCTGGTGAGCTTTGGTGTGGAGTGAAGCATTGGCGAGGGGGGGCTTTATATAGCCGTGGGGTTGAGTCCTCGGGAGCGACAGCAAATCGAACGGGGATGCTCTCTGGCGCCGGAGCATTCAACAAGGCGTGTTGGAACACGACGGGAGCTCTGCCAGAGACGAAGAAATCGCGCAATATCTAGATTCGGCAGAACGACGGGATGGCGAGTCTCGGCATGGCAGCAAAGTGGCGCAAAGATTCTGACAGCAGCAGGCACGCGCGCGCGAACGGTGAAGCTAGCGATCTCTGGTCATCGCCATGGTGGAGCTTCTTGGCACGACGTGAGCACGTGTGGACACGTAGGATTCGGCCGTTGGCGGAGGCGAATCTGGCCGGCGGTGAAAGCTACGGTGGTTCACGGTGAACAGTGGAAACCGTGGTCGAAACGTCCTCAGGTCGTGGTCGTGCATGCGGGCTCTGGTCGTGGTCGAATTCGAAAAAGGGCCAGGGACTAGTTTGTGAGGTTTTTGGCTGATTTGCTAAAGTTCTCTCAGGATTTAGGACCTGATTGCAAATTTGGGAATCTAAAGGGCTGATTTGCAATCTGACTTTGCAGATGAGTGTTACCAAAATACTTGGACTCATCTAGCAGGAAAAATGGCAAAATCCGATAAGATCTGGTGGTTTTGACAAAAATCGAAAACAGGGTAAAATAGGGTAATTAGGGTTTGACATTTTTGTCGGAGCTGAAACTAGGGTTTCGTTTGAGATTTTTGAGTTCTTCCAGAAGGGAAAAACGTTCAAAAAAGTAAAAGGAAGACAACCAATCGATCAGATTTGAATTTGGAGATGATCTGAGACTTTTAGCCTTTTTTGGGCTTTTTGAAAATTCTGAAAAGGACTAATCTGAAATACTTTTGGACTGAATGGTGAAAATGATCTGGGAGATGAAGTTTGGCTGCCAACTTTTTAAGTTAAGGTAGTGGCACACCTAAGATCATGATTTTGAGATAAGAGATCAAAATAGGGTTGAGACATCTGGGATTCCAAAGAAGACATGCTGACTATCAAGCAAAAAAGATAGCAAAAACAGGGATGTTACATGTCCCCGCCCCCCCCCCCCCGGAGTCTCCTTCGCCGCCGGGGCGTCCGCCCTCGGGGGCGCCGAAGCTGGGAACCGAGCCCGCACGATTACATAGTAGAAGCCCCCCCTGCCAACTACTCCAACTCCCGCCGTTGTGGCCCGAAGAAGTTGGGGAAGCTTCGGGGGAGCTGACCTCCAACCGCCTGGGCGCCGATCCCACGGTGCTCAACGAGGGCCGCACTGCGGCCACCACTGGGACCGCCCAACCCCAGCCCCATGCGTCGCCGGCCTCTGAGATCACAGAGACTTGCGCATTGAGAAAGCGCATAGCCTCTGTGAACGTAGCCGGGGCTACACCGGAGCCGCCCCCTGGGCCAAGGCTAAGCCCAAGCCCTTCGAGGGCCGATCGAACGGAGCGGCCCACCTCCGCAACCGCCCGGGAGTGGGAGTCCTCGAGCTCCCAGTGGGCGCTCTCCCTCACCATCGCCTCCCCCCGGAGATGGGCGTTGGCGTTCTCCGAGGCGAGGAGCTGGGCACAGATCCTAGCCAGCTCCCCGAGGGCTTGATCCCTCTCGGTGCAAAAGGCGGCGGCCTTGTCCTCCACCTCCTTCAAGGCCGCCTCGTAGCGATCCTCGATGCCTTGAGCAAGGGCTGCCCACTACGAACCCAACGGTTAGACAACCTCCCAGAAAAAGTAACTGGGCGACTTGAAAGAAAACTTACCTGGAGATGGAGCGAAACCAACTCGGAGCTACCCTTGCGGATGGTCCCCTGCTGGACGTAGGCCCGGACCTTCCGGGTTTGGAGGCCCGCGGTGAACCTCCGGGTCTCACCCGAGGATAGCATGGGGGTCTCCCTCCCGATGGCATCGGACCCGTCTCCACCGATGGGTCCCCTCCAACCGTCCCTGGGAGTGATGCGGACCGGGCCGGTTTCGACCGCAATCCCAGACACCGAGGACTCAGTCTCTGAGGAGTCGGACGATGAGCTCCCAAAGGGAACGTGGCCCTTGGGGGGGACAAGAAGCCCTTTGCCCTTCTCGGGCTGCGGAGCCCCCAAAGCCTCGTGGACCGGATAGGCCGAGGGGCTCGCTCCCTCGTACACCAGCCAGTCGAAGCGCGGTGGAGACGCCTCCGTGAACCACACCTCTGGGCTCTCCACCAGAGAGGGCAAGGGGTTATAGTTCGCCAAGTCAGAGTCGGCCCCGTCGCTTGCCGCCTTCCCCTTCTCGCCCGATCCGGTGGGTGTGTTGAGGAGGCGCATGAACTCCCACGTCACCCCCGGGCCGGGGGAAGGCTCCGTCTCCGGGAGGGGCCACGTCGCCCCGGGCCTCAGGGTGGCTCGCGCACTCCTCGACTCAGGAATTGCCTCACGGGTCTTACCGGGTGTAGCGTCCGGTGGCCTTACGCGCCTTGGTGTGCTTAGGCTCGGGGCCCCCGGCGGCCTCCTTCCCCCGCTTGTGAGAGCCGGTGGTGGGGAGAGGCTCCCTCACCGGTAGCCTCAACCCGAAGCTTCTGCCACCAAGTTATGGGGAGGATCCTCCCCGATAACGCGCACGACGCACTCGTGCTTGTCGGCGTAGTACCTCCCAAGGAGGTTTTCCGCCTTCTCCCGGGTGGCCGGATACGGCTGGACTACAAGGAACAAAGGTTAGCCAAAATATCAAAAGGACTAATAGTAAGGGTCACCGGAAACATACGTCGGGTCACTGGCCTCTGCGGCGGGTGGTGCACTGGACACATCCCTATCCCCCTTTTCCCATGGGAGAAGGGGGAGACCTTGAGGAGTGCGAGCTCCTCCGCGAGGTCCCTCATGTACCTCACACCTCGGACGCCCACCATCTTGCTGAGGAGCTTCAACTCCTCAGGGGTCCATACCGAGGGCATTGGGGCAGATGAGCAGCAGTAGGAGGGGGCCCCCAGGGAGTAAGTTACCCCGGTGTCCCGGAGCCAGAGGTAGAACCACCTCCGGAGCCAGTCTCCCCAATGCTCTCGGGAGGCCGCCACCGGGTACTCCCCACTTGAGACGGTAGCAGCTGCATCATGATGGGCCGAACGCAAACTTCGGCCCTCCTTTGACGATGTGCGAGCCCCTCACCGAGGTCTCGTAGAAGTACAGGAGCAGCCGGAGAGTCGGCTCCCGTCCGATGGCTATCTCGCACAGCCAAATGAAAGGCCCATCTGGACGAGGGTCTTGGGTATCAAGTGGTTGAGCGCCACCTCGTATTCCCGGAAGAACTCCTGTGGCAATGGATGCACCGGGAGTGGAGGCCGGCCTCTACGAAGGCCTCGAAGACAACCGCCTCCCCGGCCCAGGGGCGAGGCGTGGTCTCCTTCTTCGGGGGGATCCAGACGTCCCTGTCAGCGTGGACCCCCCCGCTCCACGAGGGACTCCAAGTCCCCTGAGGTGAACTCCGAGGCCCAGAGGAAGTCCGCAGTAACTTCCTCCAGGAGCATATCGGTGGTTTTGGCACAGCCTTTTGGTGCCATGTAGTTGTCAGTGGCTAGGTTTCAGGGAGCGAAGTTTCCGGGGGCTAGGTTTCAGGGAGCGAAATTGCCGGAGGCTAGGTTCTCGGGAGGCTAAGTTCTCGGGGGGCTAGGTTACCAGGAGAGGCTCAGAGCGCCGGTGAGGAGTTGGAGGCTAAGGCTTGAATGTGAGCTCTCCGAGCCCCCCGAGGCCCTACTTATAGTGGCCAAGCGCGGCCCCGATGGGCGACACGTGGACCCTCGGGATCAATCGGGGCCGCCCATTTCCAACGTCATGTGCAAACCGAAGAGACGCACGGAAAATGACGCGCCCACACTCGAACCGCGCAAAGCCATCATGACCGACGGCACATGCTAATCATGGCCCACGGCATCATGATGATCAGCGGCGCCACCATAAATGAGTGGCGCAAAACTTGAAGCGTCGCCAAGCGCCGGAGACCTCCTCCGGGGAGATGTTCCCGATAATGTAGACCATCCCCTCCGGGGACTTAGGGCATGTCCCCGGAGGGCATGGGGGGACTGTTGTAGGGGGAAATCTCCACCCAATCAGTCCGAGTGATAGCGCCCACGGGACCATGTCCTGGACGCCACCACTGGCCCTGTGAGAAGTGCCCCGAGGACCATGTCCCGGGGGCTGCCGTTTGCCCAGGGACAAGGTTCCCTGGTGACCCGTCCCGGGCTCCGCCATTTGCCCGGTGACAGGGGCGTCCGGTGACCCATCCCAGGCGCCGCCGTTGGCCCAGTGACAGGCACCCCCAGTGACCCATCCTGGGCGCTACCATTTGCCCAGTGACAAGGGTCCCCGGTGACCAGTCCTAGGCATCGCCATTGGCCCGGGGAAAAGGGCCCCCGGTGACCCGTCCCGGGCACCGCCGTCTGCTCGGGGACCAGGGTCCCCGGTGACTCTATCACATCCCGGGCGCCACCGTTTTCTCGGTGACAGGGGCCCCCAGTAACCTTTGGGGCCTCCTATGCAGGATCATGGGGGGATCACATGAGGAGTGCCTAGGGGGTCGGCGAAGACACTTGTCAAGCATTTGAGCCCCCCGTGTCAGCAGAAGGACATAGGTGCCCCTTGATCCGACGGTTCCAGCCGGGGTAGTCTTGTAATTTGCATCTTTTGGGCCTATATATGCCGTTGTACCCTTCTCTTGTAACTAAGGACAAGTCATTATCATCAATACACAAAAAATGAATAGGCGTGCTGAGGAGCACTCTCCCCACGAGAGAGCTCCCCTAGCCAACCCTTGTTGGGAGCACGTCCATAGCACTAGGGCCTCCACTGGGGCCCGAACCTGTATAAACCCTTGTGTCACTCTCTGTGTAGGCACGACGGGAGAGGACCGGTCACGCGGTTAGCATGCATCGCTTTTCATTCGCTAGGAACCTCCGTAGAACCTACTGAGGTATTCGTAATACCACGACATTATCATTAATACATCAGGCAATACATTTTTGTTTAGAACTTAATGATAATCTAGTGTACTACAGCATTAATATATCTCAATTTTAGTCCACAGCATGAGTTCTAACATGTACAGTACCCTTATATTCTAAGAACTTAATTCTTCCCTTCAAATTTTTTTGCCAAAATCCGATTGCAGCCTCTTGTTTCTTCAATAGGCCTAAAACATCATTTTCCAAACTTCAAAAATTAAGCTCTGGAAAAATTTACTTGTTCTAATGGTATTTTCTGTTCGTACCGTTAGAACAAGTGCACAACTCTAACAGAATTTTCTCAATCTACCGTGAGAAAAGTGCACATACATGGTCTGACGGTATTATTGGGTTGTACCATTAGAAGAAAGTAATTAGTCTGACGGTATTTCTTGTTTGTACCATTAGAAAAGGCCCTCACTACTTTATTAAACTTCACCCGAGAGTTTCCCTCCAGTCGAACCATTCCAACTTATAGCACTGTGTCTCTTCGAGCGCGAAAACCCCTACCCTCACCGGCGACCACTTTCTCACAGCCGCACCACGATCAGCGCCTTGATTATGGTTCGCCACTGCCGCCGGTCCTTATATTCATCCTTCGTTGGTCGCCGCTGCATTCTACACCGCCTCTCCATCGCCACAACTGATCACTGTAAAATACCCTAGTTCGTCGTTCTTTTTCCAGCATCTTCCTTATTTGATCTTTGTGTTTTTTACACTATGGTTCGCTATTTTTGTCCGCTCATGTTTTGGATTGAAACTAGGGTTCCCTATTGTGTAAGATTTAGTAAATTCCGCAGGCATTATTGATTTAAACTACGGTTGACATAATATGTTTCAGTGCTGTAATGAACCTATTTTGGGATTTGAAATTATCTATACTGTTGTATGTGTGATCAATTGTATCCAATTACCATATAATGTACTTTATATGTTGGAGGTGTTCAAAAACATCTTCTATCAGTATATCGTGTCTTTGCCGATAGAAAAAATTGTTATGTTCTATCGGTAGCTCATGTGTTTACCGATAGAAAAAATTTCTGAACACTTCAACAATTTTTGGCCTTTTAATACTATTTTTTTTGTTATGTGTCATATCTTCTTGTTCCATGCTATCTAAACCACCTATTTTAGTTTCCTGCTGTGACTTGCACTGCAACTGAATCATATTATGATCAGGTCAGTTGTTACATTATACTTCCTTCTTTTTGTGTCAATCTGGCCTGCTATATTACATAGGCCAAGAAACAATCAGTACCCTGTTTTCTATTTGTGTTTATTTTGTCATACAAGTTCAACAAGTCTTAAAACTTAGGATGTGAAAGGACATGAACCATGCAATGAGAAATAGAGAGAATACTTTCAGTTTTTTACACTCTCATTGAAACTAAGAAGAATTAGTCTCCAATCCTCAACTGAGTTATGAAACTCAAAGAAGAATTAATTTCCATATGTTGTCTGCTTCCTATGAACCTATTTTGAGATTTGAAATTATCTATACTGCTGTATGTGTGATCAATTGTATCCAATTGCCATATAATGTACTTTATATGTTGGTGGTGTTCATAAACATCTTCTATCGGTATCTCATGTCTTTGCCGATAGAAAAAATTGTTATGTTCTATCGATAGCTCATGTGTTTACCGATAGAAAAAATTGCTGAACACTTCAACAATTTTTGGCCTTTTACTACTATTTTCTTCTCACATCCCTTTAGCAACCCTAATTAGTCTCCTATCCTCGACTGAGTTATGGAACTCCAAGAAGAATTAATTGCCATATGTTGCCTGTTTCCTATGAAAATGTAAAGATGAACATGCTGAGAAATATGTTCTAACGGTAGTCAATGTTTGTACCATTAGAAGAAATCTTATCTTCTATCGGTAGTTGATGTGTTTACCGATAGAACAAATATTTAAAATAGTTCCTTTTGCTTTGTAATACTATTTGGTTTCTGTTTCCATTAAATTTTTGATGGTTTGTTGATGGAATTTTAGGGAAAGCCATGTTGTCATCTTCATCAGATGAGAGTAGTGCTTCGACAAGGGGCAACATAACTGAAGATGCTGGTTCATTCTAGTGCAAGAGGTTGGGGCGACGCGTGACGATGTTGGGTCGTTTGGCCAAACACACCGACCTTTCTTGTGAGTTCAACCAATTTGGGAGGCTGATCGGAAAGAATGCTGGGAAGTACGTGGCCTACATTGGGCTGTTGGTGAAAGAAATGGTGAAGATCACCGTCCAGAGCTGGAAGTACATCACGGCGGACGGGAGGGATAGGTTGTGGGGGGAAGTGAAGGTAAAATTAACCGAAATCGCTGAACTCTTTCGTAATCATGTTCTCTTGGCTTATCCTAAAGTTTAACTAACTCGTGCTTGTATGCATTGTTTGAAAACAGGCTAAGTGAAACATCCCCGACGATAAACCTAGGACGGCCTGCTTGAAGGACATGAACGGAACATAGAAAACCTTTAAGAGCTGGCTCATCAGTACCTTCCTCGCTGCGGGGAAATCTCCTTGCGAGAAGTACCCCTTCATATCAGAGGAGGTATGGGAGGAATACACCAAGAAGAAGGGGACCGACGAGTTCAAGGCCCTTAGCGAGAAGAATAAGGCGATCCAGAAGAGGAACAACCACCCTCATCCGCTCGGATCCCGGGGCTATGCTGGGAAGGAGGAGCAGTGGAGGAAGGAATACGAGAAAAATTCTCTCGTCGACTTCCCTGAGTTGCCGCTCTCTGAGATCCGGGATGCGAGGTGCAAGCGGTGGTGGAGGGGGAGAGGGTCCGTGTCATCCATGGGGTTTGTGGAGTTCCCAAACCCTAGGGACGCCGAGGTTGTGAAGCGAATGGTAAGTTGGCTAACCTCGTAAACTGTGTGCGCACAAGTGTATATATGTATTTGTCTCACAAGGTAGCTTTAAATGTAACAGATCTCTTTTGAGAAGGAGGCAATGGAGGGATTGTTTACCCCGCAGAGGGAGAACGACATCCTCACCCGGGCTCTAGGAATAAGGAGCATCCCGGGCGGACAAGGACCGTGGGTGTCATCGTGTTGTGGAAGGCCGGTTTCGCAGATCTGGCTTGCCCACTCTTGGAAGGAGAAGGAAGCGGAGCTCTCTGAGAAGATACGGACTGAGGTACAGGCGGAGATACGGGCTGAGGTTGAGTCCATGTTTGCACATATGAGGGAAGAGTTTTCACAGTTGAAACATGCATTGATGGCCAAGAGTGCAGATCCAGATCCCCAGGGCGATGGTACCCCGCAGGGTCAGATGAGCAGTTGCTCTTCGAAGGTCCTCGCGGATCTAGTGGTTCTACTTGAGGTATTGCAATCCTTCAACTGTGCTCTTAAGTTGATGCCACTCCAGTTCTGTTTGAGTTGTTTCTCTAACCTATTTTAATTGTTAAAAATTTGCAGAAGCCGGAGAGCTGTAGCCTACTGACTCACCTAGGTGACCGGCAGGCAGTGGTTGCCCACAGGTTCGTATATCCGTCTAGGGAGGATGTCTAGATTTACTGCGTACCTCTGGGGTTGGGGTTCGCAAAGGTACAAGTGGACATGGCCACGCCGGGCTACAACGCTTCTCCGTTGCCAGTCCCAATGGGAGAAATGCAGACACTTGCTGAGGCAATGGGCTCCTACGTACAGTGGCCCAAAAAGTGTGTTGTAATACAGCAGGTAAATCCTACACATTTTAGATTACATCCTACTTAGTACACTCAACTTGCAAAATCTAACATACGTGTTCATTAATGAAAGTGCCCTGCCGGCGTACTACCAAGGGACTGCGCCCCCAGCGCAGGGCATGAGGGATCTCTTGCAGACCTAAACACAGCAAAGACGGCCTCGACCCCAGCCAGCGGATCCATGCCTCACAACAAACCCCCTTCACCTTTGAAGAAAACCGCCATCACCTCGCCCTTGCCTTCGAAGGTACGCGCTCAATCCCCGGCAAAAGGGAAGGGCAAAGGGCGAAAGGGACAACCAGAGAGGTTCAGGAATGGGTTCCCACTCGTGTCGAAGGTAGCTTTGCGCAAATTGGATCGATCAACTAGAGTCCTCCATGAGTGGTACCTACACCAAGCTCGGCGCAACCTGAACTTCTTAGTTCCCTTCAGGCCTGGGCAGTTCCACCGTGAGCCCGGGACCATATCCGTGGCACACGAGGATCTGTTCGACCTCTTCAACTGGCGGGAGCTCGATATGTCCATCATACGAACTAGAGTCCTGTGAGTTTGCTGATCCTATACATTGCTGTAGTTCATTTGAAATGTAGTAACTTTATGTGCAATACTAATGCCATCCTCTGCATGCAGGTGCATGTACAGGCTAGCATCGGAGGCCGCATGTGACAAGGTGGGTTTCCTCGACCCAGACAAAATAAGCCTCATGATGCTAGAGCAAGACGCCGCGCACGCTGAGCACTACATACCCAGGGCGCTGATGGTGCAGCAGGACAGGAAGTTCATTCTAGTGCCGTACCACCAAAGGTTAGTGCATTTTGTACTAATTTAACTCAATCTTGTATGTTACACCTGAGATATACTTTGAGCTAGCGGTTCTCTTTTACGTACAATGTAGGGGCCACTGGGTCCTTCTCGTGATATGTCCGTGGAGGAACGAGGTGTACTACCTCGATTTGATGTGCGACAGGTTACCGAACGAATATGTCATCAAGGGTAATATGGACACATATGTAACATGTTTGATTTAAATTTTGACCTCACTAGCTAATGATAACACATTAACTGGCAATGCTAACTGAAATGCAGGGCTTTCGAAAATTATGTATCCACTGGAGAGAGACATGCCGCACCACAGGGCTCCCGAATTTCTTCGAAAGAATATGAGGTACTCACGAGTCTTTTAGTTTATGATTAATTAGTTTATGGAAAGAATAGCTAACATGTCTTCACATATGCAATTATCTCAGTGCCATCAGCAGCTAGACTCGTGGGAATGCGGGTCTTATGTGCTACACTACATGTGTGACCTAGTGCGGACAAACTTTTCCCAATTCCCCCAGGTAAGCACATTAGCTAACTCCAATTTGAAAATTGGGTGTCATGTTAAAAACTAGGAAGTTAATTACTGAGTATTCACACATGCTTGCAGATCGCCATGTCCAAAGACAAATATGACAATGCAAAGATTAGAGAGCTCCGACAAAGCTGGGCACAATATGTTATGGACGAAGTTGCGCCCAACCAACAACTATGACAAGCTTTTGGCTCACTTGTTGTAATTTTTCTCTTTTTCGTGTACTCTCTGTGCATAGATTGTTTATAGTCTTATTGGTTAGTATTTGTATGCAATAACTGTGAATACTGTCCATATTAATTAGTATTTGTATTTGTCGCGCCCCGCACAGGGTACCACGACTACTCCCGTGGAGACCTAGCTCGCTGCAGCTGGCCTCATACATACATACCACTGACTTCCCAGGATAAGTCAAGCACAGGAGTTCATTGCAGCAGAGTAACTTACAAAATATCATTGATAAACAGTATGGCCTGCTGGCCTGATACAACAAGAGTAATATAATGCCTTCATGGCACAATGGTCTAATTAAAACAAAAGACAACTACTCGGCGGAAGCTAGGCGAAACCCCCACAGTCGTAAGAAGTTGACAGCAGAACAACACACATCAAGGCTCTGGCAGAACTGGCTCTCTTCCTTCTGGATCCACGAAATCTTCCAAACCTTCGTCTTGGTCATGAAGCACTCCATCTATTGTTGATAAGTTGCAAGGGTGAGCACTTACGTACTCAGCAAGTCATAGGGAAGGTAGAGATACATATAGTATAAATGACATGAACCTATGCTATTGGGGAAAGAGTGAAGGGTTTTTCTCAAAATACATTTCTTTCTCATTTCTTATTCAACTTCCAATCATACTCATGGCAGTAAATAAATCATATTGATGGTGATACATATATCCCATATCCAAGGCGATATAACCTCATATCACATTATTTTTATTCAAGCCTTTCAATCTTATACTCATAGCAGTATTTCATAAACTTAGGGCATAACCCACATGCCTCTTAATTATCATATGCTTAAGGCAAATCCACATGCCTCTTAGTTATCATATGCTCTCTATATTATGGTAGTACCGCGACACGTCAACACATGACAGCCCACGGCAACGCCCCTTATCATGACAACACATGCCACTTGGGTAATCTTGAGCTAACAAATTTTAGTTTATAAAACAATACTTGTGTCACACCCCGTGGATTTAATCCACCGCGGCATACTCGTAAAACTCGGGAGCACGAAGTATTCGAATACATTTTTAACTCTGCAGAGGGGTACCTCTTTTTAAATCCACTTTTTCACTCGACTTCCAAGTCGGGCCAACTCCATGCGACTTATACGCATGTGACAAGGCCGAGATCACACAACGTTTTGCAGTCTAGTATTAACAGTATCCCTGCCCGGTAAATGGACAATACCGTCCCAAGTACCGTTGTGGGTCCTCCCCACTGCCTTACTTCCTAGCCTGGGTCTATGTTCCCGCAGGACACATAACCTCATTTGATTACAGTCGCGCACGACTTAATCTGGCGTAGGGCGTCTTCCTTCTTTACACCTTATCCTCTCATAATTTTTCTGATCTCACATCACTCATGGACGAACTGCGTCCCACCAGTTTCCACGCGAGAAATCGGATCGACAAGCCATGCAGGGAACTGATAATACTAAGAAAGCTACTAGGTTGCGCCTGTCCCATACCAGGTAAGTGGTTGGTACGTTTTTCATGCCACTAGACGCATAACACAAGGTTCTAGTCCTTACATGCCAGTGACCAGATCATACCACAAACCATGCACCTTCAGTGCCTACACATTCAGTGCAGCCAAGCACCTCCAGTGCTACCACCATTCCATACCAAAATACTGGTCACGGCTAGGGGTTCTATTTCATGAATATAAATGTACATGTTTATACTTTTATTAGTTCGTGGCTTACTATCTTATCAAGTTCACATTCCTCAAGTATTCAATCTATCACTGCCATAATATCATTGATCTCAACACATGCAATATTAATGAGATATCTACTCATGGAATAGCATAGCAATTCATAAAATATAGGTTCAATATGATCAAAGTATGACTTGCCTTCCGTGTCGTAAGAAACAGCAGTCGAAGTCGGGGCTACGACGAAGCCTTCGAACTCGGACTCTTGCTCTGGACAAGGATCCAACAAGCAAACAGGCATTACAATCAATCCTACTCTTACTAATCCACTTATATGCGAAAATGCAAGGAGGAACACTTAGGCGATACAAGATTTGAGAGCGATTAGGGTTAAACTATGGAAACCAAGGTTAAGATTAGCTGTCAAGGGTTTACAAGGTTCCAAATGTTCCAAAATATCAGAATGATATCAAGGCTGCTGCTGGTTCGCTCAAAAACAGCGAACGCCTTTAGGTCGACATTCGGTTCAAGGCATCGACATAGGGTCGATGGATGATAGAGGGCCCAACTCAAGTTGTGACAGTAGAATAAAATGTAGATCACAACATCAGGAGTCTAAGAGACAAGGTTATGTTCATTTTGCATACCCAGAAGGGGTCAAACTGGCCCAATGCCATTGGCTGACATAGGCTGACAATGCCCAAGGATGGCATTGACATGGTTTGAACAGTTTCTAGTGGCCAAAATGGATTTTGATTCAAGCATATGGTGCACAAGGTAGTGGGGCAACTGTTTGACAAGGTAGTTTCTGGTTTGCATGACCAGAGGTGGGTGAACAGGGCTAATGCCACTGACTGGCATAGTTTGACATAGAGTTGACATGGCCAGAAACTAGGGTTTGCCATAACTTTTGATCTAGGGCTCCAAATGATGCACCACTTTGTCTGGTAATTAGGCATTTGTAACAGGAACAAATGTCTCAACAGGATCTAGGGCAGGAGATGGCTGGAAAGTGATGAAAACCGACAAAGAAGTTGACTGGCCTGGAGCACATGTAATATGAACAGTACAGCAAATTAGGGCATAGCTATATCTCACAATCTAGGCCGAATTAGAAGTCGTGATAGAAGACAAAGTTGCTCAGAATGGTCCAAAACATCTAGATGGCAAAGTTTCTAGGGCTGGATTGGCTGGATTTAGGAGATATTGGCTGGAGAAAAGATTAACTCAAACCTGATTTGGGCATTTCTGATTTAAAGTGATTGAACTCAATTCCTTGCTTGTGTATGGTCCTCAGGGTACTAGAAATGCATTGGTGAAGTTAGATTAACAGATTGCTCAACAGAGAAGCTAAATCAATAAGTACAAGTTCATGTTCATGGCTGGAATTTGGGGGTTTTTGTTTTACAACGAATTTGTTCAAACCAATAGCTCAGGGGTCTTAAGTGAGCTATTCTAAGCATCTTTCACTACTGGCTCGAAGATCAATTCGTTCTGGAATGAAGTTAATCGCTCGTCGGAGTAAATGAGCAGAAGTGGCAAATTTCGACGATTGAGTGAGATTGAAGTTAATTCCTAGCTCGAATAGGGTGAGGGAGGTAAGGGGAACTTACTGAAGTATCTGGGTTGGAGGGGGAAGCAGTGTAGAAGCTTGGCGCCGAAGCTCTTTCTTGCTGCTCACCGGAGAAGAAGAAGACACGGTGGAGTGTGGCGATTTCTGGTGCTTTGCTGTGTGGTGAAGTTGGCTAAGTCCTGAGGGTTATTTATAGGCGATTTGGGGAGGCTGCAACGGCTGGAAATGCACGGGGAAGTGAAGCGGGCTGGAGGTGACAACTCGGCTAAATCCCGGTGAAGTGACGGCCTGCAGCTGGATTAGGGGCTTTAACCTGCTGCTCTGGTGGAGGTGAAGGTGAATTGATGTTGGGCTTCGGCATGGACTCCACGTGGCCGGGTTTTCCTGTCTGAAACGTTGCCGGTGGCGTGCACAATCGGGGAGGATCAGCTGGCCGTGAGGTGAGCCCGAGAAGATCCACAGTGTCAATCATCGAGCACACACGTGGCGGCAAGCAATTGGATGTAGTACTGTAGCTGGAGGTCGAAGCAACGACAACAGCTGGTCAAGTGAACAGTAACTAGTCTATGCTACAGTGCTCGTGATCGATTCAACAGGCGTGGTCGAAGACAGGAGGTGGTCGCAACTTGGTGCTGTGGTCGATTTAAACGGCTTGGCTGTGAACAGGAGATGTGGTCGAAGTCGAACTGAGTGAACAGTAGCCCGTGGTCGAACCAGGGGCCTGGTTGTGATGGTTTTTGATGGGTTTTGGACTAAATTGCAAATCTGGTCTTAAGGAGGATTAATTTGGAATTTGATTCCATGGCTGAGTATAATGTTTCTATTAGTACCCATTTAGCTCAAATCTGGAGAAAGTTTGATAAGATTTGAGGGATTTCACCTATTTTCGAAAATAGGGTAAAATTCAGGGTAAAATAGATCCGGATTTTGTCGATCTCAAATTCTGGTAGTTGGGGTGAGATTTTGAAGTCTGGACAGAAGGGAAATCTGTATCAAATAGCATTTGGGAGGTGTTCCCTGAAGAAATTCTGAGGTTGGAGTTGATTCGTGGATTTTAGCCCTTTTCAGGCTTCCAGGTAAACAGAAAAAGGACTTATTCGCAGTAAAATCTGGACTAAACTGCGAAAAGTGCTTAGATGAAACAATCTGGTTCCCAACTTTTTGGAGTAAGTTGAGGATATAGTTAGGAACATATTCCAAAAGATACTTGAGTCTGGATAGGGTTAAATCATGATAACTCAATTATCTGGAAACTGGGGTACTTAGGGTAAATCTGAATTTCCTGTTTTCGAAAAACAGAAAGAGGCTTAGATACTGGGTGTTAGGATTAGAATTCAATCTGACTCCTGAAGACTTTTATCTTCAGAATAACTGGTAGGTTAAATCTAGATGGTCAGATCTTGATCTGGATCTAGAGAATAGATTTGGAGATTTTTAGGGTTTGGGAGAGATTAGGGTTTAGCTGATCTGGCTACTGCTACAGGGATACATGCATGCAGGATTTTATGCAAAAACTTTTCACCCCCAAAACCAGGGTGTTACAAGCCTACCCTCCTTAATGAAATCTCGCCCCGAGATTTACCTAGAGAAGAGAAAAGATGGGGATAGGTCTGAAGCAAATCTTCCTCTTTTCCATTGAACTTTGCACAGCTTAATCTTCTTTCTTTGAAGTTGACGCTCATCTCTGGCTACAATCCGGAGTGGTTGCTCAAGGTAGGTGGGGTTCTTCTGTAATGGAATACCAAGAGTTTCTACCCGGTCCGCGGATTCCTCTAGGCATTTCCAAAGTTGAGAGACATGGAACACATCATGTACTCCTCCAAGTTCTGATGGTAGTTCCAGTTTATAGGACACTTCTCCTCTTGAGTATCTTGAATGGTTCGATACGTTCCTTCCTCCTGTCTCATCCCAATGTAATGGGGTACTGCACTTATGTCCATATAAAGCTTCACTTGGTGCCATTTGCAGACTAGCCTGATAACTGTTGTTATAGGTAAATTCTGCAATTGGTAAGCATTTTTCCCATGAAGTCCTATTATCCAAAATGCAAGCTCTTAGCAAATACTCCAGGGTCTGATTGACTCTCTCAGTTCGTCCCCCTCGTCTGTGGATGATATGCAGTGCTGAACTGCAACTAGGTTCCCAAGGTTTCATGAAGTTGGTCCAAAACTTTGATGTAAACTGACTTCCACGATCTGAGACTATCTTCTGAGGGTCGGCCTTGATCCTCTGGCACGTGTTACATCTCACAATATATGCTGCAATTTCTTTCTTCATATCGACCTTCCAAAATCGAGTTTTCAAGCCCTGATACATCTTGGTGAAAATATACTTGGGATTCTTATGATCCGTATAGATTTTGCACTTATTCCCAAGCAAGTAATGTTGTCATATCTTCAAGGCATGTACTACCGCTGCTAATTCCAAGTCATGAATAGAGTAGTTTTCCTTATGCAGCTTTAGCTGTTGTGAAGCATAAGCTACCACTTGGCCTTTTTGCATCAACACACAGCTTATGCTTTGCTTCGAAGCATCACAGAATATTTCGAAGTCATCCTTACTATCTGGCAATGTGAGGATTGATGTGGTTGTTAACTTCTCCTTAGGTTTCTGGAAACTTTCCTCGCACTTGGCGGTCCATTCAAATGTGGCTTTCTTCCTCAGCAGATTGGTAAGGGGTTCAGCAATCTGAGAAAAATCCTTCAATAAATTCCCGATAGTAACCTGCTAGCCGAAAAGCTTATGATCTCTGACACGCTGGTAGGTTGTTTCCATTCCTTGATTGCTGAAATCTTGGCAGAATGTACCAAAATTCCTTCCTTTGTCAGAATATGTCCAAGAATGAGATCTTTGTCATCCAAAAATTCGCACTCGTCGGATTTGGCATAGAACTTGCACTCTCTTGGTCTTCTCAAGTCTTTGTGCAAATGCCGCTTATGTTCCTTTGGACTTCTGGAGTAGATGAGGGGTGTCGTCTATGAACACAATGACATCTTATCAAGATAATCCATGAATGTGTTGTTCATGATGTTCTTGAAGGTTGCTAGGGCATTAGTCAGTCCAAAGGTACTACAGTAACTCGTATTGCCCATATCTTGTAGTGAAAGCGGTCTTGGTATGTCCTCCTTCCTAGTTTTTAGTTGGTGATAGCCTGACTTTAGGTCTATCTTGGAGAATATTCTGGTTCCTTGAAGTTGATTGAATAGTTCATCATTCCTTGGCAGTGGATTCTTGTCCTTAATGGTCACCTCATTCAGCGCTTGGTAATCCACGCACATTCTTAGAGTTCTATCTTTCTTCAACAGCATTGGGGCTCCCCAAGGTAAAGTACTAGGTCAGTAAATCCTTGACTCTCTAGCTCCTCTAGCTGACTTTTCAACTCTTCTAAGTCTGCTACCGGCATCCTATATGGTCTCTTAGCTATAGGTGCCGCTCCTGGTTTAAGCTCAATGGTAAACTTTATCTCCCTATCAGGTGGCATCCCTGGGAGTTCTTTTTAGGAATACGTCCGAGTATTCTTGTACTATGGGCAATTGATCCAAGCATATCTTCTGAAGTACTTGAATAGACCCTCGTGGTTTCTCGTCTGATGACATCTCTAGATGAAACAAGACTTTCTTTCCCTGGTTACTAACAAGGCTCAGAGTTTTCCTCTCACAATCCACTAGACTTTTATGTTGGGATATCCAATCCATTCCCAATATAATATCTAGGCCTTGCAGTTCTAGGACTAATAGGTTAGCAATAAACTCTTCCCCTTCTAATCTGAAGGTTATATATGATGGCAAGCTGAATATACAGGCAGCTTAGCTCCTGGGGTCTGTATATCCATAGAGTACTCTAGAGGTACCATATGTATTCCCACTTTAAATGCAAAATCTTCTGATATGGATGAATTTGTAACTCCAGGATCAACAGTATTAAGGCAGATGCAAACTGGTTCAAGAATCTACCTAGGAGAATGTCGGTGGCGTTGTTTTCTTCTTGAAGAGAGGTGAAGTTTAATCGGCCTCCTTGGCTTCCCATTTGTTCTCTTCCTCTTCCTCATCCTCAGCCTGCTATGGTTCTTCCTCTGTTGGGCGAACTTCCTCTGGGGCTCTGCAATGGTGGTGAAGTTGTGGTTCTGGGTGCCATCGTCTGTGTTCCAGCTTGTGATATTGCTATCGACGTTGGAAGCTGAGTCCAAAGACAGCTGTCTTTGTGGTGTCCATACTGTCCGCAATGAACACACTGAGTTCTAGCATGAGGGCAGTCCCTTTGGTAGTGAGCTCCTTTGCAGCTTGGACATGACGGTGTTGCCGGTGATCTTGGTGCTTGGTAGACTGGTCAAAAATTGGGAGATGTTGGGGCTCTTCCCGTGGTTGGGTTGGCTGGCAGCCGTGCTTGCTGTAACATCTTCCTTTTCCGACTTTCTTCTCCTACGCTCCCCTTTTCTTCCACCTTCAATACCCGATTGACTAAGGTTTGGAACTCTGAAAATTCGTGGGAGGCAATCTGGTACTGCAGATAGTGCTGAAGTCCTTCGGTGAAGCGCTCCATCTTTTTGTCCTCCGTGTCGATGTCCCCTAGCGCGTAGCGAGCTAGATGGCTGAATTGGTGCAGATATTCCGTAACGGTCCGGCTCCCTTGTACCAAGTTTCGGAACTCTCGGCGTTTGGCGGCTATGACACCGATGGGTACGTGAAATTTCCGAAATTGCTCTTTAAATTCCGTCCAGGATATGTTATCCTTGTTAGGGTGAGCCTCTTGATAGTTTATCCACCATGCGGCTGCTGCTCCTGTAAGTTGGTGTGATCCGAATAAAACTTTCTCTCGGTCGTTACAACGAACTGTATCCAACTTCCTCTCGATGTCCCTGAGCCAATCATCGGCGACGATGGGATCAGTTGCACTAGCAAATGTTGGTGGTCGGGTCTTCTGAAAATCCGATAGTCGGGTTCCAACAGCAGTTCCTTCAGATGTCCCTCCTGGCATCTTTTGAATGATCTGAGCCAACAACTGGGTGTGGGCAGCTTGTGCCTCCTGCCTGCTCTTTTCCATGGAGAGAAGAATTTCTTGGAGGGTTGGCTGATCTTCCTGAGAAAGGTTTGATTCCAGGGGTCTCTGTTGAGATGAAGATCCTCTCCTTGCAGGGTCTTCCCTGGGTGAAGCTTGCTCCCTGTCCTCCTGACTACCTTGCGATCTTCTCTTCGTGTACACCATACTGATCTTCTGAAGAAAGAGCAGATAGGTCTAACTAACTAGGAGAGAGCTAGGGCACTAGTGCGGAAATTAATGCAACTATTTAATGCACAAAACACTTAGGCTTCTAGCCATAGTAAACAAGTTAACCATTGCGAAAGCAACGGCGGAGCACAAAAGCTAGCAAGAGCATCCACCTGCTCTATCTACACTACCCTTTCCAGGCTAATCCTCTACGACGGTCGACTAACTACTCGAACAGGGTTCTACCAAAAGAACTAAGCTATGTGCCGTAGCAACGTAGCCCAACTTCTGAGGCACTCTATAAAAGCAGAACGCTCTCTCGACATCTTGCCGAATTTTTAGAAAAGCCAAGTAAGACTTTTGAAATCAAAACTCCTAGGAGCTACAAGGCTCCTGTTTTCAAAAATAGTGTTTTTAGAAAATAGATTTTTAAATAAACTACGCCTTCCTGGCGAGCCAATTCCTCAAGGTGTCGTCCTACAGTCAAGTTCTCATGCTGCTCTGATACCACTTTTCTCTGTCGCGCCCCGCACAGGGTACCACGACTACTCCCGTGGAGACCTAGCTCGCTGCAGCTGGCCTCATACATACATACCACTGACTTCCCAGGATAAGTCAAGCACAGGAGTTCATTGCAGCAGAGTAACTTACAAAATATCATTGATAAACAGTATGGCCTGCTGGCCTGATACAACAAGAGTAATATAATGCCTTCACGGCACAATGGTCTAATTAAAACAAAAGACAACTACTCGGCGGAAGCTAGGCGAAACCCCCACAGTCGTAAGAAGTTGACAGCAGAACAACCCACATCAAGGCTCTGGCAGAACTGGCTCTCTTCCTTCTGGATCCACGAAATCTTCCAAGCCTTCGTCTTGGTCATGAAGCACTCCATCTATTGTTGATAAGTTGCAAGGGTGAGCACTTACGTACTCAGCAAGTCATAGGGAAGGTAGAGATACATATAGTATAAATGACATGAACCTATGCTATTGGGGAAAGAGTGAAGGGTTTTTCTCAAAATACATTTCTTTCTCATTTCTTATTCAACTTCCAATCATACTCATGGCAGTAAATAAATCATATTGATGGTGATACATATATCCCATATCAAAGGCGATATAACCTCATATCACATTACTTTTATTCAAGCCTTTCAATCTTATACTCATAGCAGTATTTCATAAACTTAGGGCATAACCCACATGCCTCTTAATTATCATATGCTTAAGGCAAATCCACATGCCTCTTAGTTATCATATGCTCTCTATATTATGGTAGGACCGCGACACGTCAACACATGACAGCACATGGCAACGCCCCTTATCATGACAACACATGCCACTTGGGTAATCTTGAGCTAACAAATTTTAGTTTATAAAACAATACTTGTGTCACACCCCGTGGATTTAATCCACCGCAGCATACTCCTAAAACTCGGGAGCACGAAGTATTCGAATACATTTTTAACTCTGCAGAGGGGTACCTCTTTTTAAATCCACTTTTTCACTCGACTTCCAAGTCGGGCCAACTCCATGCGACTTATACGCATGTGACAAGGCCGAGATCACACAACGTTTTGCAGTCTAGTATTAACAGTATCCCTGCCCGGTAAATGGACAATACCGTCCCAAGTACCGTTGTGGGTCCTCCCCACTGCCTTACTTCCTAGCCTGGGTCTATGTTCCCGCAGGACACATAACCTCTTTTGATTACAGTCGCGCACGACTTAATCTGGCGTAGGGCGTCTTCCTTCTTTACACCTTATCCTCTCATAATTTTTCTGATCTCACATCACTCATGGACGAACTGCGTCCCACCAGTTTCCACGCGAGAAACCGGATCGACAAGCCATGCAGGGGAACTGATAATACTAAGAAAGCTACTAGGTTGTGCCTGTCCCATACCAGGTAAGTGGTTGGTACATTTTTCATGCCACTAGACGCATAACACAAGGTTCTAGTGCTTACATGCCAGTGACCAGATCATACCACAAACCATGCACCTTCAGTGCCTACACATTCAGTGCAGCCAAGCACTTCCAGTGCTACCACCATTCCATACCAAAATACTGGTCACGGCTACGGGTTCTATTTCATGAATATAGATGTACATGTTTATACCTTTATTAGTTCAGTGGCTTACTATCTTATCAAGTTCACATTCATCAAGTATTCAATCAATCACTGCCATAATATCATTGATCTCAACACATGCAATATTAATGAGATATCTACGCATGGAATAGCATAGCAATTCATAAAATATAGGTTCAATATGATCAAAGTATGACTTGCCTTCCGCGTCGTAAGAAACAGCAGTTGAAGTCGGGGCTGCGACGAAGTCTTCGAACTCGGACTCTTGCTCTGGACAAGGATCCAACAAGCAAACAGGCATTACAATCAATCCTACTCTTACTAATCCACTTATATGCGATAATGCAAGGAGAACCACTTAAGCGATACAAGATTTGAGAGTTCAGGGAAACGATTAGGGTTAAACTGTGGAAACCAAGGTTAAGATTAGTTGTCAAGGGTTTACAAGGTTCCAAATGTTCCAAAATATCAGAATGATATCAAGGCTGCTGCTGGTTCGCTCAAAAACAGCGAACGCCTTTAGGTCGACATTCGGTTCAAGGCATCGACATAGGGTCGATGGATGATAGAGGGCTCAACTCAAGTTGTGACAGTAGAATAAAATGTAGATCACAACATCAGGAGTCTAAGAGACAAAGTTATGTTCATTTTGCATACCCAGAAGGGGTCAAACTGGCCCAATGCCATTGGCTGACATAGGCTGACAATGCCCAAGAATGGCATCGACATGGTTTGAACAGTTTCTAGTGGTCAAAATGGATTTTGATTCAAGCATATGGTGCACAAGGTAGTGGGGCAACTGTTTGACAAGGTAGTTTCTGGTTTGCATGACCAGAGGTGGGTGAACAGGGCTAATGCCACTGACTGGCATAGTTTGACATAGAGTTGACATGGCCAGAAACTAGGGTTTGCCATAACTTTTGATCTAGGGCTCCAAATGATGCACCACTTTGTCTGGTAGTTAGACATTTGTAACAGGAACAAATGTCTCAACAAGATCTAGGGCAGGAGATGGCTGGAAAGTGATGAAAACCAGGCAAAGAAGTTGACTGGCCTGGAGCACATGTAATATGAACAGTACAGCAAACTAGGGCATAGCTATATCTCACAATCTGGGCCGAATTAGAAGTTGTGATAGAAGACAAAGTTGCTCAGAATGGTCCAAAACATCTAGATGGCAAAGTTTCTAGGGCTGGATTGGCTGGATTTAGGAGATATTGGCTGGAGAAAAGATTAACTCAAACCTGATTTGGGCATTTCTGATTTAAAGTGATTAAACTCAATTCCTTGCTTGTGTATGGTCCTCAGGGTACTAGAAATGCATTGGTGAAGTTAGATTAACAGATTGCTCAACAGAGAAGTTAAATCAATAAGTATAAGTTCATGTTCATGGCTGGAATTTGGGGGTTTTTGTTTTACAACGAATTTGTTCAAACCAATAGCTCAGGGGTCTTAAGTGAGCTATTCTAAGCATCTTTCACTACTGGCTCGAAGATCAATTCATTCTGGAATGAAGCTAATCGCTCGTCGGAGTAAATGAGCAGAAGTGGCAAATTTCAACAATTGAGTGAGATTGAAGTTAATTCCTAGCTCGAATAGGGTGAGGGAGGTAAGGGGAACTTACTGAAGTATCTGGATTGGAGGGGGAAGCAGTGTAGAAGCTTGGCGCCGAAGCTCTTTCTTGCTGCTCACCAGAGAAGAAGAAGACACGATGGAGTGTGGCGATTTCTGGTGCTTTGCTGTGTGGTGAAGTTGGCTAAGTCCTGAGGGTTATTTATAGGCGATTTGGGGAGGCTGCAACGGCTGGAAATGCACGGGGAAGTGAAGCGGGCTGGAGGTGACAACTCGGCTAAATCCCGGCGAAGTGACGGCCTGCAGCTGGATTAGGGGCTTTAACCTGCTGCTCTGGTGGAGGTGAAGGTGAATTGATGTTGGGCTTCGGCATGGACTCCACGTGGCCAAGTTTTCCTGTCTGAAACGTTGCCGGTGCTGTGCACAATCGGGGAGGATCAGCTGGCCGTGAGGTGAGCCCGAGAAGATCCACAGTGTCAATCATCGAGCACACACGTGGCGGCAAGCAATTGGATGTAGTACTGTAGCTGGAGGTCGAAGCAACGACAACAGCTGGTCAAGTGAACAGTAACTAGTCTATGCTGCAGTGCTCGTGATCGATTCAACAGGCGTGGTCGAAGACAGGAGGTGGTCGCAACTTGGTGCTGTGGTCGATTTAAACGGCTTGGCTGTGAACAGGAGATGTGGTCGAAGTCGAACTGAGTGAACAGTAGCCCGTGGTCGAACCAGGGGCCTGGTTGTGATGGTTTTTGATGGGTTTTGGACTAAATTGCAAATCTGGTCTTAAAGAGGATTAATTTGGAATTTGATTCCACGGCTGAGTATAATGTTTCTATTAGTACCCATTTAGCTCAAATCTGGAGAAAGTTTGATAAGATTTGAGGGATTTCACCTATTTTCGAAAATAGGGTAAAATTAGGGTAAAATAGATCCGGATTTTGTCGATCTCAAATTCTGGTAGTTGGGGTGAGATTTTGAAGTCTGGACAGAAGGGAAATCTGTATCAAATAGCATTTGGGAGGTGTTCCCTGAAGAAATTCTGAGGTTGGGGTTGATTCGTGGATTTTAGCCCTTTTCAGGCTTCCAGGTAAACAGAAAAAGGACTTATTCGCAGTAAAATCTGGACTAAACTGCGAAAAGTGCTTAGATGAAACAATCTGGTTCCCAACTTTTTGGAGTAAGTTGAGGATATAGTTAGGAACATATTCCAAAAGATACTTGAGTCTGGATAGGGTTAAATCATGATAACTCAATTATCTGGAAACTGGGGTACTTAGGGTAAATCTGAATTTTTCCTGTTTTCGAAAACAGGGAGAGGTTTAGGTACTGAGAGTTAGGTTCAGAATTTGATCTGGCTCCTGAAGACTTTTATCTTCAGGGTAACTGGTAGGTTAAATCTGGATGGTCAGATCTTGATCTGGATCTAGAGAATAGATTTGGAGATTTTTAGGGTTTGGGAGAGATTAGGGTTTAGCTGATCTGGCTACTGCTACAGGGATACATGCATGCAGGATTTTATGCAAAAACTTTTCACCCCCAAAACCAGGGTGTTACAACAAGGTTCCAAAATATCAGGGTAATACCAAGGTTGTGACTGGTTCGCCCAAAAACAGCGAACGTCTTTAGGTTGGCATTCGATTCAAGGCATCGACATAAGGTCGATGGGTGATAGAGGGCTCAACTCAAGTTGTGACAGTAGAGAAAAGTGTAGATCACAACATCAGGAGTCTAAGGGACAAAGTTATTTCCAAGTTTCATGGCTGGAAGTGGGTGAAAAGGCTCAATGCCACTGGCTGACATAGGCTGACAGTGCTCTAGAATGGCATTGACATGGTTTGAACAGTTTCCAATGGCCAAAGTAGGTTTTGATTCAAGCATATGGTGCACAAGGTAGTGAGGCAGCTATTTGACAAAGTAATTTCTGTTTTACATGACCAGAGGTGGGTGAACAGGGCTAATGCCACTGGCTGACATAGCCTGGCATAGGGTTGACGTGGCCGGAAACTAGGGTTAGCCTTATCTTTTGACTCAGGGCTCCAAATGATGCACCACTTTGTCTAGTGGTTAGGCATTTGTAACAGGAACAAATGTCTCAACAGGATCTAGGGCAGGAGATGGCCGGAAAGTGATGAAAACCGGCGAAGAACACGGTGGCCGAGCTGTTCTCAACAGTTTCTGGACCAAACTTTGGCATGGCGATACCTCTTCATCTGGGCCGATCCAGGTGTCGAGCTAGAAGGCAAAAATACTCATGGGGTCGAGGCACATCTACTAGACAAGGTGGTTGGGGTTGAAACAGCCGGGAAAAAAATCCGGCGACCGGAGCTAGGGAAGAAGCCACGAGAATTGGGCATTTCTGTTCTAGGGCAAACGAACTCGAGCCCTTGCTTGAGGAGGGTCTCTGGGGCACACAAAAGCTATGGGTGATGTTGGATTCGCCAAACATTCAACAGATAAGCTAAACCAGCAAGCACAGTGAACACGCATGGTTGAATTTGGGGGTTTTTCAGATTTTAGCAAAATTGATGATTCTAGTTGCTTAGATGTGTTCCACACAGTCCACTGATCAATATTGATCACAGGCTCGAGAGCTAAATCGGTTTAATTGGGGTTTAATTGCTCGCCGGAGTTGTCGGAGAAAAACAGCAATTCCCGGCGATGAGGTGCGGTAGAACTCAATTGGCTGCTACTACACAGGTAAGTGGTTGAGAGTGACTTACTGGTAGCTTCAATTTGGAGTTCGGTGCAGTGGATTGGCCTGGCACCGTGAGCCTCTTCTCGAGCTCGCCGAAGAAGACGAAGACACCGGCGTGGTTAAGAACTTGAGTGGTTCTGGTGTGATTGTGTTTGAGCTAAGCTGGGGTGGCTTTTATAGGCTCAGCAAGGAGCTTGCAACGGTTGGAAATGCACGGGGAAGTGAAGCGGGCTGGAGGTGACAACACGGCTGAATCCCGGCGAAGTGACGCGCTCCAGCGGCCGTGCCGGCTTTAGCGTGCTGCTCTGGTGGAGGTGAAGGCGAAGTGATGCTTCCCCAAGGCATGCTTGCGACGTGGCGCAACTGTGCTGCCATTGTTGGGCGCGCGCGCGGGAGAGCGAAGGCGCTGCTGGCGGGCGAGGTGATTCCACGGTGGCGAACACGATGCGCACACGCGGCAGGGAAACAGTGGCGGAGGTGGCGACGCTGGAGATCGCCGGCGACGAAACCGCAGCGGCGGCAACGGCGACGACCAAACTCCGGCGCTCGTGGTCGTTTGAACGGCCTGGTCATGCACAGTAGCCTGGTCGAACCAGGGACTGATCTGCGATGATTTTTGGTTTGGCTTTGGACTAAATTGCAAATCTGGTCTTTGAGAGGTTTAATTTGAGATTTGATTTTATGGCTGAGTATAATATTTCTATTAATACCCATTTAGCTCAATTTTGGAGAAAGTTTGATAAGATTTGAGGGATTTCACCTATTTTCGAAAATAGGGTAAAATTAGGGTAAACTAAATCTGGATTTTGTCGATCTCGAATTCTAGTAATTGGAGAGAGATTTTGAAGTCTGATCAAACAGGAGATCTGTATCAAATAGCATTTGGGAGATGTTCCATGAAGAAATTCTGGAGTTGGAATTGATTTGCAGATTTTAGCCTTTTCAGGCTTCCAGGTAAACAGAAAAGGACTTATTCGCAGTAAAATTTGGACTAAACTGCGAAAAGTGTTTAGATGAATTAATCTGGCTCCCAAATTTTTGAAGTGAGTTGAGGATGAACCTAGGAACATATTCCAGGGGTTACTTGAGTCTGGATAAGGTTAAATCAAGATAACTCAATTATCTGGAAACTGGGGTACTCAGGGTAAATCTGAATTTTTCCTGTTTTCGAAAACAGAGGAAGGCTTAGGTACTGGGAGTTAGGGTTAGAATTTGATCTGGCTCCTGAAGACTTTTATCTTCAGGGTAACTGGTAGGTTAAATCTGGATGGTCAGATCTTGATCGGGATCTAGAGAATAGATTTGGAGATTTTTAGGGTTTGGGAGAGATTAGAGTTCAGCTGACCTGGCTACTACTACAGAGATACATGCATGCAGGGTTTTTATGCAAAACTTTTCACCCCCAAAACTAGGGTGTTACAGCGGCACGGGGAGGTCTTCGTCCCCGGACCCGGAGGCGGGAGTCCACTCCGCGACGAAGTCGGCGAGAACCTGTGACTTGATGGCGGGGCGGCCTGTGAGGGACAGGGAGAAGGGGGCGAGCTCGGCCCCCCACTTCCCGATCCGGCCGGTGGCCAGTTTGTTCCACAGCACCTCCCCCAGGGGGAGGGACGAGGGGACGGGGATGGGGTGTCCCAGGAAGTAGTGGCGAAGCTTCCGGGACGCCATCAGGAGGGCATAGCAGATCGTCTCCATCTCCGTGTACCGAGTTTTGGCCCCCTGGAGAGCCTCGCTCACGTAGTACACGGGACGCTGCTACCCCCCTTGCTCCTTCATCAATACCGCGCTGATGGCGACCGGGGTCGCAGTAAGGTAGAGGAGCAAGGGCTCTTCTGGAGACGGACTCACAAGCATTGGAGGGCTTGTGAGGTACTTCTTGAGGTCGTCGAACGCCTCTTGAGCCTCGGGGGTCCATCGGAACCCCTCGAGCCCCCGGAGGATCTTGAAGAACTAGAGGCCTCGTTCCCCCGACCATGAGACGAAGCGGCTTAGTGCGGCTAACCAGCCAACGAGCCGCTGGACGTCCTTGATGGAGCTCGGTGGGGGCATATCCAGGAACGCCCGGATCTTCTCGAGATTTTCCTCTATGCCCCGCTGAGACACGAGGAAACCCAGGAGCTTCCCCCCGTGCACGCCGAAGGCGCACTTCTCCGGGTTGAGCTTCAGCCCATACGCGCGGAGGTTGCGGAAGGTCTCCGCCAGGTCGTTGATGTGGGCGGCTACGCGGAGACTTTTGACGACCGCGTCGTCTTCGTAGACTTCGACGTTGCGGCCGAGTTGCTCTTTGAAGACCAGCTTCATGAGGTGCTGGAAGGTCGCTCCTGCGTTCTTTAGCCCGAAGGGCATGTGGATGTAGCAGAAGGTTCCGAGCGGTGTTATGAAACTCGTCTTTTCCTCGTCCCCTTCCGCCATCCGGATTTGATGGTAGCCCGAGTAGGCGTCTAGGAAGCTCATCAACTCGCACCCCGCAGTGGAGTCGACCAGTTGGTCAATCCGCGGGAGTGGGAAGTTGTCCTTGGGGCAGGCGCGGTTTAGGTCGGTGAAGTCCACGCACATCCGCCAGCGGCCATTTGATTTCTTCACGAGGACAGGGTTCGTGAGCCACTCGGGGTGCAAAACCTCCCGAATGAACCCCGCCTCTCGAAGTCGGGCGATCTCCCCCTTGATTGCCTCTTGGCGTTCGAGGGAGAGCTTCCTCAGCTTCTGTTTGATGGGGGGGTGACCGGGGGGTCACCGCGAGCTTATGCTCGATGACCCCCCGGGCGACGCCCCGCATGTCCGAAGGCTTCCACGCGAAAACATCGGAGTTCTCGCGCAGGAAAGCTGCAAGTTGCGCTGCATGCTCCTCGGGGAGGTCCGCCCCGATCCGGACGGTTTTGTCCCCGTCATCCGGGGACAGCAGGACCTTCCCGAGGCCGCCTTCCGGATGCGGCTTGGGGTGGGGCCTCCCGGGAGGTATCGCCACAATGTCTGGTTCCGACGGAGAGGCCTCCCCCCCGGGTGCTTTAATGAGGTTGATGCTTCGGATTGTGGCGGCGGCGCGCTCGTATATAGCACTGGCCATGGCTTGGTCTCCCCGGATGTTGATTACGCCGTGCGGCCCGGGGATCTTCATGCAGAGGTAGTTTTGATGAGTGGCAGCCCCCAGGCAGTTGATCGTGGTCCTCCCCATGATCGCGTTGTAGGAGGAGGGGAGGTCCACTACGTCGAATTGGACCATCTTGGTCCGGTAGTTGTCCGGGGTGCCGAATGTCATGGGGAGATCCACCTTCCCCACTGGATGGATCGCCTTCCCCGGGACGAACCCTTGTAGGGGCCCTGCCGCGGGCTACAGAAGCTTCTCATCCACCTGCATCTCCTTGAAGGCCTTCAGGAAGAGGATGTCGGCGGAGCTCCCGCCATCCACTAGGATGCGGGCCAGGTGGCAGTTGTAGATGGTGGCCGAGATGATGAGCGCATCGTCGTGGGGGAAGCGAACACCGCACCTGTCTTCCGCCGTGAAAGTGAGGGGGACGTCCGACCACTTGGGCGGCGCTCCTTACGCTGGGGCTTAGATTCCCGCCCGGAGGCGGACCCTCCCATGATGACGTTGATGCGGCATTGAGAAGTTTGCAAGGGGAGAGTTTCTGAAGGCTCCCCCTCCTGCGTCTACCCTTGCTGACCCCCCGCGGGAGCAGGAAGGGCCGGAACAGCTAGCCGAGGGGCCAAGGAACGCTGCAAAGTGCTGCTGCAACTGGTGGCACTCCCGGGTAGCGTGGGTACTGGACCCATGGAAGCTGCACCATGGTCCTTCCCTGCCTCTCCCCCGAGGCCTTCCCGGCCGCGCGAAGACTGCCTTCCCCCATGTACTTTCGGCTTGGGGAAGGAGCGGTTGCCCCTCGGGGGATCGCGTGAGCCGCCTCCGCCCTCGAGTACAAAGGCGTCCCGAGGCCGTGGCTCGTTACGGCCCCCCTTCCTGGGGCGTTTGAGGGGGTCCTTGGCCCCCCGGTCGGCGGGGGCGGGAGCCCCCTGGGTCTTCTTCAAGAGGTCGTCTTCCTCCGCCCGAGCGTACTTTTTGAGTACGTTGAAGAGTTCGTCGGCGGAGGAGGGGCAGCTCCGGGAGAGGCTCCGGTGGAGCTCCCCCGGGAGGATCCCACTTTTGCGCGCTTCAATGACCGTAGAGTCGGGGACATGGGCCACCTTGCTCTTCACTTGGGCGAAGCACTTGAAGAAGCTTCGGATGGTCTCCCCAGTCCTCTGCCGGACGGTGTACAGCTGCAAGGAGTCCAGGGGACGCACGTAGTTCCCCTGGAAGTTTGCGCAGAACTCACGCTTGAGCTGCGCAAAAGACTTGATGGAGCCGGCCTTCAGCTTGTAGAACCAGGAGCGGGCGATCCCAGTGAGGTAGAGGGGGAAGACGTTGCACTGCACTGTCTCATCGCCCTCGGCCGCGGAGATGGCTGTGGAGTATACCTGCACAAATTCGTCAGGGTCAGCCTCACCGTTATAGTGCACGATGTGCGGCGCGCGATAGGGCCGCGGCCAACGGATGCTCCGAAGTCTGCGGCATAGGGGCTGATTTGCCCCCTGCACTTCCCGGGGAGAGTCCAGGTCGTTGTCTTCTTTGACGGGGGACACGCCCTCGTTATCGGAGTTGGGAAGCGACCCAAGAGGTCCGCCGGAGTGGACGTGGCGACGCTTTTCTTCCGGGCCGGGGCTGAGTTCCCGGACATCCGGGCTCTCCCCTGGAGAGGCTGGCTCCTCAGCGGGTCTCTTCCCCCGATCGGTACGAGAGCGATGCTCTCCGCGCCCACGGCCAGGGGGGAGTTCTTCCCCGCGCTTGGGTGAATGCATCCGCTCGACCTCCTCCCGGGAGAAACGGACCTTGTCCGCCCGGGGCACCCTCGGGGGCGGCCCCGGGGGAGGAGGGAGCTCATGCACTGTAGCAGCCGGCCCGGAAGCTATCGGGGCTGGCTGGGGGGGGCCCTGCGAAGACCCCCTTTGCCGACAAGGGGGAAGCCCCTATATCATCCGGAACCTGGGAGGGGGCGCCCGCGGCGACGTTCGGAACCGAAGTGGTGGGAGCCCCCGTGGGGACGATCGGAACCGGAAAGGGGGAAGCCCCTGTAATATCCGGAACCGGCGAGGGGCGGCCCCCGCGGCGACGTCCGGAACTTGGAAGCCGATGTGGGGGGAAGTCCGCTGAGGCACGGGAGCTGCTCTGTCGACCGCCCCCGGTGCGGTAAACGTGACATGAGGGGCGGGACTGGCTCCCGGCACAGGGAAAGCCCCCGACATGCGTTGGGCCCCCGGCCCCGGGAATTGGCCCGGAACGGGGTATCCCCCCGGTGCCACAAAGGGCCCGGGCATGAAGTACCCTCCCGGCACCGGGAAGGGCCCGGGTGTCGGGAAGGGTCCGGAAGTATGACCCGCAGGGGGAGGGTACCCCCCACTGGGGTCATACGGGGCGGCCAAACCTCCGGAAACCGGAGTGACAGCCGGGTGACCCATAAAAGGGGGCATGGTCCCCGGATATGGGTACGGAGCATTTGTGGGGGCCGGTGGCCGCGCCAACACGCGAAGCAGGTCATCCATAGAGCGCTGGACGAGGAGCTAGCCCTTCACTAAAGCCTCGAGTAGGGTGTCCCGGGGAGCCGGGGGAGCCATCGGGGGGAGACTGGTCCCGGCCGAGGTTCCCGCAGTCACCGGGAACGACCCGGACGTAGAACCACCTAAGATAAGAGGAAAGGTGGGAGGCGGTACCTGGGCCTGGCGGCCTCCCGGCGGAAGCGCTGGGACAGTCGTGTCCCGGACGGGCGGAGCCAGGTCTCCGAGACCGGCGTCGCCGGGAAGGGTGCGACCCCTGGTTCTTGGGGGAGCCATGGCGTCTTGTCACGAGTCCCAACGGACGGCGCCAACTATCGTGGTATTGCGAATACCCCGACAGGTTTTGTAGACGATCCTAGCAAAGAAAACGCGACGCAGGTTGACTGGGTGACCGGTCCTCGCATGCCAGACAAACACAACAAGTGACACGAGGATTTATACAGGTTCGGGTCCCGGTGGGGGCCCTAGTCCTGTCGGCGTGCTCCCGACCGGAGTCGGCTGGGGAGGCTCTCTTGGGGAGAGACTTCCGGAGCATACCTGTGAGTTTGGCTATTCTATCAATAATGAATCACTTGTCCTTACAACAGGGGGTACAAGGGCTATTTATAGCCCCAAAAAGAAGAAAAAAAGACTAAAGTACCCTGGACGCTACCGTCGGATTGAGGGGTAGTGACGTCCTTCTCCCGGTCAGGGGCCTTGGATGCTTGACAGGTGGTCGCTGATTCCCGAGGCGCTCCTCGCGTGACCTGCACGTGATCAAGAACCAAAGACTTTACCTTTAGAAGGGCGACGATGCTCGGGACATGCACTAGAGGCGATGTCCCCGGGCAAAAGGTGGCGCCCGGGACCGGCACCGAAGGCCAAGTCCCGGGAGCCAAAAGGCGGCGCCCTGGGCAGGCACCAGAGGCCACGTCCCCGGGTGAATGGTGGCGCCCAGGACATGCCCTGGAGGCAATGTCCCTGGGCGAAAGGTGGCGCCCGGGACCGGCACCGGAGACCAGGTCCCGGGAGCCAAAACGCGGCACCCGGGACAGGCACCAGAGGCCACGTCCCCAATCGAAAGGTGGTGCCCGGGACTGGCACCGGAGGCCAGGTCCCAGGAGCCAAAAGGTGGCGCCCGGGGCAGGCACCGGAGGCCACGTCCCCGGGTGAATGGTGGCGCCCGGGACATGTCCCGGAGGCAATGTCCTCGGGCGAAAGGCGGCGCTCAGGACCGGCAACGGAAGCCAGTTCCCGGGAGCCAAAAGGCAGCGCCTGGGGTAGGCACCAGAGGCCACGTCCCCGGGCGAAAGGCGGCGCCCGGGACCAGCACCGGAGGCCAGGTCCCAGGAGCCAAAAGGCGGCGCTCGGGGCAGGCACCAGAGGCAACGTCCCCAGGCGAATGGAGCCGCCCGGGACATGCCCCGGAGCCAATGTCCCCGGGCGAAAGGCGACGCTCGGGACCAGCACCGGAAGCCAGGTCCCGGGTGCCAAAAGGCGGCGCCCAGGGTAGGCACCAGAGGCCACGTCCCCGGGCGAAAGGCGGCGCCCGGGACCGGCACCGGAGGCCAGGTCCAGGGGGCCAGAAGGTGGCGCCCGGGGCAGGCACCGGAGGCCACGTCCCCGGGCGAATGGCGGCACCCGGGACATGCCCCGGAGGCAATGTCCCCGGGCGAAAGGCGGCGCCCGGGACCGGCACCGGAGGCCAGGTCCCGGGAGCCAAAAGGCGGCGCCTGGGGCAGGCACCGGTGGCCACGTCCCAGGGCGAATGGCGGCGCCCGGGACCGGCACCGGAGGCCAGGTCCCCGGGCAAATGTGACATAACTTACCTGGATTTAGCCTCGCGAAGATTTCCCCCAACAGTAGACACCTTAACGTCTTGGAGAGGATGTTGGTCGACCAATTCCAAGGATATGTGATCACAAGTGAGAGCCATATTTTGACTGCCTTTGACTATGATCACACCTTTTGGTCCTGACACCTTGACACATTGACAAGCATAATGCGTTGCCGCCATGAACTTGGTGAGCGAGGACCTACCAAAGATTGCATTATAAGCCGAATCAAAATCAATTACATCAAAAGTAATTAACTCTATTCGAAAGTTTCCTTGTCCCCCGAGTGTCACTGGTAGTACAATTTGTCCAATGGGCATCATCGAAGGACCAGGAATTATCCCAAAAATAGGTGAACCACTAGTTTGATTTTTGAACGAGGTATTTGCATCTCGTCAACTGCTTTTGCAAAAAATAAGTCGAGAGAGTTTCCTCCATCAACCAATAGTTGTCCCACTTTAGTGTTGCTAATAATGGGGGAAATTACCAAAGGGAGTCGCCGTGGCTGCGACAACCCCTTAGGGAATTCTTTCTGGCTAAAGGTCAAGGAAGTCTCTGAGCAGCGGGGAAATTGAGGCTCTCCAGGAGGAGCTTCAATATTATTTACCTCCTGATAAACAGATTTAAATTGACACTTAGAAAAATAAGACGAAGAAGCACCGAAAATTATATTGATATGATTATTTGGTACCTGGTATGGCATGCCTCGCCTCGATCAACGTCCATAGTTCCACAGGATTGTCCCTGTTCTAGTTTAGTTGCATAGGTGCATTACCTTGGTAAAAGTTCTCCGTGCGCTTCAACCAGTTGCGATAATTCTTGAGGTCATGTCCAGGGATATTGTGCAATGGACACCATCTCTTACTTCCCAGCGGGTTAGTCTGTTTGTCTACATGGTCGCTGTTGCGACCACCAGAAGGAGGTTTATTATTTTTGAATGAAACTTTTTTACCTTTTTCCTGCGGTTGCTTATCCATGATTGCGACCTCTCAGAATTGGCCTACTCCATTCTTCTTGGACTTCTTGGACTTTCCACTCGCAGATGATTCAGATTTCTTATTTGAATCATCTTTCTTTTCAGTTTTGAGACAAGCTTGAGGAGTTAAGTTACCCTTATACACCATCCTATTCCATTGCACAGTCTCAGCCGCATCAGAATATCGATCGACCATGTCGAAAAGCACTGACAACTAATCTCGGCGGATGGATACTTAAGTCCTATGTGAACCTTCAATATCGAACGCCATGTATAAAGGCTCTAATAACCGAAGTGTCAGAGATATTGGTAATGGTATTTCTCACTCCTATGAATATCTGAACTAACTACTGAAGAGTCTCAGTCGAAGTTTGCCATAGTTGATGAAGATCATCTTCTTTGCCAGGCTTCTCATAGCATTTCTGGAAATTGTTGAGCATTGCATCGCACAACATTTCCCAATTGTAAATTGATCCTTATAATTGATTAAACAACCAAGTCCGTGCTGGACCCTCTAGGACCGTTGGCAAATAATTTTCCATAACCTGTTCATTTCCTCCTACTGCTTGAATGGTAGTGACATAGATCAGGAGAAATTCAGATGGATATTGAGTACCACCGAATCTCTCGATTATGCCAAGCTTGAACTTATCAGGCCAGACAACGGCACGTAGTCCTAACAAGAAAGCCTTACAACCCACATATGAAACACGCGGTTGTTGATCATCGCGACTATCGCCATGGTCACGGAAAGAGTTAGCCTAAGGAAACTCACGACGTGGTCCCAAGTGCAAGCACACTGGTTCACAGTTACGGTCACGAGAACTACCAGTTTTTCTAGCTTTGTCGTGTCAGGTTAATGTAGTGTGTATATAGTTACATTGTCTCTACCTCTGGTAAGAACTATCCCGCTCTCGGAAGTAAGTTGCCAAATGCGACGACGTTGTTGGAGATACATCCGACGCAACTCCGTCAAGTTTATCCACAAGCACCATTGTGAATGTTACCCCATCATCGTTCACGAAGCCAGAGGGAGGATTGCCAAGTTCCTCTGCAATCACATGGATATGATCTTGTGTACTCCTTCTGGGTGCCAGAGGAGTTTTTACCATTGTCGCTTCAGTCGTCAGGGAGTACTACGGGACTGGGAGCGGCGCTTGATGTCTGCGACCATCAAGATTTCACTGGCGAGAAGTTCCTAGACCAAAGTCGTGGGTGGCGGTATCGTGGAAAAATTACAGAAGACTTAAAGCTTCCTTTGCGGCCTTGCGAACCTCGGCCTCGCACTGCTCACGTGCTTCGTCTTCTTCCAATTTGTGTTCTCCTTCTTCTCTGGCAATGCGTTGCGCAGGGGTTTCCTCAGAAAGTGCAGCAACTTCCCATGGAATAGAAGTCGCAGATGGAGAAAGCATCTCCTCTTTGTCTGAGTCAAATTCGAAATCAAAGAGAGACTTTAAATTGTCCGGAGCAAAATTTTCCAGACTAAATTCAAGGTCTTCATCTCCTGTATTGTCTGGGACAATGGGTTTTGGCTTGTACTTGCCCTCGGATGTGGCAAAACTCACAGAAGGCAAGTGAGTTGCTTTCTTGGATTCCTGGTCGACGGACGTGACCGGAACCGAAGATGATTCTTCCTCGTGATAAGTTTTGAGGGTACCATCGTCATCTTCGATGGGAACGTAGTCCTCATCCATGACATCAACATAATCCTTGAGATCGAAATCATTCTCGGAATCATGTAAACAAGGGAAAGGATCCATGAATACAATGAACCTTGGTGAATCAGAAAATGTCTTGAAAGGATCCCCACAGATAGCGCATGCTGTCGATGATTGGAACTAGGGTTCCTAGTCGAACTTACATGAATTTAGTTTGTTTAATAGGGAGACAATCCAGACAATCACTAGAGAAATCACCGTATATATGGATCTAATGACATAGAAATTTATATAGGTTCAGGCCCTTAAAGTCTGAGTAATAACCCTATTCCTGTTGGTTTTTCACTATGAGTATAATGGATTACAAACAGAATGTATTATCTAGTTCTCAATTGTCTGGTTGAGAACTCTTTCTCAAAAAGATCTCCCTCCTCTTCTAACGTCCTGCCCTACATATACTTGTCGAAAGGGTATCAGTTGCTTCATCGAAGGGACGCATGGTAGTTGTCAACAACTACCTATAATGGTGGCCATCAGTTGTTGTCAGTTGCTATTCACCAGTTTATAACACGCGGTTATGGAAACTGTATATTCATCCTCATCTTCACGACGGTTATCATGGATGGTTAACTTAACTGCATGATCTTCAAATCATGGTATAGTTTACCAATATATGGTCTCACACTAACTGCGACCATGTATTGGTATCTGGCTTTATCTTACGACTTGGGATGATCGCAGGCAAATGTCTCTGTGACCATAATACTTGTAGGTAATAGAATAATATATGAGACCATGGACTTTGAGACAATAAGCATTGAGGCTATAGAGTTATGTGGCTGAAATTACGAAAATTAAACATCCTTGATGGGTTACATCCATTATATCTTTGGATTATCTCATTATCTCTTTCCTCGGTCTCTGTGACTATGAAAAGATAATAACTGGTAACTTAAATCTCTTTATGTGGTTTTCTGCGACCATGGGAAGGCTTGGGCGACTAACTCAGGTAATAATCTCCATTAGTGCCATAGAGCTTTGAGCACAAGACGGCACCACATTTAAGGTAAACATGCATCGTATCAAGTTGTACAATGTGGGAGACCAGGTAAGTATGCTGAACTCGGTCAATTCTTTCAATTCTATATATTTCTAAACAGTCGAGGACGTTCCGTCGAGCAGGACGTTAAACCAGTGCTAGCCGGGAGGCAACCCGGTATACTAACATGTAGTTCTGTCTCTTACGAACACAGCGGCACAAAAATTACTCAATTCCGATTCTGTTTGACCACCCAAAACAATTTTTCGTAAACTAGGGCTGACTCTTTTGAAAAAACAAAAAATAAAAAAATAAAAATTTTCCAAAACTGGTCAAATCAACCACGACCAGAGGCATGACCAGTGCTGTGGTCGGTTTAGTAAATTTCAGAAATTTTTCAAAAATACCCGAGCTGAGCATGACCAGTGCCACGACCAGTGCCGAACTCAGGTTGCTTTTTTTTCAAAAAAAATAAAATTTTACAAATTACCTGAGCCAACCACGACCAGTGGTGGCCTTGGTTTTTTTTCAAAAAAAATAAATTTTTTCAAAACCACCCGAGTCGAGCACAACCAGTGGTACGACTAGTACTGGGCTCTGTTCGATTTTTTCTTGAAAACATAGTTTTTCTCTAAAAAACCACTCAAAACGACCACAACCAGTGGCACGTCCCGTGCCCTGGTTGAGCACGACCCGTGCTCGTGGTCGTGTTGCTATCGATGCGACCAACTGGTCGAATCCGGGTAAAACCTGAACCGAGCATGATCCGGAGCAAGCCTGGTGCTCAAATCGGGCATGACCCATGCCTGTGGTCGTGCCAAGCTCGGTTTCCCCCTATTTTTATGCCAGAAGTGTTGATTTTGACTTTTCCTTGTGTTTTTCTTATCCCATACCAACATAACTCCTACCTACCACCCTATATATAGCCACCCAGCTTCCCAAACAGCCACACCACCATTATTAAGCTCCAAAAGTCCTCAAAACGTCCACATACCAAGCCCTAGATCTCCGAATCCAACCATCCAAACTTCAATCCGATCGCGGATTCCGGGTCCTCGCGCCTCGACACCCCCAGATCTGTAGTTTCCAAGGTGATGTCGACACCCTAACACAACATCAAGAGGTATGTCGCCACAAATCTTTTCTGATCTCGATGTTCTGGGCATATATTTCACATATCCTGATCATCTTGCTCGTTTTATGCACTTAAAGAAGAGGCCCTTATGGCCTACTAGATTTTTAGATGTTCATGCCATTTGATCGCTTGGAATAGAAGATTATGTTTTACGCCTATTGCATAATGTGGGTTGGGACACGCTTGTAGGGGTTCCGGTTCTGACTTTCCGCGAAGTCTTTTGGGAGATTATAGCCTCCTTTGAACAAAACACTATACGTGTTCCCCTAGTCAAACTAAAGGTGTAAGATTTAGGTTTGCAAATGTGGATTGTGACTTTTGTCGTGACTGCCACGACTGTGACATCACCTGTGAGGAGCCCAGCTCGGTGCAGCTGGTCCCTTAAACCACTTGACTTCCCAGGATGAGTCAATCACAGGGATACATTGAAGCAGCAAAATAATACAGTAGTCATAATTGTATGGCCATCAGGCCTTAGTACAAAACGAGGTACAGTGCCTTACAAGGCACAAGGGTCTAACAAAATAACACATCTAGTCGGCGGAAGCTAGGCCCAAAAGCAATCCACAGGAAACAGAGGTTGACAGCAGACAGCACCACATCAGGGCTCTGGAGGAAACTGCTCATCATCTCCTGGGTCCGCAGCATCTTCAGGGCATTCTCCAAGGTCGTAGAATGCTCCATCTATTGAGGAGTTGTTGCAAGGGTGAGTACTTATGTACTCAGCAAGTCATAGGGGAGGTAGAGATATAGTTACAGTATAAATGACATGAGCCTATGCTATTGGGGAAAGAGTGAAGGGTTTTTCCCAAAATACATTTCTTTCTCAATTCTTACTCAACTTCTGATCATACCCATGGCAGTAAATAAATCATATTGATGGTGATACATATATCCCATATCCAAGGCGATATATCCTCATATCACATTATTTTTATTCAAGCCTTTCAATCTTATACTCATAACAGTATTTCATAACTTAGGTCATAAACCACATGCCTCTTAATTATCATATGATCTCTATATTATGGTATTACCGCAACACGTCAACACATGACAGCCCACGTCAACGCCCCTTACCATGCAACACATGCCACTTGGGTAATCTTGAGCTAACAAATTTTAGTTTATAAAACAATACTTGTGTCACACCCCGTGGATTTAATCCACCGCGGCATACTCCTAAAACTCGGGAGCACGAAGTATTCGAATACATTTTTAAACTCTGCAGAGATGTACCTCTTTTTAAATCCACTTTTTCACTCGACTTCCAAGTCGGGCCAACCCCATGCGACTTATACGCATGTGACAAGGCCGAGATCACACAACGTTTTGCAGTCTAGTATTAACAGTATCCCTGCCCGGTAAATGGACAATACCGCCCCAAGTACCGTTGTGGGTCCTCCCCACTGCCTTTCTTCCTAGCCTAGGTCTATGTTCCCGCAGGACACATAACCTCTTTTGATTACAGTCGCGCACGACTTAATCTGGCGTAGGGCGTCTTGCTTCTTTACACCTTATCCTCTCATAATTTTTCTGATCTCACACCACTCATGGACGAACTGCGTCCCACCAGTTTCCACACGAGAAACCGGATCGACAAGCCATGCAGGGAGCTGCTAATACCAAGAAAGCTACAAGATTGCGCCTGTCCCATACCAGGTAAGTGGTTGGTACGTTTTTCATGCCACTAGACGCACAACACAAGGTTCTAGTCCTTACATGCCAGTGACCAAATCATACCACAAACCATGCACCTTCAGTGCCTACACATTCAGTGCAGCCAAGCACCTCCAGTGCTACCACCATTCCATACCAAAATACTGGTCACAGCTAGGGGTTCTATTTCATGAATATAAATGTACATGTTTATACTTTTATTAGTTCGTGGCTTACTATCTTATCAAGTTCACATTCCTCAAGTATTCAATCTATCACTGCCATAATATCATTGATCTCAACACATGCAATATTAATGAGATATCTACTCATGGAATAGCATAGCAATTCATAAAATATGGGTTTCAATATGATCAAAGTATGACTTGCCTTCCACGTCGTAAGTATCAGCAGTTGATGATGGTTCAGCGACAAGATCTTCAACCCCGGACTCTTGCTCTAAACAAGATCAAACAAGCAAACAGGCATTACAATTCATTCTATTCTTACTAATTCACTACATGCAAAGATGCAAGGAGAAAATACTCTGGGAGAACAAGATTTAGAAGCGATTAGAGTTAAACTATGGGAATCAGGGTTAAAATTAGTTGTTAAGGTTTACAAGGTTCCAAAATATCAGGGTAATATCAAGGTGGTGACTGGCTCGCCCAAAAACAGCGAATGTCTTTAGGTTGGCATTCGGTTCAAGGCATCGACATAAGGTCGATGGGTGATAGAGGGCTCAACTCAAGTTGTGACAGTAGAGAAAAGTGTAGATCACAACATCAGGAGTCTAAGGGATAAAGTTATTTGCAAGTTTCATGGCTAGAAGTGGGTGAAAAGGCTCAGTGCCACTGGCTGACACAGCCTGGCATAGGGTTGACATGGCCAGAAACTAGGGTTAGCCTTATCTTTTGACTCAGGGCTCCAAATGATGCACCACTTTGTCTGGTGGTTAGGCATTTGTAACAGGAACAAATGTCTCAACAGGACCTAGGGCAGGAGATGGCCGGAAAGTGATGAAAACCGGCGAAGAACACGGTGGCCGAGCTGTTCTCAACAGTTTCTGGACCAAACTTTGGCATGGCAATACCTCTTCATCTGGGCCGATCCAGGTGTCGAGCTAGAAGGTAAAAATACTCCTGGGGTCGAGGCACAACTACTAGACAAGGTGGTTGGGGTTGAAACGGCCGGGAACAAAATCCGGCGACCGGAGCTAGGGAGAAGCCACGAGAATTGGGCATTTTTGTTCTAGGGCAAACGAACTCGAGCCCTTGCTTGAGGAGGGTCTCTGGGGCATACAAAAGCTATGTGTGAAGTTGGATTCGCCAAACATTCAACAGATAAGCTAAATCAGCAAGCACAGTGAACATGCACGGTTGAATTTGGGGGCTTTTCAGATTTTAGTAAAATTGATGATTCTAGTTGCTTAGATGTGTTCCACACAGTCCACTGATCAATATTGATCCCAGGCTCGAGAGCTAAATCGGTTTAATTGGGGTTTAATTGCTCACCGGAGTTGTCGGGGAAAAACAGCAATTCCCGGCGATGAGGTGCGATAGAACTCAAATGGCTGCTACTACACAGGTAAGTGGTTGAGAGTAACTTACTGGTAGCTTCAATTTGGAGTTCGGTGCAGTGGATTGGCCTGGCACCGTGAGCCTCTTCTCGAGCTCGCCGAAGAAGACGAAGACGACGGCGTGGTTAGGGATTTTGGGTGGTTCTGGGTGTGAGTGTGTTTGAGCTGAGCTATGGTGGCTTTTATAGGCTCAGCAAGGAGCTTGCAACGGTTGAAAATGCACGGGGAAGTGAAGCGGGCTGGAGGTGACAACACGGCTGAATCCCGGCGAAGTGACGCGCTCCAGCGGCCGTGCCGGCTTTAGCCTGCTGCTCTGGTGAGGTGAAGGCGAAGTGATGCTTCCCCAAGGCATGCCTGCGACGTGGCGCAACTGTGCTGCCGTTGTCGGGCGCGCGCGCGGGAGAGCGAAGGCGCTGCTGGTGGGCGAGGTGGTTCCACGGTGGCGAACACGATGCGCACACGCGGCAAGGAAACAGTGGCGGAGGTGGCGGCGCTGGAGATCGCCGGCGACGAAACCACAACAGCGGCAACGGCGACGACCAACTCCGGCGCTCGTGGTCGTTTGAACGGCCTGGTCGTCCACAGTAGCCTGGTCGAACCAGGGACTGATTTGCGATGATTTTTGGTTTGGCTTTGGACTAAATTGCAAATCTGGTCTTTGAGAGGTTTAATTTGAAATTTGATTTTATGGCTGAGTATAATATTTCTATTAATACCCATTTAGCTCAATTTTGTAGAAAGTTGGATAAGATTTGAGGGATTTCACCTATTTTCGAAAATAGGGTAAAATTAGGGTAAACTAAATCTGGATTTTGTCAATCTCGAATTCTGGTGATTGGAGAGAGATTTTGATGTCTGATCAAACAGGAGATCTGTATCAAATAGCATTTGGGAGGTGTTCCCTGAAGAAATTCTAGAGTTGGAATTGATTTGCAGATTTTAGCTTTTTCAGGCTTCCAGGTAAACAGAAAAGGACTTATTCGCAGTAAAATTTGGACTAAACTGCGAAAAGTGTTTAGATGAATTAATCTGGCTCCCAACTTTTTGAAGTGAGTTGAGGATGAACCTAGGAACATATTCCAGGGGTTACTTGAGTCTGGATAAGGTTAAATCAAGATAACTCAATCATCTGGAAACTGGGGTACTTAGGGTAAATCTGAATTTTCCTGTTTTCGAAAACAGAGGGAGGCTTAGGTACTGAGAGTTAGGGTCAGAATTTGATCTGGCTCCTGAAGACTTTTATCTTCAGGGTAACTGGTAGGTTAAATCTGGATGGTCAGATCTTGATCTGGATCTAGAGAATAGATTTGGAGATTTTTAGGGTTTGGGAGAGATTAGAGTTCAGCTGACCTGGCTACTACTACAGAGATACATGCATGCAGGGTTTTTATGCAACACTTTTCACCCCCAAAACTAGGGTGTTACAAGCCTACCCTCCTTAAAGAAATCTCGCCCCGGGATTTACCTAGAGAAGGGAAAAGGTAGGGATAAGCCTGCCGCAGATCATCCTCTTTCTCCCAAGTCGCTTCTTCCTTTGAGTGATCTTCCCATTGAACCTTGCAAAGCTTGATGTTCTTTCTTCTGAGTTGACGCTCATCACTAGCCAGTATTTGCAGTGGTTGAGTGTGGTAAGTGAGATTCTTCTGAAGCGGGATCCCCTGGTGTTCTATCTGATCCGTTGGTTCCTTGAGGCACTTACAGAGTTGCGAGACATGAACCACGTCATGAATTTCTCCAAGATCTGATGGTAAATCCAGTTTGTAAGATACCTCCCCTTTCCTCTTAAGGACTTTGAATGGCCCAATGTACCTTGGGGACAGTTTTCCTCTCTGATGGAATCTTCTCAACCCTTTTAACGGTGTAACCTTGAGATAAACTGATTCGCCTGGTGCAAACGACAATTCCCTTCTTCGGTTGTCGGCATAGCTCTTCTGGCGTGACTGTGCTGCCTTTAATCGTTCTCTGATGAGCTTGACGTGTGCTTCAGCTTCTTCGATTAGTTCGGGTCCAATGACTTGCCTTTCTCCTGGCTCGTCCCAATGTAGTGGAGTTCTGTACTTGCGCCCATACAAAGCTTCAAAGGGTGCCATTTGCAGACTAGCTTGGTAACTGTTATTATAAGTAAACTCCGCAAATGGTAAGCACTTTTCCCAAGAGGTTCCATAATCTAAGATGCAAGCTCTGAGAAGGTCTTCCAAGATTTGATTTACACGTTCAGTCTGTCCTCCTGTCTGTGGATGATATGCAGTGCTAAACTACAGTTGGGTCCCCAAAGCTTCGTGGAGTCGGTTCCAGAATTTGGATGTGAATTGTGTTCCTCGATCTGAAACGATCTTTTTCGGGATACCATGCAGTGTCACTATTTGCTGCAGGTATAGCTCCGCTAATTTGTTGCCATTATACGTTTTCTTGACTGGTATAAAATGAGCAACTTTCATGAGTCTGTCCACAATGACCCATATGGAATCATATCCCCCCTGTGTTCTGGGAAGTCCTGTGATAAAATCCATACCAATCTCTTCCCATTTCCAGGTTGGCACTGGTAAGGGTTGCAGCTTTCCGGCTATCTTCTGATGATCGGCCTTAATCCTTTGGCAAGTGTCACATCTTGCGACATATTCCGCGATTTCCCTCTTCATTCCATTCCACCAGAATTGCGTTCTCAGATCCTTGTACATCTTGGTGTTTCCAGGGTGTAGTGAATATGGGGTTTTATGAGCTTCGAAAAGAATTAATTCCTTAAGGTCTGTATTTCGGGGCACACAAATCCTTCCCCGATACCACACAATTCCTTGATGATCTTCAATGAAATCCTGGGTTTTTCCTGATCTGATGTGGCTCTTGATCTTATGTATCTCCTCATCTTCTTTCTGAGCATCCTCAATCTGCTTTTGGAGTTGAGACTCCACAGTCAATGTAGCTAACATCCCAGGTGGCACTATGGTTACTTCAAGATTCTGAAATTCCTACCGTAAGCACGGGTTTTTGGGTGTAGCTCCTCGTAGGGTATAAGCCTTTCTGCTCAAGGCATCTGCCACTACGTTGGCTTTCCCTGGATGGTAGAGTATGCTGAGGTCATAGTCCTTGATCAGCTCGAGCCATCGGCGCTGACGCATATTGAGCTCCGTCTGTGTGAAGATATACTTGAGGCTTTTATGATCTGTAAAGATCTCACACTTATGTCCAATGAGATAATGCCGCCATATCTTTAAAGCATGCACCACTGCTGCTAACTCCAAATCATGAGTCGGATAATTTGCCTCATGTGGTCTCCATTGACGTGAAGCATAAGCTACTACTCGACCTTGCTGCATTAACACACAGCCTATTCCTTGCTTTGAAGCATCACAGTAAACTACAAAATCTTCTTTGCTATCTGGTAATATGAGGACCGGTGTTGTTGTCAATTTATGCTTCAGCTTCTGAAAACTTTCTTCACACCTGATGGTCCATTCAAATGCAACATCCTTCTTTAGAAGGTTCGTAAGAGGTTTGGCTATCTGGGAAAATCCTTCAATGAATCTCCTATAATATCCTGCTAATCCCAAGAAACTTCTAATCTCTGAAACTGAGGTAGGTTGCTTCCACTCCTTGATTGCGGACATTTTAGCTGAATCCACTGAAATTCCTTCTGCTGTCAACACATGTCCAAGAAATGAAATTCTTGACATCCAAAATTCACATTTGTCAAACTTGGCATAAAATTGCCTCTCTCGTAGCCTTCCCAAGACTAGGTGTAAATGTTGCTCATGTTCTTCCGTACTTTTGGAATATATCAGAATGTCATCTATGAATACTATGACAAACTTGTCAAGATAATCCATAAATGTACTGTTCATGATATTCATGAAAGCTGCCGGAGCATTGGTCAAGCCAAAAGGTACTACTGTAAACTCGTATAAACCATATCTGGTAGTGAAAGCAGTCTTCGATATATCTTCCTTCTTGATCTTCAGCTGATGATATCCAGATTTCAAATCTATCTTGGAAAATACTTTGGCTCCTCGAAGTTGGTCGAACAAGTCATCAATTCTTGGTAATGGGTACTTGTTCTTAATAGTGACTTCATTCAAAGCTCGGTAATCTACACACATTCGTAAAGTTCCGTCTTTCTTCCTTACAAACAAAACTGGGGCTCCCCAAGGTGAAGCACTGGGTCGGATAAATCCTTTACCTTCCAGTTCCTCTAACTGATCTTTCAACTCTTCTAAGTCCGTTACCGGCATCCTATATGGTCTCTTAGCTACAGGTGCCGCTCCTGGTTTAAGCTCAATGGTAAACTCTATCTCCCTGTCAGGTGGCATCCCTGGGAGTTCTTCTGGGAATACATCCGGGTATTCCTGTACTGTGGGCACTTGATCCAAGCATACTTCTTGAAGTGCATGGACTGATCCTTGCAATTTTTCGACCGATGATCTTTCCGCATGGAATAGGACTTCCTTCCCTTGGTTACTAACAAGGCTTAGAGTTTTCTTCTCACAATCCACTAGACCTTTATGCTGAGATAACCAATCCATTCCTATTATAATGTCTAGGCCTTGCAGTTCTAGGACTAATAGATTAGCCAAGAACTCTACCCCTTCTATTTTGAATGTTATATGACGACAAGCTGAATATACAGGCAGCTTAGCTCCTGGGGTCTGTATAGCCATAGGGTACTCTAGAGGTACCATAGGTATTCCCACTTTAAGTGCAAAATCGTCGGATATGAATGAGTTTGTAGCTCCAGGATCAAACAGTATTAAAGCAGATGCAGACTGGATCAAGAATCTACCTAGGAGAATGTCAGAGGCATTGTCCGCTTCTTGAAGGGAGGTGAAGTTCAGTCGGCCTCCTCGGCCTGCCATTTGTCTTCCTCCTCGCCCTCGTCCTCGGCCTGCTACATTTCCCCCTCTGTTGCGCAAACCTCCTCTGGGGCTCTGCAATGGTGATGAAGCTGTGGTTCTAGGTGCCATTGTTTGTGTTCTAGCTTGCGATCTTGCTATCGCCATTGGGAGTTGAATCCACGGGCAACTGTCTTTGCGGTGTCCCACCTGTCCGCAATGATAGCATTGAGTCCTTAATTGAGGGCAATCCCTTTGATAGTGCGCTCCTCTGCAGTTGGGGCATGTCGGCGTGAATGGTGGTCTTGACACCGGGTAGGGCGGGCGAAAATTTGGAGATGTTGGGGCCCTTCCCCTAGATGAGCTGGCTGGCAGTCGCGACTGTTGCATCATCTTCCTCTTTCGGTTTTCTTCTCCGATGCCTCGCTTTTCCTCTATCTTTAATACCCGATTCACCAGGGTCTGGAATTCTGTGAACTCATGGGAGGCAATCTGATACTGCAAATAGTGCTGAAGTCCCTCGGTGAAGCGTTCAATCTTCTTATCTTCCATGTCGATGTCGTTGGACGCATACCGAGCTAGATGGTGGAATTGGTGCAGATACTCAGTGACAGTCCGATTCCCTTGAGTCAAGTTCCGGAATTCTCGGCGTTTGGCTGCCATGACGCCTGTAGGGATATGGAATTTTCGGAACTGATCCTTAAATTCCGTCCAAGTGATGTTGTCTTTGTCCAAGTGTGCTCCAGTGAGTTGGTGTGATCCGAACAGCACCTTCTCTCGATCATTGCAACGAACAGTGTCCAGCTTCCTTTCAATGTCCCGCAGCCAGTCGTCTGCGACGATTGGGTCGGTCGCGCTTGCGAAGGTTGGCGGTCGCGTCTTCTGGAAGTCTGAGAGTCGAGTTCCGATGGCAGTACCTTCAGCAGTCCCTGGCAATTTCTGAATGACTTGAGCTAGCAACTGGGTATGTGCCGCTTGGGCTTCTTGGCGGTTCCTCTCCATTGAAAGGAGAATTTCCTGGAGACTTGGTGAGTCTTCTTGTGGTGGTAGTGAGCTCTGCGATCCTGGATGAGGTGTGGTTCCTCTTCGTGGTGTAACTGGGTCTTGGCCCTCTTGGTCATCTTGAGTCCTTCTCCTTGTGTGAACCATTCTGATCTTCTGAAGAGAGAGTAGACAGGTCTAACTAACTAAGAGAGAATTAGGGTACTAATGCAGAAATTAATGCGAAGCTGATTCATTAATGCACAAGTAGTTGATACAAAAGCGGCTAAACGCCTTAGTCTGATACAATCAAAATACAAGTAATGGTGATGATAACAACCAAAAGCATCACCAATCCTAGAAGATCTACCCTGGCCTGAGGATCTAAAAGAACAGGCAACTAACTGCTCCCACAGGGCTCAACCTCCTCTGGCTCCATCTCGTCGTCGGACTCCTCCAGAGTGACAAACCCGGGTGGTCCAGACTCATGGAACAGCAGAGCAGACCCACTGCCCTTTGCCTGGCGGGTGCTAGGGGTAGAGAATGAGCGTTGGTACCCAGCTGCATTAGCAACCCTCCGAGGAATCAAGCTAGGTCCCGCACTGGGTCCAAAGGTACGAGCTGGGGAGACAACTGTCGGAGCAACCTCCTCAACCATGCGGCGTCTCTGAGCTGCAGGCTGAGAGGTCAACGACGGGGAAGCGGTTCGGCCACGTTTCTTCTGCTCCTCAAACTCCTTGCGGAGCTCCTGATGCTCAGCAAGCAGAGTAGAGTAGCGCGAGTCGAGGGTCCTCAACAGACCTACGGTGCCTGCCAGACACGGGTCCGGGTACTCCTCGATGGGTGACAACCCAGAGGGAGATGAAGGCACGTGACGGAAAGGTGACTCCTGGAGCCGACATGAGTACACCTGGCGTACCCGATGCACAGCCTCTCGAGCTACGTCCTGGATAGCATCCAGTCGGCTTGCCCTGCTGGCCTCCACCCTGATCACCCGTCCTTCACGACTATCGAGAGCGTGCACCAGCACTTTGGCCTTGGAGCCATAGCGACGCCCCTCATAATAGTCCCAAATAGTCTCGCAGATCGGCCGCTCATCAATCCCTAGGAATTGAGCAATATGCCACAGCAATGTGGCCCATCCACCGAGACGCTCGATGTAGCTGAAACGCTCCTTGGCCATCCTGCCGAGAAATTTTGGAAGCAAAATAAGATTTTGAAATCAACATTTTTATAGAAGCAAGAACATCCTTTGCAAAATAAAATTTTTCAGAAATAATTTTTTTAAATAATTTACGAGGTCCTGGCGCTACCAAGCCCTAGGGTACCGTCCTACAGTCAAGGTCTGTACTGCTCTGATACCACTATTTTTGTCGTGAATGCCACGACTGTGACATCACCTGTGAGGAGCCCAGCTCGGTGCAGCTGGTCCCTTAAACCACTTGACTTCCCAGGATGAGTCAATCACAGGGATACATTGAAGCAGCAAAATAATACAGTAGTCATAATTGTATGGCCATCAGGCCTTAGTACAAAACGAGGTACAGTGCCTTACAAGGCACAAGGGTCTAACAAAATAACACATCTAGTCGGCGGAAGCTAGGCCCAAAAGCAATCCACAGGAAACAGAGGTTGACAGCAGACAGCACCACATCAGGGCTCCGGAGGAAACTGCTCATCATCTCCTGGGTCCGCAGCATCTTCAGGGCATTCTCCAAGGTCGTAGAACGCTCCATCTATTGAGGAGTTGTTGCAAGGGTGAGTACTTATGTACTCAGCAAGTCATAGGGGAGGTAGAGATATAGTTACAGTATAAATGACATGAGCCTATGCTATTGGGGAAAGAGTGAAGGGTTTTTCCCAAAATACATTTCTTTCTCAATTCTTACTCAACTTCTGATCATACCCATGGCAGTAAATAAATCATATTGATGGTGATACATATATCCCATATCCAAGGCGATATATCCTCATATCACGTTATTTTTATTCAAGCCTTTCAATCTTATACTCATAACAGTATTTCATAACTTAGGGCATAAACCACATGCCTCTTAATTATCATATGATCTCTATATTATGGTATTACCGTGTCGCGCCCCGAAACTGGGACAACGACTACTCCTGTAGAGACCTAGCTCGCTGCAGCTAGTCCCATTCTCACAAACCTTTGACTTCCCAGGATAAGTCAAACACAGGAGTATATTACATTGCAACAGAGTACTCACAAAATATTAAGCAGTGTGGCCTGCTGGCCTTGATATTACATAAGGAGATTACAATGCCTTCACGGCATACATGGTTTAGCAAAATAGCATCTACACAGCAGAAGATAGGTGACCCACCCACAAAAGAGAAGTGGACAGCACAACAACACACTTCAGGGTTCTGGCGGAACTTATTCTCCTCCTTCTGGATCTACGTAGTACTCCGTGCCATCATCTTGATCAAAATAGGCTCCATCTATTGAGTTGAATGTTGCAAGGGTGAGCACTTACGTACTCAGCAAGTCATAGGTAAGAGTAGATACATATAGTAGTGATGATATGAACCTAGACTAGTCAAGAATTATGGATATTTGTAAAATAATCTTTTCCTTTCTCATCTCATCTTATGGCAGCACTTTTCATAATATAACATCATCAATCATGTTCACTAGATTATAGCACTACCGCGACACGTCGACACACGACAGCCCACGGCAGCACTCCTTATCATGACAACACGTGTCATTTGGGTAATCTTGATTTAAACATATTTTATTTAGAAAATAGTACTTGTGTCACACCCCGTGGATTTAATCCACCGCAGCAGACTCCTATAAAACCCGGGAGCTCGGAGTATTCGAATACGTTTTTAACTCTGCAGAGAGGTACCAATTTACCCGCAAGATATTCCACTTTCAAACCTTTCCTATCATAACAAAATGATTGGACCCCTGACTCACTTCATACTGTGAGCGGCAAGGTGGAAATAACAAGAACTTTTGTTATGTTTTACTCACAATTAACCCCCGACCCTGTGGCTCTCAGTGAGGCACAGTTGTGGCAGGTTGTATCCAAACCTCCACCCCTTTGCTTATTCCCATTACTGGGTCAGCGTGCTTGATCACCTTCAGTGATATGTGTCGGGAGCCGCGCTCCGTGTTTATCGTGCATCACTACACATCTCATGCAGGGGTTTCATGTGCGATCCACATAATTACTTGTTCAGGCCTGTCCCATACCAGGCTTGCGGTTAGCACGTTGTTCATGCCACTAGACGCACAACACAAGGTTCTAGTCCTTATATGCCAATGACCAGACCATCCACAACCCTGCACCTTCAGTGCCTGCATTCCTTTGCAGTCTAGCACCTCCAGTGCTACAGCCATCCATACCATTTTTCTGGTCACGGCTAGGGGTTTTATTTCATGAATATCAGTATATAAATACATATAATAGTTCATGGCTCAAAACTTGTTTATTTCACATTTCACAGATAACCAGTCTAGTACTGCCAATTCATAAATCAATCATTCTCAATCTTTCACATGCAATATTGCCTATATTCAAGGTTATATTATAGCAACATTTAAAATATAGGTTCAAGATGACCAAGGATATGACTTGCCTTCCGCGTCGTAAAATACAGCAGTCGATGACGGGTCAACAGCAAAATCTTCAATGTCAGCTTTTGAATCTGCTTGACGACAAACAATCACACAATAATTACTTATAATATTTAAAATGTTTTATGACTTATATGCAGAAATGCACAACAAGCATGATTGAACTAAACTGGTGATAAGTTGAACTGCAAACTGAACTGAGTCGAGATTCTAGGGTTTCAAGGAATTTGGGCTAAGGATGGTGATTAGATAATCTTAGGGTTTCAAGATTGCAATAGGGATAACAATTTTGTGACTGGTTTAATCAAAACAGCGAATGTCAACAGATCGACATTCGGATCAAAGCTTGGACATAGCTTTAAGAAAAGCTAGGATGCTTATCTCAAGTTGTGGTAGTAGAAGAAAATGTAGATCACAACTCTACAAATTCAGTGGACAAAGTGGATTTCAAATTACACAACCAGAAGTGGGTAAATAAGGTCAATGCCACTGGCTGACAAGCTCTGGCATAGAGCTGACAATGCCAAAAACTAGGGCTTAGCATAACTTTTGATCTGGAGCTCCAAATGATGCACCACTTTGTCTGAGAGGTAGGCTTGAGTAACAGGAACAATTAAGTCAACAGGATCTAGGGCATGAAATGGCTGGAAAGCAAGAAATTTGATGATGAACAGAGATGAACTAGCTGCACTGGAGCAATTCTGGACACAAACTTGGCATGGCTATAACTTCCAATCTAGGCCGATCTAGGTGTCGGGCTAGAAGACAAAAGTGTTCAGGAGATCAAAGCACACACACTAGACAAAGTTTCGAGGGCTGAAATGGCTGGAACAAGCTTTCCGGTCATCGGCGCCGGAGAAGAATCACTGGATTTGGGCATTTCCAACACAGGCCGTTTGAACTCGATTCCTTGCTCTAGGAGTGATATATGGGTAAGAGGAAGCTACTTGCACGATCACTTTGGCCGGAGGATGGCCGGAGAAGCCTGGCGACGATCGCCGGTTTCTGGAGAAGTTCAAAATTGGGGAAAACTTCGATTGAAGCTCAATCTGGAGATCTTGATGCACAGGCTTGCTGGAAATGACTCACTGATCAACTTCTTCTACAGAATCGAGAGCTAATTCGAGGTAATTTGGCCTGCATTGCCGGAACAGGGCATTTAGCAATCCCGGCGATCACCGGCGATAAGGTGCAAGGTAATCCAATTAGATGGTACAGCACAATCAGGGAGATTAGGGAAACTTACTGATGCGGTTAATTTGACAGGAGGTGCTGCGTAGTGTGCTGGCACCGTGAAGCTCTTCAACAGCTCGCCGGAGAAGACGACGATAGTGAAGAAGTTTGAGAATTTGGTTAAGTCCTGGGGAAAGGGAGATGACACAGAGTACTGGTGGCTTAAATAGAGCAGTGGGCGAAGCTTGCAAAGATTAAACAGCATTGAATTGGTGTCAGTTGAAATGAGTTGCCGGGCGCAGATGCAACAACGGCGAGCGGTGACACGACTGTGCACTGGCGAGACAAGGCTGTGCTTCATTGGGACTCAACCATGTCGGGCGGTGCAAGGTGGTGGCGACAAGTACTGGCGCGGCGAGGCTACGTGGCGATGGATTGCTGACAAAGTCGCTGCTGGTCGCGCGCGGGAGCAAGCATTGGTCGTCGACGTAGCAGCGGCCTTGCCACGGCACCAGCTGGAGCGAGGACACGTGCGCAACAGGAAGAGCAAGCATGCATGAGCACAAATGCAAGCAGAACTTGGCCGGCGGCGAGCGTGCACGGCGCATGGCAACCACGGCAATCTCTGGTCGTGCGCACAGTAGCTAGCCTGGTCAAAAATGGACTGAACTGCAATTTCAATTCTTTGAGTTTTGGACTGAAATGTAAATCTGGAATTTTGGGAGGTTTAAACTGAAATTGATTTCACTAATCTGGTAGATTATATTCAACAAGGCATTTGGCAAAGGTAATTGATAAAATTTGATACATTTGAATAGTTTTTGATACAAACGGAAAATAGGGTAATTTAGGGTAAAACAAGATTTAAGTTTTGTCGATTTCGAATTCTGGCGTTTAGGGTTCGATTTTGATATCTGCACAGAAGAGAGACTTGTGGCAAATAGCATTTTGAGAAGATTTGCCAAAGAAATTCTGAATTTGGAGTTAATCTGGAGATTTTAGCCTTTTTGGGTTTTCAGATATCAGATAAGGACTAATTTGCGATAACTCTTGGACTGATTTGTGAAAAGAGTCTAGATGGTGAAATCTGGCTGTCAACTTTTTAGATTAAGGTATTGACATACCCATGATCATATTCCAGGAATAATCTGGTCTGAACTTGGTCAAGATTTGGATTAATCTGTATTTCTGAAACTTAGGGTATTTGGGTAATATAAGGTATTTCTGTTTTCGAAAATAGAAGAAGTTGATAAATCTGGAATTTAGAGATAAAATTGGAACTGGGTTCTGAAGGCTTTTAGATTCAGGATAACTAATAGATCACATCTGAACAATCTGATCTTGATTTGAGGTCACAGGATAGATTTTGGAGATTTTAGGGCTTAGGATAGATACTGATCTGGCTATTACTACAGATACATGCATGCATGCTATTGATGAAAAAGGAAGTTTTCACCCCTAACTCAGGGTGTTACATACCGCGACACGTCAACACATGACAGCCCACGGCAACGCCCCTTACCATGACAACACATGCCACTTGGGTAATCTTGAGCTAACAAATTTTAGTTTATAAAACAATACTTGTGTCACACCCCGTGGATTTAATCCACCGCGGCATACTCCTAAAACTCGGGAGCACGAAGTATTCGAATACATTTTTAAACTCTGCAGAGATGTACCTCTTTTTAAATCCACTTTTTCACTCGACTTCCAAGTCGGGCCAACTCCATGCGACTTATACGCATGTGACAAGGCCGAGATCACACAACGTTTTGCAGTCTAGTATTAACAGTATCCCTGCCCGGTAAATGGACAATACCGCCCCAAGTACCGTTATGGGTCCTCCCCACTGCCTTTCTTCCTAGCCTAGGTCTATGTTCCCGCAGGACACATAACCTCTTTTGATTACAGTCGCGCACGACTTAATCTGGCGTAGGGCGTCTTCCTTCTTTACACCTTATCCTCTCATAATTTTTCTGATCTCACACCACTCATGGACGAACTGCGTCCCACCAGTTTCCACACGAGAAACCGGATCGACAAGCCATGCAGGGAGCTGCTAATACCAAGAAAGCTACTAGATTGCGCCTGTCCCATACCAGGTAAGTGGTTGGTACGTTTTTCATGCCACTAGACGCACAACACAAGGTTCTAGTCCTTACATGCCAGTGACCAGATCATACCACAAACCATGCACCTTCAGTGCCTACACATTCAGTGCAGCCAAGCACCTCCAGTGCTACCACCATTCCATACCAAAATACTGGTCACGGCTAGGGGTTCTATTTCATGAATATAAATGTACATGTTTATACTTTTATTAGTTCGTGGCTTACTATCTTATCAAGTTCACATTCCTCAAGTATTCAATCTATCACTGCCATAATATCATTGATCTCAACACATGCAATATTAATGAGATATCTACTCATGGAATAGCATAGCAATTCATAAAATATGGGTTTCAATATGATCAAAGTATGACTTGCCTTCCGCGTCGTAAGTATCAGCAGTTGATGATGGTTCAGCGACAAGATCTTCAACCCCGGACTCTTGCTCTAAACAAGATCAAACAAGCAAACAGGCATTACAATTCATTCTATTCTTACTAATTCACTACATGCAAAGATGCAAGGAGAAAATACTCTGGGAGAACAAGGTTTAGAAGCGATTAGAGTTAAACTATGGGAATCAGGGTTAAAATTAGTTGTTAAGGTTTACAAGGTTCCAAAATATCAGGGTAATATCAAGGTGGTGACTGGTTCGCCCAAAAACAGCGAATGTCTTTAGGTTGGCATTCGGTTCAAGGCATCGACATAAGGTCGATGGGTGATAGAGGGCTCAACTCAAGTTGTGACAGTAGAGAAAAGTGTAGATCACAACATCAGGAGTCTAAGGGACAAAGTTATTTCCAAGTTTCATGGCTGGAAGTGGGTGAAAAGGCTCAATGCCACTGGCTGACACAGCCTGGCATAGGGTTGACATGGCCAGAAACTAGGGTTAGCCTTATCTTTTGACTCAGGGCTCCAAATGATGCACCACTTTGTCTGGTGGTTAGGCATTTGTAACAGGAACAAATGTCTCAACAGGACCTAGGGCAGGAGATGGCCGGAAAGTGATGAAAACCGGTGAAGAACACGGTGGCCGAGCTGTTCTCAACAGTTTCTGGACCAAACTTTGGCATGGCGATACCTCTTCATCTGGGCCGATCCAGGTGTCGAGCTAGAAGGTAAAAATACTCCTGGGGTCGAGGCACAACTACTATACAAGGTGGTTGGGGTTGAAACGGCCGGGAACAAAATCCGGCGACCGGAGCTAGGGAGGAAGCCACGAGAATTGGGCATTTCTGTTCTGGGGCAAACGAACTCGAGCCCTTGCTTGAGGAGGGTCTCTGGGGCATACAAAAGCTATGTGTGAAGTTGGATTCGCCAAACATTCAACAGATAAGCTAAATCAGCAAGCACAGTGAACATGCACAGTTGAATTTGGGGGTTTTTCAGATTTTAGCAAAATTGATGATTCTAGTTGCTTAGATGTGTTCCACACAGTCCACTGATCAATATTGATCACAGGCTCGAGAGCTAAATCGGTTTAATTGGGGTTTAATTGCTCGCCGGAGTTGTCGGGGAAAAACAGCAATTCCCGGCGATGAGGTGCGATAGAACTCAATTGGCTGCTACTACACAGGTAAGTGGTTGAGAGTAACTTACTGGTAGCTTCAATTTGGAGTTCGGTGCAGTGGATTGGCCTGGCACCATGAGCCTCTTCTCGAGCTCGCCGAAGAAGACGAAGACGACGGCGTGGTTAGGGATTTTGGGTGGTTCTGGGTGTGAGTGTGTTTGAGCTGAGCTGGGGTGGCTTTTATAGGCTCAGCAAGGAGCTTGCAACGGTTGAAAATGCACGGGGAAGTGAAGCGGGCTGGAGGTGACAACACGGCTGAATCCCGGCGAAGTGACGCGCTCCAGCGGCCATGCCGGCTTTAGCCTGCTGCTCTGGTGAGGTGAAGGCGAAGTGATGCTTCCCCAAGGCATGCTTGCGACGTGGCGCAACTGTGCTGCCATTGTCGGGCGCGCGTGCGGGAGAGCGAAGGCGCTGCTGGCGAGCGAGGTGGTTCCACGGTGGCGAACACGATGTGCACACGCGGCAGGGAAACAGTGGCGGAGGTGGCGGCGCTGGAGATCGCCGACGACGAAACCTACAGCAGCGGCAACGGCGACGACCAACTCCGGCGCTCGTGGTCGTTTGAACGGCCTGGTCGTGCAAAGTAGCCTGGTCGAACCAGGGACTGATTTGCGATGATTTTTGGTTTGGCTGTGGACTAAATTGCAAATCTGGTCTTTGAGAGGTTTAATTTGAGATTTGATTTTATGGCTGAGTATAATATTTCTATTAATACCCATTTAGCTCAATTTTGGAGAAAGTTTGATAAGATTTGAGGGATTTCACCTATTTTCGAAAATAGGGTAAAATTAGGGTAAACTAAATCTGGATTTTGTCGATCTCGAATTCTGGTGATTGGAGAGAGATTTTGATGTCTGATCAAACAGGAGATCTGTATCAAATAGCATTTGGGAGGTGTTCCCTGAAGAAATTCTGGAGTTGGAATTGATTTGCAGATTTTAGCTTTTTCAGGCTTCCAGGTAAACAGAAAAGGACTTATTCGCAGTAAAATTTGGACTAAACTGCGAAAAGTGTTTAGATGAATTAATCTGGCTCCCAACTTTTTGAAGTGAGTTGAGGATGAACCTAGGAACATATTCCAGGGGTTACTTGAGTCTGGATAAGGTTAAATCAAGATAACTCAATCATCTGGAAACTGGGGTACTTAGGGTAAATCTGAATTTTCCTGTTTTCGAAAACAGAGGGAGGCTTAGGTACTGAGAGTTAGGGTCAGAATTTGATCTGGCTCCTGAAGACTTTTATCTTCAGGGTAACTGGTAGGTTAAATCTGGATGGTCAGATCTTGATCTGGATCTAGAGAATAGATTTGGAGATTTTTAGGGTTTGGGAGAGATTAGAGTTCAGCTGACCTGGCTACTACTACAGAGATACATGCATGCAGGGTTTTTATGCAAAACTTTTCACCCCCAAAACTAGGGTGTTACAACTTTTCAGTTGATAAATTTGCAATCTAGTAGGGTTAAAATCCGGGGGAAGTTTTCATGCTTCTATTATGTTCATCACCAGTAAAATTTGGAGTGATATAGCTAAAGAAGGGATACATCTTTTTGGACCCGGTAAATCAAAGGCCGCAAAAATTTGCAATCCCGCCTTTTGCTGTTTACAGCGTCTCATGGCCGGAACAATTTTGGGCCATGACAGTATTCAAGATAAAGTTTTAGAAACCGAGGTCGAATTTATTTGGTTTATGTTAGGAAAAGTTCATCTTTCATCTGCTGCCTATTTTGCTCGTCGCTTTGAACATATCGGCAAGGATTTATGCAAAACTTCACCAATAGTCTTAGGTGGCTTAATCACTCTCATAGCATCTTCCCTAGGGTTTAATGCTACTGATTATCAGGAATCTGTGCCCGCAGCCACCGTAGACTTGCATACATTGTTTTCAATGAGGTTTTACAGGAGGGAAGAGAATTCATTCTGTTGGATTATTAATAGAATTCCCTCCATCATTTTGCCTGATGTTTCTTGGACTTGCTTATCTAATGAGAAAAATTGGAGAATGCTCCCATATAGCTCATCTGATCCTAATTCCTCACACACCGCCGAGCCTAACCAACCGGTAGCGCATAATGTTGCCACCCTTCTTGCTTCAATAGAGTCCTTGTGCACTAGTCTCTCCGACTTTAGGTCAGAATTTGCAGATTACTAGACTATGATGGATTCCAGGATGGATGACCTCATCGGCCACGTAGAGTGCCTCTACACTACTACAGAAGTGCATTCCACTAACCCGTATTTTCTAACGGTTATAAGCAATCTGGGAAAAATCTGATAGAATAGGACGACAGCGGCGGAAAAGAGGCATTTTACTATCGGTTACACACTAGTCCAACGTTAGTGAAATGCAAATACTTTTTACTATCGGTCATTACTGTAAAAACTGATATAATATATTAAAAAGTACTATCGGTTTTCCATTTTTAACTGATAGTAAAATTACGCACTTTATACTATCGGTTATTACTGTACCAACCGAAATAATATATTAAATAGTACTATCGGTTTTTCATTCATAACAGATAGTAAAATTACTCACTTTATACTATCGGTTATTACTGTACCAACCGATATAATATATTAAATAGTACTATCAATTTTTCATTCGTTACTGATAGTAAAATTACGCACTTTATACTATCGGTTCGTACTGTACTAACCGATACAATATAGTAAAGTTTACTATCGGTTATATAAAACAAACCGATAGTAAAATGACTTCATATAAACTAATGGTTATGACAGTGGGGACCTTATTTTACTATCGGTTTGTATTTTTGAACCGATAGTAAAATTGTACAACTTAATTAGGTCGACCCCTGCTCTGCGCTCTGCATGTTGGAATCATTTTAGCCGCGCACGACTCCAAGCTAGAGTGATCTGGAGAAGCTAGCTGAGAGGTTGATCATATTTCCATCCCCCTCAGTATTGTCATCTTCTCATCACCTCTCTCTCTCTCTCTCTCGATCACTCTTTCACACTCTCCCTCTCTCTCTCTACTTGCAATTCATTAAACTAGATACATGTAGCTCCAAACTAGCTAGAAGGCTAGGTTGGCTAGCTAGCTATAGCTTGCTGAATTTAAGCAGCTAGCTAGCTGGCTCTTCCAATTAATGCGTGCATCAAGTTAATTAGGGTTTCATATATACAAATCCATTTAATGTAATTAAGCAGCTCATGTACACACATATGGCCTAGCTAATTATGTTTCATGCATATATGCATGCCCTGAGTCATTAATTATTTATTTCAATTTGTCAATTTTGTGAAATAATTGTAGATGGACCGAGAATATTGGATGTATGGAATAAAACGTACTACTGTTGAGTATTTGGAGGGTGTGAATGGGTTTATTAAATTTGCTGAGCAAGAAAAGGCGAAGAAGGGAGAGAAAGATATGCATTATCCTTGTATAGATTGTATGAACTTAAAAAGGTTCGGCAACTCTGATCAGATTAGGAGTCATTTGATTCGTCGTGGTTTTAACGCACGCTATACCCGTTGGATATGGCATGGTGAAGATCTTGAGGAAACGAGCACCGCTACCACTCAGCAGCACCCAGAAGTGGATTGCAGTAATGATGATCATGATCAGAACATTGGTAATGTTCATTCGGAAGTCCATGTAGATGACGACAATTTAGATGAAATGTTACGTGATGTAGAAGAAGACTACAGCGAAAACGATTTAGCTAAATTTGAGAAATTAATTGTTGATTCTGATAAGCCTTTGTTCCCCGGATGTACAAAATTTACAAAGTTGTCTTCTGTGTTGAGATTATATAACTTGAAGGCAAGCAACGGTTGGAGCAATAAGAGTTTCACGGCGCTATTGGATCTGTTAGCGGACATGCTTCCAGAGGGAAATGAGTTGCCAAGATCGGTTTACCAGGCCAAGAAACTATTGTGTCCGTTGGGAATGGAAATCGAAAGAATACATGCACGAGGATTTGCATGTTTGTCCAAGATGCGGTGCATCGCGGTATAAGCATGGGGACAGAATTTATCACAATGGATGTGATGAGGTAAAGAAAGGGCCTCCGGCCAAAACTGTGTGGTATTTTCCTGTGATTCCCAGATTGAAACGGTTGTTTGCAAATCCGAAAGATGCGAAGTACTTGCGTTGGCATGTTGAAGGTCGGAAACAAGACGGAAAACTAAGACATCCTGTTGATTCCATTCAATGGAGAAACATTAACAGAACATTCGGTGAGTTTGGCGGCTGTTGGACCCTCATTTGAGGATTCCGATGGCAACCGCCCAGGTGGATTGCACACAGAAAGGTACATCACAAGCTCACAATAAAAGGATTTACTTTAAACAATAAAGCAAATAGATAAAACAAGTACAAGGTCACGAGGACCACTATTACATTACCATAAAGCCAAGAATGGCATTAACTAAAGTTGATACAAAGTAGAGAGTCTTTCATAAATCAAGAATCAAAACAATGACACGAAAGCAATAACAGAGGTCTTCATTTCCTTCTGCAGCGGTTCGGCTCGGGCCTTTACCACATCGAACTCAACTTGGCGCATGACCCTCCTAGAAGCTCAAATCGTCTGGAAAAGTTCCTTCCTCCTTCGCAGTGCTCAAGGCTAAAGGAATCAGGTTCCTCGAATCCTTTCTTCTGAATTTGTGTGAAAAGGCAAGGGTGAGCATATTTTTCCACGATGCTTAGCAAGTCCCGTTATGAGAATTCAGATATATAGATGAGGGGTTTTCAAGGAAAGAGGTCTTGGCTTTATATATAGGAATAGAATAGATTTTCACTCTCAGTTTTGGAGAAAAGGTCTTTGTTTTCAAAAGCGAGGCTTTTAAAATCCCAAGCTAGATTTTCAGAAATGTTATGTGTGGCGGTCTTTCATGAGTCACCACTTTACTCAGATTTTGTGAAGAACTTTCCAAAAGCTACTTGTGCTGCATCGACGTCGATAGAATCCACAGCGCGCAGACTCCATAACCTGGGAGCTCAGAGTATCCGATACTTTTTAAACTTTGCAAAGGTGTACCACCTTAATCCACCGATCATTCGGCTTTCAAGTCGGATCAGCTCCATGCGACTTTTACGCATGTGACAAGGCCGAGATGACACAACAGTTTACAGTCCTAGCATTAACTATTCCCTGCCCGGTAAATAGACAGTCAAGTCTCAAATACCGTTGTGGGTCCTCCCCACTGCCTTACTTCCTAGCCTGGGTCTATGTTCTCGCAAGACACATAGCCTCTCTTGATTACAGTCGCGCAGGACTTAATCTGGCATAGGGCGTCTTCCTTCTTTCCACCTTTTCCTCTCATAATTTTTTTGAACTCACATCACTCCTGGCCTTATGCAGCCCAGCAGCTCTCGGAAGAAACTGGATCGACAACCATTGCAGGGAAAAGCTAATACTAAAGAAAGCTACTAAGTTGCGCCCGTCCCATAACCGGGCAAGTGGTTGGTACGTTTTTCATGCCGCATAGAAGCACAACACAAGGTTCTAGTCCTTATGAATCTCTAGTAAGGAGTCTTTCACATTCCCAGTGCGCACACAGCACCATCCAATCAAACCATCCTCACTATCGATTCCAATCACACTTTCTTTCGCAAAAGGGGTTTTGAACATACCTTTCTCATATGTGACCATTCAACATTTATCATATAATCTTGGGCATAGCATAGCCTAAGCATGACATTCTAGGGTGACAAGGGTGCATGGATATTCATTGTCAAAAGGGGCTTTATAGTTATTTAGGTCATATCTAATCATTTCATTGAAACATAGCTCTTATTTGAATCTAAGACATGCATATACTTGAAAACAGTTAACATACTTCATTTCAAAATATTAGGCTAGACATGATCAAGGGTTTGAGACTTGCCTTGCAATGTTGGGTCTAGTTACTCAGACGACTCTTCGAAGATTCCTTCCGCTCCTTCAACCTCTGGTTCCACGGCAGATACAGATAGTACACACATACACTATATAAGCATACAAAAGATAGTCTTTATGGGAAATGATACGTAAAATATATCATGCATGCAGGGGAAAGGTTTGGACAAAGTCACTTGGATGCTGATTGAAGAGATGGGCTCGAAAGGAGTTGAATGTCGAAGGGCTGACATTCGGTCTACGGCAAGACATAGCCTTAAGCTGGTCTCAGGTAGGTTTTCTGGAGAAGCGACAGTACAGAAAGTTGTAGAGTACAACTCCAGGAATCTAATGGACAAGGTGGAATTTCAATTGCTCAAGTGAAACAGGTCTAAATCACTCAATGCCACTGGTGGACATGCACTGACATAGTGCTGGACATGACCAGAAACTAGGGCATGGCATAACTTTTGACTCAGGGCTCCAATTGATGAACCACTTTCTCTAGGAGTTAGGCCTTGATAACAGGAACAAAGTACTCAATAGGCTCATGGGCAGAAAGTGGCTGGAGGGTGGCCAAATCAGGCGAGTAAACACGGTGGCCTGAGCTACTGGACAGTGATCTTGGCATTGGAATATCTTTTGATTCTGGTTGGTTCAGGAGTCGAGCTAGTAGACAATGTTGCTTAGGGTATTGAGATCTATCTAAGGGACAAAGTGTACAGGGCTAGATCGGCCGGGGAGAAATTCCGGCGACCGGCGCTGGAGAAGACAGCTCCTAAATTGGGCGTTTTCGATACAGGGAGTTTGAACTTGATTCTTTGCTCAGGGAGTGAGAGGGTGAAGTGAGGGGACTATTTGTGGGGTTAATTCGACCGGAGGATGACCGGAGAAGCTCGGCGACGTGGGCTGATTTGCTGGTGGCGCGCAAACTACAGGAGGCTACAATCTTACCTCAATTTTGAAATCCAAATTCGTAGGCTTGCTCAAAGGAGTGTTCTGATCAATTTTTATCACTGGCACGAGGGCTGATTTGGATCGAATCGGGCAGCATTGAAGAAACAGGGCATTTGGGCTTTTCCGGCGCTCGCTGGCGTTGAGGTTCGCCGGGGGCCAATTGGATGCTATGATACGGAGAGGGGGATGAGAGTAACTCACTGGTGGCCTTGGTTTGGAGTGGGAAGCTGCGGGCGAAGCTGGAACTAGTGGCCGGAGAAGAAGGTCTTCACGGCGGCGCTATGGAAAATCGGTTGCTCTCTGGTGCTAGAAGTTGGAGCTTGCAGCTACGGGTGGTGTGAACAAATGCTGGGCAAGGGGGGGTGCTTATATAGGCGATGGGTTGAGCACTCGGGAGTAGAAGCATATCAGGAGGGATTCGCGGCTGACACCGGAGAAGGGTTCGAGGCGACGTTGGGACACGGCAACGACTGAGCCAGAGAAGGGGGGGATCACGGCAAATCAGCTGGAGCAGGGCGACAGGATCACTGGCTTCGGCATGGCTGCAACGTGGCGTTGCTTTGCTGCTGCTGGAGCACGCGTGCGCGAGGGAGAATCATGGCACAGGCGCGGCTATGGTGGCTCCACGGTGGCGGCACGGTTGCGCACAGGTAGTGGCTACGTGGCTGCGGTGGTGGTTGCGTGGGATACTTTGCCGGCGGCGAGCTCTGCGGCGAGGCTAAGTGGCGGGTGCGGTCGAATGGCGCTGGTCGTGGTCGAAAATGGCACAGGGGCCTCGTTGCACAGTTTGGACTGATTTGCGGAGGTTTGGACTAAACTGCAAGGAATTTAGTTCGGGAATTTGGGCCTATTTGCAAATCTGGAGATCTAAAGGGCTAATCTGAGTTCTGGTTTTGTAGATGAGTATTGCTAAATCTCTTGGACTCATCCAGCAGGAAAAACGGTGAAATCCGATAAGATCTGGTGGTTTTGACAAAAATCGAAAACAGGGTAATTAGGGTTTGAAACTTTGGTGAGGCTGAAACTAGGGATTCGGTTGATCTTTTGGAATTCTTCCAGAAGGGAAAAATGTTCAGAATAGTGAGTGGGAGATATTCTCTAAATTAGATCAGAATTTGAAGGTGATCTGAGACTTTTGGTCTTTTTGGGCTTTTGACAAATCTGAAAGGAACTGATCTGCGATACTTTTGGACTAAAAAGCGGAAATGGTCTGAAAAGCGGAGTTTATCTGCCAACTCTTTAAATTAAGGTAGTGGCATACCTGAGATCATAATTCTGAGATAAGGATCAAAAATAGGGTTGAGACATCCGAGAATCCAATGAAGATACGTTGACTGGCAAGCTAAAGAGATGGCAAAATTTGGGATGTTACAGCGGCGAAGTGAGGAATATAAGGTTTGGGCTGAGTACGGATGGTATGAATCCACACGGAAATATGAGCAGTCGACATAGCACTTGGCCTGTTCTTTTATGCATCTACAATCTTCCTCCTTGGTTATGTATGAAGCGCAAGTACATCATGATCTCGTTACTAATTTCAGGACCCAGACAATCCGGGAATGATATTGACGTATTTCTATCACCGTTAGTCGAGGACTTACATAAATTGTGGAGCGAAGGGGTGCGGGTGTGGGATGCACATAAGCGAGAGAATTTCATGTTGCGGGCCATGATATTTTGCACCATAAATGATTTCCCGGCCTATGGAAATTTGTCGGGGTATAGTACGAAAGGAGGCAAGGCTTGTCCTATTTGCCTAGATGAAACTGAAAGCATGTGGTTATCGAACTGCAGAAAAACAGTGTACATGGGTCACCGTAGATTCCTTCCGATGCATCACACCTACCGTAAGAAGAGGAAGTCATTCAATGGGAAGCCTGAGAAAGGATCAGCCCCAGTGTTTGTGACTGATAAGGAGCTTTACTTGCGCGTGAAGGACATCAAAGTTGAGTTCGGTAAATGTTCTAAACCTCCAAAAAAAATGTTTGGAAGAAGAGATCGATTCTTTGGGATCTGCCATATTGGGAGCACTTACAAGTTCGACATTGCATTGATGTCATGCACGTAGAGAAAAATGTTTGTGACAGTTTGACTGGTCTGTTGTTGAACATTCCAGGAAAGACGAAAGATGGCATCAACATTCACCGTGACATGCTCGACATGGGAATAAGGACTGAGCTCGCACCGTTGGAGAAGGGAAAGTGGACATACCTCCCCCCGGCCTGCTATACTTTGTCAAAAAGAGAAAAAACAGAACTCTGTCAGTGCCTACATGGTGTCAAAGTTCCATGCGGGTATTCTGCGAACTTGAAAAAACTTGTGTCCATGAAAGACTTGAAAATGGTTGGTATGAAGTCCCATGATTGTCATGTACTGATCTCACAAATGCTTTCCATCGCTATCAGAGGCATTCTCCCAGTCAAAGTCAGAGAGACAATTACAAAGCTATGTTTTTTCTTCAACAAAATATCTGGCAAGGTACGTAAGCGTGTACTCCTAGCAAGTTAATTAGCTCCATTCGTGGAACTTGTCAGATTTTTTGGATCTGAATATTTGCTGCAACTGTGTCCTTGCAGGTAATTGATCTGGATGGACTGGACGATTTGCAACGCGATGTGACTACAACTCTTTGTCAGCTAGAGATGTATTTCCGTCCATCTTTTTTTGATGTTATGGTCCATCTAATTGTTCACCTTGTCAGAGAAATTAAGTTTTGTGGACCTGTGTTCCTGCGCTACATGTATCCATTTGAGAGATTTATGGGTATCTTGAAGGGATATGTAAGGAATCGACATCGGCCGAAGGGCAGTATCATTGAAGGTTATGCCGCCGAGGAGATGATTGAATTTTGCACCAACTATATGGCCGGGGTTGACCCAATTGGCGTTCCTACGTCCCGGCATGAGGGCAGGCTTCAGGGCATTGGAACGATTGGATTTAAAGCAGTCGTCCCCTCTAGTGATCTGTATGCAAAAGCCCATTTTTGGGTCTTACAGCACATGACGGGGGTGGAGCCATACATACACGAGCACAAGGAAATGTTACGGAAACAGAATCCCTCGAAGCCAGAGATTTGGGTCACCAGAGAACATAATAGGAAGTTTGCTGGGTGGATCAAAAATAGAGTCCTGCAAGCTTCTGAGGGCGACGTAGATGAAGTTGTTACATGGTTGGCCAGAGGGCCTAGATTTACTGTAGGGACTTGGTAGGGGTATGACATCAACGGCTATTCATTTGACACAAGAACTCAGGACGAGAAGAGTACTATGCAATGTAGTGGAGTGACACTACTTGCTATTTCGGAGGATGCCAGGGCAGTAAGGGCACTCGACTCATATTACGGTGTTATTGAGGAAATATGGGAGCTTGATTATGTATTACTTAAGATTCCTCTGTTTCGATGCCAATGGGTCGAAATCCCTCGAGGTGTTAAAGTCGACAATTATGGGTTTACTCTCATCGATCTCAGTAGAGTCGCACACCAAGATGATCCATTTATACTTGCTGAGCAAGCCACACAGGTGTTCTACATCGTTGACCCGGCCAACCCAAAGTTGCACATTGTCCTTCACAGTAAGAGACGTATTGTTGGGGTCAAAGACATTGTGGATGAAGAAGAGTATGATCAGTTCGACGAACTACCTCCATTTTTAGATGGAATTCTTCAATCTGTCCCTACCGAAGATATTGACAAAACAAGTTACCTGTGAGACGACCACGAAGAAGGATTATGGGTGGACAACCATTCTTGACTAATTTGCAATATGTAAGTGACGTATATTACTTGGATCTTTAATCGAAGAATTCTTCAAATCATTTTTCAAAAATTCTTTGGGAAAACATACGTGATGCATTGAGAATCATTTATGCAAATTTTCATTTCAATTGGAGTATATACTTGATTTGAGCAATAATTGATTCTTTTCACAAATCAATATGAAAACTGCAAATTTTCATTCCATCATTGGTCTTTACTGTTCATTTATTTCAAAATTATTGGAAGTCATTTGTATGGGGTTTCAGGTGTCTCTACAAGTGCAAAATGATGTACTAAGACCCATCTGCAATTGTTCTCAGGAAATCCCTTTAAGTCAATAATACAGTATTCTACTATCGGTTTCAACTTCCCAACCGATATGAAATTAACATATACTATCAGTTTATTGTTAATAACCGATAGTGAAATACAATGCAAAAATGATGTGCTGAGATCATATGTAATTGTTCTAAGGAAAATCCTTTAGGGTCAATAACATTGTAGTTTACTATCGGTTTCAACTGCCAAACCGATATGAAATTAAACTTTACTATCGGTTTATTGTTCATAACCGATAGTGATTTGTACTGTGTTATGAGCCCATGTTCTTAATTTACTATCGGTTAGTAATAATAAAACCGATAGTGAACAATCCCACACTCTAAACCCTAACTTACATGTATTTACTATCGGTTGTAGTTATGAACCGATAGTAAATATTCATATATTAGAGTATAACCTTGCTGTCTCGCACGATTTTCCCTCCAGTGCAACTGATCACATTCCAAATACTCACGCGTGGAAAACCATAGCTTCCCCGACGTTCGTTTCTTCGCACCTCTGCGCCACCATTGCCGATCGCAAGCCGGAAAACCCTAGCTTCTCCACCGCCTCCGGCCACTGCATCGCGCCACCGCCTCCGGCAACTCCACGAACGACCGTAAGTGTTCTTGACCAAATCGCTCGCGTCAATTGCTTAAATTTATATGCAATGGTTCATATGTGGTTCAATGGTTTACAAATATAAAACTAGAGTAAAATTCGTGAACTACAAACTTGATAGCTATGAAAATGACAGACTTGATGATAATCACCAGGAATTTGCCATACAGTGTAGTCCACTATCGGTTTTTTATGTAGAACCGATAGTAAATACCGTAAACTGAATTTTCTGTTAATTATTTCCCATTTTCTAATTTTCATATGAAATTTTTGATCATTTAAATTTTAATAGACTTTATGTTCCTGCAAAGAGAATAGCATAGTTTGCACTGCTACTTTTATATATTTTACAGAATATAAACTTGATTACTATCGGTTTGACTTTGAAAACCGATAGGAAATAGACTAATCTGAATTTTCTGTTAATTATTTCCCATTTTCTAATTTTCATATGAAATTTTTGATCATTTAAATTTTAATAGACTTTATGTTCCTGCAGAGAGAATAGCATAGTTTGCACTGCTACTTTTATATATTTTACAGAATATAAACTTGATTACTATCGGTTTGACTTTGAAAACCGATAGGAAATAGACTAATCTGAATTTTCTGTTAATTATTTCCCATTTTCTAATTTTCATCTGAAATTTTTGATCATTTAAATTTTAACAGACTTTATGTTCCTGCAGAGAGACTAGCATAGTTTGCACTGCTACTTTTATATATTTTACTGAATACAAACTTGATTACTATTGGTTTGACTTGAAAAACCGATAGGAAACAGACTAATCTGAATTTTCTGTTAATTACTTCTCATTTTCTAATTTTCATCTGAAATTTTAGTTCATTTAAATTTTAACAGACTTTATGTTCCTGCAGAGAGACTAGCATAGTTTGCACTGCTAATTTTATATATTTTACTGATTACAAACTTGATTACTATCGGTTTGACTTGGAAAACCGATAGGAAATAGACTAATCTGAATTTTCTGTTAATTACTTCCCATTTTCTAATTTTCATCTGAAATTTTGGTTCATTTAAATTTTAACAGACTTTATGTTCCTGCAGAGAGACTAGCATAGTTTGCACTGCTAATTTTATATATTTTACTGAATACAAACTTGATTACTATCGGTTTGACTTGGAAAACTGATAGGAAATAGACTAATCTGAATTTTCTGTTAATTACTTCCCATTTTCTAATTTTCATCTGAAATTTTAGTTCATTTAAATTTTAACAGACTTTATGTTCCTGCAGAGAGACTAGCATAGTTTGCACTGCTAATCTTATAAGTTTTCCTGAATATAAACTTGAGTACTATCGGTTTTACTTGGAAAACCGATAGAAAATATTGTATGTCATAGTTTGCACTGCTAATCTGAATTTTCTGTTAATTACTTCCCATTTTCTAATTTTCTTCTGAAATTTTAGTTCATTTAAATTTTAACATACTTTATGTTCCTGCAGAGAGACTAGCATAGTTTGCACTGCTAATCTTATAAATTTTCCTGAATATAAACTTGAGTACTATCGGTTTTACTTGGAAAACCGATAGGAAATAGAGTATGTCATAGTTTTCACTGCTAATCTGAATTTTCTGTTAATTACTTCCCATTTTCTAATTTTCATCTGAAATTTTGGTTCATTTAAATTTTTGAAAGACTTTATGTTCCTGCAGAGAGACTAGCATAGTTTGCACTGCTAATCTTCATATCAATTGATGGTCTGTTCATGGAATTTTAGGTAAAGCCATGTCGGCATCTTCCTCGGCTGATAGTAGTGATTCGGGGAGGGCGAACGTAGATGGCACTGCCTCGTCCCAGCGCAAGAGGAAGGCACGAGGCGCGACGATGTTGGGTCATTTGGCCAAACACGCAGATCTTTCATGTGAGTTCAACCTGTTCGGGAGATCAATCGGGAAGAACGCCGGCCACTATGCTGCCTATGTTGCCTTGTTGGCGAAGGAAAGGGTGAAGATCACCGTCCAGAGTTGGAAGGACGTCAAGGCCGACGAGAGGGATAGGCTGTGGGCGGAAGTGAAGGTAAAATTAATCAAAATCACTGAACTCTTGAGTAATCACATTCCCTTGATTTATCCCAGAGATTAGGTAAGTCCTGCTTATATGCACCATTTGAAACAGGCCAAGTGGAACATCCCCAACGATGGTCCCAAGATAGCTTGCTTGAAGGACATGAACAACACGTGGAAAACCTTCAAGAGCGTCCTCGTCTGTACCTTCCTCGCTAAAGGCAAATCTCCATGCGAGAAGTACCCCTTCATAACGGAGGAGGTATGGAAGCAATTCGCCCAACAGAAGGGGACTCCTGAGTTCAAGGTATGTATGGTTCCTTTGCTTGGTTACACCATTGTATGCAGTAAGCAGCGGTGCATTAATTTTCTTGTTTCTGATATGAAGGCCCTCAGCGAGAAGAACAAGGCAATCCAGAGGAGGAACAACCACCCACACTGGCTCGGCTCTTGCGGCTATGCGGGGAAGGAGGAGCAGTGGAAGAAGGCTGAAGACGAGGCGTCCTTACCCGGGCTCTAGGGAACAAGGAGTATCCAGGGCGGACGCGAACCGTGGGGGCTGTGGTGCCATGGAAGGAAGGCTTCTCGGAGCCCGGGCAAAAGGCGAAGAAGGCTGGCAGCTAGAAGGAAAGGGAAGTGGAGCTATCTCAGAAGATACGGGCAGATGTCACTGCACAATTCGCGGACATGTTCGCTCAAATGAACGAGAAGTATGAACGCCTCAGCCGAGTTGTGCAGTCCAAGGGTTTAGATCTAGCTGCCGAGGTCGACGCTGCGAGGGCGAGTAGTTGCAGCTCGAAGGTTCACGTGGATCCGGTGAACCTGATCGAGGTATTGCAACTCTTGAGCTATATAGGCAGTTCGGTTGATGCCACTCCCGTTACGTTAGAATTGTGTCGCTAACCTGTTATAATTGTTGCAAATTGCAGAAGCCGGAGAGCTGTAGCCTATTGATCAACATAGGTGACAAACCTGTTGCAGTTGCAAACGGGGTCGTATGCCAGTCTTGGGAGGATGTCTGGATCCACTGCGTACCTCTGGAGCCTAGATTCGCAAAGGTACAGGTGGACATGGCCCTCCCGGGCTACAGCTCTTTTCCGTTGCCCGTCCCAACGAATGAAATGCGGACAATTGGCGAGGCATTGGGCTCGTACATACAGTGGCCCAAGAAGGGTGTTAGACTACAGGAGGTAAATCCTAGCCATTCTAGCTTACAACTCAGTTAATATACTCAATTTACAAAATCTAACTTATGCGTTTGTACTTAAAGTGGACGATGGATACCAGCTCACTTCCTGAGGACACCACCCCCGACACAACGCATGAGCGAACTCCTTCGGCCCCCATGCCTCCTCCAACGACCTCAAACCCTTCGCCATCAAATGAGGCCGGCGGCACCACACCCCAACCTTCGAAGGTATACACTCGCTCCCCGCCCAAAGGCAAGGGCAAGGCCAAAGGCCAGGCCAAACAAAGCCAATCGGGTACGTTCAAGAACGGGTCCCCACTCTTGTCGGAGTACCTTCTGCGCAATATGGATCAAATAACCAGAAGTCTCCACGAGTGGTACCTGACCCGGTCTAGGCGCCACATCAACTTCTTGGTTCACTTCAGGCCAGCCCATTTTCACCGTGAGCCCGGGAGCATATCGGTGGCCCACGAGGATTTGTTCGACCTCCTCAACTGGCGGGAGCTTGATATGTCTGATTTAGCTTGGGGGAGTATTCACTTAACCGTTTACTTAGTCTTCATCGAATCATCATTCCACCACATTCCATCATAAACTGAAAAAATAAAAAAAGATATATCACTTGGAACGCCTAGTTTTGAAGATGATCTTTAATCAATTAAATGACTATTCTATCACATCTTTGCATATAATCTATTGAACTTAGCTCTCATAAAAATTTCAATTGTCTATGTTTAGTTTTTATATTGAATTGACCATTAAAGCTTGAACTTGTCTTTTAGATTGTTATTGACTTCTTCCAAATTGAAGGTTTCTAATAAACTATTATCGAAAATTAACTCTCTTATGTCAATTTTTATGCTTAGATTGCTAATTGCCCTTCTCTTTAAAAACTAAAAAAAAAGGTGTAAGAGTAAGTATAATCGACCCACTGGGGGAGGCGGTGGTGAATCATCGACCAGGTGGGGAAGGTAAGATTTACTTAACTTATGCACACAAAAATATTTTTAATAAAATGGTTGCTTAAGATGCGGTTTTGTCTAGTCTCTTGTAACGTATATGCGACCCACTGGGGGGAGGCGGTGGTGAATCTTCAACTAGCTGGTGAAGGGAAGGTATACGGAGCATTGAGATTGCTTACAGGGGCCCGGGAAACTGACAAAGCTACCTTTCTGCAAGTGCATTTAAGTAAGCGTCTTCAGCTGTATCTCCTCTAGCCACGATAGAATGATCCAATTCAAAACAGGCCAAGAGCACGAAAAAGTTGAAGAAGAAAAAAAATAAAAAAATGAATGAATAAAGAAAACATAAATAAAAGTATTTTAATTTCTCTCTAAAAAGGTCAATCTAGAAAACTTTGTCTAATGTAGCATAATGAGTGTTTTCTTTAGCAATGGTTTGTTCTAAATCCTATATGAAAGAAGTTGTCAAGATGATTTAATTGATTAAAATTTGATAATCTGAATATTCGCATTTGGAGGGTTTAAACTGCTTGGATCAATTGTCTCATATGCAAAGATGTGATGTGAATTGTCGGAAGTTGTTTATTGAAAATCAGATTAACCAAGGCATTGCAATTCTAGGAAAAATCATTCACATTCTTTGCTTCAGGATAAGCAAAATGCTAGGTTGGGGGAATTTGATAAGTGTTAAATTGGTAACATTTTTACCCTAAGTTTGCTACTGAAAACGTGCAAAATTATACTAAAAATTCCTTTGATGTGACATTTTATGCGTAATTTTATATTATTTTTACAAATTGCTTTTACGCTATGTTTGCCATATTTCATGGACCAAACCTACCAAATTTTAGAAGATTTCGACTTCGTTTGGGCCAAATTCGACTAAAAAACCAAAACTGGACAACAAAAAGGTCCTAGTCGAATATTCTTCGGACAAAACAACTAGTTGAACACAACTACGCAAGAAAGAGACTTAATCCAACACGGCTGGACAAGAAAAAGAGACCTGATCGAACACGAGCACGTGGTCAAAAAGAGTCCCGGTCGAATACGAACACCTGGTCAAAAACAAGTCCTGATTGAATTCAGTCACGACACGTGTTTGGCCAAAAATATGCCACGTGTCTTGGTCGTGTTTGACTCGGTTTCGATGTCTTTTACTAGTCGAATTTGGTTGGTTTTAATCGGTTTTGATTGGGTTTGACCATGATTGGTCGGATTTGGTTGGGTTTGACCAAGATTGGTTGGATTTGGTCGGTTTTGGTCGGATTTGATCAGAACTGGTCTAATCTGGTCGGTTTTGACTCAGATTTATCCGTTCTCATGCCGTTTGAAGTCAAACTTCGTAGCCTGCACGTCAAGGAGTTTTTTTTGGGTACGTTAACCCATGTCCTATAAATTAGGCATGCTTTCTAAGGCTTTTCATATCTCTTTTACATGCTTCTTAGATAGTTTTTCTTAGTAGAGCCCCCTTCTCTATTTTTCCTGCTTTTGTAAGTGAGCAAGGACGGCCAATTCAATTCTCAAGCAATCAAGTGAGTTTTTATTTAATTCTTATTATTATTTCTGCATTATTATTTCTTTTTGCAAGTAGATCCTTCTAGGGTTAGGGATGACCTATTCTGGAAGGTGTGATTCCTCCTCGATCTTAATCTCAAGTTTTGGAGTTATTTCTTGATATTTTCTTCCTCTAAGTCCTAAATTCTAGTTTTGGCAATAGACGTAACAGTTGTGCCTTAGCAAGAATTTAGGACAGTTCTTGAGCCCTTAGTGCTTTGACGCGGGATCCTAAACAGGAAAGAGGCTCTCGCCAAATGTAACAGTGGAAACGATCCTCTGACCGTTGTACCAGTGACCGTACTAGCAACTTAATCTATCTTGGAAAATGATTGAAGTTAACTTGCAATGCTCGGACCTTGGATAAAATTACGCCGGATGGTTATGGAACTCCCAAAACACTAGATTTTCATTCCTACTTTACGAACCCTAAATTTCATACTTGCTCTTTACTACATTAAACCCTATATTGATAATTTTAGTAGTAGATTTAGTTGTAGAAAAATAAACCCCCAACTCGTTTAGACTTAATCAGTGATCCATTAAGTTAGAAAGACGAATACGCTTGTTCCTCATGAAATTCAACCCTCAATTGCTTAACGTTCAACCGTTCACTTGCGATTATTACACAATCACACCATTTTAGGTGCGATCACTGGCCACCTAGAGTGGTGCCGGTAGCAGGGTTGCCATCATCATCTTGGACAGCATGGTGTGAAGGCACATTGCCGAGGTACTCGGCCTCATCAACCCCAAGCTCTTCATCATTAGCATCCTGAGCCCCGCTTCAGGATGCTTGTAGAAGCTGCACCGTCGCATCATGCTGAGCCGAAAAGAAGGCAGCACAGTGTAGTGCTCTCTTGGACTCGGTCTCGACTGAAGGATGATTCTCAGTGAAAGCTCAGTCAATGCTCTCATGTATCATATCTTGCATAATTTTCTGCATCTCCTCTTTCCGCCATCATGATCGATACGCGAAGCTCATCCCAAAAGTGTTGTGCCAATGCATCATACTCTGCCTGAGTAATCAAGCCATCTGGCCTCAGTGATGTTCTTGGACCATCGTCGTGTTGCTCCTCAAGTACTTTCCCGAGTGGACCTGTCATGTATATATATATATATATATATCACAATCTCACCTTTTCTTACCAAAAATTCTTATGCCTTCTCGATGGATCGCTGTTTGTGCTATGTGGTAGTAAACCAAATGTGAGTGGGCGATTGGACAGAAGGAATCAAGAGAACTAGCTTCGGTTTTCTGTGGAGCTAGGTGAGATAATCAAGGAAGGTAATAGTGCTAAAATTGAGTACATACAAAATCAAGCAATAATCCAATAGAATTTGTGACCTAGTTGCTGATCCGTGCACCAATAAATTTTAATATTCACTACTTTCTGTTTTTCTTCTTTTCTTTTCTCTTCTTTTCTCTCTTTCATTCATTCTTCCTTTCTCTTTTTTCTGTTTTCTTTTTTTTTTGTTTAATGTACAACAGAAACGAAAAAGGGGCAAAGCGCCACAAAAATAGGGGAGAAGGGGTGGGGGAGTTGCGCACTATTTTGAAACCAATGGAAGCAAAAAAAATAGGGAATGGGCACAAGGTTTTTAGGGGCTGTACACTACTTGGCTGTTCTCTAAGTTTTGAAAAGAAATAGGAGCAAAAAAATAGGGGAATAGCGCAAGGTTTCTAGGGGCTGTGTAGTTGGTTGTTTCTCTCGGTTTTGAAAAGAAGTAGGAGAAAAGCAAATATGCGAATGGCGTAAGGTTTTCGGGGCTGTGTAGTTGGTTGTTCTCTCGGTTTTGAAAATTAGGAGCAAGAAAAAAAAGGAATGGCACAAGGTTTTTAGGGAGAAAAAATTCGGCTGGTGGAAAGAAATGGGAAGGATTGGGCGCAAGGCTTTTAGGGTAGAATGTGGATTTCAGATTGCGGAGAAGTAAAAGATAGGAATGGTTGTATATTTCTAGGAAGGTTTGATTTTCGGATTGTTTCCCCTCTTTTGTTCTTTCTGCCGTGCACACTCAAGAAACAAATGGGTGTTCGATCAGCAACTAAACTTGATAGATGATGGATTATAACTCAATATGCAACACTAATTATCATTACTAATGCAATGGGTTGGTCAATTTTATGAATTTTTTGGTTTTTGGACTCTAGGACGAAAACAATCAAGTAAATATGGAAGAATGGGAATTCATTCTAAAAACTAGTTATGGGTAAATAGATCCTACCGTGACAACTTCAGCTCTGATACCAATCCATGTGCATCAACTCCGGTAAGAAGATGGCGCACATGTTAGATGCCCGACCTTCACGGTGTAGGATCAATGGAGGGGGAGGTAACTAGTCGAAATAAATCGACCGGAGGTAGATGATCACGAACCGAGTGTTGGGGAGAGACAAACCAAAGCTTTAAGAATTCCAACCTGCTGTCCAAACAATTGCCAACCCACAATCGGAGACTAACTCACACAAAATGCCCGGAAGCGTGATGCACGAATTAGGGGAAAACCCGGAGGCTTTCATTCTAGCAAATTCCACAAGAATTCAGAAGAAAATTGGGAGAAAGACACTCATCTCTTCAGGAACCATGAATTTCACTCAGTAGTTTTGTGAACTTGGTTGAGTTGAATGAGCTTTTTTCTCTTCCCTTGTGTGGGACCCTCATTTGAGGAATCCGGTGGTAACCGCCCAGGTGGGTTGCACTCAGAAATGGCACATTGCAGCTCACAACAACAAGATACATTATATAAAAATGCGAGTAATTAAAAGCAAGTGCTGATCACAGGGACCAACATTACAATAATTTAGCGCCAAAATGACGCACTTAAATGTTGATACAAAATTAAGGAGTTTTCGACACAAGGGTCGGCACAAAATGAAACAGTAATAATAAGCAAAAGGACTTCATCAGTCTTCTTCTTCAGCAGCAGTAGTGTTGCACGGGTCTCTCCACATCGGACTGCACTTTGGTACGTGGCCCTCTAACAAGCTGGGTCTTCAGTTTCTTCTTCTTGTTCCATATTGGGTTCAAGTCCGTAGGACTCAGGGTCAATAAATTCTTCTTCTAAATTTATTTGTAAAAGCAAGGGTGAGCACATTGTCCACATGGTGCTCAACAAGTCCCAAATAAGAATGCATGTAAATATAGATGAGGGGGAGATTTCTCAAAGAATGGCTCTTTGGCTTTATATATGTATATAGAGTAGATTTTCACACACAGTTTTGAAGCACTACCATAGAAACAGACATCCAGGACGGCACATCACAGACGGTTATGAACTGTTCAATGGAAAACCGTCTGCGAAGGCCTATCGGGAGAATATGTTCAGTTATCACAGACGGTTTTGATGTCAAAAATAACTGTAATAGTAAACCAGACGGTTCTGAACACAAAACCGTCTGTAATAGTCTACTTATCATAGATGGCTCTAACTTAAAACCCGACTGTGATAGATACAATCGGTTCTCAGCTGAGAAATGTCTGTAATAGTCTACTTATCACAGACGGTTCTAACCTAAAATCCGACTGTGATAGATACAATCGGTTCTCAGCTGAGAACCGTCTGTGATAACTAGAATATCACAGACGGTTCTGAACTCAGAACCGACTGTGATATATACAGTCGGTTGTTAACTAAGAAGCGGCTGTGATATTCTAGTTATCACAGACGGTTCTGAGATCTGAACCGACTGAAAAAGTGCCGGTGCTTCGAATTTTCAACTGTGATCATTTCTGTCTCCGATCTTCTCACGCGGCGCCTAGAAGAACATGAAGCATCGCTTTGGAAGTTCTATAAATTGACAGTGGGAAAAATTTACATTTACTTTACAAGTTTTTATAATTCTCAGACTGTTTGACTCCTTAGCTTCTCTGCGCCAACTGCATCCTCGATGGCATCGTCAACCTCGCCCTCCCCGGTAAGAACTCTCAATCTTTTGGACTTACCCCTGTATTGTTAATCCCTGTTCAATACATTCTTGACCTGTTGATTTGCACAGGGAAGGGGAGCCGTGGAAGACACTGCCAAAGTCAAGGCCGAGCTGAGGGCCCTCCAGGAGGAGCACAAGCTCCTCACAAAGAAGCACACTCGGCTACGGCTTGACCTTGACGATCTCTTCCAGCGCATTCAGCGCATGAAGACGGATGGAGACAATGCTGGGGCGAGGACGAGGCATCTTCGCGAGGAGAAGAAAGCCGCGGATATGACCATCGCTGGCTGCGGTTTGACTATGAAGGATACCATCGCGAAGCTGAGGGAGGTCGCAGGCCTTCTCGACGCGGTAGTAGTTGATCCTAAGAAGGACAACTTGTCGCTGGAGGAGTCCTGTGTCCTGGTTGCAAGTCAAACTGACTTTATTCTAGATGCAGCCAGGGCTAAGACCACTCCTTGACCTAGTATTCTGTATTTTTACTTTTTTTGTAAGTGATGAAAAAAATTATTGAAAACTTTGTTCTTATGTCAACTTTCCAATTTTTCAGCACATTCTTGGACTGCATGCAATCTTCCCTCTTTCTTTACCTTTCTTTAGCTTTTGTCGAACATTCGACCATACAAAGGTATGTGCACTGTGTGCGATCAAGGAACGACTATCGCGATCTTTGGCTTGTGAGGGCAGTCCATCGGAGCCCTTCAAATAATATAGAAACAATATATAGAAGTCGCAGGTCCCATGCAAATAATATAAAAAGAATATAGAAGTTATATATCAATGTGCTTTGAATATCACAAATGGCTCTGAGGTAAAAAACATCTGTGATAGTCACATTACAGACGGTTTTTTTGTAAGGCCCGACTGTGATAGTCCCAACAGTGTCCGTCGTCTCAAATTCTCAACTTCTTTCAATATCACAGACGGTTTTTAACTCCAAACCGTCTGTGATAGTAATATTAGAGACGGTTTTTATGTAAGGACCGACTGTGATAGTCCCAAGGGTGATCGATGCTTCAAATTCTCAACTTCTTTCAAATTCTCAGCGGTTCAACTGGAAGCAAAACTCCAGGGAGGGAACAAGTATTTGTAGAAGTCGAACAGTTCAATATTCCACAGGCATATTGAAGACGATTCGGACATCAGAATCGTTTGTAATATTAAAGCAGACGATTTTGATCTCCCAACCGTCTATGATAGTCCCAGTAGTGCAATTCTCCACATGCAATTGTTGATAACCGCACATAATAACTGTGCAGACGAAGAGACTTATTTATTTACTTCAAATTTAATTTGCATCGAATTATGTAATCTGACGCTTCAACTTCCTAAGTGGGCACTATTGTTTTGCCGTGTTCCAGTTTATCTCCGGAGAGTATTTATCATGTCGGTATTGATCTTGAAAACAAAGTAGTGCGCTCCACTTCAAATTCTCAACAGTGTGTTGTGTCTTTTCCATTTCTGATGTTTGTGCGGCGCTCTAACCTGGGAACACGAAGCGTCGACTTGGAAATTGTTTTTCATTAATGACGAAAAAATTAAATAAAAATTTGTTCTTATGTAAATTTTACAATTTTCCCACACGTTCTTGGAGAAAGAGAAGTGGAGTGGTTCGACTGGAAGCAAAACTCCAGGGAGGGAACAGGTATTTGTAGAAGTCGAACAGTTCAATATTCCAGGCATAGTAAAGACGGTTCAGACATCAGAACCGTCTGTAATAGTCATATTACAGATGGTTTGGATATGAGAACCATCTGTAATATTAAAGCAGACGGTTTGATATCTCAATCGGCTGTGATAGTCCCAACAGTGCCCACGCATCGAATTCTCTACATGCAATTGTTGATAACCGCACATAATAACTGAGCAGATGAAGAGACTTAATTATTTACTTCAAATTTAATTTGCATCAAATTATGTAATCTGACTCTTCAACTTCCTTTGTCGTGTTGCAGTTTATCTCCTGAGAAGTTATCATGAATTTATTGACCTTGAAAACCAATAGTGCGCTTTTGAAAACTCGAGGCACCCGCGCATATGAACCATCACCTTCTGTTTCTATAAATAGAGAGGCTCCTAAATCCCTGTCTTTATTCCCTCCTCAACTCTCACCTTGATGGCGAGCCGAGATTCCAATGAGGTTATTGAAATTGAGAGTGATGAGGAAGAGATAAGGAATGAACTCGATCAGGATCTTCAGAAAGTAACTCCTCTCTGAAACTCTAATGCAGATCTTTCTTTTATGACTTGATTACCTCGAAACAAATGCATTTCAAAATCCACAGGGGCCTGAGGAAATGATCCCTCCAAAGAAGAGACTTAGAAATGATGAAAGATCCTCCAGTGGAGCTGCAGCGAAGACTCTAGAGGGTGCTGAGGCCTGTGTTGCCACATTGCCCCTTGCAACCCCTCCAGTTGCATCGACTCCACCTTTGGAGATCCACAACAATCCTTCCAATATCCCCTCTTCAACACCTTTGTATCATCTGCTTTTCTTGGATGATCAACTTTCTGGGGTAAGGCGCACACTTCCGCGTCCAAATCCACTCTGAAGCTTGGCAATCATCTTCACCCTCTCTGTTGGTTATGTCTTTCAAAACTAACCCATGCATATGTGCAGGAGGAGAAAACTGCCTTGTGTAGAACTCTCCAAAAAAAAAAAAGAGGCACTGGAGAAGCATTCTGAGGGGATGTCTTTTGCCATTCTGCACTTGGCAGAGTGCTTTGAGTTGCAGCTTCATCTCCACCTTTGTTGTATCAACTTTAATTTCTTGGATGATCCTACTGATGCCAAATCCACTCCTTTGCTGAGAGATGATGTTGATCGTCTTAGAGCCATTGGTAGTTCTCCTGGGGCGGCCAGTGTAGATCCTACTGATGCCAATACGTCCCTAGGAGAACTTTGTAAATTACTTTCGGAACAGGTCGACGCTAATTAATTGGTCGCTTAATTGTACTCTTATGTATGCAAAGATTGTAAGAAATAAGAAATTTCTTTTCCTTATATATCTGGCTTTTCGATTGATTATGTAACTGATAATCACCAAATGATGTTCTGTGTGAAAATGTTAACAAGAAAAGATGGTGCAATCAAGACGATTTTTAACTCAAAACCGTCTCTGATTGTAACATTACAGATGGTTTTAATTTCAGGACCGACTGTAATAGTCTCAAAATTCTTTGAAGATCCACAGACATATATACAACAAATATGAAAAACAAGATAAAACCAAATAGTCTCAATGTTCATTTTTTTAAATACTAACATTGAAATAAGATAGAACCAAATATGAAAACAAGTGGAACAACTGATGACCACTAGTCGAACGGTTCGACTGCAAACAAACAATCTAGGATATTATAGATGGTTCGGACCTTAAAACCATCTGTGATAGTAGAGCAGAGTGTTGATTTTATAATTAACACAGACGGTTCTGAGGTAAAAACCGACTGTGATAATCACATACGGTCCTGATGTAAAATCCGACAGTGATAATCACAGACAGTTCTGAAGTAAAAACCGACTATGATAGTAAAGCGGACGGTTTTGAGTTATGAACCGTCTATGATATTGTAATTATCACGGACGGTTTGGAGCTCGTAACCGTCTATGATATTTCTGTCATAGTTCTACACAAAATGCACCGATATTACCGACGGTTTAATAAAGTGAAACCCGTCAGTGATATTCTGTTCTTAAAAAATGGATATTACCGACGGTATTATATAGAACCATCTGTATTGAACCTGGTATAAAAGGTCTTTTGGCGGATGTTTTGAGCTAGTCGTACACTCTTGCTCGACCTACACTGTCCAGTTCGAAGAGATTTGGGGCAAGGAAGAGCGAAATCTCGAAAGGCCGGGGGAGCATTTGGTGGCAAAAATTTGAGGATCGATCCAAGGTTGGTACTTGCTCCCAAGGTATACACATTACTTGATTTCATCATCAATATCGATCTCCATTGATTGATCAAATTAGAGTGAGAGGGACGGGAAGCTACAGTAGCAAATCCTGGTTGTAACTCATTTTTGACCTGTACTGTAGCTATTTAATTGCTTTATGATGTGTGTTATCCATGCCCCCAACTAATTGCTTGCAGTTCAAGTAGTAGTTAACTATTTATACCGCAAACACCGCATCAAACACTAGCTAGCTAGAATTATATAATTTATTGCGTGTCGACCGTACATAGAGTAGTATTACTAATTAGCATGTGTATGAATTTGATTAATTGCAGATGGTCCGAGACTGGATATGTAATGACAACCGAGTGGGTGAGGAATACATGAAAGGTGTTTTTGATTTCGAAAAGGTTGCTGAGTAAGACATGGCGAAGAAGGGTTTACCATATATGCACTGTCCTTGTGTAGACTGCCAGAATATTAAGATGTTCACCAACTCATCTCAAATTGTCGCCCACTTGATCCGACGTGGTTTCAAAAAGGGGTACACGTGTTGGGTCCACCATGGAGAAGAGCCAATTGCAGAAACAAGTGCCACTCAGGTTGAGGAACAGGACATGTCGGATCCGAACAACGACTTCGATGGGGATATGCCAGAGGATGACAATTTAGATGACATGTTGCGTGATGTGGAAGGAAATTACAGTGAAAGAGAGTTTGGCAAATTTAAGCGCTTGATTGAGGACTCAGAAAAGCCGTTGTTCCCTGGTTGCAAGTCGAAGTTCACAAAGTTGGCGTCTGTGCTGGAACTGTTAAAATTGAAGGCAAGCAACAGTTGGACAGACAAGAGTTTCATAGCACTGTTAGATCTTTTGGCGGACATGCTCCCGGAAGGAAACGAGTTGCCAAAAAACACCTACCAAGCGAAAAAGCTGTTGTGTCCTTTGGGAATGGAAGTAGAAAGGATACACGCATGCCCTAATGATTGCATCCTTTACCGTAACGACTACAAGGATATGCATGTTTGTCCGGTGTGCGGCGCATCCGGCTATAAGCGTAAGGACCGAACCGACGATGGCGACTGTGCTGAGATAAAGCAAGGACCTCCTGGTAAGGTGTTGTGGTATTTGCCAGTCATTCCCCGCTTGCAGCGTTTGTTTGCAACCCGTAAAGAGGCAAAATTACTGCGTTGGCACTTGGAAGACCGGAAGAAGGATGGAAAGCTGAGACACCCCACTGATTCTTCGCAGTGGAGAAACATCGACAGGGAATTTGTTAACTTCGGAGCAGAATTGAGGAATATAAGGTTCGGGTTGAGTACCGATGGAATTAATCCTTTTGGTAACATGAGCAGTCGGCATAGCACTTGGCCATTTCTTTTGTGTATCTATAACCTTCCTCCTTGGTTGTGTATGAAGCGCAAGTACATCATGATGTCTCTACTTATCTCAGGACCAAAACAACCCGGAAACGATATTGATGTGTACCTAGCACCATTGATAGAGGATCTCCTAACAATGTGGAACGAAGGGGTGCAGGTATGGGACGCATACAAACGAGAGAACTTCATCCTACGTGCTATGATATTCTGCACCATCAACGATTTCCCTGCCCTTGGAAATTTGTCGGGCCGTAGTACGAAAGGAGCCAAAGCCTGCCCCCACGGCGAAGATGAGACTGAGAGCGTGTGGCTGAAGAATTGTAGGAAAAAAGTGTACATGCATCACCGTAGGTTTCTTCCAAAGAATGACGCGTATCGTAAGAGAAAGAGGGAATTTGACGGCCACAAGGAAGATGGTTCAACCCTGAAGCCTACGCACGGGAAAGATGTTTACTCACGGATGAAGGACATAGATGTTGTGTTTGGAAAGGGTCGTAAATTGAAACCCCGCACGAAGAACTCTTGGAAGAAGAGATCGATATTTTGGGACTTACCGTATTGGGAGTATTTAGAGGCTCGTCATTGCATTGATGTCATGCATGTAGAGAAGAATGTTTGCGACAGTTTAATCGGCCTATTGCTGAACATTCCAGGGAAGACAAAGGATGGCGTCAATGTGCGGCGTGACATGATCAAAATGAGAATCAGGCCCGAGCTAGCACCGAGATAGGACGATAAAGGCCGTATATACCTCCCTCCTGCATGCTACACTTTGTGCAAGGCTGAGAGGACAGAACTCTGTAAGTGTCTCTATGGTGTTAAAGTTCCATCGGGTTACTCCATAAATATGAAAAAGCTTGTGTCCATGGGCGATTTGAAATTGCTGGGTATGAAGTCTCATGATTGTCACGTGTTGATGACACAAATGCTTCCTGTTTCCATCCGGAATATTCTGCCGCATAAGGTCAGAGAGACGATCACGAGGCTGTGTTTTTTCTTCAATGCAATTTCTTGCAAGGTCATTGATCCCGATGGGCTGGATTCTCTGCAGAGCGAGGTGGTTCGAACTCTCTGTCAGCTTGAGATGTATTTTTCTCCATCGTTTTTTGATATCATGGTCCATCTTACCGTCCACCTTGTCAGAGAAATCAAGATATGTGGACCCGTGTTCCTACGTTATATGTATCCATTTGAGAGGTACATGGGTGTACTTAAGGCCTATGTGAGGAATCGGTCCCGGCCCGAGGGTAGCATTGTCGAAGGTTATGCAGCGGAAGAGGTTGTTGAGTTCTGCGTCAATTACATCGCCGAGGTAGAAGCAATAGGAGTTCCTGTGTCTCGTCACGAGGGGAGGCTTGATGGTGTTGGCACTATTGGACGGAGAGCCATCACTCCTGATTTCGATATGTACTCGAAAGCTCATTTTTGGGTCTTGCAACACATGACGGAGGTGTCTCCGTACATCGACGAGCACAAGGAGATGCTACGACAAGACAATCCTCGCCGATCCGAGGTTTGGATCACGGGACAACATAACAGTCCATTCAACGCGTGGATAAAAGTGCGAATCCCCGGAGAGCGGCAAGTGAGAACCTTAAATGGTTGGCAAAAGGGCCCACGTTTACTGTACAGACATGGCAAGGATACGACATCAATGGGTACACATTTTACACAAAAGCTCAAGATCGAAAGAGCACTGTGCAAAATAGTGGAGTGAGGGTAGAAGCTTTCCATGAGGGGTTCACCGAGACAGGCCCAACAAGGGTACTACGTGGATTGAACTCGTACTACGGGTTCATTGAAGAAATTTGGGAGCTCGATTACGTACTGTTCAAGATTCCCCTGTTTCGATGCCGATGGGTCCAAATCCCACAGGGTGTGAAGGTTGACAGTTACGGTTTCACTTCTGTGGATCTCGATCGAGTTGCTTATAAAGATGAGCCATTCATACTTGCAAATCAAGCCATTCAGATCATTTATGTCACTGACCCGGCCAATAAGAAGTGGCACGTCGTCCTTCATGGCAAGAGAAGGATTGTTGGAGTTGAAAATGTCGTAGACGAGAAGGAATAGAATCAATTTGATGAGATTCCTCCATTTGGAGATGGCGTACAGGTCGATACTGAAGACACCAATGAAACCAGTTACGTGCGTATGGATCACCAGGAAGGGTTATACTTTAAAGGTAATCAACCGTACGTCCTTATCTCTCTGTTTCCATTGGTATAGCTTATATCTCCTGTAATTCTCGTCTTTGCAGGGCCGCGGCAAGTGGAAAGTTGAGGATAACATGGCTGTGTATGTGGTAATTGTCGGTGAAAGTCCCCATTTGTATGTAATATTAACTTGAGCATGCTCCACATTGTATGTTAAATTTATTTGAGCATGCTCCACATTGTTACCAATTTTCGGATCTATGTACACTGTAACCAATTTACTGAGCATTTGGACTACATTTGAAATATCTGAGTGTTCATTTAAAACAAGTTTTCGAGCATTCAGAGTTGAAAGCTACAGATCAGTCTCAAGTTGTAAAACTAACGTTCAATAGAGAGATTATCACGGACGGTTGAATTATCACAGGCGGGTATGAATATAGAACCGACTGTGATATTCCCAACAGCGTCTCCGACGCTTCAAGTGTACACGTGCACGGTCGGTTCTCAAGTCAAAACCATCTGTGATAATCTCAATCACAGTCGGGTCTCAACTCACAACTGTCTGTGATAATCTCTCACTATGTAGATTATTATAAACGGTTTTTATTTGAGAACCGACTGTAATAATATCATCACAGACGGTTATAATTATAGAACCGACTGTGATATTTTCAACAGTGTCTGATGCTTCGAGTTCTTGACATGCACCGTCGGTTCTCAATTCCAAACCGTCTGTGATAATCACAGTCACAGTCGGCTCTCAACTCAAAACCGTCTGTGATAATCTCTCTGGTGATTATCATTATGTCGATTATTATAGACGGTTCTGATGTGAGAACCGACTGTGATTATATTATCACAGACGGTTGTGAATGTTGGACCGACTGTGTAATCTCGACACGGTACATAGTTCAAGGCGGGCTTTGTCCCGCTCATTTCCAGACTTCGCAACTCTTTGCCCTAGCTCTCTCCGCCCTCGCACCATCCGTCGCGATCACCTCCATCGCCTCCCACCTTCTCCTCCTCTCCATCCGTCGTGATCACCTGCATCGCCTTTCCACCGTCAGGCGCGATCACCTCCATCTCCCTCCTGCCTCTGACGCAATCACCTCAATCGCCTCCCCACCGTTTCTGTCATGCTTGGTTAATTATAAGTGTATGGGTTTTGTTATAGAATTATTAGTTGCAGATTTACTCAAACTGTTCTCTCTTTTACTTATGTTAGGAACTATGTCTGGTGACGAAATGCACCACTCGGGGAGTCAGAGTGACCTCGCTGGCGATGAGACGCTTGGGCCGGAGGTCGCCTCGTCCGCCGTGACCCCGCCGCAGAAGAGAAAGGGGCGAGGCCGGACGACATGCGCGCATCTGGACAAGCGGGAAAAGCAGCACGTCCAGTTCGACGACAATGGTGCACCGGAAGCTCCGGACAAACTTGTCGGTCAGTACCGCTCACTATGCGGCAAAGTGGCAAGGGAGCGGGTGCCCATCACCACCTCCGACTGGGGTCAAGTGCCCCCAGAATGCAAGGATGCGCTGTGGGAAGAAATGCAAGTGGCGTTTCACATTCCTGAGGATCGCCACTTGACCATCCGCCGGAGGACACTAATGTCAATAAACAAGGCGTGGAGGAACTTCAAGAGCCACCTTGTTAGGCTCTATGTGAAGGAGTTGAAGACCCCCTTCGATGACTTCCCTTTCGTGACTCCCGAGGCAGGGCAGCAGTTCGTCGAGATGAAGGCCAAGCCAGAGTTCCAAGAGCTTAGTACGAAGGGCCAGGTGTAACACCCTAGTTTTGGGGGTGAAAATTTTTGCATGAAAATCCTGCATGCATGTATCCCTGTAGTAGTAGCCAGATCAGCTGAACTCTAATCTCTCCCAAACCCTAAAAATCTCCAAATCTATTATCTAGATTCAGATCAAGATCTGACCATGCAGATTTAACCTATCAGTTACCCTGAAGATAAAAGTCTTCAGGAGCCAGATCAAATTCTGACCCTAACTCTCAGTACCTAAGCCTCTCTCTGTTTTCGAAAATAGGAAAATTCAGATTTACCCTAAGTACCCCAGTTTTCAGATGATTGAGTTATTCTGATTTAACCTTATCCAGACTCAAGTAACCCCTGGAATATGTTCCTAGGTTCATCCTCAACTCACTTCAAAAAGTTGGGAGCCAGATTGATTCATCTAAACACTTTTCGCAGTTTAGTCCAAATTTTACTGCGAGTAAGTCCTTTTCTGTTTACCTGGAAGCCTGAAAAGGCTAAAATCTGCAAATCAATTCCAACTCCAGAATTTCTTCAGGAAACACCTTCCAAATACTATTTGATACAGATCTCCCTTTTGATCAGACTTCAAAATCTCTCTCCAATCACCAGAATTCAAAATCGACAAAATCCAGATTTATTTTACCCTAATTTTACCCTATTTTCGAAAATAGGTGAAATCCCTCAAATCTTATCAAATTTTCTCTAAATTTGAGTTGAATGAGTACTAATAGAAATGTTATACTCAGCCATGAAATCAAATCTCAAATTAACCATCTCTAAGACAGAAATTACAAATCAGTCCAGATTTCAAATAAGAATCCTTGCAATTTGGTCCCTGGTTCGACCAGAGACGCTGTGCACGACCAGCAGCTGTGCACGACCGCGACCACCGCGCTGCCACGCCAGGAACTTCGTCGCCGGTGAAGCCCCGTGGTCGCCACCCCTGCCACCGCGTTCCTGCCACGTGTGCGCACGTGGTTCGCCACCGTGGAGCCACCGCGGCCGCACCAGCATCTCCAATTTTGCCCGCGCGCGCACGCCATCGCTGCAGCCACTGCAGAAGCACGGTGCCACGTTGCAAGCATGCCGGAGGAGCCCGTCAGTTCGCTGTTGCATCACCCGGGACAGCGCACGCCAGCCTGCAAAGCCGGCACGGCCGCTGGAGCACGTCGCTTCGCTGCTGTCCCGCCCGACCGGTCAACTCGCCATCGATTCGAGCTTCACTTCCCCGTGCAATTCCCGCCGTTGCAAGCCCCTTGCTGTGCCTATAAAAGCCGCCCCAGCCCAGCACGAAGGCACTCACACCAGAACCACCCGAAATCCCCAACCACGCCGTCGTCTTCGTCTTCTTCGGCGAGCTCGAGAAGAGGCTCACGGTGCCAAGCCTCTACACTGCTTCCTCCTCGATTCCAGCTACTTCAGTAAGCTCCTCTTACCTCCCTCATCATACTCGAGCGTGTAATTGACTTCAAACCTCTCCAGTCGCCGACAATTTCCGTTTCTCTCCAGCAACTCCGGCGAGCAATTAAACTCTATCCAGAACGATTTAGCTCTCGAGCCTGTGATCAGTATTGCTTAGTGAACTTATCTAAGCATCCCTAAGCAACCAGAATCGAAGAATTTGCTAAAATATGAAAAACCCCAAATTGGAACTTTGCTTGTGAACTGAGCTTGCTGTTTAAGCTTTTCTGGTGCATCTCTAGTCAATCTAACTTCACCAGTAGCACTCTTATGCCCCAGAGACCCTCCTCAAGCAAGGAATTAAGTTTATTTGCCCTAGATCAGAAATGCCCAAATCAGGTTTGAGTTAGTCTTTTCTCCGGCCAATATCTCCTAAATCCAGCCAATCCAGCCATAGAAACCTTGCCATCTAGATGTTTTGGACCATTCTGAGCAACTTTGTCTTCTATCACGACTTCTAATTCGGCCTAGATTGTGAGATATAGCTATGCCCTAGTTTGCTGTACTGTTCACACTACATGTGCTCCAGGCCAGCCAGCTTCCTCGCCGGTTTTCATCACTTTCCGGCCATCTCCTGCCCTAGGTCCTGTTGAGACATTTGTTCCTGTTACAAATGCCTAACCACCAGACAAAGTGGTGCATCATTTGGAGCCCTGAGTCAAAAGATATGGCTAACCTTAGTTTCTGGCCGTGTCAACCCTATGCCAGACTATGTCAGCCAGTGGCATTGAGCCTTTTCACCCACTTCCAGCCATGCACATTGCAAACATAACTTTGTCCCTTAGACACCTGATGTTGTGATCTACACTTTTCTCTACTGTCACAACTTGAGTTGAGCCCTCTATCACCCATCGACCTTATGTCGATGCCTCGAACCGAATGCCAACCTAAAGACGTTCGCTGTTTTTGGGCGAACTAGTCACCACCTTGATATTACCCTGATATTTTGGAACCTTGTAAACCTTAACAGCTAACTTTAACCCTAGTTTCCATAACTAAAACCACATCGCTTTCGAACCTTGTATCACCAGAGTATTTTCTCCTTGCATCTTTGCATGTAGTGAATTAGTAAGAATAGGATTGATTGTAATGCCTGTTTGCTTGTTTGATCTTGTTCAGAGCAAGAGTCCGGGGTTGAAGATCTTGTCGCTGATCCGTCATCGACTGCTGATACTTACGACGCGGAAGGCAAGTCATACTTTGATCATATTGAAACCCATATTTTATGAATTGCTATGCTATTCCATGAGTAGATATCTCGTTAATATTGCATGTGTTGAGATCAATGATACTATGGCAGTGGTAGATTGAATACTTGAGAAATGTGAACTTGATAAGATAGCAAGCCACGAACTAATAAAAGTATAAACATGTATGTAACACCCTAGTTTTGGGGGTGAAAAGTTTTGCATAAAAATCCTGCATGCATGTATCCCTGTAGTAGTAGCCAGATCAGTTGAACTCTAATCTCTCCCAAACCCTAAAAATCTCCAAATCTATTCTCTAGATCCATATCAAGATCTGACCATCCAGATTTAGCCTACCAGTTACCCTGAGGATAAAAGTCTTCAGGAGCCAGATCAAATTCTGACCCTAACTCTCTGTACCTAAGCCCCTCTCTGTTTTCGAAAACAGGAAAATTCAGATTTACCCTAAGTACCCCAGTTTCCAGATGATTGAATTATTTTGATTTAACCCTATTCAGACTCAAGTAACCCCTGGAATATGTTCCTAGGTTCATCCTCAACTCACTTCAAAAAGTTGGGAGCCAAATTAATTCATCTAAACACTTTTCGCAGTTTAGTCCAAATTTTACTGCGAATAAGTCCTTTTCTGTTTACCTGGAAGCCTGAAAAGGCTAAAATCTGCAAATTAATTCCAACTCCAGAATTTCTTCAGGAAACACCTTCCAAATATTATTTGAAACAGATATCCCTTTTGATCAGACTTCAAAATCTCTCTCCAATCACCAGAATTCGAAATCGACAAAATCCAGACTTATTTTACCCTAATTTTACCCTATTTTCGAAAATAGGTGAAATCCCTCAAATCTTGTCAAATTTTCGCTAAATTTGAGCTGGATGAGTACTAATAGAAATGTTATACTCAGCCATGAAATCAATTCTCAAATTAACCATCTCTAAGACAGAAATTACAAATCAGTCCAGATTTCAAATAAGAATCCTTGCATTTTGGTCCCTGGTTCGACCAGAGACGCTGTGCACGACCAGCAGCCGTGCACGACCGCGACCACCGCGCTGCCACGCCAGGAACTTCGTCGCCGGTGAAGCCCCGTGGTCGCCACGTCTGCCACCGCGTTCCTGCCACGTGTGCGCACGCCGTTCGCCACCGTGGAGCCACCGCGGCCGCACCAGCATCCCCAATTTTGCCCGCGCGCGCATGCCATCGCTGCAGCCACTGCAGAAGCACGGTGCCACGTTGCAAGCATGCCGGAGGAGCCCGTCAGTTCGCCGTTGCATCACCCAGGACAGCGCACGCCAGCCTGCAAAGCCGGCACGGCCGCTGGAGCACGTCGCTTCGCTGCTGTCCCGCACGGCCAGTCAATTCACCGTCGACTCACCGCTCCAAGTCTCCAGGCATTTTCCAGCCGTTGCAGCCTCCCCAATTCGCCTATAAATAACCCTCAGGACTTAGCCAACTTCACCACTTAACGAAGCACCAGAAATCGCCACACTCCACCGTGTCTTCTTCTTCTTCGGCGAGCTCGAGAAGAGGCTCACGGTGCCAAGCCTCTACACTGTTTCCTCCTCGATTCCAGCTACTCCAGTAAGCTCCTCTTACCTCCCTCATCGTACTCGAGCATGTAATTGACTTCAAACCTCTCCGGTCGCCGGCAATTCCCGTTTCTCTCCAGCAACTCCGGCGAGCAATTAAACTCTAACCAGAGTGAATTAGCTATCGAGCCTGTAATGAAACATGATCAGTAGACTGATTAGAACACATCTAAGCAACCAGAATTGAAGAATTTGCTAAAATGTGAAAAACCCCAAATTGGAACTTTGCTTGTGAACTGAGCTTGCTGTTCAAGCTTTTCTGGTGCATTTCTAGTTAATCTAACCTTACCAGTAGCACTCTTATGCCCCAGAGACCATCCGCAAGCAAGGAATTAAGTTTGTTTGCCCTAAATCAGAAATGCCCAAATCAGGTTTGAGTTAATCTTTTCTCCGGCCAATATCCCCTAAATCCAGCCAATCCAGCCATAGAAACCTTGCCATCTAGATGCTTTGGACCATTCTGAGCAACTTTGTCTTCTATCACGACTTCTAATTCGGCCTAGATTGTGAGATATAGCTATGCCCTAGTTTCTGTACTGTTCACACTGCATGTGCTCCAGGCCAGCCAACTTCGTCGCCGGTTTTCATCACTTTCCGGCCATCTCCTGCCCTAGGTCCTGTTGAGACATTTGTTCCTGTTACAAATGCCTAACCACCAGACAAAGTGGTGCATCATTTGGAGCCCTGAGTTAAAAGATATGGCTAACCCTAGTTTCTGGCCGTGTCAAGACTATGCTAGCCTGTGTCAGCCAGTGGCATTGAGCCTTTTCACCCACTTCCAGCCATGCACTTTGAAAATAACTTTGTCTCTTAGACTCCTGATGTTGTGATCTACACTTTTCTCTACTGTCACAACTTGAGTTGAGCCCTCTATCACCCATCAACCTTATGTCGATGCCTTGAACCGAATGCCAACCTAAAGACATTCGCTGCTTTTGGGCGAACCAGTCACCACCTTGATATTACCCTGATATTTTGGAACCTTGTAAACCTTAACAGCTAACTTTAACCCTGGTTTCCATAATTAAAACCACATCGCTTTCAAACCTTGTATCACCAGAGTATTTTCTCCTTGCATCTTTGCATGTAGTGAATTAGTAAGAATAGGATTGATTGTAATGCCTGTTTGCTTGTTTGATCTTGTTCAGAGCAAGAGTCCGGGGTTGAAGATCTTGTCGCTGATCCGTCATCGACTGCTGATACTTACGACGTGGAAGGCAAGTCATACTTTGAACATATTGAAACCCATATTTGATGAATTGCTATGCTATTCCATGAGTAGATATTTCATTAATATTGCACATGTTGAGATCAATGATATTATGGCAGTGATAGATTGAATACTTGAGAAATGTGAACTTGATAAGATAGCAAGCCACGAACTAATAAAAGTATAAACATGTACAATTATATTCATGAAATAGAACCCCTAGCCGTGACCAGTATTTTGGTATAGAATGGTGGTAGCACTGGAGGTGCTTGGCTGCACTGGATGTGCAGGCACTGAAGGTGCATGGTTGTGGTATGATCTGGTCACTGGCATGTAAGGACTAGAACCTTGTGTTATGCGTCTAGTGGCATGAAAAACGTACCAACCACTTACCTGGTATGGGACAGGCGCAACCTAGTAGCTTTCTTAGTATTATCAGTTCCCTGCATGGCTTGTCGATCCGGTTTCTCGCGTGGAAACTGGTGGGACGCAGTTCGTCCATGAGTGATGTGAGATCAGAAAAATTATGAGAGGATAAGGTGTAAAGAAGGAAGACGCCCTACGCCAGATTAAGTCGTGCGCGACTGTAATCAAAAGAGGTTATGTGTCCTGCGGGAACATAGACCCAGGCTAGGAAGTAAGGCAGTGGGGAGGACCCACAACGGTACTTGGGATGGTGTTGTCCATTTACCGGGCAGGGATACTGTTAATACTAGACTGCAAAAACGTTGTGTGATCTCGGCCTTGTCACATGCGTATAAGTCGCATGGAGTTGGCCCGACTTGGAAGTCGAGTGAAAAAGTGGATTTAAAAAGAGGTACATCTCTGCAGAGTTTAAAAATGTATCCGAATACTTCGTGCTCCCGAGTTTTAGGAGTATGCTGCGGTGGATTAAATCCATGGGGTGTGACACAAGTATTGCTTTATAAACTAAAATTTGTTAGCTCAAGATTACCCAAGTGGCATGTGTTGTCACGATAAGGGGCGTTGCCGTGGGCTGTCATGTGTTGACGTGTCGCGGTAATACCATAATCTAGCAAACACATGATAATTAAGAGGCATGTGGTTTATGCCCTAAGTTATGAAATACTGCTAAGAATATATGATTGAAAGGCTTGAATGAAAATAATGTGATATGAGGATATATCGCCTTGGATATGGGATATATGTATCGCCATCAATACGATTTATTTACTGCCATGGGTATGATCAATAGTTGAGTAAGAATTGAGAAAGAAATGTATTTTGGGAAAAACCTTTCACTCTTTCCCCAATAGCATAGGTTCATGTCATATATATATATATATATGTATCTCTATCTTCCCTCTGACTTGCTGAGTACGTAAGTACTCACCCTTGCAACAACTCATCAATAGATGGAGCATTCTACGACCTTGGAGGATACCCTGAAGATGCTGCGGACCCAGGAGAAGATGAGCAGTTCCCTTCAGAGCCCTGATGTGGTGCTGTCTTGCTGTCAACCTCTGTTTCCTGTGGATTGCTTTCGGGCCTAGCTTCCGCCGACTAGATGTGTTATTTTGTTAGACCCTTGTGCCTTGTACGGCACTGTACCTCGTTTTGTACTAAGGCCTGATGGCCATACAATTATGACTATTGTACTATTTTGCTGCTGCAATGTAATCCTGTGATTGACTCATCCTGGGAAGTCAAGTGGTTAAAGGGCCAGCTGCACCGAGCTGGGCTCCTCACAGGTGATGTCACTGTCGTGGCAGACGTGACAATGTACATTTATATTCATGAAATAAAACCCCTAGCCGTGACCATTATTTTGGTATGGAATGGTGGTAGCACTGGAGGTGCTTGGCTGCACTGAATGTGCAGGCACTAAAGGTGCATGGTTGTGGTATGATCTGGTCACTGGCATGTAAGGACTAGAACCTTGTGTTATGCGTCTAGTGGCATGAAAAACGTACCAACCACTTACCTGGTATGGGACAGGCGCAACCTAGTAGCTTCCTTAGTACTATCAGTTCCCTGCATGGCTTGTCGATCCGGTTTCTAGCATGGAAACTGGTGGGACGCAGTTCGTCCATGAGTGATGTGAGATCAGAAAAATTATGAGAGGATAAGGTGTAAAGAAGGAAGACGCCCTACGCCAGATTAAGTCGTGCGCGACTGTAATCAAAAGAGGTTATGTGTCCTGCGGGAACATAGACCCAGGCTAGGAAGTAAGGCAGTGGCGAGGACCCACAACGGTACTTGGGACGGTATTGTCCATTTACCGGGCAGGGATACTGTTAATACTAGACTGCAAAAACGTTGTGTGATCTCGGCCTTGTCACATGCGTATAAGTCGCATGGAGTTGGCCCGACTTGGAAGTCGAGTGAAAAAGTGGATTTAAAAAGAGGTACATCTCTTACCAGGCCAAGAATACCCACCCACACAGACTAGGCAGTGGTGGGTATGTGGGGGAGAAGGAGTTGTGGAGGAAGCAGGACGAGGAGGCTTCCCAGTCTTCGGACGGTAGTCCTTATGCGGGCATAACGGACATGCGCGCCCGCAATTGGTGCCGAGCAAGATTGACGATGGCCTCCTCCGGAAGTGTCTCTGTGACTAACCTTGCGGACAGGGAAGTGATCGACTGGCTGGTAAGATTGTCCGATCACGTACTATCCTCGTAACACGCATGCAATGGGTTGTATTGCTAAGTTCTCCTGTTGCAGGTGACGCTGAGTGCGCAGGCGGCATCCGGAGAGTTCAACCCGAGGAGGGACAGGGATATCCTCACAGCGGCGCTAGGAAACAAGGAGCATCCAGGCCGCGTGCGCGGCCTCGGTTCCACTGTGCCATGGAGGCATGGTTTCCCTGATGATGAGGAGGCGGCTAAGAGGAGAAAGAGATCCCACCAAGCCCGCGATGAATGGCTCAAGGAGGAGATGCGATCGGAGTTCGTTGTTTGGGACAAAGCACTCCTGTAGTAGTTGTAAGAGATGCGGTCCATGTATGAAGAGTTAAGAAAGGCGACCTAGGGCACCCCCCTTCTAGTAGCGGAAGTACCGACCCCCATTCTTGGCCACAGTAGTAGCTGCGTGTCTGCACCAGGGTCTTCGCAGACAGAGCCCTCTCTAAAGTATCCGGTGGACTTTCTACAGGTAATGACCGTTTGTCTATGTTAATTCATTCGAAAGTGAAAAGCGGTGAAATTCAATATGTTAATGCGTACTGTTTGTAGGAACCCGCCTCCTGCAAGCTTATGGAGTTGGCCGGTCACTTCCCGATCGAGGTTGCCCGTGGGATGGCGCAACCATACACGGCGGGGGCCACAATCCACGGTGCCCCTCTATGTGAGGGTTTTGCACGGGTCCAGGTGGACAGTGTCTTTGACCATTGCAAGGGTTTTCCGTTGGAGAAGCCGCCGAACGACGAGATTACCACTCTCGGTGATGCGGTGCACACGTTCGTGCAATGGCCCAAGAAAGACATCGTCCTGGATGAGGTAATTCCCCCACTAGTTTCATAATTCGTACTGTAATAATAGCCCTCAGAGTTAGTGTCCTAATACGTAGGTTCTTACATCACAGACCGACATACGGCCTACTAGCCAGCCGACCCCTCCGATGACGAAGCTGACTCCGACTAGGAGGCAACCATTCAAGAAGCTGGCTAGTATGGGAAAACCAAAGAAGAGCCCGATGAAGGAGAGCGAGAAGAGTGCGCCAGCTCTCATGCCGTTCACTCTGGGGATGCCCATGGCCTCCGATACAGCAATTTCGAGCATGGGGTTAGCATGCCAGAGCCTGCATGCATGGTACATGAGGAGGACAAACCAGACCAAGACGCAGGGTCCGACGCACATCATGGTCAAGTACACCGTGGCAAAGTTCCACAACAACGTTGGGACCTACTTGGTGACTTTCGAAGACCTGCACAATTTACTGAACAAAGATGCGCTCGACTTGTCAATCCTACGGTCTTGGGTGCTGTAAGTATCCAACTATCCTACACCTGTTCGTGCATATACGGATATATGTCATTTATTAATTGGTTACTTCCGTGCAACAGCATGACTAGCTATGCCAAATCTAAGGGCATACCTGTTGGTTTCTTGGACCCCCAGATGGTCACCGAGGTAATGTTTAAGACCGATGCAGACTTCGTTATCGACTACATCAAAAGAGGGTTGCTTGCTCAGGTCGACAAGGAGTACATACTTGTACCCTACAACCAGAGGTGAGTGCTTTCATCAGTACTTAACCCGTAGATTAGTGTCTCCATGTGCACACCCCCAAACTTAGATTAAATTTTTAATTCTTTACGTGTAACATGTAGCTACCACTAGATCCTGCTGCTACTTATTCCGAAAAGGAACAAGGTGTTCTACCTTGATTCATTGCAGAGGAAAGGGTACTCGTATTGCGACGCACGAGATGTATTCGAAAGGTGATGATATTCATGTGGACTGTCTTGCATGCATCTATATTTACTGTCCTCAAACTGTCAATTTCGACTATCCTCAAACTGTCAATTTTGACTATCTACAGGGCTTTCATGAACTACTTTGCCGAGGGAGGGCGACAACACGAGCGGCGAGCCGATAAGTTTCAGTTGTTACAATTTTCAGTACAAATTTCAACTGGCATCTGTTTTACTTTATAACGTGTCCCCAGCTAACTCTCGGTCTGTAAATTGGCAGTGCCATCAACAGCCGGACGACAATACATGTGGGTTCTACGTGATGCGCCACATGTATGACCTGATCATCGCCCCTCACCGCCCAGATTTCCCCGACGTATACAACTGCTACCCTTTGTATCGATTTGGCAGAATTTACAACTGCATTGAACTAATTTTTTCTGTACCAACTCTTGCTGTAGGGGCTCGACTTCCCTTCGGAAAGCTTTGACCCTCGGGAGATTGGTATTGTCCGAGGGATGCTCGCTGAGTTTTTCCTTACGGAGGTCATATCAACCAAGGGGAAGTTTAGGGACCCGTAAGGTTCGTATTAGTGCGGCCTTACATTTATTTGTACATCTAACACACTAACTTAAAGCTTAGAAAAGTGGATAGCAATAAAGCCATTTCTAATAAAGTCTTCCCCTATAATCGAAAAAGCCGTCTTTCAGGGGAAATCTCCGCGGGACTAAGTCCAGGTAAGTTGTGTCACGATTTGCCCGGGTACGTGGCCTCCGGCCCGTCCCCGGGTGCCGCCATTTGGCTCCCGGTACGTGGCCTCCGGTGCCCTCCCGGGCGCCGCCATTTGGCTCCCGGGACGTGGCCTCCAGGGCCGTCCCGGGCGCCGCCATTTGCCCGGGGACGTGGCCTCCGGCCCCTCCCCGGGCGCCGCCTTTTGGTCCCCGGGACGTGGCCTCCGGTGCCCTCCAGGGCGCCGCCATTTGGCTCCCGGCACGTGGCCTCCGGTGCCGTCCCGGGCGCCGCCATTTGACCGGGGACGTGGCCTCCGGCCCCTCCCCGGGCGCCGCCTTTTGGCCCCCGGGACCTGGCCTCCGGCGCCGTCCCGGGCGCCGCCATTGGCCCGGGGACATGGCCTCCGGGGCCTCCCGGGCGCCGCCATTGGCCCGGGGACATGGCTTCCGGGGCCTCCCCGGGCGCCGCCTTTTGGCCCCCGGGACGTGGCCTCCGGCGCCGTCCTGGGCCTCATCGCCCTCCTAAAGGTAAAGTCTGGAGCTGTTTATCACGTGCAGGTCACGCGAGGAGCGCCTCGGGAACTAGCGACCACCTGTCAAGCATCCAAGGCGTTTGACCGGGAGAAGGACGGTCCTACCCTTCAATCCGACGGTGGCTTCCGGGGTAGTTTAGGTTTTTTGCTTCTTTTTGGGGCTATAAATAGCCCTTGTACCCCTCTGTTGTAAAGGATCGGTTCTCTTTTATTGGAATAGCTAAACTCACAGACGTGCTCCGGAAGCCTCTCCCCCGGAGAGAGCCTCCCCAGCCGACTCCGGTCGGGAGCGCGTCGACAGGACTAGGGGCCCCACCGGGACCCGAACCTGTATAAACCGTGTGTCATTTTTTGTGCTTGTCCGGCGGGGGAGGACCGGTCATCCGGTCAACCCGCGCCGCGTAATCTTCGCTAGGATCATCCTCAAAACCTGCCGGGGTATTCGCAATACCACGACAGTTGGCGCCGTCCGTGGGGACTCGTGACAAGACGCCATGGCTCCCCCAAGAACAAGGGATCGCACCCTTCCCGGTGATCCGGGTCTCGGAGACCCGGCGCCGTCCGGCCGGGACACTGCTGTCCCGGCAGTCCCATCCGGAGGTGACCTGGCCCAGGTACCGCCTCCCTCCTTTCCTCTTAACTTAGGTGCTTCCACCTCCAGGCCGTTCCCGGTGACCGCGGGGACCTCGCCCTGGACCAGCCTCCCCCCGACGGCTCCCCCGGCTCCCCGGGACGCCCTGCTCGAAGCTCTCGTGGAAGGCCAGCTCCGCGGTCAGCGCTTTATGGACGAGCTCCTTAGCGTGTTGGCGCGGCCTCCGGCCCCCACATTTGCGTCACACCCGTACCCGGGGAACATGCCCCCGTTTATGGGTTACCCGGCGGCCCCTCCGGCCTCCGGGGGGTTGTCCGCCCCGTATGATCCTGCCGGATATACGTCCGGACCTTTCCCGGCACCCGGGCCCGTCCCGGTGCCGGGAGGTTATTTCATGCCGGGGCCCTTCGTGGCACCAGGGGGGTACCCCGTTCCTGGCCTATTCCCGGGGCCAGGAGCCCACTTCATGCCGGGGGTTTTCCCTACGCCGGGAGCCAGTCCCGCCCCCCGCGTCGCATTTACCGCACCGGGGGCGGTTGACAGAGCAGCTCCCGTGCCTCAGCGAACTTCCCCCCGCATGGGCTCCCCGGTTCAAGACGTCGCCGCGGGGGCTCCCCCCTCGCCGGTTCCGGGTGTTACAGGGGCTCCCCCTTTCCCGGTTCGGATCGTGGCCACTGGGGCCCCCTCCACTTTGATTCCAGGCGTCGCCGTGTGTCGCGCCCCGCACAAGGTACCACGACTACTCCCGTGGAGACCTAGCTCGCTGCAGCTGGCCTCATACATACATACCACTGACTTCCCAGGATAGGTCAAGCACAGGAGTTCATTGCAGCAGAGTAACTTACAAAATATCATTGATAAACAGTATGGCCTACTGGCCTGAAACAACAAGAGTAATACAATGCCTTCACGGCACAAATGGTCTAATTAAAACAAAAGACAACTACTCGGCGGAAGCTAGGTGAAACCCCCACAGTCGTAAGAAGTTGATAGCAGAACGGCACACTTCAGGGTTCTGGCAGAACTGGCTCTCTTCCTTCTGGATCCACGAAATCTTCCAAGCCTTCATCTTGGTATTGTAGCACTCCATCTATTGTTGATAAGTTGCAAGGGTGAGCACTTACGTACTCAGCAAGTCATAGGTAAGAGTAGAGATACGTATAGTAGAGATGACATGATTCTATGCTATTGAGGGAAAGAGGTGAGAGGGTTTTTCCATAAATACTTTTCTTCCAAGCTTTTCAAATCTCATGCTCATGGCAGCATTTCATATACTTAGGGCACAATCCACATGCCTCTTAGATATCACATGATCACTAAATTATGGTACTACCGCGACACGTCAACATATGACAGCCCACGGCAGCACCACTTATCATGACAACACATGTCATTTGGGTAATCTTGACTTAACAAATTTTAATTTATAAAACAATACTTGTGTCACACCCCGTGGATTTAATCCACCGCGGCATACTCCTAAAACTCGGGAGCACGAAGTATTCGAATACATTTTTAACTCTGCAGAGGGGTACCAATTTACCCGCAAGATATATCCACTTTCATGCCCTTCCTATCACAAGGATTGGACCCCTGACTCACTTCATACTGTGAGTGGCAAGGTGGAGATAACAAGAACTTTTGCCATGCTTCACACACAATTCACCCCAGACCCCGTGGTTTTCTTCACGCAAACCACAGTTGTGGCAGGGTTTCACAACCCCCACTAATTGGCGTCTTCCCCTCAGGGTCAGCGTGCATGATCACATCCTGTGATATGTGTTGGAGCGCACCCCGTGTTAATCGTGAGTTTGTCATATAGGGGTTTCATGTGTGATCCACATACTACTTGTTCAGGCCTGTCCCATACCAGGCTTGCGGTCGGCACGCTAATCATGCCACTAGACGCACAACACAAGGTTCTAGGTCCTTATATGCCAGTGACCAGCTCATACCACAATCCATGCACTTCCAGTGCTGGCACATCCTGTGCGACCAAGCACCTCCAGTACTTTCACCATTCCATACCAAAATACTGGTCACGGCTAGGGGTTTTATTTCATGAATATAAATATACATGATATATTAGTTCATGGCTCATTATTTGATCAATTCACATTTCACAGGCATCAGCCTGATGCTGCCATTTCATAATTCAACTATTCTCAATCTTTCTCATGCAATATTATTATTTTATAATCAAGGTATATTCTAGCAATTCATAAAATATAGGTTCAAGATGTTCAAGAATATGACTTGCATTCCGCGTCGTAAGAAACAGCAGTTGATGTCGGGTCTGCGACGAAGTCTTCGAACTCGGACTCTTGCTCTGAACAAGGATCAAACAAGCAAACAGGCATTATAATCAATCCTACTCTTACTATTCCACTATATGCGATAATGCAAGGAGAAACACTTAGGCGATACAAGATTTGGAAGCGATTAAGGTTAAACTATGGAAACTAAGGTTAAGATTAGTTGTCAAGGGTTTACAAGGTTCCAAAATGTTCCAAAATATCAGAATGATATCAAGGCTGCTGCTGGTTCGCTCAAAAACAGCGAACGTCTTTAGGTCGACAGTCGGTTCAAGGCATTGACATAGGGTCGATGGATGATAGAGGGCTCAACTCAAGTTGTGACAGTAGAATAAAATGTAGATCACAACATCAGGAGTCTAAGGGACAAAGTTATGTTCAGTTTGCATACCCAGAAGGGGTCAAACTGGCCCAATGCCATTGGCTGACATAGGCTGTCAAGGGCTGACAATGCCGAAGAATGGCATTGACATGGTTTGGATAGTTCCCAGTGGCCAAAATGAGTTTTGATTCAAGCATATGGTGCACAAGGTAGTGAGGCGACTATTTGACAAAGTATTTTCTGTTTTTCATGACCAGAGGTGGGTGAACAGGGCTAATGCCACTGGCTGGCATAGTTTGACATAGAGTTGACATGGCCAGAAATTAGGGTTTGCCATATCTTTTGATCTAGGGCTCCAAATGATGCAACACTTTGTCCGGTAGTTAGACATTTGTAACAGGAACAAATGTCTCAACAGGATCTAGGGCAGGAGATGGCCGGAAAGTGATGAAAACCGGCAAAGAAGTTGACTGGCCTGGAGCACATGCAACATAAACAGTGCAGTAACTAGGGCATGGCTATATCTCACAATCTAGGCCGAATTGGAAGTCGTGATAGAAGACAAAGTTGCTCAGAATGGTCCAAAACATCTAAATGGCAAAGTGGCTAGGGCTGGATTGGCCGGAATCGACGGCCGGCGACTAGAGCAGAAGAAGATGACATGAAAATTGGGGGTTTTCGATTCAGGGCAAATGAACTCAATTCCATGCTTGTACATGATCTCTAGGGCATTAGAAACATACTGGTGAAGTTGGATTGGCTAGAGATGCACCAGAAAAGCTTAAAGAGTAAGCTCAGTTCACAAGCAAAGTTCCAATTTGGGGTTTTCCAGATTTTAGCAAAATTGATGATTCTGGTTGCTTAGGGATGATAAGAATGATCTATTGAGCATGTTTGATCACTGTCTCGAGAGCTAATTCGATTTAGTTAGAGTTTAATTGCTCACCGGAGTTCTAGATGAAACACGGCGATTGTCGGTGACAGAAAGCATTTAAACTAAATTCCAAGCTCGAGAAGCATGAGGGAGATGAGGGAAGCTCACTGGGGGTGCTGGATCGAAGAAGGAAGCAGTGGAGAAGCTTGGCACCGTGCTCCCTCTTTGCTGCTCACCGGGGAAGAAGAAGACACAGTGAACTGCTGGTTTTCTGGTGATTTTGCTGTGCCAGAGGTAAGGCTAAGTCCCAGGGGGTATAAATAGGCAAGCTGGAGGTGCTGCAACAGCTAGATGTGCACTGGAAGTTGAAGCCGGCAAGGAAAGACTGGATTGCGACTTCACGGTGAAGACAGGCGGCGAAACGTCTTGGTTCAGCGGCCGTGAAGGCTTTACAGGTGATGGGAAGGTGAACTGATGGCTGGCCGCGGCGAGTTGTCCACGTGGCGCAAAGCTCCTGCGTCGACCGTTGCTGGTGGCGTGCAAACGGGAGGAAATCAGCTGGCTGTGAGTCGCGCCGGGGAAGATCCACAGTGGCAAACGGCGAGCACACACGCGGCGCTGTTCAGTTGGCGAAGATGGCGACCACGCGGCTACTGTAGCAGCTGGCGAGGTGAGGTGATCGAAGCTTGAAACAACGGCGCGTGCTCGAGGTCGAAGCAACAGTCTTGTGCGCTGGATCCTGGTCGTGGTCGAAGTCCCAGGCGCTGGTCGAAGACGGTTTCTGGTCGTGAACAGAGGTGAGGTCGAATCCAGGGGTATAATTGTGATGATTTTGGTTGAAGAGTGGACTGATTTGTAAATCTGGTTTTAACGAGGTTAAATTTGGAATTTGATTTCATGGATGAGTATAATATTTCTATTAATACTCATTTAGCTCAAATCTGGAGAAAATTTGATAAGGTTTGAGGGATTTCACCTATTTTCGAAAATAGGGTAAAATTAGGGTAAAATAGATTTGGATTTTGTCGATCTCGAATTCTGGTAATTGGAATGAGATTTTGAAGTCTAAACAAAAGGGAAATCTGTATCAAATAGTATTTGGGAGGTGTTCCCTGAAGAAATTCTGAGGTTGGAGTTGATTTGTGAATTTTAGCCTTTTCAGGCTTCCAGGTAACAGAAAAGGACTTATTCGCAGTAAAATTTGGGCTAAACTGCGAAAAGTGTTTAGATGAAACAATCTGGCTCCCAACTTTTTGAAGTAAGTTGAGGATATACCTAGGAACATATTCCAAAAGATACTTGAGTCTGGATGGGATTAGATCATGATAACTCAATTATCTAGAAACTGGGGTACTTAGGGTAAATCTGAATTTCCTGTTTTCGAAAACAGAAAGAGACTTAGATACTGGGAGTTAGGGTTAGAATTCAATCTGGCTCCTGTAGACTTTTATCTTCAGAATAACTGGTAGGTTAAATCTGGATGGTCAGATCTTGATCTGGATCTAGAGAATAGATTTGGAGATTTTTAGGGTTTGGGAGAGATTAGGGTTTAGCTGATCTGGCTACTGCTACAGGGATACATGCATGCAGGATTTTATGCAAAAACTTTTCACCCCCAAAACCAGGGTGTTACACCGTGGGCGCCCCCTCCCCGGTTCCGGATAATACAGGGGCTTCCCCCTTTCTGGTCCCGGGGGTCGTCACAGGGGGCTCCCCCCAACCGGCTCCGGACGCCTCCGGGCCGGCAGCTACAGCGCATGAGCTCCCTCCCTCGGCGGGACAGGTCCGTTTCGCCCGGGGGGAGGTCGAGCGAATGCGTTCACCAGGGCGCGGGGAAGAACTTCCCCCCGGCCGCGGGGAAGAGACCTGCTGAAGAGCCAACCTCTCCGGTGGAGAGCCCGGACGTCCGGGAACTTAGTCCTGGCCCAGAGGAAAAGCGTCGCCACCGCCATTCTGGGGGACCTCTTAGACCGCTCCCAGACTCAGACAACGAAGGTCCCGTGAAAGAAGACAGCGACCGGGGCTCTCCCCGGGAAGTGCAGGGGGCCAACCAGCCCCTGTGCCGAAGACTTTGCAGCATCAGGTGGCCGCGGCCCTACCGCCCTCCGCACATCGAGCACTAAAACGGTGAGGCAGACCCTTTCGAGTTCGTGCAGGTCTACTCCACAGCCATCTCCGCGGCCGGGGGGGACGAGACGGTACAGTGCAACGTCTTCCCCCTCTACCTCACCGGCATTGCCCGCTCCTGGTTCTACAACCTGAAGGCGGGCTCCATCAAGTCTTTCTCGCAGCTCAAGCGGGAGTTCTGTGCCAACTTCCAGGGGAACTACGTGCGTCCCCTGGACTCCTCGCAGCTGTACACAGTCCGACAGAGGACTGGGGAAACCATCAGAAACTTCTTCAAGCGCTTTGCTCAGGTGAAAAGCAAAGTGGCCCATGTCCCCGACTCTACGGTCATCGAAGCCTGCAAAAGCGGCATCCTCCCGGGGGAGCTCCACCGAAGGCTCTCCCGGAGCTGCCCCTCTTCCGCCGATGAGCTCTTCAACGTACTCGAAAAGTACGCTCGGGCGGAGGAAAATGACATCTGGAAGAAGACCCAGGGGGCTCCCGCCCCCGTCGACCGGGGGGCCAGGGATCCCCCCAAACGCCCCAGGCAGGGGGGCGTAGCGAGCGACGGCCTAGGGACACCTTTGTCCTCGAGGGCGGAGGCGGCTCGCACGACCCCCCGAGGGCCAACCGCCCCTTCCCCAAACCGAAGGGCCATGGGGGAGGACAGTCTTCGTGCGGCCGGGAAGGCCCCGCGGGGAGAAGGCGGGAAGGACCATGGTGCAGCTTCCACAGGTCCAGTACCCACGCTACCCGAGATTGTAGCCAGCTGCTGCAGCACTTCGCGGACTTCCTCGACCAGCGCGGGCAGGGGGGGACTCCGGCCTCCTTGCCCCCTCGGCCAGCTGTTCCGGCCCTTCCCGCTCCTGCGGGGGGTCAGCAGACGCAGGAGGGGGAGCCTTCAGAAGCTCTCCCCTTTCAAACTTCGCAGCGACACATCAACGTCATCGTGGGAGGATCTGCCTCCGGGCGGGACTCTAAGCGCCAGCGTAAGGTGTACGCGCGCGAGGTCAAGGTTGTGGGGGTGCTACACATGTCCTCGCCACCGAAGTGGTCGGACGTCCCCCTCACCTTCACGGCAGAAGACGCGCGGGGGGTTCGCTTCCCCCACGACGACGCGATCATTGTCTCCGCGACCATCTACAACTGCCATCTGGCCTGGATCCTGGTGGACGGCGGGAGCTCCGCCGATGTCCTATTCCTGAAGGCCTTCAAATAAATGCAGGTGGATGAGAAGCTCCTGCAGCCCGCGGCCGGGCCCTTGCATGGTTTTGTCCAGCGGAAGGCGATTCACCCCGTGGGCAAAGTAGATCTTCCAATGACCTTCGGCACCCCGGAGAACTACCGGACCGAGCTGGTCCGCTTCGATGTAGTGGACCTCCCCTCCTCCTACAACGCGATTATGGGGAGGACGACAATCAACCGGTTGGGGGCTGCCACCCATCAAAACTATCTCTGCATGAAGATTCCCGGGCCGCATGGTGTGATCAACGTCCGGGGAGACCAAGACATGGCCCGTGCACTATACGAGCGCGCTGCGGCCACAATCGGAAGCGCCAACCTCATAAAGACGCCTGGGGGGGAGGCTTCTCCCCCGGAACTAGATGCTGCTGCGCCACCGCCCGGGAGGCCCCTCCTCAAGCCGCGTCCAGAAGGGGGCCTCCGGAAGGTCCTGTTGTCCCCGGGCAATGAAGACAAAACCGTCCGGATCGGGGCGGAGCTCCCCGAGGAGCACGCAGCGCAACCTGCGGCTTTTCTGCGCGAAAACTCCGATGTTTTTCCGTGGAAGCCTTCGGACATGCGGGGCGTCGCCCGGGAGGTCATTGAGCACAAGCTTGCAGTGGCCCCCGGTCACCCCCCGGTCAAACAGAAGCTGTGGAAACTCTCCCTCGAGTGCCAAGAGGCAATCAAGGCAGAGATCACTCGGCTCCGAGAGACGGGGTTCATTCGGGAGGTCTTGCACCCTGAGTGGCTCGCGAACCCCGTCCTCGTCAAGAAATCAACCGGCAGGTGGCGGATGTGCGTGGACTTCACCGACCTTAACCGCGCCTACCCCAAAGACAACTTCCCGCTCCCGCGGATTGATCAGCTCGTCGACTCCACTGCGGGGTGCGAGCTCATGAGCTTCCTAGACGCCTACTCTGGCTACCATCAACTCCGGATGGCGGAAGGGGACGAGGAAAAGACGAGTGTTATTACTCCCCTCGGAACCTTCTGCTACGTCCATATGCCCTTCGGGCTCAAGAACGCGGGGGCGACCTTCCTGCGCCTCATGACATTGGTTTTCAAAGAGCAAGTCGGCCGCAACGTTGAAGTCTACGTAGACGACGCGGTTGTCAAGAGTCCCCGCGCAGCCTCCCACATCGACGACCTGGCGGAAACCTTTCGCAACCTCCGTGCGTTCGGGCTCAAACTCAACCCGGAGAAGTGCGCCTTCCGGGTGCACGGGGGGAAGCTCCTAGGTTTCCTCGTGTCCCAGTGGGGCATTGAGGCAAACCCCGAGAAGATCCGGGCGTTCCTAGATATGCCCCCGCCGCGCTCCATCAAGGATGTCCAGCGGCTCTCCGGCCGCCTAGCCGCACTCAGCCGCTTTGTCTCCCTGTCGGGGGAGCGGGGCCTCCAGTTCTTCAAGATCCTCCGAGGGCTCGAGGGGTTCCACTGGACCCCCGAGGCCCAGGAGGCGTTCGACGACCTCAAGAAGTACCTCACGAGCCCCCCAATGCTCCTCTACCTCGCCGCAACCCCCGTCGCCGTCAGCGCGGTCTTGGTGAAGGAGCAGGGGCAGCAGCGTTCCGTGTACTACGTGAGTGAGGCCCTCCAAGGGGCAAAAACTCGGTACACGGAGATGGAGAAAATCTGCTACGCCCTCCTCATGGCGTCCCGGAAGCTTCGGCATTACTTCCTGGGGCACCCCATCACCGTTCCGTCGTCCCTCCCCCTCGGGGAGGTACTGCGGAACAAGGAAGCCACCGGCCGGATCGGGAAGTGGGGGGCCGAGCTCGCCCCCTTCTCCCTGTCCCTTACCGGCCGCTCCGCCATCAAGTCGCAGGTCCTCGCCGACTTCGTCGCAGAGTGGACTCCCGCCTCTGGGTCCGGGGACGAAGATCTCCCTATGCCGCCCCGACGTAGTGATCATTGGACCCTTATGTTCGATGGGTCGCTGTGTCTCGCCGGGGCTGGTGCGGGAGTAGTCCTACGGAGCCCCGAGGGGAAGGAACTCCAGTACGCCGCGCGGCTCGAGTTCCCCGCAACCAACAACGTCGCCGAATACGAGGCTTTGCTCCTCGGGATGCGCCTCGCGCGCTCCCTGGGGATCCGGCGCCTCCTAGTCAAGGGAGATTCTCAGCTCGTAGTTTGCCAAGTGGACAAGTCTTACCTGTGCCATTACGCAAACTTAAGTCTTTATTTGCAGGAAGTGTGAAAGATGGAGAGGCATTTCGAAGGCCTCGAGGCCCGGCATATCCCACGGAGGGACAATGACCAGGCCGACTCCTTGCCCCGGGAGGCAAGCGCCCGGGAATCACTACCCAAGGGGGCTTTCCTGGACATCATCACGAAGCCCTCGGTGGCCTCCCCGGACACGGGCGACGAGCCTCATGTCCCGGAGGTCGCCGAGATCACCCGGACTCCGTCTTGGATGGACCCCCTCATCTCCTTCATCAAGGGGGAGGGGGACCCTCCTAGTGAGACCGAGGCTAAATGCCTCCGGGCTAAAGCCCGGGCATATCTCCTGCTGGAGGGGAGGCTCTACAAGCGGGGGGCTTCCGCCCTCCTGCGCTGCCTCCCCCGGCCGGAGGGACTTCAACTTCTCGAAGACATCCACGCGGGGAGCTGTGGTTCTCACCTAGCCCCGCGTGCCATCGCGGCCAAGGCCCTCCGGCAGGGCTTCTACTGGCCCACGGGCATGCGCGACGCGCGAGACCTTGTCTCCGCGTGCGAGGCATGCCAGAAGATGGCCAAGGGCTCGAACCTCCCCCCTATAGCGCTGCAGACGATCCCCATCACTTGGCCCTTTGTGCGCTGGGGGATGGACCACTTATGGCCCTTCCCCCCAGCGCCCGGGGGATACAAGTATGCGGTAGTCGCAATCGACTATTTTACAAAGTGGGTTGAGGCGGAGCCTTTGGCCAGCATCACGTCCCGGGCCGTTCAGCGGTTTTTTTCGAAAAACATCGTATGTCGTTTTTGTGTCCCCCGGGAAATCACCGTGGACAACGGGACCCAATTCGACTCGGCTCATTTTCGGGAATTCTGTGAAGGCCTGGGGCTCGTCATCCACTTCGCCTCGGTGGCCCATCCCCGGAGCAATGGGGATGTCGAGAGGGTCAACGGCGTGATCCTATAGGGGTTGCGCCGGAGACTCCAGCAAACCGCTTCTAAGCGGGGTGCATGGGCGGAGGAGCTCCCTAGCATCCTCTGCTCCATGCGCACGACCCCGTCCCTGGCGATGGGGCGTACTCCCTTCTCCCTGGTCTACGGGGCGGAGGCAGTCCTCCCTCCGGAGATTGGCTTCCGGTCACTGCGGGTTGAGCTCCTGGAGGGAGCTACGCCCTCAGCGTACCAGGCCAACGAGACCAACCAGCGTCTGGAGATCGACCTCGTGGAGGAGGAACGTGACCGAGCGCTCCTCCGCCACGCCATCTACGAGCAAGAAATGGCGCGCGCGTACAATCAGCGCGTGCGCGAGAAAGCTTTCCGCCTTGGGGACCTTGTCCTCAAGCGCGTGACGGAACCACAGGCCCAGGGTAAGCTCTCCCCCAAGTGGGAGGGCCCCTACAAGATCTCCGCGGTCCTGGGCTCGGGGGCCTACAATCTCTCCAACCTTCAAGAGCAGGAGCTGAAGCACACGTGGAACTTGCGTTTACTTCTCAAGTTCTGTGTTTAGCCTTACGGGCCTGTCCCCTCCCCCGGAGCGTTCACGCCGGAGGGGGAGGAGGGACACTGTATTTTCCTCCCATTTCGTGGCTTCGCAGGGGGAGGCCTTGTACTTCATTTTATTAGCAATACATAGGTCTTGCTTTTCAAACTGTCTCATTGCATGTCTCTCTCATTACCACCCCTAGCGGCGATGCCCGCCCCTAGCGGCGAAGCCCTCCCCGTGAGGATACCCTCCCCGCGAGGAAGTGGGCAAGGCCCAACAAGTCCCTACAATGGAAGTCCCACTCCTGTAGGGCTGCTTACGATCAGCCCTCGTGGACTGAAGGTGTAAGCGGCAACCCGGTCACAGTAGCCGTGGTAACGAGTCACTTTGGGAGACTAGTCCCCTGCCCAAACACTCAAGACCCGTCTTCGGGCACTTCCTCCTCCGGGAGTAGACGCTCTCCCCAGTGGGACGTCTAATGGCCTTCTTGGATCTATCTTCCTCCTCCGGGAGTCGACGTTATTCCCGGCTCCCCGTTTTCACGGCGACCGGATGATCGGCCCCTTGCGGCTTGATTGGATCTATCTTCCTCCACCGGGAGTCGACGTTATTCCCGGCTCCCCGTTTTCACGGCGACCGGACGATTGGTCCCCGACGACCTTATTCCCGGCTCCCCGTTCTCACGGCCACCGGATGAATGCCTCTCGGAGACCCTATTCCCGACTCCCCATTCTCACGGTGACCAGACGATTGTCTCTCGGAGAAGTCACGGATTTCTTGGGCATTTTCTTCCCCGAAGACCCTATTCCCGACTCCCCGTTCTCACGGCGACTGGACGAATGTCTCCTAGGAAGCTCGCCTCCGGAAATCTCATCGGGTTCTCGAACATTTCTTCCACATGAGGCCTTATTCCCGGCTCCCCGTTCTCATGGCGACCGGACGATTGTCTCCCGGAAGGTCTTCTCCTTGAAAACCTCATTTTAAAATTTTCTAACTTAGAAAATTTCCTATGCTAAGATGACTTCCATCCCGGGGGCTTGTTACCCCCACAGCGCGCGGAGCTATTCTCCGGCCCGCTGTGGGCGGGGGGGATAAGGAACCCCCGGGTGTCGACCGCACCGCCCACGAGAAAACTTAGCTCATCCTTGTTAAGATGAGTCGTCCGGACCATCCAAGAAGAAGAAAATAAAGAGGCAATGAAAGGAAGCAAAACACAGCTTTATTGATTGGCAAACCCGGAGGACATCTTCCCCCTCCGGTGGGCTTCGGAAATGATACAACCCGGGTTCTAACCCGGGGGATTCTCTAAGCCCTAAGGCTCCTACGCCTAATACTCCTGGAGGACATCTTCCCCCTCCGGTGGGTTTCGGAAACGATACAACCCGGGTTCTAACCCGGGGGATTCTCTAAGCGCTAAGGCTCCTACGCCTAATACTCCCGGAGGCTCTTCGCTAGCTCCCAGGTCAAGTCCCGGTACAATGATCGTACACGGCGCCGAGCGTCCCGGAGCACATCTTCAGGCCAGAACTCGTATCCCGCCGGTGGAAGTATCCGGAGGGGAGGTATCATCCGGAGCCCCGGTCGCGGAGGGGACAATTCGGCGCGATGATTGTCAAAATTATCCAAGTGCCACTCCGGACGCCACCTCAACCAAATCGGCTCCTGGACGCTATCCCCGCCGCAATTCCCAGAGACAAGGCTTAGCAAGATTAAAGCCGCTTGGGCGTCCCCCAGGGAGCCCCTCCCGAACCTTCGCCCAGGAGCAACCTCCCAAGAACCCTGGTAACAGTCAATTCAATTCAAAGACTTAGAAAAAATTCTTACTTCATTGCATTCAAAATGTTTCTGTACAAGTGTCCGGGGTTTCTTCTAAGAAGCTACCGGAATCAAAAGTCCTAAAACAAAAAAGGGCGCTAGCTAAGACCCGGGGGGAGGCTCATACATGTTCGTTGGCGTCCTCCCCCCGGGGGGCTTCTTCCAAGGTCGGGGCTGGGACGTCTCGCGCCGGAGGCGCCGGAGCCGAGAACCACGCCCGGATGATCCGGTCGTAGAACCCTCCGGCAAGCTGCTCGACCTCCCGGCGCGAAGGCTCGAAGGAGTCCGGGAAGCTTCGGGGGATGCGGCCCCCGATCGCCCGGGCGCCGACCCCCCAGAACTCGACGAGCCCTACAGCGGCCGCGACGACGGGGATCGCCCGACCCCGCGCCCGAACGTCGGCAGCCTCCGCGAGGGTCGCCGGCGGCACCTCCCTGCTCCTGGAGCCTAGGCTTACGCCAAGGCCCTCGAGGGCCGACCGGACGGAGCGGCCCGCGTCCGCCACCGCCCAGACGCTTGAGCTCTCGAGCTCCTGGAGCGCCTCCTCCCACGCCTTGGCCTCCTCCCGGAGGCGGCCGTTGACGGCCTCGGAAATATGGACCTGGGCTCGGACCCGGGTCAATTCCGCGAGGGCTTCGTCGCGTTCCCGGAGGGCCTCCTCGCGCTGCCCTACGGAGGCTGTGGCCCGGCCCTGCGCCTCCTTAAGCAGCCGGACGACCCGCTACTCAAGGCCCCAGGTAACAGCTGCCACCTACAAAATATATAGACTTAGAAAAATCTCAAAGTGCAGGGGATGAATGAAGACGTCATCGACTCGGGTGACCTGGGCCCCGAGGGACTGAAGCCCCTCGAAACGCTCATGGAGCGTCCCTCCCGCGACGAAGGCCTGCACCTTCCGGGTATGCAGGCCCTCCGAGTAGCGGGCGACCTCCCTCGCGGGAAGCAGAGGGGTCTCCCGCCCGGCGCCGCCAGCGCGGCCGGCGGGGGGTCCCCGGACCTCATGGTTCGGTAAAGCGGCCGGCGTCACCGGCGTCTTCGTCGATGAGGAAGTGCCCCCCGAAGACGTGGCCGAGGAGCTCTCGGCGGGAGCCCCCGCCCGGGGGGGAACCATCAGGCCTTTCCCTGCCCCGGGCCGGAAGGTCCTCGGGGCCTCCTCCTCCGGAGGAACCTCGTAGACCGAGGGGCTACCCCCCTCGTCCACCGGCCAAACCCGCGGAGGCGAGGCCTCCGCGAATCTCACCTCCAGCCTCTCCGGCTCCAAAGAAGCCGGAACGGGCAGGAGGGGCTCCACCAAGAGCGGCGACGGGGCGTAGTTCGCCGAGTCGGACGCCGCCCCGCCCGCGGTCGCCTCCTTCCCCCGCGCCTCGACGGGGCCCTTCAGGGGAGGAGGTGTTGCTTCCTTCCGGGCCGGTGCCCGGGAACGCTCGCTCCCGGGGGTCTCATCCCAGGGCTTCGCCGGTGTCGCCACCGGCGTCGTCGATGGGCCTGTGGTCTTTTGAACCCGAGCCTTCTTGGGCTCCGAGCCCCCGGCCGCCTCCTTCCCCCGTTTGTGCGACCCGGGGGTGGGGAGAGGCTTCCTCTCCGGCAGCTTTAGCCCGTAGGCCGCCGCTACCAAGTTCTTGGGAGGGCCCTCCCCCACGGCGTGCACGACGCGCTCGTGCTCATCGGCGAAGTACCCCCCCAGGAGGTTATCCGCCTTCTCCCGCGCCGCTGGGTACAGCCGGACTGCAAGAGGTAAAGAGTTAGTTAAAATTTCAAAAATTCATAAATACAATGTGTTGGGGGAAATCTCCACGCGGTCAAGTCCAGGTAAGTTCATGATTGCCCGGGGACAGTGGCCTCCGGTGCCTGCCCCGGGCGCCGCCGTTTGGGCTCCCGGGACCGTGCCTCCGGGGCATGTCCTGGGCGCCGCCATGGGCTCCCGGGACCGTGCCTCTGGGGCATGTCCCGGGCGCCGCCATAGGCTCCCGGGACCGTGCCCCCCCGGGCTGGTCCCGGGCGCCGCCATTCGCCCGGGGACAGTGGCCCCCGGTGCCTGCCCCGGGTGCCGCCTTTTGGCCCCCGGGACCGTGCCCCCCGGGCGGGTCCCGGGCGCCGCCATTCGCCCGGGGACAGTGGCCCCCGGTGCCTGCCCCGGGCGCCGCCTTTTGGCTCCCGGTACGATGCCTCCGGGGCATGTCCCGGGCGCCGCCTTTTGGCCCCCGGGACCGTGCCCCCCGGGCGGGTCCCAGGCGCCGCCATTCGCCCGGGGACAGTGGCCCCCGGTGCCTGCCCCGGCGCCGCATTTTGGCTCCCGGGACGATGCCTCCGGGGCATGTCCCGGGCGCCGCCTTTTGGCCCCCGGGACCCTGCCCCCCGGGCGGGTCCCGGGCGCCGCCATTCGCCCGGGGACAGTGGCCCCCGGTGCCTGCCCCGGGCGCCGCCTTTTGGCTCCCAGGACGATGCCTCCGGGGCATGTCCCGGGCGCCGCCTTTTGGCCGCCGGGACCCTGCCCCCCGGGCGGGTCCTGGGCGCCGCCATTCGCCCGGGGACAGTAGCCTCCGGTGCCTGCCCCGGGCGCCGCCTTTTGGCTCCCGGGACGATGCCTCCGGGGCATGTCCCGGGCGCCGCCTTTGGGCCCCCGGGACCCTGCCCCCCGGGCATGTCCCGACCGCCGCCTTTTGGGCTCCCGGGACCCTACCCTCCGGAAAGGGTCCCGGACGTCATCGCCCTTCTAAAAGGTGAAGTCCCTGTTTGTTTATCACGTGCAGGTCACGCGAGGGACGCCTCGGGAATCAGCGACCACCTGTCACGCATCCAAGACGTTTGACCGGAAGAAGGACGGTCCTACCCTTCAATCCGACGGTGGCTTCCGGGGTAGTTTAGGTTTTTTGCTTCTTTTTGGGGCTATAAATAGCCCTTGTACCCCTCTGTTGTAAAGGATCAACTCATTATTATTTGGAATAGCTAAACTCACAGGCGTGCTCCGGAAGCCTCTCCCCCGGAGAGAGCCTCCCCAGCCGACTCCGGTCGGGAGCGCGTCAACAGGACTAGGGCCCCCACCGGGACCCGAACCTGTATAAATCCTCGTGTCTTTTCTTGTGTTTGTCCGGCGGGGGAGGACCGGTCGCCCGGTAAACCCGCGCTGCGTAATTTCCGCTAGGATCGTCTTCAAAACCTGCCGTTGTATTCTTAATACCACGACAGTTGGCGCCGTCCGTGGGGACTCGTGACAAGACGCCATGGCTGCCCCAAGAACAAGGGCTCGCACCCTTCCTGGTGACCCGGGTCTCAGAGACCCGGCGCCGTCCGCCCGGGACACGGCTGTCCCGGCGGTCCCTTCCGGAGGCGACCTGGCCCAGGTACTGCCTCCCTCCTTTCCTCTTAACTTAGGTGCCTCCATCTCCAGGTCGTTACCGGTGACCGCGGGGATCTCGGCCGGGACGAGCGTCCCCCCGATGGCTCCCCCGGCTCCCCGGGACGCCCTGCTCGAAGCTCTCGTGGAAGGCCAGCTCCGCACCCAGCGCTCTATGGACGAGCTCCTTAGCGTGTTGGCGCGGCCTCCGGCCCCCACGTTTGCGTCACACACATATCCGGGGATCATGCCCCCGTTTATGGGACACCCGGTGGCCCCTCCGGTCTCCGGGGGGCTGCCTACCCCGTATGATCCCGCCGGGGGGTTCCCTCCCCCCGCGGGATATACTTCCGAACACTTCTCGGCACCCGGGCCTGTCCCGGTGCCAGGAGGCTATTTCATGCCCGGGCCCTTCGTGGCACCAGGGGGGTACCCCGTCCCCGGCCCGCTTCCAGGGCTGGGGGGTCATTTAATGCTGGGTGTTATTCCTACGCCGGGAGCCAGTCCCGCCCCTAGCGTTTCGTTTACCGCACCGGGGCCGGTCGACAGAGCAGCTCCCGTGCCTCAGCGAATTTCCCCCCGCATTGGCTCCCCAACCCCGGACGTCGCCGAGGGGGCTCACCCCCCACTGGTTCCGGATGTCGCAGGGGCTTCCCCCTTTCCCGTCCCGGTCGTTGCCGCAGGGGCCCCCTCTCCGGATCCAAACGCCGCCCCGGGCGCCCCCTCCCCGGTTCCGGATGGTGCAGGCGCTCCCCCCTATCCGGTCCCGGGGGCCGTCGCAGGGGGCTCCCCCCAGCAGGCCCCGGTAGCTTCCGGGCCGGCTGCTACAGTGCAGGAGCTCCCTCCCCCGGCGAAGCAGGTCCGCTTCTCCCGGGGGGAGGTCGAGCGAATGCATTCTCCCAGCCGCGGGGAAGGGCTTCCCCTCGGTCGTCGCAGGGAGCCTCGCTCTCGCACCGGTCGGGGGAAGAGACCCGCCGAAGAACCATCCTCCCCGGAGGGAAGCCCGGACGTCCGGGAAATCAGTCCCGGCCCGGAAGAGAAGCGTCGTCACCACCACGCTGGCGGCCCTCTTGGGCCGCTACCTGACTCGGATAACGAGGGGGCGTCCCCCGTTCAAGAAGACAGTGACTGGGGCTCCCCCCGGGAAGTGCAGGGGGCGAACCAGCCTCTGTGTCGAAGACTCCGCAGCATCCGATGGCCGCGGCCCTACCGTCCCCCGCACATCGAGCATTATAATGGCGAGGCGGACCCTTATGAGTTCGTGCAGATCTACTCCACAGCCATCTCCGCGGCGGGGGGGGGGGACGAGAGCGTCCAATGCAACGTCTTCCCCCTCTACCTCACCGGCATTGCCCGCTCCTGGTTCTACAATCTGAAGGCGGGCTCCGTCAAGTCTTTCTCGCAGCTGAAGCGGGAGTTCTGCGCCAACTTTCAGGGAAATTACGTACGTCCCCTGGATTCTTCACAGCTATACACAGTGTGCCAGAGGACCGGGGAGACCATCAGAAGCTTCTTCAAGCGCTTTGCCCAAGTAAAAAGCAAAGTGGCCCACGTCCCGGACTCTACGGTCATCGAAGCCTGCAAAAGCGGCATCCTCCCAGGGGAACTCCACCGAAGGCTCTCCCGGAGCTGCCCCTTTTCCACCGATGAGCTCTTCAACGTGCTCGAAAAATATGCTCGGGCGGAGGAAGACGATATCTGGAAGAAGACCCAGGGGGCTCCTGCCCCCGTTGACCGGGGGGCCAGGGATCCCCCCAAACGCCCCAGACAAGGGGGGCATAACGAGCCACGGCCTCGGGACACTTTTGTCCTCGAGGGCGGAGGCGGCTCGCGCGACCCCCCGAAGGGCAACCGCCCCTTCCCCAAGCCAAAAGGTCATGGGGGAGGACAGTCTTCGCGCGGCCGGGAAGGCCCCGCGGGGAGAAGGCGGGAAGGGCCGTGGTGCAGCTTCCTCGACCAGCGCGGGCAGGGGGGGGGGGACTCCGGCCTCCTTGCTCCCTCAGCCAGCTATTCCGGCCCTTCCCGCTCCCGCGGGGGGTGAGCAGGCACAGGAGGGGGAGCCTTCAGAAGCTCTCCCCTTCCAGACCTCTCAGCGCCGCATCAACGTCATCGTGGGAGGATCTGCCTCAGGGCGGGACTCCAAGCGCCAGCGTAAGGAGTACGCGCGTGAAGTTAAGGTTGTGGGGGTGCTACACATGTCCCCGCCACCAAAATGGTCGGACGTCCCCCTCACCTTCACGGCAGAAGACGCGCGGGGGGTTCGCTTCCCCCACGACGACGCGCTCGTTGTCTCCGCGACGATCTACAACTGTCACCTGGCCCGCATCCTTGTGGATAGTGGGAGCTCCGCCGACATCCTATTCCTGAAGGCTTTCAAAGAGATGCAGGTGGATGAGAAGCTCCTGCAGCCCGCAGCCGGGCCCCTACAAGGTTTTGTCCCGGGGAAGGCGATCCACCCCGTGGGCAAGGTAGATCTTCCTGTGACCATCGGCGCCCCGGAGAACTACCGGACCGAGCTGGTCCGCTTCGACGTAGTGGACCTCCCCACCTCCTACAACGTGATTATGGGGAGGACCACCATCAACCGGCTGGGGGCTGCCACCCACCAAAACTACCTCTGCATGAAGATCCCCGGGCCGCATGGCGTGATCAACGTCCGGGGAGACCAAGATATGGCACGTGCTCTGTATGAGCGCGCAGCCGCCACGATCGGAAGCGTCAACATTATTGAGGCGCCCAGGGGGGAGGCCTCCCCCCTGGAACCAGACGTCGCAGCAGTATCCCCCAGGAGGCCCCCCCTCAAACCGCGTCCGGAAGGGGGCCTCCGGAAGGACCTGCTGTCCCCGGGGCCAGCAGTGCCGCCAAGTACGAGGCTTTGCTCCTCAGGTCGCACCACGTGCGTTCCCCGGGGATCCGACGCCTCCAACAGAAGGGAGATTCTCAACCCATATTTCACCAAAAGCACGGGCCTTACCCGTGCTGTAACGCAAATTCTAGTCTTTTATTTGCAGATGCAAAAGATGCAGAGGCACTTCGATGGCACCAAGGGGGGTACCGCGTCCCCGGCCTGATCCCGGGGCTGGGAGCTCACTTCTTGCCGGGGGTTTACCCTGCGCCGGGAGCCAGTCCCGCCCCCCCGCGTTGCGTTTACCGCACCGGGGGCGGTCGACAGAGCAGCCCCCGTGCCGCAGCGGACTTCCCCTCGCATGGGCTCCCCGGTTCCGGACGCCACCACCGGGGCTCCCCCCACGCCGGTTCCGGGTGTTACAGGGCCTGCCCCCTTCCCGGTTCCGGTCGAGGCCACTGGGGCCCCCTCCACTTCGATTCCGGTCTTCGCCACAGGGGCTTCCCCCTTCCCGGTCCTGGTCGTCGCCTCGGGGGCTCCCCCCTCGCCGGTTCCGGGTGTTACAGGGCCTGCCCCCTTCCCGGTTCCGGTCGTGGTCATCGGGGCTCCCCCCTTTTTCAGGGACCCCTTACAAGCTCTCCGACCTTCAAGAGCAGGAGCTGAAGCACACGTGGAACTTGCGTTTACTTCGCAAGTTCTATGTTTAGCCTCACGGGCATGTCCCCTCCCCCGGGGCGTTCACGCCGGAGGGGGAGGAGGGACGCTGTATTTTCCTCCCCTTTCGCGGCTTCGCAGGGGGAGACCCTGTACTTCATTTCATTAGCAATACATAGATCTTGCTTTGCAAACTGTCTCATTGCAGGTCTTTTTCATTACCGCCCCTAACGGCGATGCCCTCCCCGCGAGGATGCCCTCCTTGTGAGGATGCCCTCCCCGCGAGGAAGTGGGCTAGCCCCAACAAGTCCCTACAACGGAGCCTGCACTACCGTAGGGCGCCCTCCCCGCGAGGATGCCCTCCCCGCGAGGAAGTGGGCCAGCCCCAACAAGTCCCTACAACGGAGCCTGCACTCCCGTAGGGCGGCTTACGATCAGCCCTCGTGGACTGAGGGTGTAAGCGGCAACCCGGTCACAGTGGCCGTGGTAACGAGTCACTTTGGGAGACTACTCCCCTGCCCAAACACTCAAGTCCCGTCTTCGGGCATTTCCTCCTCCGGGAGTCGACGTTATTCCCGGCTCCCCGTTCCCACGGCGACCGGAAGATCAGCCCCTTGCGGCTTATTTGGATCCATATTCCTCCTCTGGGAGTCGACGTTATTCCCGGCTCCCCGTCTTCACGGCGACCGGAAGATCAGCCCCTTGCGGCTTATTTGGATCCATCTTCCTCCTCCGGGAGTCGACGTTATTCCCGGCTCCCCGTCTTCACGGCGACCGGATGATTGGTCCCCAGCGACCTTATTCCCGGCTCCCCGTTCTCACGGCGACCGGATGAATGCCTCCCGGAGACCTTATTCCCGGCTCGCCATTCTCACGGCGACCGGACGATTGTCTCTCGGAGAAGCCGGATTTCTCGGGCATTTCCTTCCCCGAAGACCCTATTCCCGGCTCCCCGTTCTTACGGCGACCGGACGGGTGTCTCCCAGGAAGCTCGCCTCTGGAAATCCCATCAGGTTCTCTTGGACATTCCTTCCGCTTAAGGCCTTATTCCCGGCTCCCCGTTCTCACGGCGACCGGATGATTATCCCCCGGAAGGTCTTCTCCTTGAAAACCTCGCTATAAAATTTTCTAACTTAGAAAATATTTCTCCTACAGGTTATGCTCCCTCCGGGGACCCTGTTACCCCCACAGCGCGCGGAGGCCTCCTCCGGCCCGCTGTGGGCGGGGGGGGGGGGGACAGGGGGCCCCCGGGTCACCCACGAAGAAACTTAGCTCATCCTTGTTAAGATGAGTCGTCCAGACCATCCAAGAAGAAAATAAAGAGGCGCAATAAAAGGAAACAACAACAACGTGCTTTATTGATCAGCAAACCCGGAGGACATCTTCCCCCTCCTGTGGGTTTCGGAAATGATACAACCCGGGTCCTAACCCGGGGGATTTTCTACGAGCCTAAGGCCCCTACGCCTAAAGCTCCCGGAGGCGCTCCCTCAGCTCCCGGGCCAAGTCCCGGTACAGCGCCCGGACGCGACGCTGAGAGTCCCGAAGTACGTCTTCGGGCCAAAACTCGTACCCAGCCGGCGGAAGTATCTAGAGAGGAGGTATCATCTGGGCCTTCGGGCGCGGGGGAGTTAATTCAGCACGGCTGTTGTCAAAATTATCCAAGTGCCACTCCGGGCGCCACCTCAACCGGACAGGCTCCCGGGCAGTACCCCCGTCGCGCTCCCCAGAGACAAGGCTCAGCAAAATCAAAGCCGCTTGGGCGTCCCCCGGAGAGCCTCTCCCGGACCGTTGCCCGGGAGTAACCCCCCGGGAACCCTGGTAACATTTCATCGCAAAGACTTAGAAAATTTCAAATATATTCCATTGCAAAATGATTTTTGTACAAGTGCCCGGGGCTTCTCCTAAGAAGCTACCGGAATCAAAATGTCTAACAAAAGTAAAAAGGGGTCCAGCTAAAGACCCAGGGGAGGCTCATACTTTAGCATTGGGGTCCTCCCCCCGGGGAGCTTCCTCCGTGGCCGGGGCAGGGGCATCCGCGGCCGGAGGCGCCGGTGTCGGGAACCTCGTCCGGATGATCCGGTCGTAGAACCCCTCCGCCAGCAGCTCCACCTCCCGGCGCGTTGGCTCGAAGGCCTCCGGGAAGCTCCGGGGGATGCGCCCCCCGATCGCCCGGGCGCCGACCCCACGGTAGTCGACGAGCCCCGCGGCGGCCGCGATGACGGGGACCGCCCGGCCCCGTGCCCGGACGTCCGCAGCCTTCGGGATGGCGGAGACTTGTGCGTCAAGAAAACGCACAGCCTCCGCGAGGGTCGCCGAGAGCACCTCCGGGCCGCTCCCGGAGCACAGGCTAACGCCAAGGCTTTCCAAGGCCGAGAGGACGGAGCGGCCCGCGTCCGACAGCACCCGGACACTGGAGCTCTCGAGCTCCCGGAGCGCCTTCTCCCGCACCTTGGCCTCCTCTCGGAGGCGGATGTAGGCGCCCTCCGAAAGGTGCACCTGCGCCCGGGCCCGGGACAGCTCATCAAGAGCTTCGGCCCGCTCCCGGAGGGCCGCCTCCCGCTGCTCCACGCAAGCCGCGGCCCGGCTCTTCGCCTCCTTGAGCAGCCGGGTGACCCGCTGCTCAAGGCCCCAGGTAACAGTCGCTACCTACAAAATACATAAAGAGTTAGAAAAATCTTAAGTGCAGGAAAATCATAAGAGCTCGGGCTACCTGGGCTCCGAGGGACTCGAGCCCCTCAAAACGCTCGTGGAGCGTTCCCCCCGCTACGAAGGCCTGCACCTTCCGGCTGTGCAGGCCCTCCGCGCAGCGGGCTACCTCCCCCGCGGGGAGCAGAGAGGTATCTTGCCCGGCGCCCCGTTGCGGCCGGGAGAGGGCCCCCGGACCTCGGAGTCCGGGAGAATAGCCGGCGTCGCCGGCGTCTTCGTCGACGAAGCTTCCTCCGAGGACGACGAAGACGAGGATTGGGCAGGGACCTCCGCCCGGGGGGGGGATCATCGGGCCCTTCCCCGCCCCAGGCCGGAGGGCCCTCGGAGCCTCCTGCTCCGGGGGGACCTCGAAGACTGAGGGGCTCCCCCCCTCCTCATCGACCGGCCAGAGGCACGGAGGCGCCGCCTCCGAGAACCTCACCTCTAGCCTCTCCGGTGCCAATGTCGCCGGGAGAGGCGCGAGGAGCGCCACTCGAACTAGCGACGGGGCGTAGTCCGCGGAATCGGACCCCGCCCCGCCGGTAACAACCTCCTTCCCCCGGGCCTCGACGGGGGCCTCCGGGGGCGGAGGCGTCGCCTCTGTCCGGGGCGCCGCCCGGGCACGTTCGGCTCCGGGAGCCGCGTCCCGGGCCCTCACCGGCGTCGTCGCCGGCGTCGTCGTCGGGGCGGGGGTCTTTTGGACCCGGGGCCTTTTGGGCTCCGAGACCCCGGCCGCATCCTTCCCCCGCTTATGAGACCCGGGGGTGGGAAGGGGCTTCCTCTCCGGAAGCCTGAGCCCGTAGGCTTCGGCCACCAGGTTCCGGGGAGGCCCCTCCCCCACGAGGCGCACGATGCGCTCGTGTTCGTCGGCGAAGTACCTCCCCAGGAGGTGCTCCGCCTTGTCCTTCGCCGCCGGATACGGGCGCACTGCAAGAGGTAAAGAGTTAGTCAATTTTCATAAAAAATCATGTGCAAAAATGCAGGGGACTTACGCCGCGTCACCGGCTTGACCGGAGGCCGCTGCTCCGGGCCCATGCCAATCCCCCTTCCCCCGCGTGAGAAGGGGGAAAGCCGCAGGAGCGCCAGCTCCTCCGCGGCGTCCCGCATCGAGCGGGCCTTCTTCGTCAAAACCACCTTCCCGAGGAGCTCGAACTCCTCGTCCGTCCACACCGGCGGCTTCGGTGCGGATGACCGGCTGTAGGTGGGAGGCTCCGGGGCGTAGACCACCGCCTCGTCCCGGACCCGGAGGTAGAACCACCTCCGGAGCCAGTCCCCCCAGTGGTCCCGGAAGGCCGCCGCCGGGTAGTCCGCCACCCGGGAGGGCAGCATCTGGACCATCACCGAGCCGAAGGGGGACTTCGGTCCTCCCTTCACCAGGTGGGAGCTCCGCGCTGCCGGCTCGTCAAAGTACCGGAAGGCGCGGAGGGTGGGCTCCCGCCCGGTCGCCGTCTCATACAGCCAGATGAAGAGACCCATCCGGACGAGGGCGTTGGGGGTGAGGTGGTTGAGCGCCACCCCGTACTACTTCAGGAACTCCCGGAGCATCGGGTGCACCAGGAGCCGGAGCCCGGCCTCGAGGAAGGCCTCAAAGGCCACAACCTCTCCGGGCCTGGGACGGGGGGCTCCGTCCTTCTTTAGGGGGACCCGGATGTCCCCCTCTTCAACGACGCCCTTCTTGACCAGGGACTCCGCGTCCGAGGCCGAGAACTCGGAGGCCCAGAGGAATTCCACGGGGATTTCCTCCGGGGGCACCTCCGTGGTCTTCGCTCGACCTTTGGGCGGCATTAGGTGAGTTCTTTGTTTTTCGGTGGCTAAGTTTTCAGGTGGCTAAGTCAACAACTCCCGGACGCTCGCTACCGGAGAAGGCTACCGGAGAAGCTACCGGAAGGGCGCTACCGGGAGAGCTGAAGCTGGAGTTGAAGATTTGGAATGAGCTTCTGGGGCCCCCTAGGGCCCTATTTATAGAGGCTGGCCGTGATCTAGATGCGCGCCACATGGCCCCCTCGGGGCAATCTGGACCACTGATATTCAAACCGTGCGCGGGAAACGAAGGGACAGGCGCGTAAATCGAGACGCCGGATCGAACCACGCGTGCATTTATTGCGAAAACGGCGCGGCCATAAAGCGCCCAGCACAGAAACCGAAGCGTCGCCGGGGGTCCGGTGATTTTTGTCCGGAGGTTTCGCCCGGAGATTTTCCCGGTACCGTAACCATTCCCTCCGGGGGCTCAAGCTTCGTCCCCGGAGGGCATGGGGGGCTGCTGTTGGGGGAAATCTCCACGCGGTCAAGTCCAGGTAAGTTCATGATTGCCCGGGGACAGTGGCCTCCGGTGCCTGCCCCGGGCGCCGCCGTTTGGGCTCCCGGGACCGTGCCTCCGGGGCATGTCCCGGGCGCCGCCATGGGCTCCCGGGACCGTGCCTCCGGGGCATGTCCCGGGCGCCGCCATCGGCTCCCGGGACCGTGCTCCCCCGGGCTGGTCCCGGGCGCCGCCATTCGCCTGGGGACAGTGGCCCCCGGTGCCTGCCCCGGGTGCCGCCTTTTGGCCCCCGGGACCGTGCCCCCCGGGCGGGTCCCGGGCGCCGCCATTCGCCCGGGGACAGTGGCCCCCGGTGCCTGCCCCGGGCGCCGCATTTTGGCTCCCGGGACGATGCCTCCGGGGCATGTCCCGGGCGCCGCCTTTTGGCCCCCGGGACCGTGCCCCCCGGGCGGGTCCCGGGCGCCGCCATTCGCCCGGGGACAGTGGCCCCCGGTGCCTGCCCCGGGCGCCGCCTTTTGGCTCCCGGTACGATGCCTCCGGGGCATGTCCCGGGCGCCGCCTTTTGGCCCCCGGGACCGTGCCCCCCGGGCGGGTCCCGGGCGCCGCCATTCGCCCGGGGACAGTGGCCCCCGGTGCCTGCCCCGGGCGCCGCCTTTTGGCTCCCGGTACGATGCCTCCGGGGCATCTCCCAGGCGCCGCCTTTTGGCCCCCGGGACCGTGCCCCCCGGGCGGGTCCCGGGTGCCGCCATTCGCCCGGGGACAGTGGCCCCCGGTGCCTACCCCGGGCGTCGCATTTTGGCTCCCGGGACGATGCCTCCAGGGCATGTCCCGGGCGCCGCCTTTTGGCCCCCGGGACCCTGCCCCCCGGGCGGGTCCCAGGCGCCGCCATTCGCCCGGGGACAGTGGCCCCCGGTGCCTGCCCCGGGGCGCCGCCTTTTGGCTCCCGGGACGATGCCTCCGGGGCATGTCCCGGGCGCCGCCTTTTGGCCGCCGGGACCCTGCCCCCCGGGCGGGTCCTGGGCGCCGCCATTCGCCCGGGGACAGTGGCCTCCGGTGCCTGCCCCGGGCGCCGCCTTTTGGCTCCCGGGACGATGCCTCCGGGGCATGTCCCGGGCGCAGCCTTTGGGCCCCCGGGACCCTGCCCCCCGGGCATGTCCCGGCCGCCGCCTTTTGGGCTCCCGGGACCCTGCCCTCCGGAAAGGGTCCCGGACGTCATCGCCCTTCTAAAAGGTGAAGTCCCTGTTTGTTTATCACGTGCAGGTCACGCGAGGGACGCCTCGGAAATCAGCGACCACCTGTCACGCATCCAAGACGTTTGACCGGAAGAAGGACGGTCCAACCCTTCAATCCGACGGTGGCTTCCGGGGTAGTTTAGGTTTTTTGCTTCTTTTTGGGGCTATAAATAGCCCTTGTACCCCTCTGTTGTAAAGGATCAACTCATTATTATTTGGAATAGCTAAACTCACAGGCGTGCTCCGGAAGCCTCTCCCCCGGAGAGAGCCTCCCCAGCCGACTCCGGTCGGGAGCGCGTCGACAGGACTAGGGCCCCCACCGGGACCCGAACCTGTATAAATCCTCGTGTCTTTTCTTGTGTTTGTCCGGCGGGGGAGGACCGGTCGCCTGGTCAACCCGCGCTGCGTAATTTCCGCTAGGATCGTCCTCAAAACCTGCCGGGGTATTCTTAATACCACGACACAATGCAGTAGGTTCCCGGAGCTTACGTCGCGTCACCGGCTTCACCGGGGGCCGCTGCTCGGGGCCCATGCCGATCCCCCTCTTCCCGCCAGTGAAGGGGGAGATCCGGAGGAGAGCCATCTCCTCAGCGGCGTCCCGCATCGAGCGGGTCTTCTTGGAGAGGATCACCTTGCCGAGGAGCTCGAACTCCTCGTCCGTCCACACCGGAGGCTTCGGCGCGGACGACCGGCTGTAGGTGGGGGGCTCCGGGGAGTACACCACCGCCTCGTCCTGGACCCGGAGGTAAAACCACCTCTGGACCCAGTCCCCGCAGTGGTCCCGGGAGGCCGCCGCCGGGTAGTCGATCACCCGGGACGGCAACATTTGGACCATCACCGAACCGAAGGGGGACTTGGGGCCCCCCTTCACCAGGTGGGAGGTCCGCGCCGCCGGTTCGTAGAAGTACCGGAAGGCGCGAAGGGTGGGCTCCCGCCCGGTTGCTGTCTCGTACAGCCAGATGAAGAGGCCCATCCGGATGAGCGCGTTCGGGGTGAGGTGGTTGAGAGCCACCCCGTACTCCTTGAGAAACTCCCGGAGCATGGGATGCACCGGGAGCCGGAGCCCCGCCTCCAGGAAGGCCTCGAAGGCCACGACCTCTCCAGGCCTGGGACTCGGATGTCCCCGTTCGCTATGACGCAGAGTTCGACCAAGGACTCGGCGTCCTCGGCCGTGAACTCCGACGCCCAGAGGAAATCCGGAGGGATTTCCTCCGGGGGCACCTCCGTGGTCTTTGCTCGACCCTTGGGTGCCATGAGGTTAGTCTTCTTTTTTGTTCGGTGGCTAACCTTTCAGGAGGCTACTACTAAAACTCCCGGACGTCTGCTACCGGAAAGAGCTACCGGAAAGAGCTACCGGGAGAGGGCTACTGGGAGAGCAAAAATCGCTGAGGCCGAAAATTTGGAATAAGCTTCCGGGCCCCCCAAGGTCCTATTTATAGGGGCGGGACGTGGTCTAGATTCAAGCCACGTGGCAACCGCGGATCAATCTGGACCGTAGAAGATTCAAACCGTGCGCGGGAAACGAAGGGACAGGCGCGTGAATCGAGGCGCCGGTTCGAACCGCATGCTTATTTATGGTGAAAGGCGCGGCCTTAAGCGTGGGGCACGGAAACCGAAGCGCCGCGGCTCCGGTGACTTGGCCCGGAGATCTTCCAGGTGACGTGTGCCATACCCACCGGGGCCTCGAGCATCGTCCCCGGCATGCATGGGGGGCTGCTGTCGGGGGAAATCTCCACGGGACTATGTCCAGGTAAGTTGTGTCACGATTTGCCCGGGGACGTGGCCTCCGGTGCCGTCCCGGGCGCCGCCATTTGCCCGGGGACGTGGCCTCCGGCCCCTCCTCGGGTGCCGCCTTTTGGCCCCCGGGACCTGGCCTCCGGCGTCGTCCCGGGCGCCGCCATTGGCCCGGGGACATGGCCTCCGGGGCCTCCCCGGGCGCCGCCTATTGGCCCCCGGGACGTGGCCTCCGGTGCCCTCCCGGGCACCGCCATTTGGCTCCCGGGACGTGGCCTCCGGTGCCGTCCCGGGCGCCGCCTTTTGGCCCCCGGGACCTGGCCTCCGGCGCCGCCATTGGCCCGGGGACATGGCCTCCGGGGCATCCCCGGGCGCCGCCATTGGCCCGGGGACGTGGCCTCCGGGGCCTCCCCGGGCGCCGCCTTTTGGCCCCCGGGACGTGGCCTTCGGCGCCGTCCCGGGTCTCATCGCCCTCCTCAAGGTAAAGTCTCGAGCTCTTTATCACGTGCAGGTCACGCGAGGAGCGCCTCGGGAACTAGCGACCACCTGTCAAGCATCCAAGGCGTTTGACCGGGAGAAGGACGGTCCTACCCTTCAATCCGACGGTGACTTCCGGGGTAGTTTAGGTTTTTTGCTTCTTTTTGGGGCTATAAATAGCCCTTGTACCCCTCTATTGTAAAGGATCGGTTCTCTTTTATTGGAATAGCTAAACTCACAGACGTGCTCCGGAAGCCTCTCCCCCGGAGAGAGCCTCCCCAGCCGACTCTGATCGGGAGCGCGTCGACAGGACTAGGGCCCCCACCGGGACCCGAACCTGTATAAACCCGTGTATCATTTTTTGTGCTTGTCCGGCGGGGGAGGACCGCTCATCCGGTCAACCCGCGCCGCGTAATCTTCGCTAGGATCATCCTCAAAACCTGCCGGGGTATTCGCAATACCACGACACCGTCCAATAGAGGGGTCTCAAAACCTCTTATTTCTGAGTTCTGTGCTGTATATATGAAATGCTTGTACATGTTTCTAAGTTGTGTGCATGTATAAATGAGACTGCATATATTTGAGTACTGTGCATGTATAAATGAGACTGCATATGAAATGCTATTTGTACAGAGGACATCAGTGATTGTTATAATCTCAGACGTTTTGTAAGATCAAAACCGTCTGTGCATATTTATGCACAGACGGTTTTGATCTTACAAAACGTCTAAGATTATAACAATCACCGATAATGAAACTATTGTTGGATGAAGGATGCCGACTAGAGGGGGTGAATAGGAGGCTTTTAAAACTTCAAATAAAAACAAGTTTTTATACCAAGAAGAACCAAATGCAATTTAATATATTAAAGAGAGAAGATAGAGAACGAACACAGTTGTTTTTACCGAGGTATCGGAGACTCGCCCAGTCTCCACTAGTCCTCGTTGAAGCACTCAAGCCACTTGAGTTTTGCCTCAATACTCACGAAGAGTATTATCTACTAAGGTTGCTCCTTGTCCACTCCGGAAAGGCGAGCACCAATGCCTTGTACAAGCTTGCCGAGCCTCTCCAACAATCTCCGTTCTGGAGAGGTCAACGGCCACGCCTCCGAACCGTCTAGGTGAGGGCGCTCACCAAGAGTAACAGGCAGCGAGGCCTTCTCTAGACCTCCAAACACGCACCGAGAAGCTAAGTGAATGCAAATGCAAAAGAACTGAAACTCTCGGTGGATTGGAAAACACTCGACTTGATCAAAAGATCAAGATTTTAAGTGGAAAACTAAAACTCAAGAGGGTATGAGAAATGCTACTGCTTGTTATATAAAATTCATGCCCAAAGCCCCTTTTTATAGCCTCAAGAACCAAATGAACCGTTGGAGCTAGGACTGAAAATCAGCAACCCAAACTGACAGTCAGTTTGCCTAACTGGCAGTCAGTTCAGTGCACAACGGCCGACAAAATTTACGGATGAAACTTTGTTAGCCGTTCGTGGTCGTTTATGGAAAGCGGAAACCCGCAACTGACAGTCAGTTATGAAAACTGACAGTGAGTTCGACCACAAACTCGACGAAAAACAAATAGAAACTCAGTTAAAAGCTCTGTGGTCGAAACCCCAACTGACAGTCAGTATGGACAAACTGACAGTTAGTTTAGTAAAAAAATTTTGAGCACAAAATACACCCTCTCTAGACAAATGTCAGTTAACACGAACTGACATTCAAACTGACAGTCAGTTCAGCAAACTGACAGTCAGCCTGAACAAAAACAGAGATAATTTTAAATCGAGAAATCCAAAAGAGGTGTTTAATAGCTCGTTTGAAAGATAATTTCAAGGGATAAATTTTTGTCAATAGAAGCAAAAACCAGATCTGCCTAGATCTTTCTGAAAATTGCAAATACTCTTCTGTTGTCAAAAACTGAACTGAAAAACCAGATTTTTCAAATTAAGTTCAAACCAAATCCAACTCAAATGATGCAATGCAATGACCTAAGTTTCTCGGTTTATGTTGGAGATAAAGAGAGGACATTCGCCACCCCTCTTTATAGTACGGTTAAAACTAAAAAATAATTTCCATAACCGATCATCTCCAAATGCCGAGATCGGTAAAAATAAAAACTCATAATACCTTAGGTCTTTTGCATCTTCATGATTTGCGTCTCGTTTCTGCTCTTTGCGACTTGTGCTTTTATTTTACATCGGGTTCGTCTTGTATTCCGTGCTATCTTCCCAACGCAACTCTGTATCAAATAAACTCAATAGCACAGTTAGTTCTAAACACTCTGTTTTCATTAATCATCAAAATTAGGGTTAGGCATGAAGGCCTAGATGCAACAATCTCCCCCTTTTTGATGATTGATGACAACAAGTGTTTAACAATAAAATGAAATTGCTCCCCTTGAGTATATGCATCTCATCAAATCAGAGCATAAACCAATACATATACATCAGAGCATCTCATACAGGCAAGTACTCACAAATATGCATAAGTCACCAATTCATATCAGAGCATACAAATACAAATCTCAAAATCAAGACACCATATATATCAAGATATCAGAGCTAATCAGAGCTACACAGATAAACACATCATATCCAAAATCACACATAGACATATCTGATAAGCAAAGAAACATCTCCATAATATAAAGAAAATAAACATCTGTCCAAAACATCAAAAGACTATAATATCCAAAATACTTCTCCCCCTTTGGCATCAAGCACAAAAAGGGAGGCAAAAATACAAATCAGAGCCTAAGGCTCATCATCTGAAAAACTCCTAAAACATCTGTATCTCCGGAGCCTACTGGAGATCCAGACGCGTCGCCCGCAGGAGACAGGGGCGGAGTGGCTGCTGGAGCAGGAGCAACTGGAACCGGAGCTGGTGCTGCAAGAGCTGGATCAGCTGGTCCTGAAGCTGTGCTCGGAGAAGACGACGCAGGGTGGGCCCTCTTGCGAGGGACCGAAGAATCTGACGTAGGCAGACGTCGCAGTATCTCCTCCTGCTGTGCAACCAAACAAAGCAACATCTGGTGATGCTCCACCTGGGTGCTGAGGATCTGTTGCTGGGTCTGGAGAACCTGCTGGAGTAAAGAAGGTGACGCCGCGGAAGATCCGGCACCAGGGTCTGAAGGAGGTGCTGGGTCGGACTCCTGAACTGGAGCCTCATCCACTGATTCCCCCGCAGCATCATCATCTGATGCGGGAGAATCAGGGCCAGCAGCTGCAGCGGGGCGAGCACCGAGACGGCGATCAGCCTGGCCCGGAGGATAGAAAAGAAGCGAATGATGGGGCCGAGGAAGCTCAAAATCGACAGCATGGATGTGCAGAAGCACCGCCATGATATACGGAGCGTATATCAGCTGACGGCGCGGGGAAAGAAGAACGTGCAGAATCTCACTAATGATGAGATCAGCAACGTCGAACGGCTCCTCCTGAAAGATAGAAATCAGGACGTGGAGGGCCAGATAGGTGACCCTAGCCCTATCTCCGCTCATGGGGACCAGAGTGAGATGGAGGATCCGTAGGGCTAGATCTACATCCCGGCGCAGGCCAGCAATGTGACGGAGCTGGAAGGAGCCGGAGTAGAGCATGGCCACCTCCCGATGCTCCAGATCTGGAAGAGTGTGGAGCTGGCGGCCAGAAGGAGGGCGCACCAGTCCAAGCGCGGACTCCAACTGCTCCTTCGTGACGGTGTAGACCTGGAGGCCCGTCATGAAGGTCATGAAGTCGCGCTGAGGGCAGATGAAGACGGTCGAATAAAATTGGCGAATGGGCCCCTCAGCCCAGTGCAAAGAGGAATCGGCGACAAGGTCGCGGATCCCTACAGTGCCAAACAAGTCTGCGAGGGTGGCGATGCCTGTGCGAGAGGCGATCGTACCCCACGATAGAGAGCGGTGAGCGAAAATGGGTGCGCGGCTATAGACGCTGGTAAAGAGGTCTAGATGGAGGTTTGTGTAGCAGGTCAGGACATCGCACGCGTCGCGACCAGTGGGACGCGGCGAGAGATATGGGTTTGTGGAGCGGAGCGTGCGAAGGCGGCTAGCGTGCCACCGGGAGTAATCCACGGGGACACGCTCAGGCGGAGGCAAAGGCCGGGTCTCAGACGTTTGACCCGATGAACGCTAGTTGTTTGCCGCGTGTGAGACCCCCATTTGAGGATCAACTTGGTAACCGCCCAGGTAGGTTACACACAGCAGGATGACACATGAGCTCCAAACCACACAAGCATAATAATAACATTAAACAAGTAGCAGGCCAGCATGGCCAATATTACATAGCCAAAGCACCGAAAATGGCGCTAAGTAGAGTTGCTAAGAAAATAACAAGTTTATCATAACCAGAATCGGTATCCAAGTACCGAACACACAACATAAAGCACATGGCAACGACGAAAAGCTTGACTTCCATCCGCAGCGGGGTTGGAGTGGCTCCTCCCACATCTGACTTGACTTGGTGCGCAATCCTTCTAGAACGTGGGCTCGTCCGAGACACTTCCATCTTCTGCCGGGAACTCATAACTGAAGGAATCGGGATCCTCGAATCCCTCTTCTACAGTTGGAAGTAAATGCAAGGGTGAGCACTTGGTGCTCAGCAACACTCATTCCGGGGATTATTATAATTGTACTTATATGAGGGTGAAACATATGATTCAGGGGTTTTAGTTTCGTATGGATAGATATATATATATATTTCCAAGTCACTTGTTCAGTAAACAGTACTTTGTCATGAAAATAGTACTTTAAACATTAAACAGGTTTTCAATAAAAACATTAGATGTAGTGGTCTCCCATGAGTCACTACTTTGTTAACCGCATTATGAAAACATTCCAAAACATTACTTGTGCTATAACCCATGGATAACATCCACTACGAAAAGACTCCTGAACCTGGGAGTACAGAGTATCTGATACTTCTTTTACACTTTGCAAAGGTGTACCTCTTCTTAAATCCACTGGTTCACTCGGCTTTCAAGTTGGATCAGCTCCATGTGACTTATACACATGTGACAAGGCCGAGATCACACAACGCTTTTACAATTCAGTATTAACAGTATCCCTGCCCGGTAAATAGACAGTTAAGTCTCAAGTACCGTTGTGGGTCTTCCCCACTGCCTTACTTCCTAGCCTCTCTGGTCTATGTTCCCGCAGGACACATAGCCTTGGTCTATGTCCACGCGAGACATACGACCATTTAAGATTACAGCCGCTCACGGCTTAATCAGGTCTAGGGCGCCTTCCTTCATTTACGCCTTTTTCCTCTCATTATTTTTCTGAACTCACATCACTCATGGCCGAACCTTGGCCTTCCAGTTTTCACGCGAGAAACCAGATCGTCAAACCATGCAGGGAGCTGCTAATACCAAAAAGCTACTGAGTTGTGCCTGTCCCATACCAGGCAAGTGGTTGGTACGTTCACAATTCGTATAGAGACACAGCACAAGGTTCTCGTCCTTATGAACCAATAGTGAGGAACATTCACATACCTTGGTGCGCACCGCACCCTCTCCATACAATCCAATCCTCACTACTGATCCCTTTTATCAGTTTTCTTGTCAAAACGGTTTTCATTATAACTTCTCACGTATTTGACCATTTCAAATTTAATGTGGATATTCAGTATATGAGTCCTAGGGTGACAAAAGCATATATAAGAAGGTTCAATAACAAAAAGGGGTTTCATGATTCATTAGGGAATATCTACTCATGTCATTCAAACATAACTTGTATTTCAACTAAGCATGCATAGTAAGAAACAATGAATATACTTCATATGAAAATATTGGGTGAGACATGATCAAAGGAATGAGGCTTGCCTTGCAATGTGGGGTCTAAAAACTCAGACGGATCTTCAAAGACTTCTTCCGCTCCCTCCGTTTCTGACTCTGCGGCAAACAATTAACACACAAACACATACCACATAAGCATACTGAAAATAGTTTCTATAGAAAGTATTAAGTAAATAAGTCATGTATGCAGGGGAAAAGGTCAGGGCAAGGTCACAAGGGCTCTGGTCGAAGAAACGGCTAAAAAGGATTGAACGTCGAAGGGTCGACATTCAGTTCATGGCTTTGGCATAACTGGAAACTAGTCTTGGGATGGTTTTCTGGAGAAGTGATAGTAGAGAAAGTTGTAGAACGCAACTCCAGGAATCTAAAGGACAAGGTGGCATTTCAATTGCTCAACCAGAAGGGGTCAAACAAGGCTAATGCCAGTGGCTGACATGCACTGACATAGTGCTGGACATGGCCAGAAAGTAGGGCATGGCTTAACTTTTGATCCAGGGCTCCAATTGATGCACCACTTTGTCTGGGAGGTAGGCATTACTAACAGGAACAATATACTCAACAGGCACAAGAGCTGAAAGTGGCCGGAGGGTGGCCAAATCCGGCGATGAACTACGGTGGCCTGGACATGAACTGAGCTACTGGACAGTGATCTTGGCATAGGAATAACTCACAATCTAGGCAGATCCAGGTGTCGAGCTAGTGGAAAGAATTGTTCAGGGAGGTGAGGCGAAGCTAAGGGACAAGGTGGTGTCGGCTGGATCGGCCGGGAACAAATTCCGGCGACCGGCGCTGGAGAAGACGACACTGGAGCTTGGGTATTTTTGATACAGGGCGAAAGAGCTCAATTCCAAGCTTGGGGATGATCTCTACGGCACAACAAAGCTACTGGAGAGGTTAATTTCATTGGATATCGGCCGGAGAAGCTTGGCGCCGAAGTCCGGCGAACGGCCGAGGTTCAAATTTGGGATTTCTTCGATTTGAGCTCAATTGGGGATTCTGATTCTACAGGCTTGCTCTACTAAGCTTACCGTTCAACTTCTTCTACAGGATTGAGGGTTAATTTGGGCTGAATCGAACGGCATTGGGGGAACAGGGAAAATCGGGAATCCGGCGATCACCAGCGATGGGGATCGATCTGGTGCAATTGGCTGCTATGACACAGAGAGGGGAACGAGGGGAACTCACTGGTGAACTTGGATTGAAGAAAGGGGCTGAGGAATGGGCTAGCACCGTGAGCTCACTCACTGGCTCGCCGGAGAAGAAAGCGAAAACGGCGAGAATTGGAAATTTGGCTAAGTTTTGAGGTTGTGCTTCTTCACAGCGCTGGAGGGGGGTTTAAATAGGCACGGGGACGGAGCTTGCGAGGGAGAACGCGACAACGGTTGCTTGCGCCGGGAGAAGCTTGTCGGGCGCAGGCGCAACGACGGTGACGGCGAGTGATTTGCTTCAGGCGGTGCTACAGCTTTGCCAGTTGCGTTGGAACTTCGTCCAGGACGGCGCAGATGCGGAGGCAAACAGCAGGCTCGGCGATGACACGTACACGCATGCAACTGCCACGGCAACGGGAGCGGCGCGCGGAAAACGCCTGCTGGAGCGCGGCCGTTTATCCGCTGGGCAAGGCGAGGCCACGGCGCTGGCACGTGCGCACAGGGGTGGCTTGGTTGCTCACAACACAGGTTGACAAGAAACGGTGGCTGGCGGCGAGCAAACGCGGCGAGACGCGGCGCGGCAAACGGTGGCTCGAGCACTGGTCGTGGCAACGACCAGGCGCTGGTCGAAGGGCCTGAAAATAATATTTGGGCTGTTCTGCAATTTCTGAAACTTGTTCCAGGGCTGTCTTGTGAAGAAAACTTGAATAGGACTTGGGCCTGTTTGCAAATTTGGAGATCTGAGGGTCCGATCTGAAATCTGATTTCGCAGCTAAGTTGCAA